>JAHLMH010000006.1:0-655522 GCA_019915035.1 Auriscalpium orientale
ACAGAGAGGTGACAATCGTCGACAATGAGGCGACAGATGCGCGAAGGAATGAGGGCTTTGTCAGGTGTTCGTTGATCAGCTGTGTGACACTGCTCGGGAGATGTCACCACGAGGTTTCGTTCGCCATTCTGGATGCTCTGACAACGATCTTAGCATTTTGAGGCGCATATAGTCAGCATCTTACCGCCCATGGCGAAATCGTAGCGCATATCGATGTTGAGCGCGACAGCTCGTACACCTCGGAACGCGGATAGTTCCTCAACCTACGACGCCAATTCAAATTGTTGAATGGGTTTACAGAGACAGAGCGTACCAGGGTATGCTGAAGGCGCTTGAGAGGGGATAGGACAAGCGTGATTGCGTCGGGGTGGAGCAGTGCTGAAGCCGCGAGCTGCATGGCCTTGTCTGAGCTTGTTCGAGCAACACAGACTCCGTCTAGACCGGATTCGAGCTGCACAGCTGGGAGCAGCTGGTCTTCTCGGAGGCACGCCTTGCCATCATGCGTCGTAGACTGCGCGGAAATCAGCAGGGCCGTGGCGGTTGCTGTTGGTGAGATCTTGTGCAGGTCATTAGCAAAAGTCTCAGAGAAGGGTCGAGGTATAGGATAAATATGCAAAGACATGGGTCATGCAGATAATGGGGTGTATCAGGGTGTATCAGGTTGAGCGGCCGCGCCGCGACGCGTCGGGTAAGTTTGCATCTGTTTGGCAGATCTCAGCCACCGCGTAGAGTTCCAAACTTTTCTTTCTAAGAACGGACCGGTCGCCCATCTCACTCGCCCGCGTCCAACATCACCCAGACACACCAAGATGGCTTACGGTGAGTACAAAAAGACACAGAGTGAAGCATGGAGTATCCTGACGCGCACATGCTCTTCTTTCTTAGGTGATAGCGGTGGTCGTGGCGGATTCGGCGGCGGCTTCAGAGGTGGACGAGGTGGAGGTGACAGAGGTGGACGAGGTGGTGGACGGGGGGGATTCAGAGGAGGTGACAGAGGTGGCCGCGGTGCGTGACACAGCTCTATACCATTGGCATAACTGATAGTCTCTGTTCAGGCGGCGGACGCGGCGGAGGCATCCAGTCTCGTGGCCGGGGAGGAGGCAGAGGTCGGGGTGCCCCAGGAGGACGTGGTGGGGGCCGTGGCGGCAAGCCAGGAGGTGCTAAGGGTGGGGCCAACGTGATCATTGAGCCTCACAAACACGCAGGCATCTTCATTGCCAAGGGCAAAGACTCGATGCTTGTCACCAAAAATCTCGTCCCCGGAGAGTCGGTGTACGGCGAGAAGCGCATATCGGTGGAGGGACCAGACGGGACGAAGACCGAGTACCGCGTGTGGAATCCCTTCCGGAGCAAGCTGGCGGCAGGTGTGCTCGGCGGTATGGCGGACATCTTCATTGCACCAGGCAAGAAGGTGCTGTATCTCGGTGCCGCCAGCGGAACGAGTGTCTCCCATGTTGCGGATATCGTGGGCCCTGTGCGTAGCTGATCCGCTTGTGTTGTTTTCTTTTCCTGACGCCGGCTTGTCTGCAGGAGGGCGTTGTTTATGCCGTCGAGTTCTCCCCGCGTTCAGGACGTGATCTGATCAACATGGCCAAAAAGCGCACAAATGTCATTCGTACGTCCCACTACTCCTCGCTTGGTCACAGCTGACCGGCCGTCCAGCCATTGTCGAGGACGCGCGCCTTCCCCACAAATACCGCATGCTTTTGTCAACGGTCGACGTCATCTTCGCGGACGTCGCGCAGCCGGACCAGGCGCGTATTGTCGGGATCAATGCGCACAGTTTCCTCAAAATTGGTGGTCACGTTGTGGTCTCCATCAAGGCAAACTGTATCGACTCAACGGCACCGGCGGAGGTCGTCTTCACACAGGAAGTGAAGAGATTGCGTGACGAGATGTTCAAGCCTCTGGAGCAAATAACTCTCGAGCCCTATGAGCGTGACCATGCTATGGTGACAGGTATGATTGCCGCCTATTGGGTCACCCAGTTCTGACGTCTGCTGCAGCCCGCTACAACCACTTTGAGTCTAAGTAGAATTTCATGCTGGTAGGAGATGGCTGGACTGTGTTCTGCGTGCTTGTGTATATCTACGTATATGTGCTCTGTGGTATTTAGTGCTATTAATCCCTGTTTTTGGATGACCGGCAGTGAAGGAGGTTGGGGGGAAATTACTAATTACGGCAGTGCGGCGGTGTCGAAGAGATCGTGACCGGACACGTCGACAGCACCGTGTACAAGTACTGGACAGCGCGGCAGACCAACGTTTCCTTGCGGTCCCTTCACCGTAACGGAAACACCTAGCGCTGCTTTGCAGCCGTCGACATCGCTTGGGGCATGAAACCCTCGGAAATTGCCATCACCATAGACTCTCCTCCGTCCAGTCCGCCACGTACCTCGGACGACTTCGAACAAGTCAACTATCCCTCCCACTCATACAACGACTGGTCATCCCACCGCAGGGAGGAGGAACTGCCTCTTTACTCCATGGAGGACTCCTCAGCTCGCCGCAGGGTCGCTCGCGGTCCCGGCCCCACACCACCACCAGGCGCGTCCGCACAAAACACGGTCTGGGAGTACGATGACGAGGGGAAGGACGTGTACGCAAAGGCTAGCGGGACACCCAAGTTCGGTGGAGGTGGTCGGGTAGCCAGGAGGCCGCCCCCGCCGCCAACATCACTGGTGCGTTCGCTGCGCATCTTCAGCGCCGTCGCATCACTGACTAGCGTCCAGCGCGAATTCGTCGAGCAGAACACGGAGCACTTATGGCCCGCATTCTATACACTCCTTTCGTGCTGGACGCGCTTTCACAAGATCGGCAAGGCGGGCCTCGTCGTCTGGGACGAGGCGCATTTTGGGAAGTTCGGCTCGCACTACCTCAAGCGCGAATTCTACTTCGATGTGCACCCGCCATTAGGCAAAATGCTTGTCGGGCTTGCAGGACTGCTGTCAGGATATGATGGCGGCTTCGAATTCAAAAGCGGGGCAGAGTACCCTCCAGAGGTTCCCTATGTCGCGATGCGGGTCATCATGGCCACCTTTGGTGTCGCACTGGTGCCTCTGGGGTGGTACACTGCCGTTGAGCTGGGCATGAGCCAACGCGCCTGCCACCTAGTTGCTCTCATGGTTCTTTGTGGTGAGTATTCTCCAGTAGTCGCCTGCAGACGAACGTCTGACGATACCTTTGACAGACGTCGGCTGGCTGTGTATATCACGATTCATTCTTTTGGACTCCATGCTGCTCTTCTTTACCGTCCTCACCGTCTTTTGTCTCACAAAATTTCACAATCACCAATTTGAGTACGTTGACCGGTGCCCACAAGTCGACGTTTACACTGACCTCGTCACCAGGTCTTTCTCAATCGATTGGTGGCTATGGCTATCCCTCACCGGCTTCTCTATCGGATGCGTCTCCAGGTATGGTTCTTCTCTCTTATATTGACTGACTGCTGACAATGACTTAGCGTCAAACTCGTCGGACTATTCGTAACTGCACTGGTTGGATTGTACACCATAGAGGACCTATGGGAGAAGTTTGGCGACCTCCGTATGCCCGTGGTGCGCACTCACCTTCTCCATATGTGCTTCTCAGATTCTCACATCACTTAAGCGAACACAACTTTGGCATTGGGGTGCACGAATAGGCTGTCTAATCGTTCTACCAATTCTGGTCTACATGGCGTCCTTCAAAATTCACTTCCTGATCCTGAATCACTCGGGTCCAGGAGACGCTCAGATGAGCTCGTTGTTTCAGGCCAACCTCATTGGCAATGACTTCGCAAACAATCCTCTGGGTAATTCTATCAGACTCTTTGAAGGGAGACGGGCTCTCACAACTTCCTACAGAAATTGCGTATGGCTCGCGACTGACACTGAAGAACATGGGCTGGGGAGGCGGCCTGCTCCACTCCCATGTGCAGACCTATCCTGTTGGCTCGTTCCAACAGCAAGTGACATGCTACCACTACAAGGACAACAACAATGAGTGGTTTATCACCCCGCGCTGGGATGAGCCGCCGGTCGACATCAACGGTCCTATTCGCTACCTCGCCGGCGGTGACGTCATCCGGCTTGTACATGTTCCTACCGGACGCAACCTCCACTCGCATACCATCCCCGCACCCATTACGAAGCTCAACAACGAGGTGTCCTGTTACGGAAACTCAACAATCGGCGACCATTACGACTACTGGCAGGTTGAGGTCGTGGACGATTTGCAGCGTGGCTCGAAGGACAAGGTCGACAGGATCCACTCTCTGACGACCAGATTGCGTTTTAAACACCAG
The DNA here is from genome assembly GCA_019915035.1 of Auriscalpium orientale. Classification (NCBI taxonomy): domain Eukaryota; kingdom Fungi; phylum Basidiomycota; class Agaricomycetes; order Russulales; family Auriscalpiaceae; genus Auriscalpium; species Auriscalpium orientale. The sequence continues at coordinate 4,285 of JAHLMH010000006.1, forward strand.
TCGCTGGGCTGCTATCTCCGCGCGGCGAATAAGCCATTGCCTGAGTGGGGTTTTAAACAGATCGAGGTAAGTTGTGACAAGGAGAACGATCCCAGTGACCCGTACACGTATTGGAATGTGGAAAGCCATTGGAATGATAGATGTAAGCCGGGCGTTTCTCTTCGTCGTCTCAACATCACTCACGACGTATCCACGCACTCAGTGCCTCGCGGAGAGATGAAGTTCTATCGTTCGCCATTCCTGCGCGACTTCTGGCATCTCAACGTGGCCATGATGACATCCAACAACGCACTCATCCCAGATCCTGACAAGGATGACATCCTCGCGTCTAAGCCATTCGACTGGCCCTTCCTCCATCTCGGCCTGCGCATGTGCGGCTGGGGCGACCAACAGGCCAAATACTATCTGATGGGTACGCCTATCATCTGGTGGGGCAGTACCATCAGCCTCTTCGTTGCAGTGGCTGCCTTCGGCGTGTATGTCTTCCGAATGCAGAGGAGATATGTTGATATGGAACCTCGTACGTCGTCCTTGGCGGCATTTCCGGTGCAGTTCTCAACTCATCAATTCCTAGGCGAGTGGGACCACTTTTTGTATGTTGGCAAGATTGCGCTCTTTGGATGGATGCTGCATTATCGTAAGCCACCGCGCAATCACATCCATCTAGCATCTGAATGCATGCTCTTCAGTGCCATTCTTGATCATGGGCCGCGTGACATACGTTCATCACTACGTGCGTTTCTCCTCTTCTACAATGCAGTCGAGTCCTTACACGCCCTGGAACGGCAGCTCCCGACGCTGTACTTCGCAGTCTTGATGGCCGCGCATCTGCTGGACCATTTCTTCTTCACATCCAAGCGACTATCGGAGAACACGAAGTCTATCATCTTCGGCTCCACTGCCGTCGCTATCGTTGGGATGTTCTGGTGGTTCCGGGGTGTTGCGTGGGGTATTGAAGGGCCCATCAACGACCACTGGGGCCTGGGCTGGCGAAAGGTGCATTCGAACCTCTATTTTTACTCGCTGCACTGCTGACCGCCTTCTCAGTCTTGGAATATCTACACGTAGATGCGTGCACACTCGCTGAATGTTGTCTTCGAGCTATGCGTATGTACTGGCTTCGACTGAATTCCCTCCCTGAGTAGATAACTTATATCTGAGGCCGAGGCCGCTCTAACTATATCGTACACCGTGGCGAACCGTGCAATAGGTACAAAACTTTTTAAGTCGGTACGTGTCCCCCCTAAAGTTCCATACAGCTGCGCTGGAACCAGCCGCGACTTCCTGGTTCCCGCTCTTCGTCTCATCGAGAGGGTGGCCACGCGTCGGCACTTGCCATGTCCCTGCGCTGTTTCGTCGGACAGAACCCCTACGCGGCACGGGTTCACCGAGCTGCGTTATGCAGACATGCGTAGAGCTCGCGTGTAACTGCGCAGCCTGCCGAAGAAACCCTTGCCGAAGAAACCCAGCCTGGAAACAGCGTGTCTGCAGCGAAGAACTCGGATGCGGCCGGTCGCGTTCTTGTGACGAGCGAGCAATGTCTTTCCGGTCCGTCTGCTCTAAGTTTGCGCACTCCAGTCCTCGATAAGTGAATGAGGGTTTGAGGGACTGCGTTCACGATAGAGTTCCGCTGGGGGCGGTCCGATGCGTGGGTGAGTGGGCGAGAGGAGAAAGCTATAAAAGCCTGGGGTGAGGGCCCGTCTCCAGCAAGCGCCTTCGTCTTTCACTTACATCGTACACACACCTACCCTCGCCACCACCTATGTCCGGAAAACGTGAGTCACCTCATCCCGAACCTTTGTCCGACTGTCTGAACCCTCGGTTGTATGAAGGCGGTCCCACTAAAACTACGCAGGCCGACGCCGCGCGCATTCAGGCCACCCAGGTAGCAGGGCTCTCCTTCGTCTCTCGGCGCTCGCTGACTAGAATCGCAGGCCAAAAACGGCCAAGACACTGGCAAAGGCGCGTTCCCCGCTCGCATGCAGGCTGCCGCGGCGAAGAATGCCAATGCAGCTGCTGCCGCCCCGAAGCCGCCTTCCAAGGCAGCACCAGCCACACCCACAAGCCCCAAGAAATGAAGCGCGTGCGCATCGGCAGATGTATCCTAGGGGGCGAATATCCTGAGAATGATCAGACTGTATGCTTGTCACTGCGGTCCAGTCTACGCATAGTAAATTCGTGCCTTCGTCCGTCGAGCGCTTAACGCACCTCAGCTATGAAAAGATTGGTAGGTGCTTGCAAGGGGTACCGTTAAGTAGTACCCGCAGTTAGGCTTCGAGTCGGAGGGAACACCACAGACCGATAGCCAGACGAGCAAACGGCAGTGCCCACATGTCATTGTTAGTCATAGCTTCGTGACTGGCACGAGGCTGGGGCCGACGCGATCGGGTTTCACGCGGCGAAATCAACAGGTTTATCCACGCACCAGCTATCCAGCCAATTTCGAAGCCCACGCATCGGCGCTCGCTACTTATCAGCAGCCCTTCCTTTGAGAGAAGGTGCGTCGGGCAGCAGCGTAGCGGAGGTCCGCGATTCCTCACAGTCAAGCCTCTTCCCCAATAGCCTCACCCTGAGGTCTGACCGCGACTACACGCTATACTGGCATACTCGACGATGCGATGAGCTCTACGCATCGCTATCAATACTCTCGCTGCCAGTGTAGTAAGTAAATTTCCAACGGACACTTCCATAAATTTTTTTGCCAGGGACGTCCGTGACGAAAGTGCCTTCGGCCTTTATGAAACATAGGTAAACTTGCTTATCTTCTCCCAGGTAGTGTCCACTGGCGCCATCCTGGCAGATCCTCAGCTGATTTCTATGCGACGGCCAAATCAGGGCTGTTGGCCTACGCGAGAGTAGTAGTATATATAGGCAGCGGGAGGCCAGCAGTGACACGGCTTTGCAAGCCAAAATGTCCGTCCTCAAAGCCGCCCTTTTATCCGCTGCGTTGATCAGTCAACATGTTGCTCTTGTCGTTCCATCCAAGCCACAGAGCGAGGAGAAGGAAAGGGCGGATGAAACCAAAGCTCCGGCCGGCGTCTCCTTCATAGAGACAAGTTTCATCCAAGGCCATGTCATATTCATAAGGGTGAGTCTACGTGGAGCGGGGGATTGTATGATTGGGCTGATCTGGTGCACTTCAGGCATCTGTGACATGCATTCTCTTCGTGGAGGCTATCGTCGCCTTAGCTGTGGCCGAGTCCAACACCGCCGTCTCCCAGCGCGTTCTCAGCATCTTGGACGCATACGCAATCACGCCCCCGAGCATCTACATATCACCTGCTTTCCTTGCGGGTGTAGCGTTCACCGTTTTAGGGTCAATAATCCGGCGGCTGTGCTTTCGCGAGATGGGCCGCCTTTTCACATACCAGCTCTCCCTTCGCGACAAGCACAAGCTCATCACCACCGGCCCATATTCGATTGTCCGCCATCCGAGCTATTCCGGCCTGGCATTCATCGTGGTGGGCCTCCTATTATGCGTAGTGGCGCCGGGCACTTGGTGGACGGAGGCAGGAGTCATCAAGACGCCGGGCGGGAGGGTCCTGGCCTGCCTTTGGGTGTACGTGAACGTGATTACTTTGCTGGTGATAACCAGGGCATGGAAGGAGGATACTATGTTGAGGAAGGAGTTTGGCGCAGAGTGGGAAGAGTATGCGAAACGAGTTCCTCGCCGTCTGGTTCCTGGGTTTATTTGAGACACGAAATTTACAGTCTTAGGTGTATGAATCTGATACTGGCCACGTCGCTAATCACGAATTGTATCACTCGGAAATTGAGTCAGCGCACCAAGCAAATATGTCACAGAATGCGGTCGACCACCCGAGGTGATTTGTAGGTTCGGATCAAACCCCCCGCGAAGGGTCTTGGTATGAGACTAAGGTGATTTGGTGAATTCTTCAGGTATTGCGCCACATCAGCTACGAGCCGCCAAGCGGCGCGCCAAAGAGATCGGTCTGTTTTGTGCGGGTCAAGAATATTTGGTGTTGACCATTCGGCCGGGCCGTCCATTGAATGATATGCGGCGTGTCGCCGTAAGCAGATCTATCTGACTCCAAGTCAGACCTGGTAACTGGCGGAGGTCAACACAGGGTGAGCGCGCAGGATGGGAGCTCGAAAAGCTTACGTTCAGCGGTGGGCAGTAAAAAATTGGCCGTTCCAAAGAATACATACATCTGAGTCGTGCGCTGCGACCTTGCGAGCAGCCGTCACAGCAGCGTCAAAACCTGTGTGCTGGCGACCGCACCGCCTGATAACTGCAGCCCCCACGCAGAGATCGTCATGCTCACAAAGTTTGCGATGATGCTGTCATGCCTCTCAGCAAGGTGCGCATAACGAATTAAACGACCAGCGATTCACCAGTAAACAGAGAATGCACCTGCAGGCACGATTGGCCAGGGTCGAACGTTTGCGTCCAACTTGCGTCTGCACACCGCCTTGACTCACCCGACAAACACGGGCGCCGGCGACACCATTCGTGCCAGCAAAGACGCCCGCATGAACGCGGTAGACGGGAATGAGGGCATCATGATCAGGCAAAAATTGAAGTGGAACATGACGAGGGCGACCCGCGACGGCGCGACCGCGGCCCGCGTGGCCCAGGAGAACCCTAGCATAGGGCTAAGGCACACGTGTCTTACATAATACAAAAGTCTTTCCTGTGCACGCAAACTTCTTTACCGCAGCCCTTTACTGATTTACTCTCAGTTGAACGAAGAGGACGAGACGGCGCGGGCGGCAATGTCGAGAGCGAGGGAAACATCTTCAACCTTGGCCCTAGTAAGTAAGTCCGTCTTCACTCTCATAGACTCCCATTGCGCCGTCTCCTCCGTCGCGCAACGGCACTACCAGGCGCATTGAAGTGGCACCGAGGTGTGGCACATCGTAGAGATGTGGCGAGGGGCCTTCGCGAATCGAAGGCGGCGGGACCGCACCTTATCTGCCTCGCAATATATATGTGTTGCCACCAATAGTACATAAGGCCGGAGGTAAGGGCTGCTTGTTTACGCGCGCATAGCGATCGGGTGGATACCATGGCCATCTGAAGACTTCGACACAATCGAGGAGGAGAGAGTCGAGACTACTGCAGTCGATGCTCACCGGCACAATGGTAGATATCTGAGCAGACACAGCCTGAGCGCGCCCGCCCCATCCGGTGTGCAGATTCAACGTGTGCGTGTGAACAGGCGTGAACTCACGCGGTGAAGTGAATTGAAGCGTTATCAAAAAAGTTGATATCATGAAGGCGACCATATGCATAGGCTATGCATGACTCGATGCCGGTGTGAACTCCGGTATGGATTTCACTTTCTATCTCCGCCCAAACACAGCAAGGATTGTTTAAGTGTCTGGCCTAGTACGGACGTCGTCCGCCTCTTCGCCTGTAAGTACCCCCCACCAAGGCCACTTGAGTCCGCCCGGCCGCAGGATAAGTCCCTTACCGGCTGGCAGGTCCATTTGCTTTTATCCGTGACCACTTTCTCACAGACAAGCTCCCTTCATTGTTCGCTGCGCCGTCGCAGACATAACGTTTTGACACTCCCGAAATAATATTCGAGCCAACCAAGCAACGATGGACCACTTTCTAGACCTCTCTTACGTACCCGCCGCAGAAAGTCGCAACGAACTCCACGAGTTCGACCTATACATCGCCCCCCATCAGAGCGGGAAGGAGACAGGATTACCTCCGTTAGTAGTCTTCGTCCATGGTGGCGCCTGGCGCTCGTGAGTGCACCCGCTATAGTGCGGGTAAACCTCTTACATACATACACTATCGCAGAGAGGACAAGAGTCATCACAGCGACCTTGCGCGAAGGCTTGCCGCGCACACCGGCTACCCGGTCGCGGTGCCCAACTACCGCCTTACCACGCCGTCGAAACTTCTGAAACACCCGGCGCACACGGAGGACCTGCTCGCCTTCCTGCACTTTATGCTGGATTGGGCGGGGCCCCCGGGTACATCCGTGCCGCTATACGACCCCAGCAAAATGTATCTCATCGGTCACAGCTGCAGCGCCCACATGATAGCCTCCATACTGCTCGACTCAACCATACCGTCGCTGGAGCCCGCGCCCGCGCTGCTGCGCGCCGTCCAGGGCGTTGCCTTCTCTGAGGAAATTTCCAGCGTCGACGCCCTGCTGGAGTCATTCCCCGACTACCGGGGGTGGTTCATCGCCGATACGTTCGGGGATCTGCCGTCGTACGCGCACGTCGACACGACCAAGATGCCGCGGAGGGAAGGGGGGCAGCATACCCGGTGGCTTATCATCCATTCCAAGGGTGACACTCTGGTCGACCTGCGGCAGAGTCGTCTCATGTACGACCATCTGCGGGATGCAGGCGATGGAGATCTCGCCCGCGGTGCAGTGGAGAAGAACTGGGAGGACCTCGACGGGGAGCATAACGATATTTTGACCACAGAGAAGTATGCAAGCATAGTGGCCGACTTCATACATTCCAAGCCTAGTTCTGACGCGTAAATCACTGCATACTAGTACACACGCTATGCTCAATACAATACTTTGAATGCCTCTTCCAGATAAATCGGCGTAGTCGGGGGACGTAGTGGAGCGGTCGGGGCAGCATCGGGCGCCGCTCATTCCCTATGAACCCGTAGCTCTTCAAAATCCTCCCTGACCCTCACGATCATCATGACCCCGCCGGCGGTCGGAGACACATCAAGGATAGCTTCAAGTTACGCGCCACGCTCGACCAGCAAGACTCCGGCACTCCGCCGGAGTCCGGCGTTGAATCCGGCGGGTCTAGACAGGCCTACATATCGGCCCGGCTGTCCGCCTGCTCGTCGTCATCTCCCCTAGTGCTAAGTGAGTCACCGTAGCTGGCAAATGCTACATTTTGTATATGCAATTGACTAAACGAGACGAGAAAGCGCTGTTTCATGACACTGATTTCTTTAGCATCTTTGCCATATCAACGACGAATTGCAGGCTGTCGGGGTCGTCTTCGAGGATGGAACGAACGTCATCCATCATGCCAGCTGCACGCCGGGGAGCATTCTGGTCTGGATGTGCATCGCCGTTCATTTTTGGTTGCGCTTGACTAGCCGACGTTGTTTGTGCATGTCCATGACCTGTCGACCTCTGTGACTTCTCTCCAGAATCAGATGTATCTGATCTGGTGACAGGTGGAGGTGGAGGCACTATGGAGTGCGCAGGACGGGAGCCCGACGAATTGGCGTCCAGTGGCTGGTCCGGAAGGAAGTACTCGGTCTGAAAGAACATATATGAGTTTGCGAGAAACTGCTTGCAGAACATCGCTTACGTTCGCAGACTCATACTTGTGCGTGACGTCCTTCGGCGTCACCTGCATCATATAACCAAGCTGTCGCAACAAGCGAGTGGTTAGAAGGATATCAATCATGACTTTCAAGCGAAGAACTTACTATTTGAGGCCCAGGAATCTTGACAACGAGACCATCGGACATTTCCTGCATGCTGACGGAGGATGAGTCTCCTTCCGAGTGCGATGCATGCGAGTAGCTAAAGCACAGCACGCCGCCGGATGCGCTGGCCTTCTCGCTGAATGCCCTCGCAGACGACGAATCCTCGGATCCAGACGCAGAAATCTTCACAAGTACGTCTTTCGCAATGACGCTACCAAGTCTTTCAGCAGGGTGCGCATAGCGAGCGAAGGTTAACAACTCACTATCCAACAGGGAACGCAGGCAAGAGCGATTGGCCAGCGTCGAACCCGCCTCCGTCTGTGCTAGCCTTGACTCGCCTGATCAACTCGGCGGGCGTAGTCACGTCGCGGGGCCATTCCGACCATCGAACATGCTCTGACGCGCGCATGAACGCATCCGACATGTCGAAGAACTGGGGCTGGAACCACCCACTGCGGTCCACAGTGACCAGTGACACCCGCAGACTGATGTCAACTTCCACGTGCTGTTCCTTACTGGAGTGCATCGCCGTCGCCTCGGAGGAGGTGCTGTCCCCGCTTGTGCTGCCCAGCCACAAATTCACATTCCAGGAGGACGTCGACGACTTGGAGGAAGTATCCTTCACCGTCTCCTTGTTCGACACGGTGGTTTTGAAGCTGATGTCCATCCACCGAGCATCGCTTGCAACCGGCATTTTTACGTCCTTGAGCGACTTTGTCCCGTCGCTGGCATGACTAGCCGCAGCAAGCTGCGCAACCTCCAGGCGGTCGTATAGGTCCTCGATTTCGGAGCGGCACTTTGTGATCTGGCGCTGCAGGACAGCCTGCTGTGCACGGGTGTCCGTAGCCCTGGCCTTCTCCAGCTGCGCCATCTTGTCCGTCAGGGCTCGACCGGCGCTCGTAAGGTTCTTATCCGCTTCGGACACCTTGTTCAAGTCTTCGCTGATCTGCTTCAGGTCGATCTTGTCCAGAAGGCTCTTGGCATCGTCAGTGGGCTTCTTGTCGGCAGCAATCAATGATGTGAGCTTGCCCGATCCCGGCGCAGTGGCTTCGAGGTACATTTTCGCAGCGTTGATGGTCGAAGCTGTGTACTGTCGAGTTAGATTGGCCTGGGCGTCGTCTCGCGTCTTCGTCAGTTGTTCGACGTCCTTCTTGAGCGTCTCCACGTTGCCTTCGGTGGCGAACATGTAGGCAGAGAGCTGGTCGTTGAGAGAGTCGAGGCGCGCATTTTTCTGGGTCTGATGGGCGTGTCAGAGGTCATCACTTCCGTGACCACATGACAGTACTGACCAGTTGCATTCGAAGGATATCTACGCCTTGCGAGAGGTCCGTCGGTGCGAAGGAGGTGTCGAGCGCCTCGAACCTAGACATAAATATAGGTCAGCACACTTCGACGACGCATCCCATCCCCTGCTCACCAGTCGACGGGCTGCATGAGCACCGGATATATCACGCGCGACGAGTAGACAGAGCTCATTGCAGATTCTCGCAGACTGTCCTTCGCTGCCTGCAGCGCCTCTGCAGTACTCTTGACGTCCAAATACCCAAGGAACTCCCGGACAGTGTGTATGCGGCCGCGGACAACCACATCGCCGTATTTCGCTGCCAGCCGATTTTCATGGACCGTCGTGATGTGAGCCAGGAGGCGCGTGACCTGTTCCATCTTGTTCGTGTCGCCGCTCTCCATCGCCTTGCGTACCATCTTGTCCCTCGTGAGCTCCCAGTCCATGCGCTCCTGCAGATAGTCCAGCATGAGAACCTGCGAGAACTCGATGCGGGTCATCTTCGACGAGGACCGTCCGGACGATGACATTCCCTGCAAGGGACCTGCGCCGGTTGAAGTGACCGCCTTCGAGGATTTGGCCTTGCTCGGTGCATTCACTGCGAGACTCTCGTCCACGGACGAAGGATCATCCGGATCGATGAGCTGTGCAAACTCCTGCATGCCGTAGACCTTGCCCCGCCCAGGTGCGCTCGTGGATTGGTCACCTGTGGACGTTGTCTCGCCCATGTACTCGCCATCCACCTTCGTCAACAGCCAGGTTCGGATGAGCTCCCGTTGCTTGCGAAGCGCGTCTTCTTGGTACTTCGGCACCAGATTGTTGAGGGCTTGTTCGTAGACGAGAGCGAGCGACTTTCCGTTCGGCCCCGAGACGACCTTCCCCACATCAAAGAGCTCATCTGTGAGACGAAATTCGGCTTCATTGACGACGGCTATAGAAAGGAGACAATGTCAAAGACGAAGCACATCATAGTCAACTGTGAGCTTACTGGGCTTCGTGAAGTTGCTATAGATGCCGCTCGTCTTGTAAGCGAATGACGACTTGTCCAAGTACCGGGTGGGAAGTTGCAAGGCGAGATATTGATTTCCCGTAGAGCCGAAGACAGAGTCGAGCTTCTCGTATAGGAGATCTTTGAAAGGCTTGACTGGCGGCAGCACCGAAGGCTTCGATTCGATGCCCCGCTGGCGAGAAGGAAGGTCGTAAGAGGGTTTACCCGTAGCTTGCTTTTGCAACTCTTCAAGGCCAGTTGCCCAGTACTCCTTCATAGAATCTTTGATCGCGATGATATAGAATTGACGCAGCTTCGTCCATCGAGCATTGCGCGCGTGGTCCTCTAAGATGTCGATCGTTTCCGACTTGAGGCCTAGAAGACTTCCGTAGACGCGGACAAGACTTTCTCCACTAGTTATACGCTCGAGCTCGAAGGGCGCAGTTCTCACTTCGGACGTCGGCGGGCTAAGGAGAAGCCTCTTGCCAGGATATAAGAGTGCGATATTGGCCTGGTCGTAGGGCGACAACTCATAGGAAACTTTGATCGCGCGTTCTTCGGCGGCGTCCAGAAGGTCGTCTAGGTCAGTTTCCAAGGAGTACCGCGACAGGTAGTCAACAGCGATATCCTTCGCCTTGATGCTCATCGAATCCATCACTGACGTGAAATCGTACTTTGTCGACACCAGATCCTGCACGTCGTCACCGTAGGGTTTGCCGCGCACGAGTGATGCTAGGAATCCATTGGCCTCATGGTGCAATCCCAGCACGTGTCCGAGCTAGAAAAGTATAAAATAATCGTCAGTTTCAATTGCACGACTTTGTCGACCAACCCGACTAACCTCGTGGATAGCGCTTCGCATGTTGCGCGTGTATCCGTCGGTCTTGTTGGTGAAGCCAGGCTTGCTGAGAAATTTGTTGAACAAGTCTATCCCAGCCTGATCCCTGGCTATCCTCAGAAGAACGCTGTGCTCCGTCTTGACCCCCCCAGTCGCCGGGTCCAGTCTCGAGCCAAGGCCGAGGGTATAACTGCGCATGCTCGAATCGCCGGGAAGGGCATCCTGGAAGGCAATGACGAGCGGGGTGTCGGCTTGCTGGTCCCATTTGAAGCGGAGGCTGCCGTGGCCCTCCCAACTCGCCATGGCCTTCTCCACAAGCGTCCGTCGGTGTGGCGTGATCGTCGAATCAGGCTGGTTGGCCCACTTGCAAGTCAACGACAACTCAAAATCAGGATCACCGTCAGCTTGAGGAGGGAATGGCCATAGCGCGCTCGCGACGGCAACGGCATGGGCGACACCTTTCTTCGCCTGACGGACGACTGGCATCTCGTTGGCGCAGTCACCGTACTCGTCCAATGGCTGCAGAACGTATTGAGGTTCCTGGTATTCGGACCTGCGCTTGTCCAGGAAGCGAAGGCGTCCAGTCCCGCGAGATTTAGACGGGGACGACTTCTTGGCGATCCGGCTTTTCGACACCCAGTCAGAAAAGACTCGGCGGATCTCGGAGACACATGGCAGTCCGTTCTCGTAGGGGATATCGAGAATGTCATCCTGGACGTCAGCTGGGACTCCGGCGTCCTGCAGGGCAGTCTTAAGGGTATAGTTCGGCGTGTCGGGGTGCGGCTTGGCGCGAGGATAGTTGATGAACATGTATGCCTTGTCCAACTGCGACAGCTGGCTGTCTGTACATTCATCAGCTACGGCCGTGGGATGGACCGGGGACAGGCTTACTGTAGGGAACATCGTACGAAAGTCCAGTCAATTCCTTGGGCATCGGGTAGTGCATGATAGACGTCGTATCCAATTCCGAGAAGTTGCTGACTTCCTTGCTGTTATACACGTCGATGATCTGTTCGCGGATCATGTCATCGTCCCACCCGAGGTGGCTCTCTTTGTAGAATAGGATAGCCTTCTTCTCGTCAAGCTTGGTCCCGACACCGTGAGCCGGCGATTGATGCTCATGCAGTAGGCCTAACGTGTGCCCAAACTAGAGAAGGCTGTCAGAGACTAAGGGTAGCCGTGTCTTTGGAGACGAACCTCATGCAAGATAACGCCTCTCTCGTTGGCAGTAATACTTTGCTGATGCGAGTCAATCCACCCAAGGTTCATGGTGGGTTCGTCCGTCTTGACATCTTCACAGTCACGACCTACCTATGGAAGCCCTCAGGATGTCGTTGAATTGGAGTATTAAGGAACAGAAACTCACAAAACTCCAAGACCCGTCTTGACGGTCAAACTTGATGCGGATCTGGGAATTTGCGGCCGACTTTGCTTCTTGGAACGTAACGGCGGCGTAGCGCTCCCACTCCTTCACGACTTGTTGCACCTTCGCCTTTTGCACATCGTTGCCCTCCAAGAAGAAGTATGTCAACGTCGCGGGCACCGTCTGCCACAGCTTCTGCGTCGACGCGATGACGAAGTGCATAGTCAGTCCACGGTGGATGTGCGGAGGCTTCTTCCACGGGACCTCCAGACATCCCTTGAATGCCCATGCGCTGCGGTCAGACGACTGGAGCCCGCCGGCATGTGAGATGATGGTAGGAAGTGGATGGACCGTCGGACCGCCGACAGGCGAAGACCCCATCTGAGCATCGCGCTTGGCGAATTCTTGCTGAACGACCTCGATCACCAGCTTGGCGAGCTCCCGCTGCAGGACGAGAGGGTCCATAATGGGTGCTGTATGCGGCGCCGGCGGCACGGGCTTGGGCTTAGGAGGAACGATGGGCACGGGATTTGGTCCGAAGGCAGTCTTCATCGTATCAAGTGGGATGGGGCAAGGTATGGGCTTTCCGACGTTGTCAGTGACCGATACGTGTGATGAACCCTTCATTATGTTCACTGCGCCTGACTCGTCCACAAAGATGATGATGAGAGAAGCATAATCAGGTGTTGGCGTTGTCATTGCAATTGGCGAGCAAGTCAGCGCTCGTGGCTCATACTTGTAACCAGTCTTCAGCGTAGCGTCAGGATTGGTAGTCGATGGGGTAGACCAATAGCCCATGGACAGGTATACGATGGGACGTTCTTTGACGTGAATGGCAGAAATCTCGGAGATTTTGTGAGGCTTGTTCAAGTTCCCTACTTTGACCAACCAGTCGGGGCCATGTGTGCCAACGAAGGTCTCCGTGGAACCACTAGGAATGACCTTGCCGTATGCTTCGCCGATGTTCTGGGTGTCTTCGGTCGTGCTAGTGGCGAGTTATTACAGGCAATCCAACCAGAAACCAGTACTCACTAGTAAAGACTGTACGTCTCGTCCTTGCTCATGACGGCGAACGGCGAGCCAAGGGCGAGTGTGCCTCCATTGAGAATCGGCGTTGGCCGCACAATCATCTTTCCGTCCATCCTAATCTTGCAGCCGATGATTTCGCCCGGCTTTTCCTTCCCAGCAGACTGACTAGACGAGGTAAGGCTGCAGCCTTGGCATGGTTGCGGTGAGGACGTACTAGTAGAGGTAAATCAATGCTCCACTGGAGTCCGCATGAGCCGCCAGCGACGTTCCCCTGTATGGGGGCAGCTCCCCCTGCGCGTCGACAACCTTGACAGCTGATACAGCGATGAAAGATCAACGAAAGCCTTCATGAACTAGTGAAGGTACGAACGCTCATCCCATTCATCGTCATTGCCCTCCCAAAAACCGGTTCTGCTTTTGCCAAATGTTCGCAGGACAATGCTGCCGTCCTCAGCTTGATAGAAGAAGGATGAAATTTCAACGTCCTTGCGGGCGAGGAGGGCGGAGGTGCACCCAGCGACAGCGGAGTGCTGAAAGGCGGTGCCGGAGAGAGTGCCCTTGGTCCACTTGGACATTGTCTTGCGACTACTGTCCGGAGCCTCAGGTATTTCGAGAGGCTCGCCGGGGACGGTAGACGGGTCAACATCGGGTGCCAGAAATTGACAGTCTGCGTCAAAGAGTACGCCCCCCTTGCGCACGACGACGACCTTCAAGTGTTTGCCATCCTTGGTGCATGTCGCTGCAATCCCGCCGAGACGATAGACTTCCATGTGGAGACGTCGAGGGTACGAAAGAGACTGAGGATGGGCGGCGATGCACAGCTGAGCGGCCGCGCATTTGAAGGGACGCGGTCTTTATTCAGGCATGAAACACTAATTGGCGTTGCCGACCTCGCGTAAAAAACAGGTATTCCGCTGGCTCCATGAAAGGTACGCACGGCAATTAATGCGGGAGCAATTTTGTCGACGTGACGGAGGTAAGGACGGAGGAAACCCCAAGCGAGATGAAATGTGCCCTGATCCCTGCCCGCACCTTTGATCTTGGGCGTTCCTGAGTGGTCCACGAGGGTCGACGAGGGCCCATGTCTGTCTGAAGAATGATGATTGCGAAGGTCGTGGCGGTCGGGAACAGAGCCGTGCGAGCCAAGCGGTCGCCGCCAGGGACAGATGCGCACCGCAGGGTGCAGGCACGTGAGCGTTATGAAGGTACAGTCTACCCGTACCGGAAGAGACCCGCATACATGATGCCACTCCGGGTCTTTGTTGCGCTGTACAGTAGGCTCCAACGCTCGTTAACGTGTCCATCATTCAATTTCGACATGGAAGTTACGAACCACATGGGCGGGGGATGCGTTTTCCGCAACCCTGAAGCCCTCCAACGGCACTGTGGCCGCTCTGGGACCTTGGGGAAATATTGCTATCGTTTCAGCAGGAGGTTCTGCAGCTGCGAGCCGCGCCAAGTGAATGTCTACGCACCCGGGCGATCTATAGGATGAATTAATCGGACACCAGTCCATGCGCCAAACAGGTGCGTCTGCGTTGAAGACGTAAGACATGTTTTCTGGCGAGCACTCAGGAGTCAGGAATCAGCTCCAGCCTTCCAGGGAATGATGTTAGGTGAGCATGGAGGGCGTAAAGACAAGCAGCATTGGCATACATATTGCAAAGGTATCGTATATCGCTGGGTGTTTGTTTGTTGAACGAACCGAAGGTGTATGACACCGGCGGCGGGGGCTTCAGCAGGCTCCCGTCGTCTGTGGTGGTGTCGGTCGGTAAGTACGTCGACGCAGACCTAGCAGTTGGGCAAGGCGGAGTATTTCCTGCCATGACGTTTCAACGCTGAAACTCAGGCTGCGCGAGGCCGCGCCGTGCCGCTGGCAGGCTCGCGCGCGCGGCCCGCCGTCAGACAAGATGATGGTGAGCCTGCGAAGGTTGAAACTGTCTACTCTGCCTCTGGGAGACTATCCTCATCCAGCAGCTGCGCCATCTCAGTCCGCATTGATGCACCGTTTCGCCGTATCCCCATCATCTTGGCAAAGTCGGGATCCCGCCGATGCGTGCCCGTTGTCCGTGGCTGACCAGAAGACAGTCGTTCTGGTAAGTCAAACAGACTCTCCGAGCTTACCGGGCATGGGCATCTCGCACCCGGTAAGTCCCAGCGTGTACGCTTCTACAGATATCACAGCATCAGGACCTGCAAGAGCCCGATGCCTTTGTCGACGGTGGCAGCGCCGACTTGCGTGGCGACTTCGAGGTATTAAATAAACAACTTACCTTCTCTCGCTGGTAGGCATTGCAATATTGCACAGCAAAGCGGCAAAGCAGACGAGTTCCATCTTGATTTCGCAGGCGAAGTCCGTGACGTATGCCCGGGCAAAACTTGATTGTCTTTTCTCCCAGGTATGCATAGGTAGCACGCACTTCGTCGCGCATAATCGGGCTGATAGCAACAGGTACGCATCGCCGAAGTCGCATACAGCGTGGACAGTCAACGCGTTGTCCCAAACATGGCTACCAAGACCTTCGAGCGTCGCCTAATATTTCCAATCGATATCCGGTGACTCACAAGTCCCAAACATTACATCTTCCTTTCCAGGCCCTACGTCAAAACGACCGAGACACGATATAGAAGACATTTAGGCGTCACCGTATAGACACTCACCTGATGTTTCGTGCGACGGCCAGATCATACCTGCAAATATGCCATGATGTTATGCCTCTGAAGCAGACAACAGTAAACAAGGCATACACTCAGCTCCTTCGGCGCCGGGCCTGACAACGACTGGGCCCGTATGTGAGCGCAGATAATGAAACTAGTACGAGACACGCACAGTTAAATCCGACATGGACGATGTCTGACTAACTGCAGACCCCGAGCAGCTGTCCTGCAACGCGAGGACAGTTTCCACCAGAGGGTCAACCGTGAACACAGGAGGCACATTGCCTGACGACAACTCGCTTCGCTGGGACCATAGGTGAGCACAGAGACTGAGAGCAGTCACAAGGGACACGCACGATGGATTCCGGCATGGACGGTGTCTCACGAGTCACTAACTGTAACTGTCGGAGACAGTTTCCGTGAACGAGTCTTCAGCTTCACTCCAGAGCTGGAGGGAGATGAACATGACAGTGCGCTACCAATAAGAGGTTCGATGCTCACCCTCATATCATCAGACCTATACCAGTCAGCGGTCAGAGTGTCCAAGACCAACTTTTGGACGTTGTCGTCGCATGCGCGAAGAAGGCACGGCATTGCTATCCCGCTGATCGCCCAGTCGCCATGGAAGCGTCCGGAGCTCTGGACGATCAACCCTCGCGACAAAAAACGACTGGCGGCACGCAACCACCCCTCGCAGCATGCGCAAGTGTCGGAACTGCTCCCTATCCTGAGGCGTCCTGAATCATTCAATATTATCCCAGGTGAATGTTCATGCCAAAAGCTGAAAAGACGGATCTCGGCGTGGACGATTGGTTTCATGGATGTCTTCGTCTCGTCGGAGGGACGTAAGGGGGGAGGGTGGGAAGACAGAAGAGTACCCATGAGATCGAATTCGAAGCTGTTCGCCACCGCTAAAGGCGACCTAGTTGTGATTGAGTTCGGCGGCAGTTCGAGATGCGGAAGCCGGTGTTCCCAGCATGTCGGGACCTGGCCATGAGGCACGTATTGCGCCTGCAACTTGATGAGGATGCTCGTGCCCAATCCATACCGAGCAATAGAAGAAAGGACGAAGCGCAGGTTCCGCATTGGAGGGGGATGCTCGGCCGTCAGAGTGTCAGCCATGAGCTCCAACAGAGCTGCCGACATGGCGATCGCGGCAAGACTGTCGGGAGATGGCGTGAATGATGTGATAAGAGTCTGCAACGAGCGAAGGATGCCAATATATGTGGTAGGAAGATCACTGCAGTGGAAGGTGCCGATGATGTCCTCGAGGGGGTATTCAGAAACCCTGAGGCAATCGGCTAGGGCGCCGACGTCGAAACCTGGGTAGGCAAGGTGTTCCAGGAAGTCGCTGACCGCGGTCATCTCTTGAGCGATGACAGACTGTAAGTTTTGAATACGTTCTTCTACCACGTCGTATGAGCTCTTAAGCGCAAACTGCATATAGGGCAGGTAGCTGCGTTCCTCCTGAATGAGCGAGAAGAAACTGTCGACCCTGTCACGATCTTTCTCCGTGCTGTCTCGATTCATCGCGAATAGGAAGAGAGGTCCATCCTTAGTTCTGAGACGAGTGACGGCGAGTTGATCCTGGGAAGAGTTCCCAGCGACGAAAGTGGCGAGACTGCGGAGGAAGGATAGCTCTTCCTTGTCGCGCAGGGAAAGGGTTTGCGGAGGATAGATGGACTGCGACGGTTCCCAGGACTCGAATCCAAAGATTTCCATGAGCTGGAGCCGTTCCGACACTATCCGTTGGCCTAGACAACACGATCAGCGTGAAGCTCTGAATATTTACTCGCCATCCTTACGTTCAACAACCGACAGTTCGACAAAGTCAGGGTCAAAGTCTTCGTAAACATCATCGTCCTCATCGTCTTCGGGATTGATAGGTTCTCGTTCCATGTTGCAGTTCACGTTGACGCTGGCGTTCAGTTGATAGGAGCGGCGAGGCGACAGGAGGCGAAGTTCTTTCGTTTGCTCGGGGCTCACTGTCGGAATTCGTAAATCGACAGCCACAACGTCTCCATATCATGGCTTCGCTTTTTTACTGAGAGTGAAAAGTCGTCAGATCTCGCTCTCAACTAGTGGTTGACCTACCTCTTGGCTACAACTCATCCACCCTGCTGCCGGACCAGCATTAATGGAATCCGGGGTAGAGGGACGCCACCAGGTGCGTATGTCCGTTCCGACCCCTGTCCACCATCTTTCTGCCACGCCAATTTCTCGCCAAACCTCCGAGCTTGCCCAGCTCATGCGGCGCATCCTCAACCCTCCATCGACTCCGGCCTGCGTGTGAACGCAGCCTTGCTCAGCAACATCCACCACATACAGAACAAGAGCGCACACGACGACAACGAAACCGCGCACGCGGTACCCACCACTTTCCGCGAGCAGGTCCAGCCGTCGCAGCCAACTTAGCCGGCCAAATATTCTCCTCTGTCGCGTCACTCCGCCACCGCCAGCCTCGCAGCGACTAGCCATCGTGGAGCCAGCTCACATCGGTCGTTGTTTGCGCTGTCGAGGAAAGCCATGGAACGGAAGGCTCAGACTGAAGCGCAGCAGGCTGCGCACAAAGTAGCGTCTCATCGACCATTGAGAGCTAGAAAGGACGTGCACTCTTGACGGGAAGCGTACTGCACTGGTGCGGCGATCGTTCTGCCTCAGGTTACGGCCCAGGCTAGATGCCTTACCTAGCATGGAATCATCTCAGTCCAACTCCGCGCACCCGCGTCCTCCTCGACATCTACCTCAGGGTGAGTTTTCCCGCCTAAGCAATCTTTAGTCGTTGAAAAAAATTAAATTGATGCAGGAGGGGACGAATCAGATACCCGCTGCATCGTGTTTGCAAGCCAAGCGCCGCTCTGCGTACGAGAACAGCGTGCACCCGTCGTCAGCTAGACAGTCCGGGATTCCGACACATGCCCCTGCATCCTCGATCCTTCATATTCGACATAAGCCAGGCTCTGTTCTAGACGGCATACCTTCAGCCAGCCTGCCACACAGACTGTGACGAAGGCTTTCACTCCCCATGTGGCTGCTCTCGGGTCTTCAAAAAAGATTGCTCCCTAAACAAGCAAGAGGAAGTCGCGCGCGAGTCTAGAGCCTCGCGCCTGTCAACGTGCCGAACAAGCCACCGCCTCCACAGACCGTCCTGATGGGAGCGATGACTGGCTGCGGGTCCGAACGTGAGCGAAAACGCAAAAGTGGCATGGGCGTGGGTGTGTGATGGGTCCGACCCTCACGGAACTGGAGAAGCAGTTTGCTCTCCTCATCTTCACCAGTCTGCGCCTGATGAGCCGCGCACCACCGAAGGCATCGACATGCGGCCTGTGCTCAGTGCCGCTACGGAGGACACATCGCTCCCTACGTGTCTTTCTCAAACCAGCCCTGCCGTCTACGTCGCCATGATTGCCGGTTCAGCATGCAGCGCATGGAGCAGCATCGTTGACCTGCACCAAGCCATACGCTTCTTCAGTGCCATTCCGCGCCCGTCCGAGCCCACGCACGACCGCGTCGACCCGCTGTGCTGTTTCGCAACCGAGTGGGGCAGTTGCCCGGTGCGCTTCGTCACGTCCTCGCAGCGCGTGCGATGCGATCAACGACGCGATGGACTGCGCGGCGGAGTTCCCTGCCGTGCGGCTCTTCCACAGACTTGGCACGCGCTGGAACCTCCGCGCAATTGCGGTCGCGCGCGACGTACGATCAGCACGCTGGGGCTGTGCAGGACTTTGACAGCAACGCCCCCGCACCGACGATGATGACGGGTACGTGGACGGCGATGAGGACGCTGCCGCCCTTCTCGGAGAACGAGGATAGCGACTGGGCCGCGGACGTTCACGATGTCGTATCACTATAGGAGGCCTACCTGAGCACATCCACCGTGTCCGCAAGGCTACCCACCTTACAACCTCGTCCGACGTGTCCTCATTCAGCAGCCTCTCAGTCCGCAGTGCTGCACCGTTCCTCCGTACCCCCATCACCCTCGCGCCACACACACCTTGGCAGAGTGGGGATCCCGCCGGAACGCCAGTGCGCCGAGCGATAACTTCGGCCCTTGAGGAAGACGGCGGGGGAGAACAATGCGTGCCCGTTCAAGTTGTCTGTGACTGACCAGAAGACAGTCAATCTAGTAAGTCAGACAGACTTTCCGAGCTTGCCGGGCACAGCCGCTCTATTTCGCTTTACGGGCCATCTTGAACCCGGTAAGTCACAGTCAGTGCGCTTCTACAGATAACACGGCATCTGCATCAGGACCTGCAAGAGCTTGATGCCTTTGTTGAACGGTCGCAGCGCCGACCTGCTTGGCGATTTCCAGGTGTTAGACAAATTACCTTCCTCTCGCTGGTAGGCATGGTAATATCCTACTAGCACAGCAAAAAAGCGGCAAGGCAAGGCGAGTTCCCTGACCCTGTTGACACGTCCCATCTTGATTTCGCAGGCGAAATCCGTGACGTATGCCTGGATCGGCAAAACTTAATTGTCTTTTCTCCCAGGTATGCATAGGTACAGGTATCATGCACTCCGTCGCGCATATTGGGCTGATAGCAACAGGTACGCATAATTACATATGCCATACAGCGCGGACAGTTTGTCCCAAACATGGCTACCAAGACCTTCGAGCGTCGCCAAATATTTCCAATCGATATCCGGTGACTCACAAGTCCCTAACATGACATCTTCCTTTCCAGGTCCTACGTCAAAACAGCCGAGACACGATATAGAAGACATTTAGGCGTCACCGTATAGACACTCAGCTGATGTTTTGTGCGACGGCCAGATCAGATACCGGTCCGAAGTGTCCTCGGCCAACGAGTCTGGTATATGTACAGCGGAATAATGCCGGAAAGGACACGGCTCGCATGCCAAAATGTCCGTCCTCAAAGCTGCCCTGTTATCCACCGCGTTGATCAGTCAACAAGTCGCCCTCGTCATTCCATCAAAGCCACGGAGCGATGAGAAGCAAAGGGCCGATGAAGTCAAGGCTCCAGCCACGTACTCCATTATAGACCCCTTTGCGGTCTATAATACGATGCTCACAAGGGTGTGTCTACGTGAAGGGGAGCTGTACCATGGCTGGGCTGATCAGTGGAATGCAGAGTTTTGTGGCGTGCGTTCTCTTCGTCGAGGCTATCGTGGCCTTTGCTGTGGCCGAGCCCAACACCGCTGTCTCCCAGCGCGTCCTCAGCATCTTGGACGCATATTCAATCACGCCCCCGACCATCTACATATCCCCTATTTTCCTTGCAGGCGTCGCGTTCACCGTTCTCGGGTCCATAATCCGGCGGCTGTGCTTTCGCGAGATGGGCCGCCTTTTCACATACCAGCTCTCCCTTCGCGACAAGCACAAGCTCATCACCACCGGCCCATACTCTATCGTCCGCCACCCCAGCTATTCTGGCCTGATATTGATCATGTTGGGACCGCTGTTATGCGTAGTGGCGCCGGGCACGTGGTGGACGGAGGCAGCGCTCATCGAGACGCCAGGAGGCAGGGCCCTGGCCGGGCTTTGGGTGTTGATAAACGGATTTGTTTCGCTGGTCATCATCAGGGCATGGAAGGAGGATCTTATGCTGAAGAATGAGTTCGGTGCAGAGTGGGAAGAGTATGCAGCACGAGTTCCGTATCGCTTGTTTCCTGGGTTCATTTGAGTAGATACCAGAGAGTCGTAGGCCTTTTAGGTCACCGATGCGCTGATATGATATGATGCATGACTGACAGGTGTCAAATAGATGGCGGACACATTAGCGAGCGAACGGAGAGGATCCATTACGCGTTTGATTGAACAGAGTTCTTTCTCCCACATTATATGTGCGACAGCAGCAGGTGCAGGCTTTCACGCTCGAGGATGGGACTCGGGGACTCATAGCATCCATCGGGCCAGTGGCAGCCGACAATGGGTGCTCATCGCCGCTGGCTCGCTCTCTTCATTGATCTCTTCATTTGTTATTACACGACTACACATACAGGGACTCCGTCTTGTGCGGAAAAGCGCCATGTAAAGCATTCACAACAGATCTTCAGTGCGCTCACCTTTAGCCTCAGTCCACCAAGAGGACACTATCCAGAACGGAAAATCCTGCAGCCACACCGCCCTCGTCCACGTCCTCTCCCTTCGTCCTCACAAGAAAGCCGACTTCCGCTTCGCGTATGGACTCCTGCCCGTTTGTTTCTCTGCCAAATAGTGCCCATCCAAATATTCCGAGCTCGCTGACGACCTTCCCCTTGACAGGACCGGCCTGAGCGTCACCCGATCGAACGAGGTACCCTTCCACCGCTGCGGGTGGGCGGATGAGCTGCATGGCAATCCACGCTCGGCGCTCGGGTGGCGGGAGCGTGTCCAAGAATGGGGGGATCGCGGCGCGGTAGACGTTGTTCCCGCCCCCTCGCGCTGAGGCTTGAGCACCAGGGTATCTGCCCGTATTCGGGCTTCCCTAGTTCCCTTGGGTTCCTTCACGTCATCCACTTGTATAACGTGTGCGGGTTTCGCCCCAGGTAAGGGTAGGTCTTCATCTTCCAGTCCCCACATCGCAACCCAGCTTTCACGGACTTCATCGGCGCCCTCTTCTCGAGAGAGATAGCGCTCGAGTACGCCGGGCATAGTGAGAACCTGTTGGATCTTCTTGCCACCGGCGAGCTGAAGGGCAAGGGAAGGACACTGGATGGCACGGGAGCGCTCGAGGTTTGCCCGTGTTGCGTACATTGCGGGGGTGGGATAATCCGTGGGCGTGTAGCCGGCACGATAGTAGACTACTGCTATCTCCGATAGTGGTGACGCGGAAGAGGTGACGGACGGAAGCAAAAGTGCGCGCGACGGAGAGAGTTTCATGGAATGTTCAAGTTCAGGAAGTGTGCGCCTGGTTATGTGGATACCGTGACTAGAGAGAGCATGAGCTCGGTGCGGAGCAACTAGGCACAGAAACAGACCTCGATAGCAGCTCGTATTCAAGCAAACGCTGGTCAAAGATGTTGCGCTCGTTAGACTGCACAACAAAGAGTATCTGAGCACTGTGTCATGTCAGCACAGTGTATAAACATTAGTGGATCCGGACGCACTCGGGTACGCCATATGCCTTGTGCGCCTCTGCAAGTCCTGCTGCCAGTCCTTTCGCCGTTTCATTCAAAGGAAAATTCTTGGGTGTTAACAAGGGTGATGCGCCGTAGTACCCTGTCGATGCCTGAAGGTAGCTGGCGCATGCAATCAAGATAAGAACATATAGAGAGAGGTGATGTACTACTTAATTGCTCACCTATGCAATCCGGAAACCTGTTGGGAGAGGGCTCCGAACGACGAAGAAATGGTATTGAACTCAACCTGCTTAAGTGATATTTCGGCTTCGGAGGTGGGTTTGTGCAAGAGGTAGTCCGATCTAAACAGGCCAAGGTGCAATGGCTGTTTTACCGCTCAGCATATGTCGAAGACAAAATAGCGGTCAAGAACCCACCTGCACCAGACCTTCTTCTCTCAAACCTTCCAGGCTCTCCAGAGCTCTCCGGTGAACTCGTCGACATCCGCGACGCCTCCGGCACCCATGATCTCATCGAGAAATCTGATGTCCATTGCGACGCGAGCATAGAGGACATTGTAGGCTCGCTGAATTCTCCGGGCGCGCAGAAATAGCTCTCGTGGGATGGGGGTAGGGAAGAGGGAGATCGGCGCATGTATTGCGGATGCAGGTGCTGGAGGGGGTGGAATGTCCCCGTGGGGAGGCAGGTAGAGCAGAGAGTGCGATAGGGCATAGGTGGTGGCCAGAAGAGTAAGCTGTTCAAGCTGGTCGGGTGTGACCTCTGGCGGCCACGAGGTGAAGGTGTTCATCCCCATACGCGTGCGCGGTTCGGGAACAAATGCATAGGCGAGGGAGTACTCTAGTACGCGCGGTAGGATGGCACAGATGGCAAGTGGAGTCATGACGGTCCCAAATTTGTCATCATGATTAACCGGTGTATCCGAGCCAACGCGCATGGGCGGAATGGCTAGCTCTATGTACAGGATGGCCAAGCGACGAGTCTGAGCAGGGGGCGAGTAACGCATTACGACTTGCGCCGAGACGAATCTATCACCGGAAGCACACCCGTAAAAATCGGTCAATGTAATGCTACACCCTTGATAAATCCAGAGGACTATGCACTATAGAGATACAGCAGGTTCTATGCTCACAAAAAAATATACAAAACTATGTCCGCGCCCAGCCACTCCGCCGGTAGAACAGCAAGTACGCACAGCGATCATCCCGGTCGAGGCCGTCGAACACGTCCTCCGGCCGGATGTCCGACACGAGTTCATCGTCAATCCGGATCCATGCCTCACGTGGCTTCATGGGACCACTAGTGGCATCGCGGTTGGGATGAAGAACGTCCAAAGTGTAATGTCCGCCTGTTGCCGAGAGTCCGTGATGGTATAAGACTGTATAGCAGACATTTTTAGTACGATATCTACACGCTGGTAAATGCCAACACACACCTCCGTAAAGTTGATACCGTTCTGGACGCGTTGACCTCTTTCCCGGCGCCATGATGTCTACAGAACAGCCCATTGGTTACTATCTTAAATCTATGACAGAAGAAGACGCATACCTTGAGGGATCTCCAACTCTGGTGAGAAAGCCACCGCTTTTCCGATCTTCACGACGCCCTTCGCAGTCACATCATACAAAAAGCGTTTGAGATGAAGCACAAGAACGGGTGGCAATGCCTCGATGAGAATCTGCTGGCTGGCCTCCACAGTCGTATCGGGGCGCGTCGACGATGCCATCTGTACAGCCTGCGGCTGCGAGATGTGCGACAACGCGTCTTGAATAGTGCGAACCGAGTCACGCTGAGGAACACTGTCAGACAGGCGCGTAGTGAGTGGAAAATTTCCATACCTGAATGTCCAGCTGAAGTGACCGCCAGTCTTCGATAACGACAGAGTCACGCTGATCTCGAGCACGAATTGTCGAGCGGAATTTACCGCCAAAAATTCGCGTGATCGGGGAGTCCGTAGACTTAACCTTTTAAACAGAGCCACATGAGTCAGAGAAAGGGATGGACGCGGCCTAACTTACCGTCCTAGTGAGAACTGTCTTGTTACGTTTGCCTACCTCCATCCAGCCAACATCCCGAGGGGCGTCCTCTTCTCGCTCCTCCGTAATCTTAACCGGCACAGGCTGAGACGGATTCACAGTCGATAGAAGCGATAACAGCTCTTCCTCTATGGTGTCCAAGTAAAACCCAAAGAACTCTTCTGCATCTTCTTGTTGGCCGCCCTGTGCCATCCTAAGCCAGAGATCGAAACAAACTTCGGGAGGGAACGCACCCGCATATTATCAAACCGCTTTTTCTCCTTCATGGCATCGTAGACATATGCAGGGATGAAGGAGTCCAGGGTGTCCGCTTCTTCCTCGCGCTCGACTTCTTTGGCTTTACCCCTGCCGTTAACAGTTCCGTTCACTGGCTTCTTCTCTTCATACACGAACTCCTGGAGGAACCGGATGGTCGCATCGACGAGAGGTGTGCCGCCTTCCGAGAGTTCCCTCGAATCCTTCTCCTTGCCTTGCGGCAGACTCAAGTTGCGACCTAGCTCGCCGAACAAACGCCAGAACGGCGGGCAATATGCGAGCAGCTGCAACACCGAGTTTGCGAAGCACATGTTGCCAGTGTTGACGATGCCACGGGGCCGGATACGCGGGATTGGAGCAGTCGTGGGCCTGAGAGATGCACTGGGAGGCGGGGGAAAGCTTGTTAAAAGCTTGATGAGCTCCGCGCGTCGAACCGGAGGGACACGGGCAGGGGGAGGTGAAGCCGAGATGGAGAAACCAACGACAGACGAGGTAGGAAGAGACCCATTTGTCTTTGGAGACGAAGCGGAACCGGCAGCTGGGGTGAACAACGAAGCCCACAACTTCTTGGGGGCGGGCGGTGCAGGTGCAGGAGGCAAAACTTCAGAGACGGGCGCCGGATCGGTTTCGACAGCGGGCGCGGAGTCACCAATAGGATCCTTGGTGTCATGGTCAACTTCAGCAGCCGATGGCAACAGCGCAACCTTGGCAGACGCTGGCGACCGGGATTTGGAACCAGACTTCGCAGGAGTCGCCGCCGCTTGGGAGAGAGAGGTGTTGGTGGAGAGCGGAGATCCAGGTACGGGCGTGTCCGGACTGGTAGAGACATCAGTCGCAGACGAGGAAAGAACCTCAGGCTGCTCATTTGGGGGGGAGTCGATTGAATCCGCCACTGGTGGCGAGTCGTCAAGGCCCACAGGGATGGCATCCGACTTCGCAATGGCGACAGGCTGAGGTTTTGGGGAATGCGGTGGCGTCGGCAAAATCAGAGCATCCTCTACTACATGGGCAGGAGGGCGGGCTCGCGGTGAGATGATGACACCTGGAGCACCGGTCGGATCGGTTGGCCGCCGCGACCATATTACCCAGCTACGGTGTTTACGTGTCGCGAAAGTCGTGTTACCAGTAGCAGATGCAGACATGGACGGCGTCACACTGATGACGGAAGAAGGTGATTGCGGGCGTGAACTTGATGGAGAACTCGGGTGATGGAACACAATATCTGGTGGCGGTGGCGAGGGAGGAGACGATTCTGGGGGCTCAACGATGCTTGTCTGGACTGCTTCCTTGGGAGACGCTTCCGGGGCTGAAGGAGATGATGAAGATGATGGATGAGCAGCATCGCGAGTGTCCACAGCAATTTGTTCATCTATTACTCTGGGTGGGAGAATCGGAGGTATCAAAGGAGATAAGGATGGAGCAGGCGGGATGCCGAGTTGCTTTGGCAGCGGAGATATGGGCTGGTG
The DNA here is from genome assembly GCA_019915035.1 of Auriscalpium orientale. Taxonomy (NCBI): domain Eukaryota; kingdom Fungi; phylum Basidiomycota; class Agaricomycetes; order Russulales; family Auriscalpiaceae; genus Auriscalpium; species Auriscalpium orientale. The sequence continues at coordinate 30,619 of JAHLMH010000006.1, forward strand.
CCCATGTAATGACCAGTTTTGCGGATATGGGCCATTGGGCTGCTGTGTGGGTGGATACGATGGCGAATAAGGGGCTGGTTGAGTATGTGCTGGCGGAGGGTACTTTTGCGGTCCATGATGTGGATATGGGCTAGTAGGCGATGGTTGAGGGGAATGCATTTGCACGTGTGGGCCGCCGTGCATGTAAGGCGGGTGTTGGTGTTGCTGGTGCTGATGTGGATGTGGATGATGATAGCCTTGGTGATATGCGGGACTCGGTCCGCCACGGTAGCCACCTCGACCTGGGCCAACGCGAGGTGAAGATGGTGGAATGGGAGAATGACCGTTCATAGGTGAAGGTGGATATCCGTATGGGTAAGGAGGGGGTCCATGGGGACTCATGACCGGGTACGGGTAGGGAGGAATAGGCGGAGGAGGCTGCCCATAGTAATTGGATGGTCCAGGATGCGGATAAGGAGATTGAGGGCCAGGCATGCTGAGATGGTCAGGCCCGGCGAGGCGTTAGCCTGGTTTACTCGTTCAGCCGCCTGTAGAAAACATTTTTCTAAGAACAAACGACACTCACACAGTCTGGGACTACGTGGTGGTAGAGCAATTTGCCGGTGAGGTTGTGCAGTTTGCCCGGAGACCTGGGAGCTATGGCGCTGGAGGTATAAGCAGTAAGCCCTCAGATGTACGTGGAGTAGACCCAGCAGACGCTCACGGCGTATTTTGGAGACTGAAAGAAAGCTGGGTCCGACTAAGCGCAAAGACAGCTTGTCTAGAGTCAATGGCGGTGTACCGAGGCTAAAAGTTGCGGGGGGCAAGAGCGAATGCGAGAGGTGAGCCGGCGTTTGTTTGGCCTCGCTTGGCCTACTCTTGGTCAGCGCTAGTAACGAGTCTTAATAACTGCGTAGCGCAGCCGTTCCTTTCAATTCTTGAGTCTGTGGAGGTCTGTGGACCGTGGTTACATTATTTAAATAAGTTGTCGCGAAGGTGACATGCAGGTAGTATAAAGATAATCGGGCAATGCTTTGCTAAAATGTCCACCTCTATATTATTCGACGTCGGAGTCCACTTCCACGTCTCCCTCGTCTTCTTCTGACCTTTTTCCACTTGCACGAAAAGAGTTCCCAGCGGGCTGATGCAGCGGACTAGAGGAAACCACACGTTTCGGTTCACGCATAGTAACTGCGGAGCCCACGAAGGACGAACTTCGCATTCCGAGGCCAAGCATATACATCCCCGACGTTGTACGGGCCCGAGGCGCCGATGGGCGTGCAATTGGGTTCGGTGACAGCGCAACGGTATGTTCGGGCATAGGTATGCGTAAGTCCAAAGCGGCAAAGGGATTCGGCGGTGGGACCTCGATGGTGGGAGTACGGGTACGTGTTGTAAATGAGGGGGCGCGGCGCAACCGCGGCGTCGTCATCACGGACCCGAACGTAGGAGCAGGGCTGGCAGGACGCGATGGTATGAAAAACCCTGCCGCGAGCGATGTCCACGATGAGCCCGCGTTTTCGGGTGGAGGGGTACTAGGTCGGTCCTCGGCGATCTCGGGCGACGAATGGACGGCAAGCTTAACCGCGGCAATGTCATGCTCGAGATCGTCAAGTTTGCGCTGAAATTGAGTGAGCGCGCGGGAAACTCCTGAGTCCGTCCCATCCACAAAGGCATTGACGGCTCGTTCGACATCTGCGGCTTCGCTTTGCGATGAGATCGCCCCAGGCACAGAGAGCAACGTCACATAACCGCGCGAGATGCGTTCCTCGTCGGCGACACGAATCTCCAATTCGACTCGCGCATCTTCATTGAAGTCGTCAAGCCGTGACAGCGCTGTTTGTAACACAGAAGATGAAACAGAGGAAGACTGTGTTGTAGCAAGAGTCTGCTTGAGATCCCGCAACGCGAGATGACAGTCGCGGAAAGCACGTTGGAGGGTGTCGTAGCGACTTTTCACTTTCGCCAACTCAGATAGTGATGACGGTGATGTTGAGAGTTCCGGGGGAGTTGAAGCATCTCCTGATACATTTATGGGAGGTGATGATGAGGAAGCCTCACTAGTAACGTTAAGGCTCGTTGAAGTTGGGCGATCGGGTGATGTGGGCGGCGAGCTGCCAGGGAAAACGATTGTACCCTCCCCCAGAGTAGGAGATCTTGAAGAGATAAAGACGGGCGACTGTGGTGGGAGTCGGGGTGAGGGCTGGTGAAGCTCATCGATTGTTGGCAAATTTGGCACTGGAACGTCAACACCAAGGTGAAGCTCAACATCTTCTGCTTGTTGAGAGACGCTCGACGAGACAACTGCAGTCGGTGGGCGCACGAGCGAGTCGAGAGGCACAGGCGAAGGAGGAAGTATCGGCGATGTGGCGGCGTCGATCATCGAGGGTTGAGCCTGAGTGTCCACATCAGCAGTCAGTCCCTTGTCCGCGGCAGGAAAAGCAGGTGCAGGTGCAGGAGGCGGCACCACAGTCCCATCCTCTTCAACACTAGCCCGGCCTAAGATCCGTTCCGCTTCCATGCGCTTCTCGGTCTCGACTTGTAGTTCCTCTACCAGCGTCTTAACAGCATCCTGTGCGGTCAAGATCCTCGCGATGCTGCCCATCCCGCGGTGCTCGGCCGGGTCTTCGACATGTCCGCTAGCCTCGTCGTCCCCATCCACCATTCCGAGCAGTTGCACGGCATCTTCGACCACATTGTCAAAAGCCTCATGCAATAAAGTTTGGTCTTCGTAGGGGCGCTCTAACGTTTCGCGTGCGCGCCGCACCCAGCGTCGTAAGGCTTCCGCGAGGCCGTCTTCACGTCCGACAACCGCCAAACGCAAAGAAACTTCACGGCGGCGGCCGTATGACTCCCGTGCGAGCTGCTCGGTGAGCTCATCCAAAACATTTCGTAAACGTTCGGCTTGCCGCCGCTCTGATGCCAGCGAGGATTCCAAACTAGCCAGCCGGTGATGGAGAGTGGACGTGGAGGCGGCGTGTCGTGTCTTCACGTTATCAAGGGCGCGTTGCAGAGCATCAGTGGTGGACTGGGAAAATTTCCTGGCATTCTGAGGTCAGAAAAGCGGCAAGGCAAGCGACTCAGGTTGGAGGAACGCACATGTAGCGAGACACCATCTTGGCCGCGGCGCCGTCGTCATTTCGGAGCCTGTCCAGTTCCGCGCGGGTAGACGCTAACTTGACTAAATCCTGCTCTGCAGCTGTACGCTCAGCTTCCCGCTTTGCCTCTGAGGCCGCTAGGTCGCCGTGTAACCGCCCTATCTCCGCCTCCAGCTGCTCTGTCTCGCCGGCGAACTCCTCGAGCAGCTTCTGCAGCCTGGCTCTTGAGTCTGCGAGCCCATCCACGGAAAGAGACATCGACGATGAAGAGCGATGCTTTCCATTGGGAATTCCGGCGCTGTTCGGAGGGGAAGATGCGATGCTCTGTCGTCGTTCCAGGTTTCGTACCAAGTCCGCGTACTCCTGCACAGCACGGTCGGTCATCCGGCGCTCCTCCTCCGCGGCACGCGCCCTCCGCAAGAGCTCCCGTTCCCGGACTTTCCCTTCCTCCTCCCGCGCACGCGCACTGGCAGCGAGTGCGTAGGCGCCTTCGACCTCATGCTTGGCACGCGCGACATCGGCGAGGGCACCGGCGAGCTCCGTCGTGCGAGCGAGTAGCGTGTCTTCTGAGAGACTTAGCTTGTCCGACACGCGTCTGAGGGCCACTGTAAGCTCCTGGACCTGCAACGTGGCGGGGTGTGGGGTGGTCTCCGGGTGGGCATGCAGCACGGTAAGCTCCTGGCGCAACGCGGCATTCTCTCGCTCTAAGACTTGCGCGCGTTCGAGAGCGAGAGTTGAGTCAAGAGAATGCCGTTGTAACTTCAGTGCCGCGGTGTGGGCCTCATGCTAGAGAGGAAGAGGGAGATATTCGTGGAGAAATGAGCGGTGGAGATCGGCAGGCGTACGAATGCTGGTGTGCACCTGGAAACGCGCGACGGCGACTCTGAGGCTGGTGAGCTCGAGAGCTAGCGGATGGTCATCGTTGATTTCGAGCTCTACAGCGTTCATGGCCGCGCATGGGCGTGTCCAGGTGTGCTGGAGCGTTGCGTGAGCTGTCCCGCCGGGGAGAGTGAGTCACGGTGGCGTGACTGAGAAGCTCCATTTACGGTAGCTTACAGTCACGCCGAGTTTGACGGCCCGAGAGCCGCCACTGTTCCTGGAGTTGGGCGGGGCTACAACTCGTCGCAAAATCCCATCTGTCTTCTTCTCGAGGCCGTCGGGAACGGTCGCGCTCATCTTGCTGACATCGCCATGGCCATCTCCAAGGCGGTGAGCCTGGTGGATTATAGATCCCGCGAGTCTTGACCGTAGGCACGCCGATTCCGTGAGGATGAGATCGACGATTGACGCTTAGCGTCTTCGCCTCTGGGAATTGAGACACGCTGCAATAAATGACACGACCATGCGTGTTATCTTCGACCCGAGCAGCTGACGGCCGCTAGCGAGCCTCTTGCTTCCTCCCATCTTCACCCCGCACCTCCCCGCATCTCATGTCGCAGACACCAGGCGCAGGGCCGTCGTACACCGTCCGCACTCCCAGCCCCGACCCCGACATCGTTCAGCTACACGTGGCCATCCCGGAGGTGCAAGAGCGAGAGGTGGCTTTTCATAGAAGCTCCATGGCCGCCGCCGCTGACGTCGACCCTTGCTAGCTCCGCATCCGAACACTCGAGAAGAAGGTCGCCTTCATCGTGTCCAAGAAATGCAGCCTGCGGGAGGTTCAAGAGCTCTACCAAGAGCTTCAAGAGTGCCTCGAGTCGGATCTTGATCATGCAGTGAGTACTCCCAGATGCATGTTGACAGCATGCACTCGCTGAACATGGTGTAGCCTCCGACGCTCCGTCTGAGCTCCCTGCTTATCAATGCAATCCTTGCGAACCATCTGACCTTTTCGGATGCACTGAGGGAGGCCAAAGGCATCGAGGCATCCCTGCGAGAGCAGGTTGCATCCCTCGAGCGGCGCGTGGAGAGACTTGAAGAGGAAAAGGGCGGCCTCGAAATGAAGATATATGAGTACGTGTGCATTTCTATAACTAGCATCGGATGACGACTCAGCCTGATCCCTTCTTTCGCAGGCAGGTATGTTTTGCCTCGTTCCCTTATCTCGCGTCTTGGGCGAGCAATGACACGCTCTGCAGAAGCATCAATATAGTCAGAAGGCACAAGAGACCTTGAACCTCCGGGCCGAGCTCAATCGTGCTTATGCGTCCTCCACTGTCCCGGTGCCCACCAATGGCAGCTACTCGAGCACGTCCCGTGTCGCGACACCTTCCATCGCTCGAGCCCCGTCCAGCATGGGTGGCTCCTCCACCCAGCCCATCCCCTTCTCACGTCCACGCACGGGCTCAATATCCATTGCTTCCCAGCGCGCGCAGACACCTGGCATGCAGTCTCGCACATCGACCCCGGCCGTGGGCTCTTATCCCCCCTTCGCCGGCGCCTCCGTTTACTCGCAGGTCACGGCCGCCGCTGCGGGACATTCCAGAACACGCTCGACTTCGACAACGTCAAATATGCAGTCCCGCACTACGACACCTGCGAACGCCTCCTACCCGTATGGCGCCCCCTCGTTATATTCGAAAGTCACAGGTCAAGGAGGTATATCTGCTTCTAGAGCGGCCACGCCTGCCGTCGCGTCCTCCTCCCGCACCCCCATGGGTGCTCGCCCCCCTCCCTAGCAGCGGGCCGCATAAGTGCTTGCCATCGCGCCGAATCAAAGAGCGTCGTGCTGTCTATTCTATTATGGGGTTTATGTTCATCCTTTATTTCGGTGCGATTGGCCATCGCGGATTTCCACTGCATTTGACATGCTTTGCTGCAAGTCAGTGACCTTAGCTTCGCGCTCGTCTCGTCTTTTTATTTTGCAACTCCCCTTTTCCACCCCTTCTTCCGCAGGAAATCCAGCGCTTAACCCTTGGCATTGAATCGCAGTGAACTCGTCTTTTGTTACTGTGTCTATGTGTCGATCAAACATCCCAAGTTACTGTACCTTGCTGGCGCTTGTGTACACAGGCCATCTCCAGGTAAATGTTGTGCTTGAATACCACGCTGCCTTCACTAGCGCAGGGTACTGTTAGACATACAATATAACTCATGGAGTATGTACACTACATAATTCTGGAAATCTCGAGACGAAACCTTCAGTTACTTGGTGTCACCCTGTCACAGAGCTACGGTACCGCTGGACCGATAAGATGTCTCTGTCATCCACCCAGGCATCCAAGGACTTTCACAAGTCTTCCCTCATCTCATCTTCTCATACAACTCATAAATGGCTCAGACCGCGACCCAGGCTCAGGCTCGTCAGCCCAACGCGACCAACCGTGGCCGGCGGATCAATCGTTCGCGCGGAAAAGGCGGGCCCAGTGCACCTACCGCTCAGCCCGCCAATGTGATCAAAGCCAAAGCCGCCTCGAACGATGCTGTAGAGACTGCACAGGTGGCGGCGCCCGCAGAAGTGTCGGCTTCTCAGACTGTCGCTGCAGAAAGCGAGGAGGTGGACGAGAGCCGAGTGTGCTGGATCTGTGCGGAAAACGTGAAATACTACGCCGTCTCAGAGTGCAACCATCGCACCTGCCATGTGTGCGGACTCAGATTGCGTGCTCTATACAAGAAGCTAGACTGTACGTTTTGCAAGGTGTGTTTTCATGGATCCGCATCGCTTTCTGACGTGGAATCCAACTTCCGCTAGGAACCCCAACCCTCTGTCATCTTCACGGTCTCCGGGGATGCGCCATTCTCGTCTTATGCGCCAGCGGACATCGCTTACAAGGATGCAAAACTCTCGATTTTCTTCGAGACGCAGGAGATGATGGAGGATGCACTCATCCTGCTGCGCTTCAATTGCCCCGACACCTCTTGTGACTATATCGCGACCGGTTGGAATGATTTGAAATTGCACGCGCGAGGAGTTCATGGAAAGCTTATGTGGTGCGTTTCCCCCGTACTCGTTGACGTCCCTGCTTCAACGACATTCGCAGCGACTTGTGTCTTCGTCAGAAGAAAGTGTTCTCACACGAGCATGCACTGTACACGCAGAACCAATTGAGCATACACCTACCATCTATACCTCACCGGGGTCAGAAGGCGGCACCCAAGGAGCCGGTGGAAGGCGGGACACACCCGCTGTGCGAGTTCTGCCGTGAATGCTTCTTCGGCGACGATGAATTGTACGCGCATATGAGACACACGCACGAAGAGTGCTTCATATGCAAGCGAAACGATGTTAGAGATCAGTAGTGAGTGCCTCACATATCCTAGGACCTTGACGGGCCTACTCACATCGGGATCGCAGTTTCAAGAACTACGAAGCATTGGTGGGGTTCCTTCACAGCGTCCCTCATCTTATGCTCATCGTCGTCATGTTTTATAGGAAAAGCACTTCGACCATGCGCACCATCCATGCCCCAATCCTGCCTGCCAGGCGCGCAAGTTCGTCGTCTTCGGCTCCGTTCTTGATTTACAAGCGCATAACGTCGAGGAACATGGCGCAACTATGTCCTCGCGCGACAAAAAGGACGCGCGGCGCGTGGATGCGGCTTTCGAGTTTCAGGAAGTCGGAGCAGGAAGACGAAGAGGCCCGCGCGATCGAGATCCACCGCCTCATCAGCCAACCTCCACGGGCCCCTCACGTGGTGGAGGGGCCGGCGCGAGCAGGAGGACTCGATTCGGCGGGCATCTCACTGGTGATGGTGATGGCGACGGGAGCGACTCGCAGACCCCGAGTCGACGCCAGTCGCCGTCGCCACCCCCACCCGACATGGATCCCGTCACCGCTGAGTAGGTTCCTCCCGCTACGCGCCAGCGATATGCCGTTGCTGATTTAAGTCCAAGGCGATATTCAGCGTTGTACGCGCGCCTCCGATCTGTCGCGCCTAATCCCACAAACGCCGTCGCGGCACTCAAGCTGTCCATCCGCTCCTTCAACTCTGCAGAATCCAACGCACGCGACTTCATATCGACAACCTGGAACGTCCTAGACAGAGATCTTGACAACACGGCTAGCATCATCAATCTAGTTGTAGATCTGCTTGAGGATGAGGAGAAAAAGTCGTTGCTACTAGGCGCTTGGAATGGCTTCAAGATCGAGGTACGTCTCTTCCTTTCACGCTTGTATAGGCCAGGCAGGCAGCTCATCTTCGCGTTAGCAACGTCGCCAGTTCCCTGACCTCGTGCCAACGTCGATAGGCTCCGATTACGCAGGGATCAGCGCCGGCCGCGTCCTGAACGCGCGCACGTCCTCTGCGCTGCCCTCTCCACGCCAATCATCCCGCACGGTCCAAGACCGCGTTGCCCGTGCCGCGACCGGCGGCGCTGGCTCTGCTCCTGCCTCCCGCCCACCGGCCTTCCCCCCGCTCCAGCAATCAGCTGTTGCTGCCCCCGCGGCGCCCGCGTTTCGCCAGCCCGTGCGCAGCACGGCGTGGTCCGCGTCCGCGGCAGGTGCCAACGCGCCTGCGCCGCAGAGCCAGCCCGCCCCGTCCGCCCCGAGCGCGCGCCCACCCCCGCCGAAGCTGTCGAGCGCGGCGTTCCCGACGCTTCCAACCGCGTCTGCGTCGCGTTTGAAACCCGTCACGGGGAGTAACACGTCGCTGCAGAAGATCCTGGGCAGCGCAGCGCCGGCCACGTCTGCGTGGTCGCCCGGCGTGACACCATCCACGGAGCCGGAAGGAGGTGCGCCAGAGCCAGCGGTGGGAGGCGGCAAAAAGAAGGGTAAAGGCAAGCAAAAACAGACGCTCTTCACGCTGGGGTCGTTCCCAACGTAATAGGGTCCTTCATACTCATATCGTACCAAAGCATTTGTGGATACATACATACATGATATACTTATAGGCTTGGTTCCGAGCGGATCGAAACGTGGTTCACATTTTCGCGTGTAAGAATAGTATACATATCGGAATGGTGTCGAAGCGATGCATGTGTATGCTATCTAGAGTTTCGCCTGCGTTGGGCGTCCATCGAGCTTGATGACAATCTTTCCGAACTGCTCGCCAGCCTTCAAGAGCTCAAAGCCTTGTTCGGCGGCCTCGAGGCCGGGCAGGACGTGGCTAACAATCGGGACGAGGCGTCGCTCTGCGATGAAGTTGATTGCGTCGACGAAGTCTTTGTGCGAGCCCATCGTCGAGCCTATCCGAGGACGTGTAACGCGACCACTCGACGGTCAGCGACAGGGGTACTTACCGAGGAGTTGGTGGCCCTTCAAAACTTCGCGCATGGTGAAGGGAACTTGCGGCGCAACGGTCATGCCGAAACACACAATCCGCCCGCCCGCCCGCAGCACCTTGGACGTCTGCAGGGTGATTGGGCCACCGGCAGAATCAATGACAGAATCCAGGAGACCCTTGCCATTAGCCTTCAGCAGCTTGCCAAGCTGAACGGGCCAGTCCTCTGTGGCGCCGTTAGTGTGGGCTTGGTGATCGCGCGGAAGGGGGGAGAGAAGAGAAGAGTACTTTGCCGGTAATCGACCCCAGCCTTTGCGCCGAGCTGTACGGCTTTCGCGATCTTCGCATCGCTGCCGCTGGTAACATAGACGTGTGCACCGAGGGCAACGCATATTTGAAGGGCGAGCAATGCGACGCCGCCGCCGATTCCCGTAATGAGGACGTTATCTCCCGGTTGTACGCGCGCGTTCACCGTGATGGCTCTGCAGGTTGTCGCTCAACACATGGTACAATGCAAGAAGAACGATATAGAGACGGTACCTCCACGCAGTTACGGCGGCCACGGGTAAAGAAGCGGCTTCCACATCACTCAAGTGATCCGGGGTGAGGACGAGCTGGTCACGCTCTACCACAACGTATTCGGTAAAGGTGCCAATTGGAGGGTTATTTCCTCCCCCAAGGATTCCAAGACCACGCCTTCTCATCATGAGCACCATCCTGTGATATCAGGATTCTAGGACATACGGAGACTCGGGCCCGTTGGGATCTGACTCCCAACCACGCGTGGGGACGAGGAGAACGCGCTTGTTCAAGAGAGTGTCGGACGCGTCCGACGACGCGACAACGACGCCTACGGCGAGTTGAATGTCAGATGCATGTAATGCGTGATTCAGTGCACGGCCTACCTGCACCGTCCGCTCCAAGTGTGCTCCCGGACACTACGTTCGGGTACTGACCCTTCCTTGTCCATAGCTGAGGAGACATTAGCGGAGCGCTACGTCCACAGACAAGCACACGCACCTCCCTGTGATTGAACCCTGCCGCTGTGATCTTCACGAGGACGTGGCCTTCCTTGAGCGCGGGTATTGGCTGGTCCACTAACGGGGCATCATGGTAGACGGGTGCGCCTGCGGCGTGGGCATGCTGCTTGATGATGATAGCCTTGGTGGTTGACGGGACCTGCGCCTGAGCTGACATGTTTTCTAGTTGAATTACAAGACGGAACGCAATTCTTTCAAGACAACTTGAGACGTTCCAGTGATGCCGGCTTGCCGGTGGGAAGCACATGCCCGCATTCTCGTAGGCGCGCTCCCTCTTGCACTGAAATACGGGCGGTACGTTGAAGCGGAAGGATGTTCAATGTTACATGGCTCGGTGGATTTGTTCAGGTTCAAGTAAGGATTGATATTGGGTACTGAGTGGCAGTGAGTGCTGCAGTGTGCAGGCGGCTATTGCCGAAGGCCTTTGCACTCTTGACGCGATGTCGCCTCGCGAACTGCGTCCTCGAACAGCGCGCCCCAGCTATACCGCCGTATTCCAAGACGAAGAAGACGATCAAGAGGCCGGTCCTTCGCGTCCTCGACCCGAGCTCGATGACGAGGGTAGCAGCGGAAGCGACTTTGCCCCCGCACAAGCCGAAGCAGAACCCTCCGAGGACGAGGAGATCTTGGACGCCAACACGGAGCCCGACGAAGATGTTGATCCTCGACGCTCACGCTCTGTTCGAGATGAGGATGCATCTCTGTCTCTGGCCACGCCCCCCACCGCCTCCCGTCCCTCAAAAGCTAAAGTCAAAGGCAAACAAGCGTCCTTCACGCCTGGCATCTCTCGTCCTCTGAACCGCCAAATGTATACTCGTCCTATCCCGAGCGTGAACCATCGCCACAAAGCCATCCCCATCTTCCGGCGCGACGCGCCCGTCGAACGCCTCGTTCGGCCACCTGTCCTGTTCGGCGCGAACGACGTCGCAACGACGAACAGCTACACGTCTGACGCCGTCGTCACGGACCGGCTGAACAAGGCATGGGGTTACAACGTCGGTCCTGGCCCATTGTGGGAGGTATTGGAAGACCGCGGCTGGTTCAAGGAGTCGGAGGTTGTTGATGGGCAAGCGGAGCGGGAGGAGTGGCGACGGCCGAGGGTTCATCGAGGTGTAGCGATGAGCGAGGGCTGGTCTGTCCTCAGTCCAGAGTGTGTACTTACTTTACTCTGTCCAGCTACCTCACGAATCAAGGTTTCATTTTATTTGACCACCTTGCCCATGCTCCGCTAGGTCTGCCTCGTCGTACTTACCGACCGACACGACCACCACAGACGACGGGACGCTGAAGCCTCCGCCGCCGGTGTCTTGCGCTTTCGGTCCGTTCAACAAACAAACACCCCGCGACGTGCACATCTTCGACACCTTTGCAATGTGTATGCCAATGCTGCTTGTCTTGCCGCCCTCCACGCTCACTTTCGATCATTCTGGAAGCTGAGTACTTGCCAGAAAACGATTCTCACGTCTTCAACGCAGGCGCACCTGTTTGGGGCATGGACTGGTGTCCGATTCATCCTGCAGATCGCCCGGGTGCGTCTGCTTTCCAGCGTTTGTCGTAGTTGACTGACACCCCGTAGCTCTTGCATTCAAGCAGTATCTTGCCGTCGCGCCGTTACCGACGCGTGCGCACTCCCCGGAAGTCGGCCTCAAAGCACCAAGGCCCTCGCACGCATGCATACAAATCTGGAGCCTCGGCCCGCAGCCAGCAGCCAGCAGCGACAGCAACGACAATGGAATGATGCACTGCGAAATGGTGCTCTGTATTGAAAGCGGTCCTGCCCATGATCTCAAATGGTGCCCTCTTCCATCTCATGACGAGGTAGCAGTCGTTCACACCATGCACAAGATATGGCCCTGAATGCTTTCGCGTAGCTGGCAGGCCCTCCGACTCCAGGCCACATACGCAAACTTGGCTTGCTAGCGGGGACTTTTGAAGATGGTTCGCTCTCGATCTACATAATCCCGTATCCACCGGATGTGCGACATCTGCACCCATCCTCAAATGACCCTTTATTCTGTCAGTATTCGTAGGATTGCATGGCTATTCGGAGCTGACGTATACTCAGTGAAGCTCTCTGATCCTATCATTCGATTGGAATTGGAGGAGGCGGCGTGCTGGTCGCTCGACTGGGGAAATAGCGAGCTTTTAGCCGTGGGATGCACTAATGGTATGTCACCACCAGAATCGAACGATCTCGCTACGCGTGTGCAATGGATCCTCACAACGTATCCAGGTGCAATCGCAGTGTATGACATAGCCCCGGTGTTACGGTCGCCTGCTCACCATGAGGCGCAAAGTACGATCTCTCTCTGTCATATATAAACCTTTTTCTCAGTTTGCCTTTGCATGCGTAGATCTGCTTCCAACCCATTACATACACGTGCACCAGTCAGCCGTGCGCGCAATTTCTTGGATTCGGACACCCACACTCTCCGGTAAAAAGGCGAATCGCGGACGGACGATGATCCAACCGTGCTTGCCAGCGGGGGATATGATGGACTGGAGTGTCTAACAGACATTCGCGACCCTATGGGCAACATCATGAATCGCACGCGAGGTGTGTAGACTTGCCAGTTTCTTTGCTTGATATTCATGCAAACGAATGCGCAGACGTGATCACGTCATTCCCGTACTCGCCTTACGCCGGCGGTCCTGTCACTATAGACCACGAGAATATTGTTAAGGCGTTCTCGGTGTCGCCGAGCATGCTGGGTCGTGGGCATACGCTCATGGAGCCCGCCGGTCCTGTCTGGGTGGGTCACTCACTTAGTCTGTCCTTATGTGAACGCGCTGAATAAATCTATTAATGATGCAGAGTCTAGGGACGTCGGACTACCATCCTCAGCTAGCCGTTGGCGCAGCGGACGGAACATGCAGTACCACCAACATGCTGCGATCCACACGTCGCGGCGGCACCGTGGTATGTACCATTGTTATCACCATGTACTTTCAGCTCAGTGGTCGACCATGAATAGCCTTTCCTTGTCCACAAAATCTATCAGCTTGACTACGCCGCAGCACGCAGACGTACCGCATGCTGGACCGATTCCTGCCGTACGAGACCCCCGACCGCACCTCCGCCATCGCGCGCTCCAAAGCCAAATCGAAGCGCCTTTCTGCCGATGGCGAGGGGGAAGAGCCTGCGACGGGGACGGGCGCGTGGCCCACCGAGGTCGGCGTGCTGCGCGTCGTGTGGAACTCGGGCAACGGGCTCGCAGCCGCGGGGCTGCTCGCGTCCACGACGGCGAGCGGGTTGTGCAGGGTGGATTATCTGCAGGGACGCTGGATACGCGGGAAGGTGCCGTACGAGAACGTAGAGTTCATGAGAAAGGAGGGGGACGGGGAGTTCATGGATGTGGATGAGGAGGACGAAGAGGACGATTGAGGTACTATCGGGTTGCCGGTGTGCGCTGTGCGCTGCATTGCAGTGGCGGCGTAGCGTTACGTCGCATATGGCGATCGATACCGCCGTTGGAGCAGCCAGCAGCGGAATGCAAAGCCAGGTTTAGTCCTACTCCTTTTTCTGTCCATCGGTCGTAATAAATCATTCGGACCTCCGAGTCACCAGTCGTCCTCGATAACTAATGTACCTCCAATGGACAACGTCTCCGATGGGTTGCCTGGTGAGTCTACAACCTATGTAGCAAGTACCGGTCAAAAATTCGGCGTGGAAACCGGCTCGCAGAACCTCCTGCTGAAACGACAGCAGTTCCCCGAAGGTCCCAGAGCGGCCCCAGCAGTGCCGTTGGAGGGCTTCAGAATTGCGGAAAACGCATCCCCCGCCCATGCGTATCGTAACTTCCATGTCAATTTTGAATGATGGACACGTTAACGAGCGGCGTTGGAGCCGACAGCAGAACAAAGACCGGAGCGGCATCTTGTATGCGGACTTGATTCGGTCTCTTCCGGTAGACTAACTGAAGACTGTACCTTCATAACGCTCACGTGCGTTCCGCGTTCCTGGCGGCGACCGCTTGGCTCGCACGACTCTGTTCCCGACCGCCACGACCTTCGCAATCATCATTCTTCAGACAGACATGGGCCCTCATGGGCCCCCATCGACCTCTCCGGAACGCCCAAGATCAAAGGTGCGGGCAGGGGCGGGCCAGGCCAGGGCACACTTTTCATCTCGCTTGGGGTTTCATCTGTCCTTACCTCCGTCACGTCGACAAAATTGCTCCCGCACTAATTGCCGTGGCACTTCGACGTACCTTTCATGGAGCCAGCGGAAATTGAATGCCTGTTTTTCAAGCTAGGTCGGCAACGCCAATTAGTGTTTCATGCCTGAATAAAGACCGCGTCCCTTCAAATGCGCAGCCGCTCAGCTGTGCATCGCCACCCATCCTCAGTCTCTTTCGTACCCTCGACGCGTCCACATGGAAGCCTATCGTCTCGGCGGGATTGCAGCGACATGCACCAAGGATGGCAAACACTTGAAGGTCGTCGTCGTGCGCAAGGGAGGCGCTCTCTTTGAAGCAGACTGTCAATTTCTGGCACCCGATGTTGACCCGTCTACCGTCCCCGGCGAGCCTCTCGAAATACCTGAGGTTCCGGACAGTAGTCGCAAGACGATGTCCAAGTGGACCAAGGGCACTCTCTCCGGCACCGCCTTCCAGCACTCCGCTGTCGCTGGGTGCACCTCCGCCCTCCTCGCCCGCAAGGACGTCGAGGTTTCATCCTTCTTCTATCAAGCTGAGGACGGCAGCATCGTCCTGCGAACATTTGGCAAAAGCAGAACTGGTTTTTGGGAGGGCAATGACGATGAATGGGATGCGCGTTCGTCCCTTCACTAGTTCATGAAGGCTTTCGCTGATCTTTCATCGCTGTATTAGCTTTCAAGATTGTCGACGCGCACGGGGAGCTGCCCCCATACAGGGGAACGTCGCTGGCGGCTCATGCGGACTCAAGTGGGGCATTGATTTACCTCTACTAGTACGTCCTCACCGCAACCGTACCTTGGCTGCAGCCTTACCTCGTCTAGTCAGTCTGCTGGGAAGGAAAAGCCGGGCGAAATCATCGGCTGCAAGATTAGGATGGACGGAAAGATGATTGTGCGGCCAACGCCGATTCTCAATGGAGGCACACTCGCCCTTGGCTCGCCGTTCGCTGTCATGAGCAAGGACGAGACGTACAGTCTTTACTAGTGAGTACTGGGTTCATATTGCATTCCCTGTAATAACTCGCCACACTAGCACGACCGAAAACTCCGAGCTCATCGGCGAAGCATACGGCAAGGTCACTCCTAGTGGTTCAACGGAGACCTTCGTTGGCACATATGGCCCCGACTGGCTCGTTGAAGTAGGAACCTTTAGCAAGCCTCACAAAGTCTCCGAGATCTCTGCCATCCACGTCAACGAGCGTCCCATCTTATACACTTCCATGGGCCGTCGCTCCACCCCATCGAATTTTAACCCCAACAATCAACTGACGACAGGCTTCAAGTTTGATCCACGAGCACTGACCTGCTCGCCAATTGCAATGACAACTCCGACGCCTGAATATGCTTCTCTCATCATTTTCATTGTGGATGAGTCAGGCGCCGTCAACATCATGAAGGCTTCCTCACACCCCTTGGACACTAACTCCAGCGGAAACCCCATAGCTTGCCCTATACCACTTGATACGATGAAGACTGCCTTCGGACCAAATCCCGTGCCCATCGCTCCTCCTAAGCCCAAACCCGTGGCGCCGGCGCCGCATACCGCACCCATTATGGACCCTCTCGTCCTGCAGCGGGAGCTCGCCAAGCTGGTGAGCGAGGTCGTGCAGCAAGAATTCGCCAAGCGCGATGCTCAGATGGGGTCTTCGCCTGTCGGTGGTCCGATGGTCCATCCGCTTCCTACCGTCATCTCTCATGCCGGCGGGCTCCAGTCGTCTGGCCGTAGCGCGTGGGCGTTCAAGGGATGTCTGGAGGTCCCGTGGAAGAAGCCTCCGCACATCCATCGTGGACTGACTATGCACTTCGTCATCGCGTCGACGCAGAAGCTGTGGCAGACGGTGCCCGCAACGCTGACATACTTCTTCTTGGAGGGTAACGATGTGCAGAAGGCGAAGGTGCAGCAAGTCGTGAAGGAGTGGGAGCGATACGCTGCTGTTACATTCCAAGAAGTCAAGTCGGCCGCAAACTCCCAGATCCGCATCAAGTTTGACCGTCAAGACGGGTCTTGGAGTTTTGTGAGTTTCTGTTCCGTATCTCTCCAATTGAACGATATCCTGAGGGCTTTCATAGGTCGGTCGAGACTGTGAAGATGTTAAGACGGACGAACCCACCATGAACCTTGGGTGGATTGACTCGCATCAGCAAAGTATTACTGCCAACGAGAGAGGCGTTATTTTGCATGAGGTGCGTCTCCGAAGAGACGACTACCCTTAGTCTCTGACAGCCTTCTCTAGTTTGGGCATACGTTAGGCCTACTGCATGAGCATCAATCGCCGGCTCACGGTGTCGGGACCAAGCTTGACGAGAAGAAGGCCATCCTATTCTACAAAGAGAGCCACCTCGGGTGGGACGATGACATGATCCGCGAACAGATCATCGACGTGTATAACAGCAAGGAAGTCAGCAATTTCTCGGAATTGGATACGACGTCCATCATGCACTACCCGATGCCCAAGGAATTGACAGGACTTTCGTACGATGTCCCCTACAGTAAGTCTGCCCCTGGTCTATCCCACGGCCGTATCTGATGAATGCACAGACAGCCAGCTGTCGCAGTTGGACAAGGCATACATGTTCATCAACTATCCTCGCGCCAAGCCGCACCCCGACACGCCGAACTATACCCTTAAGACTGCCCTGCAGGACGCCGGAGTCCCAGCTGACGTCCAGGATGAAATTCTCGATATCCCTTACGAGAACGGACTGCCATGCGTCTCCGAGATCCGCCGAGTCTTTTCTGACTGGGTGTCGAAAAGCCGGATCGCCAAGAAGTCGTCCCCGTCTAAGTCTCGTGGGACTGGACGCCTTCGTTTCCTAGACAAGCGCAGGTCCGAATACCAGGAACCTCAATACGTTCTACAGCCATTGGACGAGTACGGTGACTGCGCCAACGAGATGCCAGTCGTCCGTCAGGTGAAGAAAGGTGTCGCCCATGCCGTTGCGGTCGCGAGCACGCTTTGGCCGATACCTCCCGAGGCTGACGGTGATCCTGATTTTGAGCTGTCGTTGACATTCAAGTGGGCCAACCAGCCTGATGCGATTTTTACGCCACACCGGCAAATGCTTGTGAAGAAGGCCATGGCAAGTTGGGAGAGCCACGCCAGCCTCCGCTTTAAAAGGGATCAGCAAGCCGATACAGAGATCATCATCGCCTTCCAGGATGGTATTCCTTGGGATTCGAAAAACCGCAGTTATACCTTCGGCCTTGGCTCGAGGATGAAACTGGGCAGCAAGGGGATTCAGACAGAGCACAGCGTTCTTTTGACGATAGCCGAGGACCAAGCCAGGATAACCTACTACAACGGACTTCTCACCGACCCTAGCTTCACCAACAAAACTGACTGTTACACGCGCAACTTGCGGAGCGTCATCCACGAAGTTAGTCGAGTTGGTCACACAAAGTCATGGAGTTGGAACTGACGAGCATACATCACTTATCCAGCTCGGACATGTGCTGGGATTGCACCACGAGGCCAATGGATTTATAGCATCCCTCGTGAACGAGAAAAGCGACGAGGCCACGCATGATTTGTTGTCGACAAAGTATGACTTCACGTCGGTGATGGATGTGATGGACTTGCAGGCGAAGGACATTGCCGTCAACTACCTGCAATACTCCCTGCAAACCAAAGCCGAACTGGACGGCCTTCTGCAAGCCGACCCGCGCTTGATCAAAGTTTCCTACGAGATGTCGCCCTACGACCAGGCCAATATCGCACTGTTATATCCTGGCAAGCGTCTCCTAAGTTTGCCGACGTCCGAAGAGAGAACTGCCCCCTTCGAGCTTCAGCGTTCGACTTCTGGAGAAAGCCTTGTTCGCATCTACGCAAGTACTCTGGGCCTCAAGTCGGAAACGATTGACATACTAGAGGACCACGCGCGCAATGCTAAATGGAACAAGCTGCGCCAAATCTATATCATCGCAATCAAAAAAAGTATGGATGAGTATTGGGAGAGTGGCCTTGAAGAGTTGACGTTCTTCGGTCCTGGTCACGGCCTTCCCGTTGGCGGTCCCTCTTACGGCCTTCCTTCTCGCCAGCGGGGCATGGAATCAAAGCCTTCGGTGCTGCCGCCAGTCAAGCCTTTCAAAGATCTCCTATACGAGAAGCTCGACTCTGTCTTCGGCTCTACAGGAAATCAATATCTCGCCTTGCAACTTCCCACCCGGTACTTGGACAAGTCGTCATTCGCTTACAAGACGAGCGGAATCTATAGCAACTTCACGAAGCCCAGTAAGCCCACAGCTGATTATGAATTGCTTCGTCTTTGACATTGCCTCCTCTCCAAAGCTGTAGTCAACGAAGCCGAATTCCGTCTCACGGATGAGCTCTTCGATGTGGGGAAGGTCGTCTCGGGGCCGAACGGAAAGTCGCTCGCTCTCGTCTACGAACAAGCCCTGAACAATCTGGTACCGAAGTATCAAGAAGATGCGCTTCGCAAGCAACGGGAGCTTATCCGAACCTGGCTGTTGACGAAGGTGGATGGCGAGTACATGGGCGAGACAACGTCCACAGGTGACCAATCCACGAGCGCACCCGGGCGGGGCAAGGTCTACGGCATGCAGGAGTTTGCCCAGCTCATCGATCCGGATGATCCTTCGTCCGTGGACGAGAGTCTTGCAGTGAATGCACCGAGCAAGGCCAAATCCTCGAAGGCGGTCAATTCCACCGGCGCAGGTCCCTTGCAGGGGATGTCATCATCCGGACGGTCCTCGTCGATGACCCGCATCGAGTTCTCGCAGGTTCTCATGCTGGACTATCTGCAGGAGCGCATGGACTGGGAGCTCACGAGGGACAAGATGGTACGCAAGGCGATGGAGAGCGGCGACACGAACAAGATGGAACAGGTCACGCGCCTCCTGGCTCACATCACGGCGGTACACGAGAATCGATTGGCAGCGAAATACGGCGATGTGGTTGTCCGCGGCCGCATACACACTGTCCGGAGTTCCTTGGGTATTTGGACGTCAAGAGTACTGCAGAGGCGCTGCAGGCAGCGAAGGACAGTCTGCGAGAGTCCGCGATGAGCTCTGTCTACTCGTCGCGCGTGATATATCCGGTGCTCATGCAGCCCGTCGACTGGTGAGTAGGGGATGGGATGCGTCGTCGAA
The DNA here is from genome assembly GCA_019915035.1 of Auriscalpium orientale. Classification (NCBI taxonomy): domain Eukaryota; kingdom Fungi; phylum Basidiomycota; class Agaricomycetes; order Russulales; family Auriscalpiaceae; genus Auriscalpium; species Auriscalpium orientale. The sequence continues at coordinate 50,103 of JAHLMH010000006.1, forward strand.
TTGCGCTGACCTAGATTCTATCTAGGTTCGAGGCGCTGGACACGTCATTCGCACCGACGGACCTCTCGCAAGGCGTAGATATCCTTCGAATGCAACTGGTAAGCACTGTCATATGGTCACGGAAGTGATGACCTCTGACACGCCCATCAGACCCAGAAGAATGCGCGCCTCGACTCTCTCAATGACCAGCTCTCTGCCTACATGTTCGCCACCGAAGGCAACGTGGAGACGCTCAAGAAGGACGTCGAACAGCTGACGAAGACGCGAGACGACGCCCAGGCCAATCTGACTCGACAGTACACAGCTTCGACCATCAACGCTGCGAAAATGTACCTCGAAGCCACTGCGCCAGGATCGTTCAAGCTCACATCATTGATTGCCGCCGACAAGAAGCCCACTGTCGAAGCCAAGAGCCTTTTGGACATGGTCGACCTGAAGCAGATCAGCGAAGACTTGAACAAGGTGTCAGAAGCGGATAAGAACCTTACGAGCGCCAGTCGAGCCCTGACGGACAAGATGGCGCAGCTGGAGAAGGCCAGGGCTACGGACACCCGTGCACGAGGGACTTCAGTTCGCGGAATGCATTCGGCGTGTCAATTGACACGAACATAATGCATTTGGCCTGTGTCTGCGCGCCTAGTAGCGTACAATCTTTCGTAGGTGATAGCTCAATGCATTGAATGGCGCAATGCATCGGGCCAACCAAATACATTTGTCGCGCACAATGCATTCGCCCGCCGATGCATTTGGTCAGTTGTCAAAACTAAACCCAGTCCGGGGATCGAACCCAGACCGCACAATAGCAAACCCGAATACGAAGACATCATAACCGCTAGACCAACGGAGTTATATAAAAAGCAAGATAAAGTAGATTATATACAGTATTTGCAGACCGTATATGACAGTTTCTCGAAAATTATCTAAGTCGTGCATGCTGTCGCTCGACTACCTGTTACGCAGCAGGAGGTATAACATGGGCACAGCCTATGCTCAGCTGGTTATTTCATCTTTATAGAGCTGTCATTTTCGTCATATTGGCACTGCCAAGAACAGAAGCCGACTTCGAAATGAAAGCAGTGGCGGTGAACCGAGCAGAACCTGGATAGATAGCGCCCGTGTCATGTATACAATAATGTCTTTGTGGTCTAGTGGTTAAACTGGACATGCCGGTTACGATTGGCGCGGATTACCGGGGTTCGAATCCCGGTGATGCATACATTTTGTAGTAACCCAATGCATTTGTACCAGGCCTAATGCATTATCTCCGGTTCAAATGCATTTGGCAACGCCGTGTGTCCGATGCATTGGTCGCGGTGACAGCTGTTCTGTAAGTTGACACGGCGTAATGCATTGTCCTCGTGTCAATTCACAGGTCCAATGCATTGCGCCAACTGAATATCTACCGTGCACAGCAGGCTGTCCTGCAGCGCCAGATCACAAAGTGCCGCTCCGAAATTGAGGACCTATACGACCGCCTGGAGGTTGCGCAGCTTGCTGCGGCTAGTCATGCCAGCGACGGGACAAAGTCGCTCAAGGACGTAAAGATGCCGGTTGCAAGCGATGCTCGGTGGATGGACATCAGCTTCAAAACCTCGGTGTCGAACAAGGAGACGGTGAAGGATACTTCCTCCAAGTCGTCGACGTCCTCCTGGAATGTGAATTTGTGGCTGGGCAGCACAAGCGGGGACAGCCCCTCCTCCGAGGCGACGGCGATGCACTCCAGTAAGGAACAGCACGTTGAAGTTGACATCAGTCTGCGGGTGTCGCTGGTGACTGTAGACCGCAGTGGGTGGTTCCAGCCCCAGTTCTTCGACATGTCGGATGCGTTCATGCGCGCGTCGGAGCATGTTCGATGGTCGGAATGGCCCCGCGACGTGACTACGGCCGCCGAGGTGATCAGGCGAGTCAAGGCTAGCACAGACGGAGGCGGGTTCGACGCTGGCCAATCGCTCTTGCCTGCGTTCCCTGTTGGATAGTGAGTTGTTAACCTTCGCTTGCTATGCGCACCCTGCTGAAAGACTTGGAGCGTCATTGCGAAAGACGTACTTGTGAAGATTTCTGCGTCTGGATCCGAGGATTCGTCGTCTGCGAGGGCATTCAACGAGAAGGCCAGCACATCCGGCGGCGTGCTGTGCTTTAGCTACTCGCATGCATCGCACTCGGAAGGAGACTCATCCTCCGTCAGCATGCAGGAGATGTCCGATGGTCTCGTCGTCAAAATCCCTGGGCCTCAAATAGTAAGTTCTTCGCTTGAAAGTCATGATCAGAATCCTTCTAACCACTTTGCTTGTTGCGGTGTACAGCTTGGTTATATGATGCAGGTGACGCCGAAGGACGTCACGCACAAATATGAGTCCGCGAACGTAAGCGATGTTGTGCAAGCAGTTTCTAGCAAACTCATATGTGTTCTTTCAGACCGAGTACTTCCTTCCGGACCAGCCGCTGGACTCCAATTCGTCGGGCTCCCGTCCTGCGCACTCCATAGTGCCTCCACCTCCGCCCGTCACTAGACCAGATACGTCTCAGTCTGGAGAGAAGTCACAGAGGTCGACAGGCCATGGACATGCACAAACAACGTCGGCTAGTCAAGCGCAACCAACAATGAACGGCGACGCACATCCAGACCAGAACGCTCCCCGGCGTGCAGCTGGCATGATGGATGACGTTCGTTCCATCCTCGAAGACGACCCCGACAGCCTGCAGTTCGTCGTTGATATGGCAAAGATGCTGAAGAAATCAGTGTCGTGAAACAGCGCTTTCTCGTCTTGTTTAGTCAATTGCATATACAAAATGTAGCATTTGCCAGCTACGTTAACTCCGTTGTGGTTAGCGAAGTCGTGATTATAGCTAGTGCCTCATCATGGGACTCATGTTACATACATACTGTGTATACGCCGACGAGCTGCGTGACTGAAGGCATTATGGCAGGAACCCAACACTCATGCTGTTATCATCGCTCTACTGCCTCCGTTAATAGCGCAGCAGCTCGGCAAGGCACATGAGAATGTATAAAACGAGTTTGATTTTCAGTTAAGGCGATTGCCCTATGTAGAATAACTGGCTCAAGAGGCGGACCCAACACACTTACGAATTGTGAATCCCAGAATGAGAACGTGCGACTCCGCTGCATAGTCTGACAGAACGGTATTCAGCAAACCCGGCCGACACTCAAACCAGGAGATCCAGGACGCACAGAAGCGCTGACATCAAAGGCTCTCCCACCCGAGAGACGTGGTGACGCTTTCCATGAGCCGCCCTTGCGATGCCCCATTGCTTTACTTCCCAGCTGCGTACTACGGCTTCTCGAGGGTCACGTCAAACTCCTACTTTAGATGGTCACACCGTGGATTAACAGCAACCACCGACCTTCGCCCGGCATAGCAAGATATGTAACAAAGAAGACTGACCAACCGTACAGTGAGAAAGGCCCTGAAGGCACAGCTAGAGGAATCTTTGGTAAAGAAGGAGACAGGTGATGAGCACGGTAGACCAAGCGTCGCAAGGAGACGGACGGATTGGACGGACTGTTAGGCCTCGTAAGCGCCGACACCAGTCGCTCAGCCCAGCACCGCGCTGCCCGAGTTTCAGCGTTGATGCGACACGGAAACGTCACAGGAAATCCTCCGCCCTTGCCCTCTTCTTTCCCCCTTGCGCAGAGATCTGTCCACCATCAGTCTTGGACTCAGGAGATGCAGCTTGGTCCTTAGCGAAGTAGTATTTCGGATGGTGCGCTCGATGTTCGTCCTGTAAGATGAAGGTAAGTGTCACGTTATAATGCAGTTCACTGACACGCACGGGAGAAAAGTTGGGGTCGGTGTACTTCAAATCTGTTTTCTTCTTCAACTCTGGGTTCGTCTGCGCCAACGCAGGATCTGGCAGCGTCAACGGCGGAGGGCCCTGACCGTGCGTCTTTCCTGTAGGTGGTCCATTTGGCGTAGACACGGAGGTAGGAGGGTTTGGAGTGACAGAAGCGGACGGAGGAACAGGGGTAGCGCCGGGGATGACAGGCGGCGTTGGCACAGAGAGAGGGAACGGGGTAGGAGGGAAAGGGTAGCCCGGGGTAGGAGCTGTGAATGGGCCTGGAGGAGGAGGGAACGGCGGGGCACCGTTGGGAAGAAGCATGCCTGGGGGTGGTGGGAAAGGAGGAGCACCCGGGAAGCCCGGAGGGGGCATTCTGGAGGACATTGTAAGCATATATGCAGTCAAGTGATCAACGTCAGCTTACCCTGGCATCCCGGGCATTCCGGGCGCAGGCGGGAACGGTGGAGGGAAGGGCATCTGTCCTGGGAAGGCCCCCGGAGGCATTCCCGGCGGCAAGAAGGGCGGCGCACCTGGTGGTAGACCCATACCCGGCGGAACAGGCATCGACGCTGGCGTCGGCGGGGCGGCATAGGCTTGGGGCGGCGCACCGTAGACTCCTCCCTGGCTGGAGTCAGCTGCTGCAGGTGCGGCGGGGGCCTCGCTGGCACCCATCAGCGCCTTGTGCGCGGCCAGCTGGGCCTTGAGCTCATCCTCGGACAGCGGTCGGTGCTCTGTTTTCGGCCGCTTGGCCTGCGGTTGGCTGATGGTGCCGGGGTTCAGGCCGAGCTCGATCTCCTTGCGACGCTTGTAGTCCGCAACGTCTGGTGCTGGGATACCCTCCATACCGAAGATCTCGACCTCGTACCCATCGCGACCGGGCAGCGCGTTATCAATTCGGGGAAGACTAGGCGACGCCGTGTGAAATGATGCAGTACATACGGAGAAGTGAAAACGTACTTTTCGGGCTCTAGCTTGTGGACTTGCTGGATATGCACAGCAAGACCCCCAGCGGTGTTAAGGCGACGAGGACACATGTTGCACTTAAAATGTTTCGCCTTCTGATGCTGCATTAGAACTAAAGGGCACGTTAACGATGAGACTGTTCTTGATCACGCATACTGAGCGTACCCTTCTCATCCTCGAACTCCCGCTCACAATACCAACACCAGGGACGCAAGACCTGTAACTGTCAGACAGAGACAATGGATACTATACAGCTAGACTGACCTGCTTATTCTTCTTCTTTGCCATGGCCGACTCGTAGGTGGAAAGACACTCAGTGGCGGGTGGTGGTGGAAGAGAGTCAGACGTCGCTTACAACGACAAACTTTCACGCGGGCCGGAGGTGGCCTGAAATGGCAATCTGTCGGCCGCTGCCGCCGGCGTTGAGCTGGTAAGGTAGATTCAAAAGTCAAGGGAAAATAAACAAATAAGTATGGCCCAAAGACACGCTACATTAGGTACACAAAGACAATACGATAGCACAGACCTCCAAGCCGAACGTCCGACCCAAGGGCCATGGGGTGGAGGATGAGGATAAATACGTACTCCGAGTACAACCAGTCTACCTGCAGCGGCGTCTATCCCCTCTCTAGCCGGCCGACAACGCCTTCTGCCTCTCCCCTAGCCTGTCCGAGCTCCGGATCGATCGACGTCTTCTGCTTGTGGTCTGCGACAGCCACACCAAGATGTGGATCTATGGGATCAGAGCCCGGCACCGATGCTGACGAGCTGGGGGCAGAGCCGTTCGGCTGCTGGGCCGCGTATGTGCGGAAAGGGGATGGTGCAACTAGTGGGCGGTGGAAGCGGGCGCGAAAGTCGTTGGCTTGGGGTTGCTGCGAGGGGTCGACGGGATACTGCCCATTGTGGTCTGACATGTCGACGTTGCCATACGGTGACGGCGAAGCTTCTGCCATTGGATGACCGTCCGGTGGCTTGGCGACAGCGTTGACCACCTGTGCTTGCTGCGCGTGGTGCATGCGGCGCTACGATACCATCGGCAAGGACGCGCAAGCGAACAAAGAGGTAAACGCACCTGGTAGTCCCATTGATCCCAAGCCTGGGCAATGATAGGCTCCAACGACGCGAGCTCCTCGCTGGTCATTGAGAGTGTCCGCAAGAGGTGCTGCTTCAAGAGTGGCGCGCACGAGAAAGACAGCAGCAATGTCGACGCGAACATCTGCCCACCGAGCGCGCCGTGCGGGAACGGCGGCTCCCCTTGACCCATCTGCGCCGCCTGATGGTTCATGTCGTGCTGGAGGACCGCGAACTGGCCTTCCGCGACCCGGTACTGCACGTCCTCCATACTCGGCAAGATATCGTTGCCCATGTCCAGCCCGAGCTCCCGAAGCTTGCGCTGCTTCACCAGCGCCCGGTGCTTCCTCTGCCGCTCGCGTGCCGCCGTGCGCACCCGCTCCCGACGCGCGGCCTCGTCGCCGGGGACGTCCCCCGAGCCGTAGGTGTCGACTACGGAATCGGGGATGACCTGTTGCGGCGCGAGCTGTGCATGCTGCTGCAGCTGGTGGTGGAGCTGCTGCGGTGTCGGCGGGGGTGGTTGGTGATGCTGGGGCTGGGAAGGTTGGGGCATGGTCATGATGTTCATGCCTGCATTGCGGTCACGCTCGCGCTTGCGCCGTTGTCGCTCAGCAGCTTTCTCCCGCTTATGCCGCTGACTCGGGGACTCATTTTCGCGGGAGCGTTTCCTCGACGAGGTCACGGGCATGGTGGGTAGCGTATTCTGCGGCGTCGAGGGCTGCAAACTGGGATCCATCGTTGGAGAGAGTGCTACACAGTATTGATAGGCGTCCTGTATTGTCGGCTCTGCAATCGAGGCCTCCTTTCGGCGGGTAGGGGTGACACGTCGTGACGAGGAAGTGACGGAGAGGCAACACCGTTTTTGTCACACACGCCTTTATATACGGCCTGAGCTTGCGTAAGCCTCAGCCACCCAAATTCCTTCCCCGCCCTCCACTGGCACTCGATATATTGCATGCAGGTGGCTCTAGACAAAGATGGTGGCTCTCCGCACAACCGTGATGGTACAGTTCGCAGCTCTTTGTCCCAGGGGTACAATTAAGCTGTCAAGTTATTGGTTTCACTTCCTTCTGTATCATGCTCTCGCGCCCAGGGCCCACCCCGATCCACTCTATAGGTACGTTCAAGAACGTCTCGATGAAAGAGATGTACTTCTGACAGTTCTCAGGCAGCTCTTCGTAGGTCTTGACCGACGCGATGGATGATTGCCAGCCGGGCAAGGTCACATACGATACCTCAACCTGGGCCAGCTTCTCGAGATCCGCTGATGCAAACAAATCTCAGGAGAAACCTAATGGGGCGACGACGTGGAACGTACCGGGAAAACCAGGAAGCTCCTCGCCGTTGACCAGATACTTGACGGCCACCTTGATTTCGGCCAGATCATCCAAAATATCCAGCTTCGTGAGGTTGAGAGAATCATAGCCGTTGATGAGACACGAGTGCTTCAAGACCACTAGATCGAGCCAACCGCAGCGCCTCCGCCTTCCAGTCGTAGTGCCGAACTCCCGCCCTACCTCCTGGAAGTGTTCCCCAATGTCCTACGCAAAGTCAGTACAGATCAAGGAAACGACAGGCGGAACATACATTCAGCTGTTCAGTCGGGAAGGGGCCGCCACCAACGCGCGTGGTGTAAGCCTTCACGACGCCGATGGCTTTGCTAATCTGTCTCGGCGGGATCCCAAGGCCGGTGCAGACGCCGCCGATCGTTGTAGAGGACGACGTGACATACGGGTATGTGCCAAAGTCGAGGTCGAGCATCAGCGCGTTCGCTCCTTCGACCAGGATCTTCTTTCCAGAAGCCAAGGCATTGTGCAGATAAACCACGCTGTCCACGACATACGGCCGCAAGCGCTCGGCGAGTTCCTGTCGGACGCGACAAGGTGAACATCTCACAGGCACAAATGAGGTTGCGAGAAACCTTGTAGCGCAGAATCTCGGCCTCGGTGTCATATTCGAAATGGCCGTAACGCTTGAACCTCCCCTCGACGATCTTGCGGAATTTCTGCGCGAACGTGTCGTGATCGAAGAGGTGATGAACTCGCAGGCCCGAGCGCGAGGCCTTCGCAGAGTACGCCGGGCCGATGCCCTTCTTGGTGGTACCGATACTTCACGGAGCGTCTCAGCATATATCGTCAAAGATCTTCAGGGCGCGCACCTTGACCCGCCGAGTTCCACCTCCTTCAGCCCGTCGACGATCTGGTGAAAATCAAAGACGAGATGCGCACGATCGGAAATGAAAAGTCGGTTCGAGCAGTCAAGACCTGCGTTATCCAACTTGAGTATTGGGTTTATCCGCAGATCAGTCCCACACACCTTGCGCCTCAAGGGTATCCAATTCCGCAAAGAACGAAGGAACGTGGACAACGACCCCGGAGCCAATCAGGCCGGTAATCTTCGGGTTGATCAGGCCTGTACAGCGAAGTCAATCAGCAGAGGACCAAGGCAAGGGCGCTGCGACGTACCGCTGGGCAGTAGGTGGAATGCAAAGGTGGTCTTCACTTTGTCAGGGCCGATGGGCACGACGATGGTATGCCCGGCGTTGTTCCCGCCCGCACACCGCGCGCATATGTCGATATCCGCAGCCAGGATATCGACGAGCTTCCCCTTGCCTTCATCTCCCCATTGCGCACCTAAGACGACGGTTACTGGCGATTGGCGATTAAGATCAGAGACTCTGATGAGATATCAACTGTTTATGCTCACCGCCCATCCCAGATGACAGCGAAGAGTAGGCTCCTGGCGATGTGGTGAGATGAGAGGATAGATCACGGAGCAATCGTCAGGAAATTTCTCGGCCAACCGGCCCGAAATGGACCAGCCCAGCTGAACCTCCGCCGCGCTGGAGTTTCCGAGCCGTTCGACGCGGAGTCCATAGACAAGCTGTACAACGACAAAACCTGCAGATACGAAGCCAACGGTCGCTGGACGCAATACGAGAGAATAAACCAGGACTAAACAGGCACTGGAAACTAGGCACATACTTAGCCTGGCTTCCATTTCTGGCTTCACACGTCGGTGCAACTCGTGCACTTGCTTCTGCGCGCAACGTACTCTGTCGCTCGTCTCAGCTCCTGGAAGGCTGCCATCTCACCACAAGGTAAGCGGCGATTGCAAGGTGAACTCTATTGTTTTGACTGGCGCGACGTCCCAATGAGCGTCAGTGCCATGCCTCGTCCAAGTTGCCCAAGCCGAGACAGTACGTGGGACCCAGCTGGCTTGGTCGGGGCTGTCACTTGCCCGAGCGCGCCCATTGAGCAGCGGGTCGCAGGGGAGCGCGGACGCTTTACCTGGTCCGGTGGTCGTTCCAGAAGACAGCGGAGATCGGGGGCAATACGGAGGGCGACACGAAGGCAGGCCGGATTGCACGACTCCCTTCGTATCGAATTTTCGGCTGACGGAAACCTACGTTGCATAGGGGTGCGCGCCCGCGGTGCTGAGATGGCGCGCTGCTGGCGTCTACGGGGTCTCATCAGAACATCGACTTCGTCGTTGGCAAACTCTACGCTCGCTGGCGCGCCGCAGTCATACGACGGGAACGCAGTCCTGCCAGCGTGCACTTTGTCACCCTGCCAATGTGATGCACCTCGCGCGCACGTATGGCAACTTGGGTGCGTTGTCTCACGTCGCTGGTGGGATTCTCTCCCCGACATACGCGTGTTTCTCACGCACCCGTATGTTCTTGCCAGGACATAGACGATCGGAAGTTGGAACATGTTGGCGCCTCATGCACCGGGCCTGCCCGAATTCTGCCCTTCCTGGGAGTAATATCATGGCCTATGCGATACCTCGTGCGTGCCTGCGCTCCTCTCGCAGGCGGGGCTCACTCTCTGTCGGAGGTGCCTAGCCTGTCCAGGCTTATCTCTGCATGGCGCACAGAGTCTAATCGAACGCTCTTGACATTCGCTCTGGCAGCTATGTCAAGACCACATATCGCCATGACGGCACTTTCCGAGGGGATGTCGGACTGCTGCTCAGCCGGCCAGGTCTCTGAGCCTCGCCAGCTCGTCAGCTCGCCAAGCGGCATTCTGGAATATCTTCCGTGCGCGCTCGCTTCAGCTCCGCGTCTACTCCTGGATAATTACTAGTTACTGGCGACAATTTCCGTCGCGGAGCGCTGCGGCGCCTACCATCGACGTGCTCCGTGGCGCTCTGGCGGCGCGCTCCCGCGGCCCTGTGCCTCAGCTTCCGTATGCCTGCACCCGCAACAGGAAACGATCCCAGAACATCTCTCTTCGTGCTCAGCTCGTGCGTGCTCGTGCGTGTCTCCCACGATCCGGTCCCCAACTGAGCTGATGCCGGTTGAGTCGTCACGCATTACGCACAACTCGCATTTCGTCGTATTCATCAGCCTGCGCGATCACTCGCGTGGGCCACGAGGCCGGAGCTAGGACACCGCAGCCTTTGATCCCAAGCCGACCTAGGGAATAAAATGTCGCACAAGCGCCCGCCACGAGTCAAGTTGGCAGTGCTGAAAGCTATGACTGGCATGGGAACTCGGCCCTCGTCAAAACGTTGCTCGCCGGCTTTCCCGCGGCCCTCTGCGGCCTACGCTCGCTACGTGATGCCTCAAAGCTCACGTTTATCCGGTCCTGTGATTCGGGTTGTATTGTGCAACGCCGGTTTACGATCCCATTGTTATTCTTTGGGACGAGTGTGCCACCCTGTGGCATGCAGGCGGGCCGCGTAGCTGCGCTTCTTTCACGGATTCGTGCCTTCTGTTCCTAGGACCGCGTATATCTGGATCTTGCCTCCGATAGCTGCTCTGACTCTCCGTTCGCCCGGCGCCTGACATATGCTTCCGGCCTCTCCACGCTGCTATAAAGACCTTCGATCCTCGCTTCCGCCTCCAGACCAACCCGACTCCTCTGTCCGCTCCTCTTCCACCATCTTGTCGCCCCTCCTCCACCATGTCTGATACCAAGCCCACTCAAACTGCCCAGAGCAGCACCGCCTCTAACGCGCAGCAGGTCGCGGTATGTCCCTCCACTGCGCTGCCAAGGCTCCGCTGATCCGCTCTGCCGCGTCTCAGACCACCTCTGCTTCCGCGCCCGCCAATGGTAATGGCACTGGCGGTGCTTCGCCAAACGGGGCCGCACTATCCAAGAACGTCTCGCTATACCTGTTGAACCCGCCGACGCCAGGCGGGCTGAGCCCCCCGCCGTACCACTACAAAAACCGCAAGACTGCTCAGGTACGTGCGCGACATCGTGACCCTGCGCGTTTGATTTATTGTTCCACCAGACATCTTGATGGCAAGAACGATTGAGTCATTGACGACGTATGTCACGTATGCCATGTTGTTCACGCTCGACGATACCCAATCTGTATGATCAGAGCGGCTACACTCTCGCCATTGTATATTACGATGCTATAGACGCAAATGCCTCGCTGTACACCATGTAGTCCAATTATACCGCTGTTACTTGTTGTTGCAGAGTCCAGACGTTGCTCGTCGACGAGCGCAGGAGCGGAGTTTCAAAGCGCACGCGCGCCTGCCAAGTGTACACTCGGAGACGTCGAACATCCCTCTCTCCTCCGTCCGTCTTCTTGCCCACCAACCATGGCCCTTACTTTCATTGGGTTCGTCGTACAGCAACTTGTCGCGTTCCGCGCTGACAGGGTCATCCAGAAAGCCTATCTCTCTCATCTCTCATTCCGATGTACGATATCGTGGCATCCTCGCAGGCATCGACCCCGCGGCGTCGACCATCCAGCTGTCTAATGGTATTGTCTCGCGTTTATTGCTCCCATGCACTGCTGACCGACGCGTCTATAGTCTTCTCAATGGGTACCGAGTCCAGACGGTGCGTCCCTCCATTCTCCATTTTGCGCCGGTGTCGCCTTTTGTTGTGATGAAATCAACACGGATGTATGAGCTACGGCTCGCTTGTCCGAGAGCGCAAAAAACCATGTGGATGCTTCCGTTGCCTTCCTTCTGATTCTCCCCCATCCTGGACGTATTGTTGTCGTCGAACATGTTGCTGACTGTGTTGTCACAGGCCTCCAGAAGAGTTCATTCCGCCCGTGCAAGAGCCGTACCAGTACATCATCTTCCGTGCGTCTGAGGTGAAGGATTTAGCTGTGGAGGAACAACCGCCGGCACCGCGGCGGAACGTGCATGATGACCCAGCTGTGCTTGGGGTGAGTGCTCATATACTCCTTCCTTCAACCAGCCCCGTTCCCCGCTCCACACCTCTACCCTGATCGAAAACAATAACGGATGTACGAGCTACGGCTCACTTGACCGAGAGCGCAAAAACCCTGTGGATGTCCCGTTGCCTTCCTTCTGATTCAACCCCCTTGTTCCATATCTGTTCTGTCCAGCCCGGCCTCACGCGCATGACTGACACCCCACGCTAGGCATCTGCCCCAGTATCGTCCAATGGCTACCCCGGCTACGGCGCAGCGCCCGGATATCAACCCGGCCCAGCGCCAGGTCAAATCCCACAGCCGGCGCCGCAGCAGCCTCAGCCCCAGTCGTACGCACAGCGCCCACCGCAAGCCCAGCCAGGCGACGCGTCCGCGGCAGGCAGCCGCGGACCCGCATCCAACCCGTCGGACGGCCGGCGCAGCGGCGCGGGCTCCGTGCACACCGCCGCGGCATCCCTGGAAACCGTCGAACGCGCGCTCGGCGACCTGCGCTCGGCGAACGCGCGCGGCGGGGGCGGGGGCGGCGGGCGACGCAACGGCCGCGACGTCAAGGCCGGCGAGCTGCGCGTGCCGACGACGGACTTCGACTTTGCGGGCTCGAACGCGCGCTTCGACAAGGCCGCGCTCGCGAGCGGCAGCAAGAGCCCGAATCCCCGGTCGCCTGGCGAGGACGTGGCTGCGGAGGACGAAAACGCGGACGGCGCGGAGGAGGAGGAGGAGAAGGCGTACAACCCACAAAAGTCGTTCTTCGACTCGCTGTCGTCGTCGACGCAGGGCAACGGGCCGGCACAGCGCGGGGGCGGGGGGCGTGGCGGGCGGGGTGGCGGGCGCAACCGGCGCGAGGAGGAGCGGGAGAAAAACGTGGCGACGTTTGGCGAGCCCGGCGGTGTGGGTCTGATGGGGCCCGGCGCGTATGTGGGGGGCTGGGGAGGCTATGGACGGCGGGGAGGCGGAAGGGGCAGGAGGAACCCGGCGCAACAGACGGGCCCACGAGCATGAGTTTTGGGGCTGGCGTCTTGGCTTTTTGCTCTTCGGTGTGCAAGTAGGGATGTGCTTTCACTTCCTGGGTGTCACTATCTGTCGCTATTGTGTTAGGTTTCCTGGTTGATCACAACTCTGTGAATATTGCATTGTGGGAGACGTCTATGTAGGCCGCGTGCTCGTCGGCGACCTTGGTTACTGTTGTGTCTTCTCGTAGAACACGGGCAAACATGTCCGCCGCATGTCTATGCTTGCTTCGTATATGCCTCGAGGTCTGCGGACAGTATGTACTGACATGTTGCATCTGACGCGACGGCGCCCGACGAGGCTTGGCCGTCGGGAGCCGCAAATGCAGCCTTACACCAATCTCGAGCTGGCTGTCCGAGGAGTACAGGAAGCGATATTGCTGCCAAATGACAGGCTTTCACGCATGTCAGTAAGTGTACCAGGGGCTCACAGCGAGGTCGTTTCTGCGTCGCCTTGAAGTCCGCGCAAGGGAGGCTCGGCCGTGTGTCTGTCGGCGGCGCAGACATTGGCTTCACTGCCGCCTTCAAGTGATTAGCGAGCGATTCGTAGCACGGAGAGTGTCGACCAGAATGTCGTCGATGCGGGCGAACAAATTTGAAATAATTCTTCACGTCTGCTCGGCAGAGTCAGGATCCCGGTCGTGTGCGAGTTTGTCCACAAAGCGTACGAAGCCGCAGTCGACACCTCGAGCTCTGCACACATCGCCGACAGGCCGCACACAGTCCTCGTACGCGTGTTCTAGCAGTTGGCAGGGCAACTCGTTCCACTGGCAGATGCGGTGCAGCGAGCCGTGAGCACCAGTGACTACAGGACAACACCATAGCGATTCGTAGCACGGAGAGTGTCGACCAGAATGTTGTGGATACGGGCGAACAATCTGGAATCATCCTTCACGTCTGCTCGGCAGAGTCAGGATCCCCGTCGCGTGCGAGCGCGAGTTTGTCCACAACGCGTAGTACAAAGCAGCAGTCGACACCTCGAGCTCTGCACACATCGCCGACAGGCCGCACACGCTCCTCGTGTCTAGCAGTTGGCAGGGCAACTCGTTCCACTGGCAGATGCGGTGCAGCGAGCCGTGAGCACCAGTGACTACAGGACAACACCATAGCCTCCCCTGCCCACAAGGGATCGGATATCTTGGTTTGGTGAACGTCACAGGCGAGGCGCAACATGCTGGCTAGTTCGTATGCCCCATACAAACCTGGGAGCATGGGTCTTGAATTTTGTTGTTAAACGCGAACAAATGTCAAATAGTAGGGCTCACCGATGCCGCGTGCACATACGATAGGTAGCTTCGAAAGTCCTGTGCTCGCCGTCGACTCAGCAGGCTCAACAACCGAGCCGGCGGTAGACGGGCACAGCACTTGTTGAATAAAAGGCAAGAGGAAGATGGGGCTGAAGGTCGTTGCGTTCCAGCACCCCTTGTCCTCACCGTCTACAAGCGAAGCACAATGCCTTCAGCCGATGACTGGTACTATTCTTCCTTGTATCCATCCCAGGGAACCCCTCGGCCCCCCAGCCCTCTTCCCGGTGCGATGGGGATCGCCCGGCTTCGCGACAGCGACTTCTTGGCGGCTCCGGTATTTCAACGCATCAGCGTTCCTCACAAACCTCGACTTGACACCTCTCATCAAGCCCTGGAACAGAAGGTGAGTAGTGATTACACCTAGAGATTATCACAACATCTCACCTTGACCATTTTTCAGACTGTTATTCCGCATGGACCCTCTCACTCAATCGAAAGTATGCGGCAAGGTCGTGGCGAGGACAAGGACGTTGACCGAGTGCGCGCGAATTTGAGCTCTGGTGCTCGCCCTGGGTCTCAAGCGGCCACAGAAGATGTTTTGAGATCGCAGTCTGAGAGTATGAAGAGCCTGGTGAGCTCGCCGTCAGCGACAGGTATCGATACAGACGTCGAGCATATTCACCACCCACCGGATGTCAATGCCCGGGTCGTCGCGTATCCCCCGCTATCATCATCCTTCCACTGCTCGACCTCCATCAGTCCTCCGATCATGGACCAGCCCTTCACAACGCTGCGGGGAGGACAAGAAGTCGACAGTATTATAAGCGTAGCCCAGGCGACGGTGCGCATATCAGCAGACACTTCACGACACTCACAGGCGGGGACCAATTTGGCGAGCCAACCACCCAGAGGCCTCAAGCGGATGAACAGCAACAACGCTAGCGATCCGCCGACTAAATTCAGGAAGATACAAAGGGAGCAGGAGAGTCAACCGACACCCAGCGAAGAGTCGAACAGCAACGTCCAGGGAAGGGGGAGCCCGAAGGCCCTAGGACGCCAAACATACAGATCCAAGAACACCGACCATGAGGATGGGGACCCCATGGTCAAAGGCGAGCCTGAAATTCTGAACTTTGGCAGCTCAGGGCCAAGCACCTCAGGCGCGCCGGGACCCAGTCCAAAAGATGTCTCGCCTCAAGAACCGGCGGACGCAAGGTCGAGCGCGCAAAACAAAGGAGAAATCCGATGCATGCCTTGCGGAAAGTCTTTCACCTACAGGAAAGACCTCGAGAGACACCTCAAGACGACCAAAGCGCACAATGGCAAAGAAGAGCAATGCCGACATTGCGGGAAGATGCTGAGTAGGAAAGATGCTGTGAATAGGCATCAACGCTCGTCTGAATGTAAAAGGAAACAGAGAGCTGCGGAGGGAATAGTTTAGTTGAGCAGACAGGTGAAGTAGCGCAATCCAAAGTCGTAGACGAGTGCAATGGCAAAGACAGCGAACTTTGACTGCAGCGTGAGTGAGGACTCATAAAGCAAAGAGTGAATGAAAGTGCGCTCAAGGTCTTTGGTGCCACGAGGACGAGCAGCAGAGGGTTTGCAGCGCAGGCTCCAAGGCAGGATGCCGTGTTGTAAGTCAGTCAGCCACAGTATCCAGACGAGAGGCGCATACTGAAGCGGAATGAGCACAGGCAGGCCCAGCTACGAAGATCACAGGACGAGAGTACTCTGCTGAGCTGCGGAGAAGATCGTGAATGTTGAGTCGATGTCGTACTGATTACCTTTCCCGTCTCTTATATACAGGCGAACGTGCGTCAAAACAATAGGAACCTGTGAGTCGTCAGAGTTGCTGGGAGCTTGTCATAGAGCGAGCGCTTCGGAATGCAACAATAATCGGAAAGCAGGCATCCCTTTTGTGATGCACGCGCATTGCAAGAGCGTGTCCATGGAGATGATAGGTTGGCAGGAGCATCGAATTAACAGCACGGGTGCCTCGATGTTGTTAGCTGGTTAAGTAATGCTCTGACATGGCCAGTCGTCGTCGTCAGGGAAGCTATAGGGATGCACCGTGTCTATCGATCCTTTTGTTTCGGCCCGTCGGAAAGCGGTGCAGCAGTGGACAAGTAAGACAAACCAAGAGGGCGTTGCTGAGGACTGCCTCCACAAATAACCACTGCTCGGCCTACGCCGTTTGGCGTGCATCCAGAGCACTGAGGAATAAATACTTTTTGGTTGCTAACATAGTGAACTTGCTGTTTGTATGCGACATCTTCCTGAACAATGACAATCAGCGGAGCGGTGAGAAACGCACAGTATATGCAAACGGAAGCCAACTTTTGAGGCGTACCATTGACTACACTGTGGCTCGCTAGCAGACACGATACGCGAATAAGGGGGAGTATTGTATGTGGAAATGGAATTTCGTGGGCTCGAAAGGAATCACTCAAGTTTCAGGTGGATCTCGGACCCGCTATCCGCGATAATTTTGAAGCGCACTGCGCTAGAAAGTGAGATTGAACGCATACGGCAGATGGACGAGTGACCCACGATTTTGAAATGGTTCCCCCTTTGATCTGCGAATACTGGTGAAGTATAATGTGCCCGCGTCTGTGCATATATGTGAGTCACAAAAAGGTCATGACGCATATGCAGACGCACCCTTGTGCCCCTTCAGTCTGAAGCTGAGGTCGATGTTGCCCTGGTGCATTCGAATCTATGTCCCAAGGTCAACGTCAAACGAGCGCACGGATGACACAGCGTGCGCACCGTGCCATTGACCCAAGGATCCCCACTCAAATACCACGCAGGTTCCGGACGCACCGCCTCGCCGAGCAGGTCACGCACTTGCGGGTCTTCCTTCACTGTGGTCATGATGTTGCGCATCACGGAGCTCGCCAGACGCTCCTGGTTCGCAGAGTACATCAAGAACGTCGCCCACACGCTGACGCCTGCCAGGCTTAGCGCTGCGAGCGTTGGCCAAGTCCGCTGCAGACAAAGTGTAAGAGTCGACGCGCTACCCAAAGTAAAGAAGCGTACGCGATACGGTGGAAGGTCTCGCGGCTTCGGTCGCGCATAGTACTGCTTGGGCGGGTGGTCCGACGGCGCGTCGAACGTTTCTGCAGGCGGCAGAGTTGACGGAGGAGGTGCAGGGGGCAGACCGTTGGACAGCGCGCGACGAGCGACGCAAGGTGAAAAAGACCGCGAGAGCTTTGACATCCGCTGCATTGTTGTTGACGGCACGAATATCAGGACTCAGCAGAACTCAACTCGAAGCAAGTCGTGTGCGGTATTGACGTCAAGACATCTGGCTACCGGTCTGGTCAGGGTCTGGTCTGGCCGGACGTTGCCGGACTCGCCACTCCTTATCCCCTGTTGGAGTCGACAATAGCTCGAGCTCAAAGTTCTGTAGCTTGATCCTGCAGTTTAACTGATCCTTTCATGTCCCCAGCCATACTATGAGCGCGCCGGTTCCGAATCTATCCTCGTACCTGCAGCGTCTAGTGCAAACCGTGCCCTTGACGATCGTCACTTTGAAGGCCGCTGACGAGGTCCTCTCGTCCATCATAACTCTTCGATTGCCACACATGCAACTTTTGAACCATGTGCTCAACATGTCCTGCGCACAGCCTCCAAGGCCGAGCCGGGAATCACGAGCTTTTCGTGGCTCATCATGGCTCTCCGTCTATCGTCGCTTCATTACACGAATCAATTGAGGTGCCCTCGCAGGATCTCATGAAGCTCCTTCGCGGGGGACCGTAGCATTCAAGGTATTTTGGGAACACCGCAACTAGCCGCATAGTGAGTGCCTGAAGGAATCCAATGACAGTGTGACTGACGCTACAGGGCCACCATAGGCCGCCATCTGGCTTCTCTCTGACTTTACAGAGAAGACACCGTCCTCCGAGCGATCTGTGGTTCGTGTGCGGGGAGAGGTGAAAGGCAAATTTTTCTGAATTTGGGGTAGGATCGCTATAAATAACCTCGGTGCCGACTTTCGTGCTCGCATGCTGATGAGACCTGTGTCTGTGGCTGAATGTGCGGGCTCACAGATAGATGCGCGGTGCAGTTACCATCCACCTCTCCACCTGGTGTATCATCTCAATTGCCTGCCACGCTCCTGGTGATCGGCAATGCGGCGAGCGGTGAGTGACCATTTGAAACCAATCGCCTCTAATAGCGTAAATTGTCAATTATATGTGCCATCTGGTCACTGACTTTCTCTCTGTAGGACACATGTGCTACCAAGGGTGTCTCACTGTGCACAAGAGACCGAGATAAGCAAACAGCATGGAGCGAGAACTTATTGGCAACATGTCCATGCTGAAAAGCTTTAGATGCCTTTCTGCCAGGTCCAAGGCATATGCTAGCACGTGTTGTTTGGCACACACCGCCCGGTGTGACTTCTTTCGAGAACGTCGAAAGCAGATGGCTTTGTCGCCGTATCACGGATGGTCGCATGCGACGCATGGATGGCTTCCAAGTCGTCGCGGTCTCCAGCACGTATAAAAGCCACAGGTGCGCTCCGTCGTTCTCCAGGTTCCCTCCGGTCCCCTCAGCCAGCCAGCTCATCCTCGCCAGCTCACAGCCATGTTCGCTTCCGCCCTCCTCAGCATTGCGCTCCTGGCCACGACCGCGTTCGCCGCTCCTTCGCGCAGCACGCGCATGGCGAACCGCATTGCCCGCCGCCGCGAGGGCGCGCATCTGTCGCGTCCCCTGCAGTCGTCCAACTTGGTCAGCTCCGGCAATGTCTCGTACAGCACGAACTGGGCTGGTGCCTCCTGGGAGTCGTACCCCTCGGTAAGCCTTCTTCGCGCGTCCGAACGGCACATGCTCACGCTTGACTTTCGCTGCAGGGCACGTTCACGGCCGTCACCGGGACGTTCGTCGTGCCCACGCCCTCGACGCCTGACGGCGGCTCGGGGTCATACTCCGCCTCGGCGTGGGTCGGTCTTGATGGGGACACCTGCGAAACCGCCATCCTGCAGACCGGTGTGGACTTTACGATCGACGACGGCGAAGTGTCATTCGATTGTGCGCGTCTTCATTGCTGTAGCGTTGATCCTGTCTCACATTCGTCTTGACTACGCAGCTTGGTACGAGTGGTATCCCGACTACGCCCACGACTTCTCGGGTATCAAGATTCACGTCGGTGACACGATCACGCTGACTGTGACCGCGACGAGCACGACGACCGGCTCGGCCGTCATCGAGAACGTGACGACGGGCAAGACGGTCAAGAAATCCCTCAAGTCAACCGCCCCGCTCTGCGAAGAGAACGCCGAGTGGATCGTCGAGGACTACGAGGAGGGCAGTTCCCTTGTACCCTTCGCGAACTTCGGCACCGTCACTTTCACCAACGCCTTGGCTACCACCAGCTCGGGCACCGTCGGCCCCGTCGGCGCGCAGCTCATCGACATACAAGACTCGAACAACGTGACTCTGACGTCCGTTGCGGTGGATTCTTCCAGCGTCACGGTCTCGTACATCTCGAATTGAGGAGTAGAGAGAGGGTAGGCGGGCCCGTGGGGGAGAAAACAGGGGGCGACGATTTGGATGAAATGATGAATGCTATCTGACATCTGTAACCTTCGTGCGCAATGCAGTGTAAAATTTCCGGTTTTTACCATCACCACGAGACGGCACACGAGCGAAGGGGATCACGACATTTTGAGTACGGGTTATGCGTCTTTAGGCCCGATACTTATTGGCGGCTTTGAATAAGGAACTGCGCGGGCGGCAGCATGACCCCGATCCGCTGCCTTCAACATGCGCTAAGTAGGGCACATTTCGCGAGTACTGATCTATATAGTCGACGTCAATTCCAGGGGGTCCAGTCGTAAGGAAATGACAGTGACTAGAAGTGACGTCCACCACGAACAAGGCCATATCCATCGCTAGGATAGGATACGATGCTTGAATAAACTTCATGCGAAACTCATGTACATCTCTGCGCATAACCAGCTTGTGTGATTCGTTGGTGACTCGGCATGCCTTCTACCAAAGCGTCGTGCGGTGACCGTAGGCAGGCTCAAGGCAGGAGGCTGTAGGTAGAATCCGGCCCGCCGGGCCTCTCGAGTCCCACGAACCAACTTTCCCACACGCCAGCACATCTCTCCTCCGTCCACCGGTGAGCCCAACCCTCCGTCACCTCCTCACCGCACTCTCGCTCACGCACCCGAGCCCTACAGTCACAAAACAGCTCTTCGAACCACCATGGCATTCCTCGGTCTCCGCAAGTGGCCCACACCCGTGCGTGTCGTTGCATTTTCGCGCTGCGTGGCGCCGCGCTGACGATCCTGCTCTCGCCCTCGCCCTCGTGCTCCTGGTGTGTCTTGATCTGATGTGACGCGCAGGTGCTCCGCCCGCTGTGGCCCTTCTTTGCCGCGAGCGGCATCACGTACTTCCTCGTCGCGAAGGCGCAGGACATGGGCGTCAGATGTGCGTGCCCGTCTCTCTTTCGTCTTTCCCACATACCCCCTCCACCCTTCATACACCCACACCACACCACACCACGTCATACGCTCTCCTCCCCCGCCGTACAACATCTGTTTAGCCGTGGGCTCGTTGCTGTGCTTGCTTGCTGACGCGCCATCACCCGCAGCCGAGGGCTTCCGCAACGACCCGCGCAACCCGTACGCCGCGCAGATCGCGAAGGAGGCGCACCACTAGACCCTGCGCCGCCCCTGCACAGGAAGTTCCGTAGAAAGCGCTGTTGCAGTATGTATTCCCCCGCGATGATGATGGCATGAATCACATTGTCTTTTCGCCTACCGTGCACTGAACCGAGGTGATTTGTGTGCGCGCGCGCAGTCACGGGGTGCGCGACGTCGTTTGCGCGCTCGGGGTTCGTGGCCCCGGCCTGTATGTGTCTCCTGTCAGACCTGTCTGCAGGCGCGAGGCGCATCACAGGACCGGGCAGGACTTCCATCGAGGATATTCTATCGTCGACGGTGACGTGCAGGCGCCACCAGAGATGGATGGCGCGGTCAGAAGTCCGCTCAGAACTCACGCACTTGCAACCAGCACGCCCGGGTCGTGCTGCACACCTCTTTTCTCTCGCGAGTGACCGTGCAGCGTATCTAAGTTACTTGCGCGGCTCGGAGATGGACGTATTTCTGACACAGTCACACGCGCTTCTTCGCCCACGGCGCAGTCACCTCATGTGCGCACGTCCAAGCGCGTCCGCATCCTGTGAGTGCTGCCCTGTATCGCCGGACCACGCCGCGCTCACGAGACGTGCACCGTCATAGATACAGGCGCAGGCGTGGAGATGAAGCGTGAAGGCGTGCATGGAACGTCGCTTGGAAGCCGCCGCAGAGCCCGTGCGCCCGGTGGATAAGCTGCGTGACTGCACCGGTGCACGCCCGACGACGAGCAGGGGCTGTCGAGTGACTTTCGCGAACGGGCGGCACGGCGGCGAGAGGAGATGTATGTGGGAGATCGATGATGTGGCCAGGATGGGTGTTTCGCATGCTGCCGGGTGTGCGCTGACGTCAGGCCACGTTGCGGGTGCGTTGTCGGGGCGTCTTTAGGCGAATATTTGTGCGATGATGATAGAGAGGGCAGGGACGTCGGGGAAGACGGCGAATAAATGATCGGTGCTCGGGTCGGTTTGGGTCGGTTTGGGCCATTTAGACATGGAGAGATCGCTGTGCGCAGAGCCTGGGCCGGGCGAACCTTGGCGCCGTTGATAGATATCTGTCGGTACGCATCTCATCCGAAGTCACGCTATATCGGCCGCATCGTGCTCGTGGGCGCGCCAGGGACATCATGTGCGCAAGTGAATGCGCGTCACGAACACAGGATATTCAGGAAATATCTCTCGGTGCGGGGTACGGACGCGGTGTACCGGGCGGCGGTGCGGGAGAAAGAGAGGCAGGCGGCAGAGAGGCGGGGCGGGCCTCGACTGCCCTCGCCATCTGTGCGTTTGTTGGTGGGGGTTGTGTGGGCGACAGGAATTTGTAGTACCAGCGGGGCCTGGAGCGCCGGTGCGGGCCTGGACCGCCACGGACCCCGCAGGACCCCGTCTGCGCGGACCCCGGCGACTGCGGCCGACGAGCGGTGGCCCTCCCCTGTGCGCAGGCGGGACGAGACGCAGACGGAGAATAGGGCGCTGCGCAGGGTGCAAGTGTGCGTCGACGTGTGCGGACGGCGGTGCGGGCGGGGGGACGGGGGGACGGTGTGCAGCAGGTGCGAAAGTTAGATAAGCGGGGCAGCGGGGGCCGGTGGGAGGACGCGCTGTTGGACAGAACGTCGCAACGCCCAGATATTTAATCGGGATGGACCAGGCCAGCCATTATTCTGGACTTCAGTCGTCGCAGCTCCCGAGTCGTCAAATGTTCTCATCGTCTCAGCAGCTCCCCCCGCCTCACCAGCTGCACAATCTCGCACCTGCATCCTACTCCAGATCCAACACCCTCCCCCCCATTCCAGCCCTGGCGTCCAATCTCAACCAGCGCTACCCCCCAGCCTCCTACCACCCCTCCCTCGCATCCGCATCTACCACCCTCCCCCCTCTCCCCTCCCCCTCATCATCATCCCAGCTCCCATGGCCATCACATCGCACATCGTCCTCCCGCGAAGAGCGATATCCCTCCCGCGGCGACGATGTCAAGAAGCCCATCCTCCGCGATCCCTTACCCCAGCAGCAGTCCTCTCATGAGCCCCCAAAGGACCCAGAGGACAACATGCCGCCCACATCAGACTTTGTCAAGAAGCTGTACAAGTGAGTCCGCGCCGTACCCGCCCCCTGCGCGCTGCCGACCTTATCCCCAGGATGCTGGAGGACACTTCGTTCCAGCATGTAGTCTCGTGGGGCCCCCACGGAGACTGCTTTGTCGTCAAAGTACGTATCTGTCCGCTATTTCGCGCGCAGCGCGCTCATCTCGCCGTCTGTGCCACCGGCAGGACATGAACGAGTTCACAAAGTCCATTCTCCCCCGCATGTTCAAGCACTCGAATTTTGCCTCGTTTGTGCGCCAGCTCAACAAGTACGATTTTCACAAGGTACGGGCTCTATCACACCCTGTCCACTCAGCCGGCAAGGGCCGACGCGCGTATTGCCCCCGCAGGTGAAGAACACAGACGACAGCCAGTTTGGGGAGCACGTACGTATCACGTCTATCTCCATCAATCGCATGCTGATCCGTGCTTTTTGCTATCGGCAGAGTTGGACCTTCAGGCACCCTGACTTCCACGCCGACCGCAGGGATGCGCTTGAGAATATCAAGCGCAAAGTCCCCGCCGCGCGCAAGTCGCTCCCGACACGCGGCCCCAATGCCAGTTCACCATCACCATCCACAGCGGGCACGGTTGAGGTACTGCAGGCGCAGGTTGATCGTCTCATACAGACCCAAGACGACATGACCGCACATATACGCCACCTCGAGAATAATTACCAAAACGTGCTCACTGAAATGGTGAACTTCCAACGGAATATGGCGCAGCAGGACGGCCTCATGCAGAATTTGATCAGCTACTTCTTGCAGATGGAGAATGGTCAGTAGTGTTTGCCACGATGGACGTTTCCCGCATTCCCCCCTCCTCTTTTCTTGTCGGTTCGAAAATGAGCTTTCAGCTCCGTCGGGCGTACTATGTGTTAGCACACTTCTTGTTCGATTTAATTGTCCGTGTATAAATTCGGGGAAGCTGACGATGTTTCCCCCGTTTCGCTCTGCTCAGGCAAAATGAAAGAAGAACCGGTATCCTCGACATTCGCCCCGGACGCGAACCCATTTGTCCCCACGCAAGAGGCGCAACGTATGATGGGATCATATCGGGAAAACGACGTTGCTCGTGCATCCTTGTTCCAAATGAACGAAATCTCCCGACGAGCCGAAGTTGCCGGTATGTCGTTCAACGCCAACGGCACGGCGAACGCACCCACGCCCTCGACCTCCGCCGCGGCCAGCAGCAGCCAAGCAGGTCCATCTGGCGGCGCCGAGAGCAGTCCAGGCCCGAGCAACCCGCCGCGGCCGTCCAGCAGCGCGTCTCGGATTATGGCAGCGGCCGCGGGCCTCATGGGCCCTCCGCCTGCAGGCGGTGCAGATGGCGAACAGCCGCTCAGCCGGCAGGAGGCCCTCGCGCGCATCGAGGAGCTCCAGCGGAAGCGCCCGCAGAGCACGCAGGTGGGCGCGCTCGACGCCGAGGGCCCGTCCCCCGTCGCGGGGCCGAGCACCAGCACGTCCACATCCTCCGCCCTGGACTCCTTCCTCCTCCCGCCGAGCAGCACGTCGCCGCCCGACGGCGCGTCGGGCAGCGGCGGCCTGCTCGCGCAGTACGTGCCCGAGGCGCACGAGGGCCTGCAGGTGTTCACGCTCGGGCACCTCATGCCCAAGTCGAGCGTCGACGACACGAACGGCAACTGGAGCTTCGACCCGAGCACGCTCGGCGACATCCTGCCGATCGCGCTTGGCGGCGCCGGCGGCGACGTCGAGGAGCGCGTGGGCGACAGCGAGCTCAGCCCTATCTCCGTCGGCGCGGCGGGCGAGGGCCCCGGCGGGCCCAGTGCGGGCCCGGCGTTCGGTGGCGCGCAGCCGGGCGCGTCGCGCATGATGCGCGTGCGCCGCTCCGCGTTCGTCCCCGGGTGGGCCGTCCCCCCGCGCGTGCTGCTCGTCGAGGACGACGCGGTGAGCCGCAAGCTGTCGAGCAAGTTCCTGCAGGTGTTTGGGTGCACAATTGACGTTGCCGTGGACGGCGTCGGCGCGGTGAATAAGATGAATCTGGAGAAGTACGATTTGGTGTTGATGGTTCGTGGAAGTCGCATCGTTGTGAGGGAACAAGCGGCTGATGCTTCTTGATATTGCAGGACATTGTTATGCCGAAGTTGGACGGCGTGTCCGCGACGTCGCTCATCCGCCAGTTCGACCATATGACCCCCATCATCTCGATGACTAGCAACTCCAAGCCGAACGAAATTATGACATATTATCACTCAGGTAGGACACATAGCCGCCTCTTCCCACTCATCATGACCCTAAGTTTGCGCAGGTATGAATGATATATTGCCAAAGCCGTTCACGAAGGAGGGCCTGCTGGATATGCTCGAGGTGCGTTTCACTTCTTAGCGCCCACACGCGCCGTTACTAATCGCGCGCCACCGCCCTCCAGAAACACCTTATGCATCTGAAGGTCATCCAGCAGATGGGCGGCAAGTTTCCGCGGTCGCTCGGCGCGCCGTCGCCGGGCGATGCAACCATTGAGGAGGACGGCGACAACCTCGCCGTGCAACCGTCACCGAACGGGCTGCTACTGCCGGACGACGACGGGCGCATCAATCCGCTCGCGGGGCTCGGGCTGTCGGACGCGCAGTACTCCATGATTTTGCAGGGCCTCACGGGCGACGCGAGCGGCATGGGCGTGCCCATGGGCCTGAACCCCGTGGAGAAGCGCGCGCTGGACGACGCGGAGGACGAGCGCGACGGCAAGCGCGGGCGCTTCGAGGTGCTGGACTAGGTTGTGTTCCGCTGGTTTGTTGCTGCGATACATGGACGTATATATTTCCCCATCCCCCGCCCCCCGCCTGCATCCCCTGCCCCTGCTCCCCACCGCTGTCCGCGATCTCCCATCTGCTGTATCATGTAACCCATGTATACATATGCGCCCACTACATCTCATATTCAATCAACACTACATGTAACTCTACAAGGCAGTGGAATATAGCTCTCATGGCAAACATGGCGCGATCGTCGCATCGTACTACTCTGACGTCTCAGGGCGGAGTGATCTGGTAAATCCCATCTGATCGGCGAGGCCTGGCTCGCGGGCTGGATCGCCCAAGGGTCGCGCTGGCCAGAACCTGGTGTAGGGCTGTGTAGGGCTCAGGCAAATAGTTCATACCTTCGGAGCGGGTCAGGCTCAGGCTCGCGCATCGGAGCATGACGTGTACTGCTTGCTAGCTAGCTCCGGACACACACTGACACAGATCTATAGCAAGGGCCTGTCCTCAACCAGATGTACTCGTAGATGTGTTTCCCCGCGGGAGGTCATGATCCGTTCTGAGATGGCGGCTCCTCTGGGGGCACGCCCCACTCTGGTAAACCCTTCGGCCGCGCGATGCGTTTGGGCTCCCATTCCTGGTCTCTCGACGCGCTCAGTTTCTACGCCGCCGCCGTGAGCAGAAGGGCGGGCGTGATGCGGCGGGAGTCACGCACGAAGTACTCCTCCCTGATGTCGAACTTCTTCCTGTCCTTGGTCAGGCCGAGCTCCTGCTCCCGAGTGATCTGTCCGCGCCCATGATGGCTGCAGCACGCGCGGAGGAGCACGGGGCGGCGACGCACCTGCGAGACTTTCTGGTTGTGCAGGTCATACCGCGTCTGCGTGAACGACTGCAGGCCGAATGATGCGCCGACTATGATCAGGAGAAACGGCACCCCGAACAGGGAGGGATGTTTCTTCAGCACTCGATGAATGGGAGAAGACCGCAACGAAGATGATGGGAACGCAGGCATGAGAACTATGCCCTGTGGCCCTGGAGGATTCAGTCAGTTGCATCAAGAACTTTCAGAGCGTATGAGAAGCAACGCACGGGTGCCGACAGAGAGACAAGTAAAGTTCCGCGGACAGAGGTGTGCGCTGTTCCGGCTCCCGGGCCGCCTGCTTCCGGGCTTGCGAGCATTACGGTACAACCACTCTGCGTGATCCAAGGAGCACGTATGACACGAGGAACACTAAGTGCTTACGATGGTACTCGTAAATCGGAAGGAAAAACGGATCGGAAGCAAAAGTGATTCGACCCAGGCTCGAACTGAGGACCTTCTGTGGTACCCGCTTATGTAAGCGTGTGTTAGACAGATGCGATAACCAACTACGCCATCGAACCGATACCTCTGTGCACAAGAGGTAATGCTATAATGGCAAATACACTGCCCGTGGTTCGAGCCACTGGCCGTACTCTACTTCTCATCCGTGTGTGCTGCAGAAGGCATGCCTAATCACACCAAGCTGGCGATGCGCAGAGTTGCCCATGATCACTGCTTAAACTTCAATCAAGCATTATCATTTAGACCTAGTTATGGACGAGGCCATGCTCGTGGTGTCACTTCTACGGACCGCTGGGCAGTCGCCTAGAACCAAAAACTTCATCTCCTCCTTCCAGATACCCGCCTCGGACAGTCCACCCTACAACAATATCAGTAGCAGCGTCAGGACGAGGGAGGACTGGGCTTACAGTGATGGCGATCACGCAATCTTCGGTCAAAAACGCACGCCGTATGACCCCGCCAATGTCTTCCGTGTCCTGAACCGTCGTGGCAATGTGCTGTGCAGTAAAAGACTCCGGGTCCGGCAAGCGGTCGCCCTCGGCGCTATCGGTCCCCTGCACGCCCGGGCCCCTGCGCGCCACGCGCGACGGATGGAAATCCGAGATGACCAGACGGCCTTCCCAGACGTCCACGATCCTCATCCCAGACACCCACCCGCGCTTGCTCCGCAGCCAGCACCACGGATCCGACGCCCACTCCGCCCACGGCACAAGTGCCCGCGCGCTGTGCCTGGCGATGCAGGACAGCAGCTTGTCCGTCGCGATGCGGAGCTCCCAGCTCTCGTGTGTCCGGGTCTGGCCTGTCAGAATCGGCGGGGCAACCATAACGCGCAGGAGCACGTCCGCGGGGTCGGTGTACAGTGCGCCTGGTGTGTGGTCTGCGGCGGGCGACGGGCGGGAGGTGGAGTCGGCGAACACGGCCTTGGTGAAGCGGAAGTTGTCTCGGGCGGCGGGCAGGGCGAATGAGCAGCTAAGCGCGTCCGCGAGGTTCGTGATGTTGAGTTCGCCGTCGCTCGTGGATGGTGTGAGTGAGAGCATTTGACGGATATCGTACACGTCCACGCGGGCCGCGCTGGGAGCACTGACTGGGACCGCAATGTAATCTTTACTGATGAAGCGGAAGTTGACAATCGCTTTGGATTCCGAAGCGGCCTGATAAAGTCTAAATGAGGCAGGGAAGGAAGGAAGATATGTGGGACTCACCAAGCAGCATTCGCCCGTCATCCAATCCCAAATTACAAGGAGCCAGCACTTCCCTGGGAACGCTGGTGGTTCGGGGAACGCGAACACACACAGCGCTACGACGTTGTGGGATATCCGGATGGAGTCGGCCATCAAGCTGAGGCTCGGATGAAGCTCGAAAGCAGCATCGCGAGCAAATGGATGCTGGCCTCCGTCGGTCAATGAAGCGGGACGCAGAACAAGACCCCTCCGATGCGAACGCGTCTGACTGCCAGCTGCCATGTCAGATGATGAAAAGGCAAAGCGTAAAATGCCACGGACATTGGGCTGCAAGTGTATATGAGCAGATCCTGCGACGCATCGATCTGCATATCCGTGATGGGGTCGTCGAACGTCAGGTCCCAGCTGGCGTATTGGACGCCGCGAAGCGCAGACGGCATCCGCACCACGTAGATCGTGCTGTGAACGTACTCCGTCATCGCTATGACCCCGAAGGATACGCGGTCGAGTCGACGGTCCCCGGTGAACGATTCTGGGACATCAACATCCACTGTGGTCCACTTCCCGGCCCTCCAGGCTGCGTCGTACGCCTTTGCCATAGCCAGCCGCTCTACGAGCGACCAGCGAGTGTGGGCGGAGGGGCTTTCGTGCACACCAGTTGCAGCGAGCACGATCAGATACTGCAGCTTGGTGGAATGGTTGATCACCGCCTGTAGCCTGCAGCATACCTAGAGCATACATAAGTAATGAAGTCATTGTGAGACGCTAGGTGATAGAATAAGTGTACCGCTTGGCATCTGATAAGGCTGCGCACGTCTAATTGGCTGAGAACACTGAATATCAATTCTTCGGGGAGTTTTAACAGACTCATGGAACAGAGAAGGCCGGTGTGAGACTCAAGTAGCAGGGTGAAGTAGTATCATGAGTTCAGCGTGGGACCATGGAAATCGCAGCGCGGCGCATGTACAGACTGAGACCGTACCGTACTTTAGTACGCCCACTGGCAAGTGCATTTCGGAAGGCTGAGGCCGCAAGCAACCTGCTGTCCGCGCATTCTTGGTAACTTCCTTCAAGTAAACAAGTGGGAAATCTCGTGAGCACGGCCATACATATGACAGCTTTATGCAACTGAGCACTAAGTATATCCTCACAGCTTCAGCCTGGACTTCTAGACTTCGACGTGCACATCATCAACTGGCACACAATTCTGCACCTCTCTCTCTGACGCCGACCACCACCAAGCCATGGCCATTCAGGCCTCCACCGCGAGCGCCCCGGCTGTGCGTCCCCACATCCCACCTCCCATCCACCACACCACTGACGCACCCACCCTCCAAGTGGCACCAATTCACCTTCTTCGATGTTGCCCCCGTCCGCGACGCGCACGACCTCGCGGGGAGCCCGCATATCCTGCGCAGCCCCACGGACGTCTCCGCCGTCGCGTCCTCCGCGCTCGGCGTGCTCGTCGCAGACACGCACGGCTCCGTGCACCTGCTCGACCGCGAGTTCGAGTCGCGCGCGAGCTGGGTCGCGCACGTCGGCGGGCGCGTCACGCACATGGCAGAGCGACGCGGCGTCCTCGTCACGCTTGGGGTGCGTGCGCTGTGGTTCTGGCGTGCGCAGCGCGACTGACGAGACGGCGTGGGTGTAGGAGGAGGACGGGGTGCGGTATCCCCTGCTGAAGATATGGAGCTTGGACAGGATGGACAAGAACGGTGTGCCGGCCCTGGTCAGGTCGACGAAGGTGCAGCCGAGCAACCGTCCACATCCAGTGCGCCCTCCTCTCCTCACACTTCTCCTCACACTTCTCACATACTCTGCCAGATATCTTGTATTGCGCTCTCCGAGAACCTTGCTTTCCTGGCCATTGGACTCGGCGACGGCACCGTCCTGCTCTACCGGCATCTCGACCAATCTGTCTTCTCCGGGAGCACGTCGCTCACCGCGCTGCCCAAGCCGCGCGTGGTCCACGAGGCGCCGACCGAGCCCATCACGGGGCTCGGTTTCCGCGAGCCTGCAGCAGACGCGCCGGCGCTGCACCTCTTCATCGCGACGACGGGGCGCGTGCTCACGTACCAGGTCAGCGGGAAGGGCGCGGGCGGTGCGGCCGCGGAGGCGATGGACGTCGGCGCGGGCCTCGGGTGCGCGGTCATGGACTGGCGCGCGCGCAACATGGTCGTCGCGCGCGACGAAGCGATCTACGTGTGCGGCGCGGAGGCGCGCGGCCCGTCGTTTGCATATGAGGGTACGCGCTCTTCGTGTTGCGCGGGCGGAAACGCGGGCTGACGACGCGTGCGCAGGCCCGAAGCTGTCAGTACACACGCACCTCAACTATCTGGTGATCGTATCACCGCCGTTCATCCCGTCCGCGACGTCGGCGTTCCCGACGGTGCGCAACTTTGTCGCGCGTAATGTGTCGGCTGGGAGCGCGGACATCACGAAGGTCGCTGTGTTCGACCTGGAGAACAAGTTCGTGGCGTACTCTGGGACGTTCCAGGAGGGCGTGCGCGAGGTCATTTCGCAGTGGGATCAGATTTTCATCCTCTCGAATGACGGAAAGGTATTTCGGTGCGCTTGCACGCGTACCAGGGCAGGTACTGATGCCATGTATGGTCACTCAGCTGCAAAGCCTTCAAGAGAAATCAACGTCGGCGAAACTCGACATGCTATATCGCAGGTCGTTCTTTCCGCTGGCATTAGGGATGGCGCGGACGCAGAACATGAGCGAGTCAAGTGTTGCTGATATCCATCGACAGTATGGGGACCACCTGTACTCGAAGGGCGAGTATGACAGCGCAATGCAGCAGTACCTCCAGACTATCGGACACGTACAGCCAAGCTATGTGATTCGCAAGGTTCGTAACCCTCCAGCAGTCCGCATTTCACCATCTGACCGTGTGTCACAGTTCCTTGACGCACAACGCATCCACAACCTCGTCACCTACCTCCAGGAGCTGCATTCGCTCGGCGTCGCCAACTCGGACCACACCACGCTCCTCCTCAATACGTACACCAAGCTGAAGGACGTCGCGCGCCTCGATAGCTTTATCAAGACCGAGTCGCGGCGCACGACCGGCGAGGCGGGAAGCGGTTCCGCTAAGGACGAGCTGCCTTTCGACCTGGACACCGCGATCCGCGTGTGCCGGCAGGCGGGCTACTTCGAGCATGCGTCGTATCTCGCGAAGCGCTGGGAACGACACGAAGACTACCTACGTATCCAGATCGAGGACGCGGGAAACTTCAAAGATGCGCTGGCGTACCTGCGGAGACTAGGCTCAGAAGCGGTGCGTGCTTCTTGCGAGTGCCTGACGCGAGCTGACGTTCACTAGGCAGAACACAGTCTTGCACGGTACGGTCGCGCGATGCTGCAAAGCCTGCCCGACGAGACAACCCAGCTGCTGATTGACATCTGCACGAGCACCGGCCCACTGACAATTGACCCTGAACTCCCTACATCGCCTATCAAGCAAGCCAACACGGGTGCCTCGTACCTCTCGTATCTCGCGCTCAATCGCGTCGCGCCTGCACCCGCTACCCCTGTCGACGCGCCTGGCCCATCCTCTGCGAAGCCAGCTGACCAGGCCTCGCGGCATGGGTCCACGCATGAGGGCTCGCGCGCTTCGACACCACCTCCCACGTCCGCCGTCTCCGTCCTCACCGCTAAGCCGCGGCCCGCGGCCGTCAAGCGGCCGTCTCCTCGCCAGTACTTCGCCAACTTTGTGGGCCACAGAGACCACCTCGTCACGTTCCTTGAGGTCGTCGCGCTGCGTCGGTGGGGGCAGAGCCTGGACGGGCCGGTGGACGGGCCGGTAGAGGCCGAGCCGCCGGCAGACGAGGAGGCGGAGCAGCGCGACCAGGCTGCGGTGTGGAACACGCTACTGGAGCTGTATCTTACCCAAGCGGAGAGCGCAACGGCATCTGCACAGGTGAAGGTTCGGGCACGCGAGAAGGCTCTGAAGCTTTTGAAGGACGGCAGCATACCAGTTGACTCCACTCATGCGCTGATCCTGTGCTCGACGCGCGGGTTCACCCCGGGCCTCGTGTTGTTGTGGGAGCGGTTGGGCATGTACGAGGATGTGCTGCGGTTCTGGATGGAGAAGGACAAGACTGGAGGCGACGCAGACGCTGCGAAGGAGGTGATGCGGTGTCTGGAGCGCTATGGAGAGGAGCACCCACACCTGTACCCGCTGGTACTGCGGTTCTTGACATCTTCGCCGGAGCTCATGTCTCGGCACCAAGACGATCTGGCGAAGGTGCTCAAGGCCATCGACGAGGAAAGCATCATGCCTCCGCTTGCTGTCGTGCAGGTGCTCAGTCGCAATGGTGTCACGAGCGTCGGGCTTGTCAAAGAATGGCTGCTTTCAAGGATCCGGGAGGCGAGAGAGGAGATCCAGACGGTATGGCATCCGGTCGCTGCGGAGACGTATGCTGATGTACGGATACGGTGTAGGATCAACAACTCATCAGTTCATATCGCTTGGAATCTGAGGCCAAGCTCAAGCAAGTAGAAGACCTGTCGGATCCCGACCATCCGCGTGTCTTCCATGTCACACAGTGCTCGATATGCGGCGGCCAGCTCGACTTACCAAGCGTACACTTCATGTGCAACCACAGCTACCACCAAAGGTACGCCTGTCCCTATCGCTCACATTCTGACATTCACTGACCTTTTTTGGTGCGCCTATCAGGTGTTTGGGCGAACACGACACAGAATGCCCGCAATGCGCACGGGCGCACGGCATCATCAGGGAGATTCGGCGGAACAACGAAAACCTGGCGGACCAGCACGATGTCTTCTTGTCGGACGTAAGGGAAAATGGGTTCAGCGCCGTTGCGGCTGGATTCAGTCGCGGAGTGCTCAATGAGCACCGGCTGGGAACATCGATTGCGTGATGGGTATATTAGGTTTTCAGCAATGAGATCAGAAGCTTTTCATTGACAAGTCAATCGGGGTGTCCCATTGCTTCAGTGGCGACACTGCGGTCCGATGATCAACTGTAAATTCCAGTGCAGGGCAAATAGAAAACGATGGAAGATGACGAGCGGTATGAAGTACGCGCGACACTTGTTCCGAGCCGTTCCCAAAACGCTTATTTCAACGATACTTTGTCAGAAGAAGTCTGCCGGCGCAGTGCCATGAGAAATTTTCAAATCGTGGATACGATCCGAAACTCTATGTCACTATTCTAAACACGTTGGCAGCAAGAGCCTCAGCCCATCGGTCACGATGAGGACATATCTGGTTTGAGAAGGCAACACCGATGATTTCTTTATTGAGAGCGAATTGGAAATAGCACTTTTGGTACAAGCCACGCCATTACTAGTGACTAGCTTTGAGCGGGCGACACGATACCCGCAGAGCGAAGTATCACTGCGACTCCGACACCTCCACACCGCACAGACAGATGCTTCGGAAGAGCATCTGAGCTCGACACTTAGCCGATATGCGTCGTGAAATGGTGGCCACATACGTAGAAACGAGAGATAAGCCCAGAGCGGGGAGTATCTTCGGCGGCCACTGCCGGCGCAGTGTCTGAGTCGCGGGGGAGACCCACGTCCGGGTTGGCCTCCTGGATAACGGGCTACATATATTGAGTGTATTTATCAAGGACGGCGAAACTGTATTACCGGGTCCATCGACTGTGGCGCAGTCGTCGGGCTTGGTTCCTCTGCGATTTGCCCAGCGGCGGCGATCTGCCGGTGAACAAGAAGCAGCCGTTAGAATTCAGCTGCAGTCAGGCCATGACAACTCACGGCCTGAACCTCCTCGCGCTTTGATAGCTTCGTCCTCGGGTAAGGATGGAAGCGGTGGGGGTGTGCGTGCCTATACGCCGGAAGCCGGAGGTTACTGTAGCGGTATTCGACGACCGTCGAATGGTCCGGAGGGACCTGCAGGGGGCAAAGGCTCATGGTGGGGAGTGGACAAGGGGGTGTAAGAGACGGGGGGAGGGTATACTCGCGGCATTCTGAGGGGTATTTGAGGGAGACCACTTCGACCGCTCGAAGCTGCAGAACGCCGTTGATGAGCAGCCGGAAGAGTAGCCTGTTTTGGGCCCTTAGGCGCGTCCGCGCGATTGGCGATGGACCAATTCGTACTCGATAGTTAGCGTCAACAGGTACAACCCAAGTCAACAGAACCTGCCTTTAAATGACTATCGATGTCGTACATGTCCCATGCCCCTGGTGAGAGCGAGAGGAAGGGGTGAGAGACAAGAATTTCACCGCGGAATCTGCGGGGAACATTGCTTTGGGGTAGCCGAGGCTTGAACAACACTGTCACCACCCCCATCCGCGCCGCGGTAATCCGCCGTTCTACACCCTTGACAGCTGGACGCGCTGGACCTCCCTTCAGTCCGTATGAATGACGTGATCAGGGAGCCGAGTGATCTCAGGCGGAGATGAGATGCCAGTACTTGCTTCACGCCATTCAACATCACTGGACTTGCATAGACTCGCATGGCCTCGGTCAGTGAATATACGATGAACACACGTCAAAGTGAGAAATCCTAGCGCGCAATGATATTGCAGCATCTCCTCGGGTGTTGAAACGGCTAGGATAGTGGGAAGGATCAGCAGGAGAAGAGTCAGGAAGGTGAGTGTCCTTGTCGGCCGTGGCAATGTGGCGACGACGACCTGGTCCCTTTCTTCAGCCCGTCTACCACCTTGAACACAGTAAACGGGTGGATGAATTGCTCACCGTAGAATGCAGAGGCAAGCAAGAACTTCCGCAGGCCCTGGGAAGCTATACGCTGGCAGCCAGCTAGTCATTGTCAATCTGGAAGATAAACCAGGATATGCGCGAAATCCTTCTCCAGTTGCGGTCCTGATTCAAGATCACCTTCCCTTGCCAAAGTAAGCTTTCACCACTGTTTCCGGTCATAGGAACATGCCATCCTTCGCCTCGTCGAACGCTAACTCTGGTAGCGTAGCACTTCGGCTATGAAAGAACTGCATGGTACACCCGGTGCTTCGCTCGAAAACAAGCTCTTTCAAGCAGTAAACTGTTGATATCTAGTGAGTACCGTCCTCCGCCGTCTGCGACCCCGCTTGAAGTCCAGAGTTACACTACACAGGCGCTTATGAAACAGGAGCGCCCAGAATGAAGGCTCACTGACCGGCAACTTCTTGTCGTATGTATTTCGCACTGTTTTCAACCTAGATTAATCTATACACGTATCTTGGATTCTCCAGCGTTTGGCGTGGTCGAAGACGCGATGATAATTGAGTGACACCTCTTCTGCTGCCTGCGAGGAATTTTCTTCTCGCAGCGCTTTCCGATAAAGTCTAATAATGTGACGCAGACGAGCTGTAAATCGATGGTAGGAGCAGCCCTGATGCCTGTAGTCAGCTCTCGGGGTTCACAATTACAGGAGGTGCTTTCATACGAGATGGGCCCATACGAGCGATAGGGACAGCGCTCTGGTGGCTTTGACGCATATCTTGGGGCAGGATCGCATCCAAAACCTATGCAATCAGCAAAGGAAGTCGCTTCGAGGCTAACTGAGCTTCCGGGGGAGAGCGAGGAGTGAAAGGCAGGTTGAGGGGAAAAGCGTGACTGACTAGCTCACGAGTCCACTGTCCAGGCCCGATCGGTCGACGGAGTCCCTTGCCTCTTCAACCTGACTTTTGCGCAGGATTTGCATCCATCCAAAGATCAACTCGAACTTGAACATCCGGCTCTGATTGAAACATTGTCCGTCTTCCGCTTGAAATGGCCGTGCCACCATAAAGAGACCGGTTCCGTCGTCTACCAACCGGCCTACCAACCACACCACCACCATCACCGCCACCACCACCACTGCCACTGCCACCACCCTTCCTCGTCGTACCAGACGACATATTGCCTGCCACCCAGGACTCCACGGCCGCGTTTTCATACCTTGCAGCGGTGTACACCCCGTCGCTTCATCTTCTCGTTGGTGTCCCCGATGCAGCTCGTGATGAGGCGCGTTGGCGTAAGTCATTCGAGGTGGAGTTTGGTGATCTAGGAAGGACCTTTCACGCGTGGCTGGGTGTGCTTATATCCTCGGTCGGCATCGGTGGGTCTGTGGGCGAATTGCTAACCGAAGTTGATCTTGATTAGCAGGTGGGAGACCCCGCACACATCGGGTAGACTGAGACTCCACACAACTTCAACGCCGGACCGTAGCGAAGACGCCACTGCCCCAGTGGACCAGGTCGGACTTCATTTCAGAGTCCCCGTGATGATCGAATTCGACGCGCATCACTTGTGCCGCAGTCCCTCAGAAATGCACCGTTCTGCAACGCGTGCATAGACAGCCTACTGACAGGAATAAGGGGCAGCACAGTACAAGGTCATCCAAGAAGGCGCTATTTAGCACAATAAACATATAGGCTGCAGCGACACGAGTTTTGCTGATCCGGTGTAACAATGTAGCCGTAGGCACTTTTATCCGATCGCGAGACGCTGCGGACTCTGGAATGCAGCGCCCTGGGGGCTGGCACGGCGTGAAACACGATGTCCTCTTCATTTCGCTAATATGGTATTCACCGCGGAATCACCGCTTTATCGGCCTGCTCTCCTCGCGATCGTCGTGGGCGCGATAATCAACCATCATCCTCTGAACTTTCGGCGTCGTCCCCGACCGTCTTTCGCTTGTTGACATTTTTGCCACTCGTGGTCTTCGCACTTGCTTTGACCGCGGCTCGCACCGCGGCGGCGCCCTCCGCCAGCGCCTGAGTCGGGCTGTCATTGCCTGCCAACTCATGCAACACCGCAATTTCTGCACGCCACACGTCCTCGCATTCGTGCGACGGCGTCTCGAGCACAAGCGGGATGCCCTGCGTGCGCGGGTCCGAGACAATATGGGAAAATGCTGGAAGGGACAGCTCGCCACTGACAGAGAACAGGTTAGAGAAGGCGGCGCAGGAGCCGTTCAAAAAAGCGTACAGTCCCAGATTCTCGTGCCGGTCCTTTTTGGAACCGCAAGATGTCTTCGAGTCGTTAAGGTGCATCCCGCGCAGGTATTGTACACCGACAATACGATCGAATTCTTGAACTGAAATGAGAATGTTAACTGTGAATTATGTAGTTGGAGGGACATTGCTTACTTGTTGTCCTATATTTCCGCAGGTTAGGGCAAGGCGGGGACGGGTGGGGACAGACTTACGACCAGCCCTCCTTCGTACGAATATCGTAGCCCTATTTTGTCATGAACATGAGATAGCGAGCGACACACAAGCCGGAGGATACTAACAGCCGCAAAGGCATGACCTGCGAAACGTCAGTGGCTTGCACCTCGGGAGTCCAGAGATGCGCGCTTAACATGTGTCGAGGCAAACACCCACACGCGTCTTGTCATTGACCAAAGCGATGATCTGGGCTAGTTCCTCAAACTTGCCACCGATCACGTTGCCGGCGCCAGCCTAATCTTGTCACATGCATCATGGCACGGGAGCAATGGCTCGGTACATAGCGTACCATGTTTTCAATGACGATCACCACACTCTTGGTCTCTTCATGCGCTCGGTTGATACTGTCCGCGATGAGCGCAATAGACTCAGCAACAGTCGCGACACCGACAGTCGAGCCTGGGCTAGTGAACAGAGACGTGGTGCTTGTCAATCGCAATTTATATGGGGGAAATATGACGCACTGGAAATTAAAGAGCTCCAGGCCAAGTTGCTCGCATCGCTTGAGTTCATCAACGAAGCAATCATAGGATTTTCCCCGCTTCTCCCTGCAGAAGGAACATAAGGAGGAGAGAGGGCGCATACAGACATGCTCACGCGTCAGGGTTTCCCAGGTTTACAAGGTAGTTGCCGTGAGGCAAGACATGCGACGGCGAGTACCCAAAATCTTTCAATCGGGTCTTGAACTTGGATATCGACGCCTCGGTGAGGGGAGGTCCGGTCCATTTACGCTGCGACTTGAGGAACAGAGCAAACGCAGTTGCGCTGTCGGCGGGAACATATCTTCGGGTCACTGGCAAGTTCAAAGAGCAAGCGAACACGTACCCTAGCTTTGCAGCGTTAACGATTGCGTTCTCTACCCCACCAGCAGAGGATACATGCGCGCCGATTTTCCATGGGATATCCGGACGGCTGGGGTAGTCTTCTGGACGCGGTTCGGGGACATCTGCTTTCCGCGTGCGTTTCCTCTTCTGAGACGTTTTATCGTCCGTCGCGTTTGCATCACCTTGGGAATGCACATTGAGCTGCAACATGAAGCAAAATCGGTTGAGACGCACCCTCAGTTTCTGTGACCGCTGTCACTTCCACTACCTTAACCTTCTTGATAGCGCGGCCGGTGTCGCCGGGAGTCGAAGACACCATTGTGGTGACAGCCTTGATGGAACTTCTCGTTGAGGATCTTGTAGAAACCATAGTTTGTCGGGTTGTACAACGATACAACTTAGCCACACGGAAGGCAGTGAACATGAAGGAGCCGATCTGCAAATGTCGCGACGCGACGGAATGTCGCGACAAAACGTCACATGACAATATTCATCTGAGCGAAGGCCCACAGGATAGTTCGTGAAAGAACGTCTGAAACAGCGCGAAGTCTTCGAGAATATTGGACAACGAGGACTGCCTCAAATTATGCAGTGTGTAGTTATACAATCGGGATACACCTCAGTAGAGCACCTTGCTCAATCGTTGTACACTGTTCAGTAAGATATCACCCTTCCGCACCACTGTCTCCGTCTGTGCGTTCTTCAGTGCCGGCCTGTTTGTCTCCACAATGCCATGTACCCGGTCAATGGTCGCATGCAAGCGGCCCGAGGCAATGAAGCGTGAAAGCTCACTGCAAAGATGTCAGGTCCGTCAGGTCTAAAACAGCAAACTGGGATAACGCACGTGTCCACGAAGTCGACAGTCACGCCGAACGCGCCCGCCAGACTTTCAAGAGTGAGGGACTGGTAAGACTGGAGGAGCTGAGCATATGCAAGAATGCGCATTTCGCGCACGTAGAAGCGGGAATGCGGCGCAAGGAGGCGCGATGGGAGAAGGTGAGTTTGTTCAAGCGTAGCTGGAGGCCGATTATATTAGCAAGACTAACGGAGTGTGCGAGAGTGCTGGAAACGCACCGAGAGCGACGAAGAACTTGTCGTAATGGCAATCGTAGAGGCTCTTCGTAAGGTCTGAGAGCGTCGGAAGCTCTGGCAGCACAGAGTTAACCTCAGGTGCACCAATGATCTGTTTACGCGTTAGCCGGAGGTCTCCTTAAAGAACAAGGTGCGTACCTTCTTCTTCAAGTCCACTCGTGTCAGGGTCAGTGTGCCCGAGATCACAGTGAGCGCCACGAAATCGTTGTATGGTAGAAGTTCGGTGGCGGTAAATGTGGAGAGCGCGTCGATGAAAAGCTCTCCCGCCCGCTTGAATTGCCGGATGGAAAGCAGATGCAGACCGCGGTAGACCTTCAGACGGTTCCGGCGGTCCCAATCGCCACCCTGGTCGATGAGTTCCTCCGCCTTCGTGAGGTTCGTGCTGATGAGATCGTGGTCGCCGAAGAAGAAGCCGATGCGGACGAGCGTTAGGACGATGTCGATGCGGGATCCCAACCCTGGTGTCTTCTCCAAGGCTAGCTTCTGCGCCTCAATTGCAGCCTCCTATATCACACAAGATGAGTAACGGGTGCCGGTTTGAATTCAAATTACGAACCCGCTCGCCTATCTGCGTCAAATAGCTCGCCTTCGCGCGCAAAGCGTCTGCAATATCACTCTCGCCCTCCGTTTCCTCAGCGTCCTTTAGTTTTTGGTCCAGCCGCTCCAGCTCCTCCTTATTCTGCTTCTCCAGCTTATCTAGCACGGTCTGGTCTAACGGAACCGCGCCCGTGGCTGCGATTGATTTGTAGTACGGTGCCATTTGGTCTGCCTCGATGCCAGTGAGCAGTGCATGCCGCGAGTGTTCATGAAGGTGCGAGAGCGAGGACTGCAGGAGAGTATAGTGCTCCTGAGGAAGAGCGAGATTTGGGTATGGGGAAACTTTGTCTTCGGCCATGGTGACGGGGACGAGATAAAGTGTTGGAAAGTCGGGGTCGACGTAGGAAACACCGCGAGCAACGCGACGCGTCAGTTCCTGCGTGACAGCATGATGTGACTGTCACCGTAGTAGTCTTGAGACTCCTCAGCTTCGTCCTCGTTTTTTTGCGACGTTTGACTGTTCTGTGGTACTTCCTGCATATCTTGCTCGCCATAAATACAAGATGGGGATTTGAATAGCGATGGAAATTATGACAGACACACGAATGAGACATCCAAGGATAAGCCTTAACCCTACACTAAGGTTTTCCTGTACGCGTCAGCTCGACAGACTTGCGCGCGCGTGTCGACCGCGTCCTGCACCAAGTTCATCTCGAACACCACCCCTCGTTTATCATGTCGAACTCTACAAGTCTGCTTGCAGATGCAGCATCTGCCACCGCAACGGATCCGGCGCGTGCAGAGGAGATCTACAAGGGTATCCTATCTGCGTCAAAGTCTAGCGATGCGCCGGAAGAGCTGCGAAACCAGGAGACGGCTTTGATCAAGCTCGGAGAGCTCTACAGGGATCAGAAGTGCGTATTTAACGTTGCATAGAGAGCATTGATACGAATGGCATACACAGGAATGCGCAAGCACTCGCGGATGTTATCACGCTCTCGCGCTCTTTTCTGTCCTCCACTGCCAAGGCTAAGACCGCGAAAATGAGTACGTTGCGGCCTGTATTGGTGCATGAGTTTCCCATAACCTAACGTGCGTGTCTGTGCTTTGCAGTCCGGACTCTCCTTGCCTTCTTCTCCGCCATCCCGGACAGCCAGAAGATCCAAGTGGCTACTCTCAACGACAACATCGAGTGGGCCAAGCGTGAAAAGCGTATTTTCTTGAAGCAGAGTCTTGAGACACGACTCGTCGGTCTGTAAGTGGATAGGCTTCCCTTCGATGCCCATGTAACTAAGACTATGTAGCCAACTTGAGCTGCAGCAGTTCAAGCCCGCCATCGCACTCATTGACACACTCCTTGCTGAATTGCGAAGGCTCGATGACAAGATGATCCTGACAGAAGTGCACTTGTTGGAATCGCGTGTCTACCGTGGCGTCGGTAACTTGCCCAAGGCGAAGGCAAGTTACCCAACTTCCTGCTTTCCGCACCGTGTTGAGCTGAACATTCTATCGCAGTCCTCTCTGACATCTGCTCGCACTGCGGCAAACTCCATATATTGCCCACCACCACTGCAGGCGGCCCTTGATCTCCAGTCGGGTATCCTTCATGCGGAAGACAAGGACTACACGACCGCGTATTCCTATTTCTTTGAGACATTCGAGAACCTCAGCGCCCAAGACGACCCCACTGCCCTTGGAGCTCTCAAGTATATGCTGCTTTGCAAGATCATGCTGAATCTGGTGCGTTCCATGCAATGAAATCATACCTCCTCTTCGTTGAGACGTCGCTTCTGTCTACAGCCTGAAGACGTGACCTCCCTCCTTTCCATCAAGCTTGCCCTGAAGTATGCCCAATTGCGTGATGTGGAAAGTATGCGGGCAATAGCGCGTGCTCACCAAAATCGTGACTTGGCTGCCTTCGAACAGGCTCTAAGGGATTACCGGGAAGGTACTCCGCTCCTTGTTCAATCGCCGACAAGCTTGTACTCAACCTCTGGCAGAACTCTCCTCCGACCCAACCATCCGATCCCACCTCGCCGCCCTCTACGATACCCTACTGGAGCAAAATCTCCTCCGCATCGTAGAGCCATACTCCGTTGTGGAGATTGAGTATGTCGCGCAACAGGTTCGGCAGGGACGACAGGATGTGGAAGCGAAGTAAGTCCCTCGGCTTGACCTGTCCGCTGCTTGCGCTGAACACGTTGAAGGTTATCGCAAATGATCTTGGATAAGGTTTTCCACGGTGTTCTTGATCAAGGACGGGGATGCCTTTTGGTGTTTGACGAGCCAGAAGCTGATGTGAGCCTCAAATTTTGCTGCGTGCTAGCGCCCGCACTGACGCCTGCCGACAGAACACGTATGGCGCGGCCATTGATACCCTTGAGCAAATCAGCAAGGTTGTCGATTCCTTATACGCCAAGGTACGTGTCACCTTGCTGGACCTCTTCTGCCGCTTACATCACCGTCCGGCAGTCCGTCAAAATCGCATAGTAGACCAATGTATCCGCTGTGTATAGCATATAAGTTCCGTGACGTAATTGCGCAGCACGCGCGCAGCCCTGTATCAGGACTTCAGACATGTGTGCGCAGCTTGCGACTCGAACGCGCGTCTCCGAGCTCGCGCATATAAGGAAAAGGATGTTTGGCTTGCGACAAGTAACTCATTCTCACTCTCCCCTTTGAAACAATGAAGGTTTTCGCCG
This sequence comes from Auriscalpium orientale, assembly GCA_019915035.1. Lineage (NCBI taxonomy): Eukaryota > Fungi > Basidiomycota > Agaricomycetes > Russulales > Auriscalpiaceae > Auriscalpium > Auriscalpium orientale. The sequence goes on from JAHLMH010000006.1 coordinate 92,598, forward strand.
TTGGAGGATCTCGCAACATTGGCTACTATGCCAGCTTACGCCTCCTTGGTGAGTCGCGGAGCCGGCGAACGTGGACTCTCCTCATTTGTTTGCTACAGAAAAAGGGGCTACTGTGACCTTTCTTCTCCGGAACCCTGGAACATTCGACAGTGACCCGAAGATCCAGGAATATGTGCAGAAGGGCACGGCGAGGCTTGTGAAGGGGGACGCGCTGAAGAAAGAGGAAGTTCGGCAGGGGTGGGTCATAGCAGGCCAGCCGGAGGCAGCCAGCACAACGGAGGGCGTCGATGTCGTGCTGTTCACCATTGGTGCCAGTGAGCGCGATCTTGTCATGAATGTACCACGCGACTGATTGTCCGCAGATGCAACTGCGACCAGCTTTTCTCCTCTGCGGGGCTTCGTGATCAATCCCGCAGACTTATGCACCCGCTCAATCCTGAACGTCCTGTCCACCCTCCCTCGCTCCTCTGAACACGCTCTGCCTCGCATCGTCGCACTGTCGAGTGTCGGCCTGTCACATATCTCCCACAAATCGCTTCCCCTCCCGATGCGCATCCTCTACTCTGTCGCCCTTGGGCAGCCGCATGAGGATAAGAGAGGCATGGAAGAGATCCTGGCCCACTGCCTCGGCGCTGGCGAGGCCCCTGGTGGCACCACATCACCGAAGATTCTGCCCCCAGGATGGGAAGCCACGGACGGACTGCCGGGCAAGGGCGAGCTGCCGGCCGTAGTGGTGGTGCGGCCCGCATTGCTAACGGATGGTGTGTGCCGTGCGGACGAGGCAGGCTTGAAGGCGAAGGCGTATAGGGTGCGGTCGGACGGCGACCTACCTGTTGCAGGCGGCTACACTATCAGTCGGCGGGACGTCGCCCACTTCATCGCAGAACGGTTGCTCGGTGATGAGTGGTCGGAATGGCAGGGCAAGGGCGTGAGCCTTGCCATCTAGCACGCTCGCTGGTTTGAAGTACTTATTTTGGGAAAATCGTTTCATGTCTTGATTTTTTTTGTTTGCTATCGGTACAACATCTGTTAATTCAGTCATGCTCTACACGTCCCCACCATCGTCAAAGCGTAGCGACCTCGGATGTGAAGTCGCGTGCCCTGCTTGCCAGAGATCTCGAACCATGTCCGATCCGCGCCGCAGGGAACTCGTAGGCTATCTTGGTTCAGAAGACGTTGAGCCGCAGGCCCTAGATGTTGTTGGGTGGGCCTTATTCTTTGAACGCAGTCATGAGCGAGTGTGTTGTAAGAGAGGATTTGACACTGCACGCACGATGCACTCCAACGAAAACCGGAGGGGCTTTACCGTCCTGCCAAAGCCATCTCCATTCATCGGGTAGACTAAGAGCGGCGCCTGCCGATAAGGCGAAGTAATCCGGAGGCTTGAACAGAGCCAGAAATACGGCTGCCGAAGGAAGACAGGCGGGCTTTAGTGAATTGCGTCGCACCTTGAGGTGCTCGGGTTGGACTGACATCGGGGAAGATCGCCAAGGACCATGTGCAAAGGGATGGAACTGAGTCGCTGGAAAAAGCTTGCGGAATGAAGGGATAAAGATATATCGGTGCCATCTTCAAAAATCCCATGGATGGTGCAGAGTGGACTCACCCGGTATTGCCTGACGCAAAACAGGGCGTCATAGTCAACGTCGAGTAGAGCGAGTAGGGCGTGATCATGACGCCTGCAGGCGCAGGCAGGAAAATTGAGAAAGGAAGGAGGGTAAAGGTGGCACAAGCATGACGGGCGTTTAGATTGTTGCAAAATCCGAGACGGAGAGGCGGAGATAGCGACAAGAGAGACAGTCTTTGTTCTCGCGATCGGAAGAGCGGCGAGGGCGAGGCTGCTGAGCGTGACACCGTTACTGCTCGCGGAGTGGGAATAGGTGGGAATCCGACTCGAGTTGACCGGCTCGACCACACTTTGCTCTCTCCAGTCGTTCCTTCTCTTCTCGCTACCGTTGCTGTTAGCACACTCATGCCGTCAAGTTCACCGTCCATCGCCCTCAAATTTCTGGTCCGTTCACCTGCTGTGGTTACCCCCTTCCAGTCAAACTCGGCATGACGATCGATTCCGACTACCATTTTTGAAGCGCGAAGTCGGTGAAGATCTCCCTGCTGTTGGGAAGTCAGGTGCGTCCGCGTTGTGTCCCACTCTGGGCCTGACTACTGGCCCTCGCCTCCTGACGTCAGTAGACCGAGTCGAGTACATAGCCGAATCCTCGCGACACGGCAGCTGGTCAGACCTCTACGATCAAATCCACGGAGTCGGAGGAAGACATGGCCAAATACCTAGACCCTCTAGCGGTCTTGACGGCGGGTCCGTAGCAGTGATTGACCAGGAGGAAATAGAAGGTTCCTCGAGGATTATTAAACACCCTATGGTGAGCCATTCCCTCCGGTTTTGTCCCCTTCTGCCATCGTCCTCCCCACCTTTGAGGGAGATTGCCATTTTGTGCCCTGGGTGAGGGGGCGTACGTGCGGTGTGAAGAGTACCCTTGAGTTTTGTCAATCTCGAATCTTACCGGGCGTGGTTTTGCAGCGCATTGCCTAGGGATTCGGCGTGTCTATGGTGGTGGTCGGTGTCTACGTTGTTTCCTCTAATGACACACAAATCTTTCAGAAATGTTTCTCGTCATCGCCGCTCAAGCGGCTTGAATTGTCTGACTCGCCTGCGAATAACTTGAACGCGTTGTCACGACATGTGACATGAAACGTAGCGTGACATCGTCACCCTCGTGACCGGACGCGTTCCTCCTGGCGGGACTGGAGAACGCAGACACAGTTGACGTTCAGGTACGATGTATGACCGTCGGCATGTCTTGGCGCAGCTTGATGTCCTGTGGGAATTTTCTGAAGAGTCAATAGAAGGTGCTTTTGGCTGCAGAACGACGAGGAGGGACTGATGCAGCGTTCAAGATGCATCGCGCCGCGTGTCGCTGCTGCGGCATTCTGGACGGCCACTGTTTCTCCCCTGAATCCATGAAGATGATTCGCTCTGATCGTATCTCAGACAAAGACGGGGAGAACTCAAGTTCGCCGCGTACTCACCGGGCACCCGCGGTTCGCATGCAGACAAACCTCCGAGCTTGTTCCAGTGCATCTGGGCCCGTCCTCTTAGGAGACGCCTCAGGTGACAGATGTCCTCTTTTTACCCCTTTCACACCTGCGGGAAGGATGTTATTTCGGTGCCAGCCGCTGCGGATAGGTCTAGCAGGTTAATACAAGTTCCATTTGCAAGATTGAGCGACGCACCTGTCCTGAAGACGACCACGCCTGCGTGCGGGCCGGCGCACTATCTCATCCTCACCCCAGCTCGTGCTCCCCTGCGGCTATCTGGAGGGGAACGTCTTCTCCTCCCTAGGCTGCCGCCGGTCGGCTCTCGCATCTGGCCCATTCGCCCAGGTTCAGGGACAAGTTCCTCCACGCGACCGCACAGGCAGCACCCTAAACTACTCGTCAAAGCGAGGCAGGAGAACGCAGCGAGGCCGGAGGCAAATTGCGAGAAGAAGCCGAGGTGGCGTCTTCGGTGGCAGCGCGTGAGTGGAACGTTGGTGCCCCGTAAACGCTGCGCGCTCGTCACTCCAAATGTGGCTTCGGCCTTTCCAATACACTGGGGCGTAACCCGAAAACTTTCGCGGGTTCTCGTCGTTCTCCAGCCTTTTATACGGCGGGATCGCACAGGACCCGCGTGTTTCCTTCTTCCTCTCTTTCTTTCATACCCTCCCTCTCGTTCTACGTCCTCTTTTTCTTTCCTAGCTCTTTTCTTCATTTGCGCGCGATAGTATCGCAGCATGCCGCCACAGCCTCCACGGCCCCCTTATCCCTCGTTCACGTGGGTTATCGTCGAAGATGCAGCAGGCAACTCAAACACGGAGGGCAACTTGAGGCTCCCCGCGTACCGGGCATCCCACATGTCCCGCTTCCATCCTTACCCCAGGTACCGACAGCCGAGACGCGAAGTTCACCTGGTAAATACACTACTTGCTGTGCATTCACCCTTTTATCACCCTACTCAATGCCAACGGCGCTGCACTAGACAACGGTGGACTACAGGTTCTCGCCACCCCCGCCGCGCTCACTGGCAGCGCCGTCGGCGGTTGAAGACGCGAGTCGGAGTCCGGTATGCATATTTTCCAACGTGGGGCACCTGTATTCCTGATCTCTCACCCAACAGCCCGAGAGCTCCGAGACATCATCTCATCGCGATGAGAAACCTCAAGAGACGGCCCCAGAAGCGGAGAACCTTAACGACACTCATGCCCAAGCTCCTCGGCCCAAACTCAGCATTCAAATCGGCAGGCGTTTCTTGGCACGTGTTCTCATCCTCCATGCGCTCCCTACCATTGATCTTACTTACAGGCTCTCATTTTCCTTGTTAAGCTCAGGCGCGTCATGAGTAAGGTGCGAAAAGAGGATGATGCGTAGTTTGCGGTGTTTCTGGCAGGCAACTGTTACGGGACCAAATGTTGCAATTTCTGGTTCGTCGTGTTTCTGGAGGGTCGCTTACCTGGGTGATGTAGGTTGTTGTGTTGTATATGTTGCGTGTATGGTATGCGAGACTGTATTATAGTATCGTCGTTCGTCCTATACCTACTATCAGAGTCGTTGTAGCCTGTCGGAAAGATGCCGACGTGTGACGCCGTCACGTTCGATGTCACTTCACCACGCGACTCGCTCTCCGACGACCATCTTGATCTTCGTCTTCTCTTTGACTCCCAACGCTTGGGGTTCTACAAGATACGCCGGGGGTGTGAAGGAGAGAGGTTATGCTGAGTTGCTTTGGCGTAGATTGTGCGTCGCCGTCATATTCAATACGCCTTCAAAACCAATTAATATTGCTTGTGCAGTACGCGTATGTATTCACGCATGACAACTAGCCTGCGCGCATCGGCTGTCCAAATACTCGCTCTCGTTCTCCTTGAGCATCGGTTTGACGGATGGCTGTGTTCGGCGACCTCGTAATGTCGACGGGTCAGCAAAGTCTCCCACATCAACTCCACTAAGTAGTCGCATCCACGTACTTGATATGGGGTCCTGAACTTGCTACTGATGCGACAAAGCAACCCCTCCATAAGCTTGTGGCGCGTTCCATCTCCACACCAATATGATCAATGAAGGGCCATCTAGAGGAACGCATGTTTGTTCGTCGCGCTCCCATCGACTTTCATTTGTCTCCCTTCGCAGCTCATAGATCATCAGTTCTCTAGATGATTCAGATGAGCTGTTTCTAGGGCCGAAGATTCTTATTCTTAAAGCCGCACAATCTCCGGCTGCAGATGCACGGCAGCCTGCCTGCTCGCCGCCTGCAGGTTACTCGCCGCCCGCAGGTGGGAGCTTCGAAGTCGGTTTCCATTTGTCCAACCTCAGCCTGAACCGCATCGGGCCACCTTACTTACGGAGGTACTGCTGATGGTCTAAGTATATCACACTAGTCTCCGTTGCCGGCCTTGCGATACTTGTATCACACCCTCAATGATCGCCTTTTGAGCGCTCCACCGCTTGTGCGTCGCTCCTATCCATATCAAATGGCGCGTTTATATGCTGATTTGAGGTCACAACCCGCCACAGTGTGCCGTACCATCGCGCGGGCATGGATTAGCCTGGCCGAAGATTATGCGAACAACTGGGGTGACTCCGCCCTCTGAGCCTTGAGGTCGCAAGTCAGTTCCATACTCTCCGTTCAGGCTGGCATCTGCTCTTGAGAGACCGCAAATTCGTTCACTGAACATCGATCTTTGGACTGTTGGATGGCATTGACAGATAATGCCCGTCGTACTGTCTCGCGCTGTCTTCCGCAGCGCCTATCATCTCCAACGCCGAATGCTATCTTTAGCACGTACTCGCCTGCTGGATGCCCAAGAATAGCTTTCTGCTGGAACGACCGTCTTCTGCGCGAGGTTGGCAACGGGGACTACTACGAGTACAAGAATAGACGACAAACGTTACGCTCGGCTATCTCGTCTATGGACTCCAACGCTTCTGTCAAGGCGCTAGATTTCGTGCCCCAGCGACGCCGACCCCATGCACTCCACTTTACGTGTGTATTCGATGGCCAGGCATCAGGATGACGGCAAGCCCCCTGCAAGCCCGTGGGCGTCAATCCTCCGCCTTCCTCCTGGCGCACCTGGACTGGTATAAAGCCTGATCCATGGGAGCTAGGATTCCTCAGCTGCGCTCACCCCCAGATTTTCTCACTACACATTTCAATCCTCGGTACAGGCTACCTCATCGCTTCAATCATCTTTCTTCACTTGCTCCATCAACCTCAAACACATCTCGCCATGCTTCCCACCTTCATTGCCATTGCGCTCACCCTCGCCGCCGGTGCCTCTGCTCGGCCCTTGGGCTTCTCCCACCAAATCAGAGCCGCCGATCTATCTGCTGCCGGTGCCGACGTCTCTGCGTGAGCAAACCGTCCCCTTTTCATGGATGAGAACGTGCCTAACATGAGTGCAGGAATGCGACGGACTCTGCCGCTGCTGCCGCCGTGACGGCAACCGATGCCGCTGCTCTTGCTTCTTTGACAGACACTGCAGCGGTCGCGGCGGCGACCGACTCGGCCGCGGCCGCGACGAACTCGACCGCCGCTGCCAAGGGCAAGGGCAAAGGCAAGGGCAAAGGCAAAGGCAAGAAAGGAAAGGGCAAAGGAAAGGGGAAGGGGAAGGGAAAGAAGGCGAAAGAGGCGGCGGCGAGCTCGGCGGCAGCGGCATCAGCAGCGGCGGCTAGCGCGACGGACAGTGCTGCGGTCAGTACAGCGACAGACTCTGCTGCGGCCAGTGCAGTCACGGACTCTGCTGCTGCTGCCTCAGCAACGGACTCTGCAGCTGCTGCTGCAGTGACGGACTCGGCTGCCGCTGCTGATGCGACGGACTCTGCTGCTGCTAGCACAGCGACTGATAGCGCGGATGACGCTGCCAACGCGAAGTGAGTAGAAGGTGTATGCATCGATGCCGGGACGTATCTCATTCTTTGTTCCTCAGGCGCTTTGACTTTGATGATGAGGATGACAGTCCCATCGACGCTGACGGTGGTGAAGATGGTGTCTCATTGGCGACGGACATTGCGGTCGACCAAGCTGCTGCAAAGTGAGTAAATCCATGCTACAATGTACTCCTTGTTTGATTCACTAATGCGCGATTGGCAGGCGCAACACCATCAGGTTGCTCGCCGCTATTGCTCGCCGTGCGTTGGATGGATTGAATTAACAGTGTGGATAGTTCGTAGTACGCGGGAGCTTGATATCTCTGTGCGACTTTGCCCAATCATCAGAAGTTTGCCAGAATACTTTCACCTGCTGACTCCTGAGACCGCGCAAGCGAATCATGCAAGGCCCTGCCCCGAACACGAGTGATGGCGTCGACAGAGATATCAAGGCTTGATGGACTTTCGCAATTAATAATCCCGATGCACGTCCATAGGGCCACTGTCAGGATCAGTCGAGTGCCTTGCTCCTGTTTGCGGCGGCGGCGGCGGCTCCTAAGCATGGGCTCGGAGGCATTTTGCTTGTAGTACTACAGCCTGATGCGCGGCTTACTAAGCCTCAGCTCTTCGGCCCACTGCCGCAGTGGCACTGCGTCGACCTCCGGCCCGCCGGTCCTGTAGACAGTAGAATACCGTCGTGATTTTGCTACACAGCCAACTACCTCCCACAATGGTCGACATTCCGCTGGACGTCCAGATCGTGGCCATCGAGTGGGTTTACAGGTCCTCTCAGGTCAGCTGTATCGACTACAAAACCCTTTATGCGTGCTCCGTTGTCTGCAGAACCTGGAGACCAATTGCACAGCGCCTTCTCTTCCGTCGCATCCCCCCATCCGCAATGGCAGACTCCACAGATTGGACACCACTCATCCTCCGTACCCTCCGGTCTTGTCATCACCTCGCCGCCCATGTACGATATATCGAGCTCAACAACCGCTCATTCACTTTATCCGATGCCGACAAACTCATGATTCTAGATCTTTGCCCGCACGTCGCGGGGATCGAGTTCACTTGCTTCGTCCTTCGCGAGAACTGGGATCCCGCATTTGCCGAGCTTCTGCGTGCAATCCCGATACGCCCCGTGTATCTCTTGTTGAGGGGAGAGATCTCACTTGTCTGTCGCATAGTGGAAGTGTGGCCAAGCTTAAAGGCGCTCAAGGTATCACTATGGCCTGAAGGCGGGTCTGCTGCGGTTTGGCCTATGATGCACATCCCGAGCGATATACAGGCTCTATCCGCATACGCAAACGAAGTCTGCTGGTCTTCCACACCCGAGAGTGGTCTATCGGCGCTCCGCGACCTGGAACTCGCCCACCCTATATGGTCAGATGCAGCTTGGTGTCAGCAGCTATGCGCATCGGGAGTGCTGTCGCAGTTGTACACGCTGCGCATTCAAGGCGAATTCCCGCCAGCGCATGTGCTGGCCCAGCTCACCCAGCTCAAGAGTATCGCGGTCGATGATCTACCCAAGGAGAACGTCTTGCTTCCACCAACTGTGCACCATGTCGGTTTCGACAACCGTCGTATCATGACGCCGCTTCCAGAGGAGGCCAGGTTTTTTTTGGACTCGCTGCGTAAGCTGCCGAATTTGCACTTCGTCACTGCATGGAGCGAGCTCCCGCCAGAGATTCTCGCTGCATTTACGAAGGCATGTCATGACTGCGGCATTGAATTTGCAACGTCCGAGATGTACGGTTGCTGTTCGGTGTGTCTCCGCGTATACGTCCATTGGCTTGATGCGAGACTGACCGTTTGCCATGTATCAGCAACTGCTCTGCGTCGATTGGATATGAGCGTACTCTGGAGGTGGGCCGGGCGTCAAAGTCCCACGCACGACTTCGACATTCGTTCTACTCCATCGATATCGCCATTGGTCGGCCTTCATACCAAGATTACGCGCTCGTTTTGCCCAACACCATATACCGAATCTACTAAAGCCTGAATAAGTTCCGGCGTCTTAACTTGAATGGTCCTGTATTCGCCTCGCCCCCTGCTATCGGCACCACCAAGCCCACCTCCGATGCCCGTCCCCTGACCGCTCGTTACCCTCTCCATTTGCATGCATACACCACACGTACTCCCCTTGCGGCATATGGCCCGGTGACCCTCCAAATCGCGGCACCCGGCGCACGGTCAAGCATCCGCAATGAGTCGGGTAAAGCCCCAAGTCCGTGCAAGTTCGCACCTACACAGTAATCTGTAACTTCCGAGCGGGCAGCGTTCCCTGCCTGGCCCTGGTCCTCGGGAGCCTATGCCAGTGGCCAGCCAAGAAGGGCGGCCCGGCCGCGGCGGCCCTCGGCGAAAGCGGAGCTCAAATCTCCGGTTCGGACCGCACACTTCAAGTTGGCCCTTTCTCCCCGACTTTTACTTTCGCCAGCATGTCCACAGAAGTCGATCAGGTAATGGTACGTGATTTAGATCTTACATATCTCGCTAGACGAGGCTTACTGTGTACTCAGAACCAAGCCCACGCCGCGTTGAGCAAGATGGCTCCGCTGTCTCCAGGTGCCATTCGACGCCGCACAGTGGAGGATATGATAGCGCACTGGAGGGACATGGGTCCCAGCATGCTAATCGCATCAGGCCTAGACCCTACCCTTTTTTCTGAGGATGCCTACTCGCCTACACGATACGGCGCTCGACGGGACACCACCAGCCAGAAACTCCACAATGCATCGCAGTACGCGTACCGTATTCCTACCAAGGTCATACAAAACATCTTCGAATTCTGCATTGGCGAGGACTGCACATCGGTGCCTGGCCCAGCAAGCGACTCTGTGCGCCCTTGGCATTGGTTCCGGCTCAGCCATGTCTGCTCCCTCTGGCGCACCGTTGCTCTGGACACGCCCGTGCTCTGGTATACCATCGACCTCTCTGCGGGTGAGCAATGGACGGAGGAGTCTGCGTGCCGCTCATACGACCGCCCTCTCATCATCGGCTGGTATACGCCCGGCCCTGTGAAACTCAGCTACGTACATTTGCTCTACGTTCGCCACCTCCTGCCGCGCTGCAAGTCCGTGCGGCTGCACAACGCAACGGTTGGCTATGCAACGGGGTATCAGAAGCACGCTCGTGCCGACGAGCAGGCGACGCCGCTGCTGGAAGAGCTCCTCATCACCATGCCCAGTGACCAGGATGACTGTCTCTTCTACAGACTACTTGAAGGCCCTGCTCCGAGACTGAGGCGCCTCACTCTGCATAACTTTGACGAGGGCACCTGGGAGTATGAAGAGCCGTTCGAGAATGTCACGCAGCTCTCCTTAGGGGGCAACAGCGTTTCCAGTTACCTCGCCATCTACCACATCAACATCGCGCCGAACGTTGAAGATCTAGAAATTGTCTCTTTTGACATGGTGCAGCCGTGTGATTGTGGGATCCTCAAAGACCCTGAGGAAGACAGCAGTGGAGGCGGCAGTCACCAAGAGGATGCTGCTGTCGACTTGGTCGGTGTCGAAGGCACAGGAGACGAGGATAGCCGGGATCAAGACGGGGTCGATGATGAGGATGTGGACGACGCTGCGGACGACGAGACCATGAATGAAGCTCCTGACTCCGACTCTGACGACGAATTCGCCGACCTCCCACACCTCTCGCGGCTCACACTCGACGGAGAACTGCTGAGCACCACTCGGCTCTTCAGGCACATCCGGTATCCCACCTCTGCGGCCACACGGCTCTCGTTGCATTGCATCCAAGACGAAGCACGTCCGCCCGCCGTTGCCGACATACCAGCTGTCTTCCGAGCACTGTCTGAGCACCGCGGCGGCATCCAGGCATCGCTGTCACACCTCCTTGTCCTCGACGATCCGCGCAACGACAGTGTGCGCATCGCGGCCTGGCGGAACGAGCAGGCGAACGGCGCAGATCGTCCACCCGCAGACCTCCAGCTTGACTTCCATGGTATCACGCTGTACAACGCCGACGCATCTTTCGTCGTGCACCAGATGCTCTCCGGGGCCTCGCCGATCGGACTTGGCGCACTCCAGCACCTGGACCTCGAGGGGCCGCGCGCGTGGCCAAAACAGCGGCTTCGCCGGTTCTTCGGCGCGGTGCGCGACGTTCGCACCCTGCGCGTCTCTGGAGAGCTCGCGATCCGCGTGTGCGATGCGCTGGGGCAGTGCGAGGAGGCGTCGTGCCTCCCGCATCTGACTTCGCTGACTATCGAGTCTGTGGGCAAGGTGGACGAGGCGGATGTCAGAGCGAAGAACGGGATGGGCCACGCGCTTGCGGCGTGTCTGAAGAAGCGTCGCGAAGGCGGGCTCGCCATTCGCGACGTGCAGTTGATTGCAGGAGAGGTTGCGGAGAACATGCAACAGGAATTGGAGGTTCTCCTGCCTGACGTGAGAACTAGCATTAACATTTGAATTTCCCAACTTCAAGTGAGAAATGGCATTGTCAAACGAGGCTGGTAGGAAAATATGTACGATACGACTGTAGCTTTCAGCACCCGAAATCATGTACGACCTGTATCTCAAACTCGGCGCTGGTCATTCCGCGAGACTAGCGACCACATAATGAGAGCGATCAGCCGATCGTGATGCATGTCGCTCCCGCCGTAGCTGAATCAAGGCAAATTATTGCCCTAGCACAGTATAGGCAGACGATCAGGATTATATGAGTCTATGCTCCAATTACAACAAACCGCGCTTCTCGAGATCCTGCATAATCATACGGTGTGACTCCCGTGCGCTAGCCGTCCATCGGGTCGGTACGTCTCTGTCTTGCTTCGCCATATCCGCCTCGTAAAACACCTGTGAATCATCCGTCAACTGGCCTGCTAACAACTCGGACTGGCACCGAGGAAACGTACCTCATACGACCATGGGCTCCTCCACCCCGTCCTCCAGACCGCCTCCACGACATCCACCACCGATAGGAGTCCCACTAATCGATGAACGGCAGCGGGCGCCAGGCGTTCGACCGCGCATACAGGTCCGGGAAGGCGATTTCGGCGAGCCTGAGTCAACGGGACACGCAATTTCAACGGAGCAGTATGAGAAGGGTGCATGCCCGCTGAAGAAGTCGCATAGCAGAGTTCAATAGTGGATACTTCAGAGGAGGACATGGTGGTATGAGGAGAAGTCGAGTGGATTCCGGTGGTGTGAGGCATCGTCAACGGTTCCACCTGCACTAGGACCAAACTAGGACGGTCGGGCTCAATGATCTGACACCTGTGAGCAAGCAGACGCGTCCAGGAACAGTTCGTCATAGTGCACTGGATCGGTACCAGCTGAGAGAAGCCTGAGCAGTGAGCGCAGCCTGAGCGCTGAGCAGTGGTAACTGCAGACTGAGCGGAGGGGAGGCGGCAGCGTTGACTTGTTTCGGGTCACGTGAGCGCAATTTAGAGCCCGAGGGGCCACCGGCCACTGCGGCCAGGGCCCGGCGAGTGCCCCTTCCTCTTGTAGCTTGAAGCTTGAAGAGTTGCCGTTGTGTCTCCCGACCGCAGGAGCTCATCGCATGCGACGACCACCCCTCTTTCATCTAGCATGTCCACAACGACCGAGCTCTCCCGCCAGCTGCGCATCCTCCTCGAGAATCCGCAGGCTGTCGCAGCGACCGACGTCTACGCCCTAGTCGACGAGTTCGTGCTCGAATGCAGTGCCTCCTCCGAGCCGGAGGTGCTCTTATTCCACCTCGACGAGCAGCTCCAGGCCATCCACGACAGCTGCGATCTGTCCGAAGTAGCGCAGACCGAGGTCTTGCTTGCCGTGCTGCGGCGCCTGCAGCCCGTCATCTCCTCCACGTCCCTCATCTCCACCTGGTTTGAGCTTATCCTGCGCCCTGCGCTGCGCGAGCCGAAGCTCTCTCGCCGTGCGGTCGACGACGCGGTGGACCTTGTCATCACAGCGCTCGAGAAGGAGGACGCGGCGTACCCGGAGAAGCAGGGCGGCTTCCGGCGCAGGATACTGGACCTGTACCTTCTGGACGCGTTCAATGAGGGCTCGGGGGACGACGTACTGGAGTGGGCGGAGCTCACGCTGGAGCAGCGCGAGAAGCGCAATGTGTGGAAGGCGAACTTAGAGGACATTCTCGTCAGGTTTGGGAACGATCAGCCGGAGGTGTGTCCGTACAGCGTCTCATTCCCTCCTCACATTCATACGATATCTCCTTTGACACATGTAGGATCTGTTGAGTCAGGTCTATGATTGCTTCGTCTCTCCATCGTCCCGCCTGCAGCTGCTTGGCCTCCTGAATCGCTACACCTCCCAACCGGCCTTCGAGCGGCACGCATGCGTGCTCGCCGCGCACCCCATCATGTCCAGCTTGATGACGTCGCTCCTCGTGGACAACTCGACAACCGTCTGCATGATCGGGCTGACCATGATCACGAAGCTGCTCCCCATCCTCGCCGTCAAGGAGTGCGGCGCGCTGCGCCGCATGCTCCCGCAGCTTTTCGCGATCCTCGCGCGCATCATCTGCTGGCGCGAGCGCGACGTTGCCGACGTGCAGGACGCGGCGTCGTCCGATGAGGCGAGCGAGGCGAGCGAAGCCGCGGACGAGGGCGCGCGCACGCTGAAAATCCACCCCGACCTGAAATGGGAGCGGCTTGAGCTGACGTTCAAGACCGCGGCGCCTGCACCGTCGCCCCGCCAGTACTTCACGTTCCTGTACTATCTCTTTCCCTGCAACATGGTCGCCTTCCTGCGGGAGCCGGCTGAGTTCCTGACGGATTGCAACGCAGAGAATCCGTATGCGGTCAAGTGGGACGAGGTGTTGGACCACGAGCAGATCAAGACGAAAAGCGAGGTAATATGGACGGACATACAGGTTGCGATGGTTGCTGACCGATATGCAGATTCTTCTACGGCAGCACGTCACCCATCCCCAAATAATATGGCGGAACGCGCAGACAGAGCTTTCTGAAACACAATTCTTTGCGGCGTACGACGTGCCGAGGATCGTCGCGGAAGCTCTACTGCTCGAGATCAGGAACTCACCGGTTGCGACGCCTGAGCAGAGCGTTGCGACAGTCCCAGTTCACCCGCCGAGCGTGAGCGACGAGCAAGACACGTATGTCCCGGATGACTCGGACTCGCGCAGCTCGACGCCGCCGCTGAAGGCCACCGTCCTGTCCGGCAAGCCGCGAATCTCGCTGCAAGACATGGTCAACACGTCCATCGCGCTCAAGTCGAACCTGGAAATCGAGATCGTCGACCCCACGCCGGTGTGGCCGTACTCGCTCTTCCCGCAGGACGCGGGCACGCGCGCGCCGTCGCCCGAGCGCGGCGACGCGGTCCCATCGCACGTCGCGCAGGCGATCTCGGGGCTGCAGCGTGAAGTGCTGCGCCTGCGCACGGAGCTGAACTTCAGCACGTGGCTCGCGCGGGAGAACGTGCGGCAGATCGGGCGCATGTATGAGCACCGCATCCAGAGCCGCAACGCGGAGGTGGAGAGGCAGGGCCTTGTGCGTCGACCCGGTTTTCCTGCGTCGAGAGTGTGTGTGGTGACCTTTGGCGCAGCACAATAAGCTCCGCGAGTACAAGGCGCAAGTGGCGAAGTTAAACCACGAGCTCAAAAGCCAGATGGAGCAGGCCGCCAAGTCGAAGCAGAAGCACTCGGATTGGATATCGGAGCTGCACGGCAAGTTGAACACAATGCGTACGCAGAAGCAGTCTTGGACAGCAGAGACGGCGGCGCTAAGGCTAGCGGAGAAGGAGTCCAAGGTAGGTCACGGACTTCAGGCAGGAAGGCATACTCATACATGTGTGGATAGGCCCAGCTGGAAGCGCAAGGCAAACTGCTCGCCGAAGCCGATCAGGAAGTTTTCCGATTGAAAACGTCGATCAAGGAGAACGCGGCCAAGGTCGAGCGGCTCCAAGACTACGAGAAGAGGATCGAGCAGCTCACGGCGTTGCAAAAGCTGTGGTGCGTGAAATCCGGCGTTGCATTGCCCGCTAGTACAGCTAATACGCGTCTTAGGGACGCAGACGTGGCGAAGTTAAAGGTGCAGCGTGAGGTACTCACGACGATGCACAGCAAATACCAAAAGATGGAACTACTGCTGCAAACGTATGAAGGGACACACGCGAAGATGGAAGAACAAGCGCGGTGCGTTGTACTTGTATTGGATATGCGGTCATCGATAACAACGTGCACTGCAGGGCGCATCGTCGGCAAGAGCAAACTCTGGAGGGGAAGCTGGCTGCGGAGCGCCTGAAGAAACAACGCACACGAACTGCGCAGTATGAAATAGTTGCGGAGGAAGTGACAAGAACTAAGAAGGAAAACACGCGACTGCGCGATGAGAACACGGACTTGCGATACGAAGTGGAAGAGGTGCGTGCGATGGTGGAGGTGCTGCGAGCGCAGGTCAGCGGCCACCGCGGTGTGCTGGCCGATCCAACGCAAAGCCCACGATCTGGGCCGTTGCGAATTTGAAGGTGACGTGTTGTACGCTGTACTGTACGTTTACGTGGTGTATAGTACTAGGATCTTGAAGCAGCGCATTGAGCGCCGGTCCCCGACTTCGCTATACCAGAGGTTTTGAGTCATCTGTTCAAGGATTGCTGTATGACTAGATATTTGAGATATCTAAAGGGACGACCAACAAGCAATTGTTTTGCGAGCGTGTATTGAGGTTGTAGGCTCAGGCTGGTATTAGGATTGGACATATGCGGGCAGCGGTGGAAGGTTCTCGAAGGATGGGCGCGCGTGGGAAAAGATAAATGGCTGCAGACGCGCGTCGAAACTTCGAGAACGAAAAACCGCGCAGCTACAAAAAGTCGCGCCCCGCCTCTCCTCTGCACTGCCAGAGCTCTCTCTTTCTTTACCCATTCCTCGCCGTCCGATTCCCTCCCCTTCACACAGTAAGTCCTTTCTTCCTCGCTCAGCCGCGCACGCGCTCACGCCACACAGCGCAAAATGTCTGCCGAGCCAGAAAGCTTCGGGTTCCAGGCTGAGATCAGCCAGCTCCTGGACTTGATCATCAGTGAGTACAGATCGCGCGCACTGCGCGTGTTGCACTGACGCGCTGCCGCAGACACCTTCTACTCCAACAAGGAGATCTTCCTGCGCGAGCTGATCTCGAACGGCTCGGACGCCCTCGACAAAATCCGTTATGCGTCGCTGACAGACCCCTCGGTGCTCGACTCCGAGAAGGAGCTGTACATCCGCATCACTCCTGACAAGGAGAACAAAATCCTCACCCTCCGCGACACGGGCATCGGCATGACCAAGGCGGACATGGTGAACAACCTCGGCACCATCGCCAAGTCCGGCACCAAGGTGAGTGGCGCGCGCGCGCTTTTCTTGCGCGTGTGCGCGTATCTGACTTCGTGTGTGGCGTGCAGGGCTTCATGGAGGCGCTCTCGTCCGGCGCGGATATCTCCATGATCGGCCAGTTCGGTGTCGGTTTCTACTCGGCATACCTCGTCGCCGAGCGTGTGCAGGTCATCTCCAAGCACAATGACGACGAGCAGTACATCTGGGAGTCGGCGGCCGGCGGCACGTTCACGATCACCCAAGACACCGTCAACCCGTCTCTGGGCCGCGGCACGGAGATCCGCCTCTACCTCAAGGAGGACCAGACCGAGTACCTCGAGGAGAAGAAGATCAAGGACATCGTAAAGAAGCACTCCGAGTTCATCTCCTATCCGATCCAGCTCGTCGTGACCAAGGAGGTCGAGAAGGTGAGATCCGTGCCGTTCTGGCGATCGGGAGCAGTGCTGATATCTGCGCGCAGGAGGTCGAGGACGACGAGGAGGAAGCCAAGGAGGAGGACGAGGAGAAGCCCAAGATCGAGGAGGTCGACGATGAGGAGGACGCGAAGGACAAGAAGAAGAAGAAGGTCAAGGAGACCACGCACGTCAACGAGGAGCTGAACAAGACCAAGCCGATCTGGACGCGCAACCCGAACGACATCACGCAGGAGGAGTACGGCGCGTTCTACAAGTCCCTGACCAACGACTGGGAGGACCACCTCGCCGTCAAGCACTTCTCCGTCGAGGGTCAGCTCGCGTTCAAGGCCATCCTCTACATCCCCAAGCGGTAAGTCGCGGCCAGTGCATCCTCTTCTCGACGCGTGCTCATATTCGCTCGTAGCGCGCCCTTCGACCTCTTCGAGACGAAGAAGAAGCGCAACAACATCAAGCTCTACGTCCGCCGCGTCTTCATCATGGACGACTGCGAGGACCTCATCCCCGAGTACCTCAACTTCGTCAAGGGCATCGTCGACTCTGAGGACCTGCCGCTGAACATCTCCCGCGAGACGCTCCAGCAGAACAAGATTCTCAAGGTCATCCGCAAGCACATCGTCAAGAAGTGCATGGACCTGTTCACCGAGATCGCGGAGGACAAGGACAACTTCGCCAAGTTCTACGAGGCGTTCGGCAAGAACATCAAGCTCGGCATCCACGAGGACGCGCAGAACCGCAGCCGGCTCGCGGAGTTCCTTCAGTTCCACACGACGAAGGCCATCGACGAGACGATCACGCTCAAGGACTACATCACGCGCATGCCCCCCGTCCAGAAGCAGATCTACTACCTCACGGGCGAGTCGCTGACGGCGATCAAGGACTCACCGTTCCTGGAGGTGCTGAAGAAGAAGGGCTTCGAGGTCCTGCTTCTGACGGACCCGATCGACGAGTACGCTATGACGCAGCTGAAGGAGTTCGACGGCCACAAGCTGGAGAGCGTGTCGAAGGAGGGTCTCGAGCTGGAGGAGACGGAAGAGGAGAAGAAGGCACGCGAGGAGGAGGCCAAGTCGTTCGAGGACCTCACCAAGGTGATCAAGGACGCGCTCGGCGAGAAGGTCGAGAAGGTCGTCGTGTCAAACCGCATCTCGGACTCGCCGTGCGTGCTCGTGACTGGTCAGTTCGGGTGGTCGTCGAACATGGAGCGGATCATGAAGGCGCAGGCGCTGCGGGACTCGAGCATGTCGTCGTACATGGCGAGCAAGAAGACGCTGGAGCTGAACCCGACGCACCCGATCGTGAAGGAGCTGAAGCGCAAGGTCGCGGAGGACAAGGCGGACAAGAGCGTGCGCGACCTGACGTACCTGCTCTTCGAGACGGCGCTGCTCACGTCTGGGTTCTCGCTCGAGGAGCCGACGTCGTTCGCGAAGCGCATTCACCGCATGATCGCGTAAGTTTTCTTTGACTGCTCTGTCGCGCGCGCGAATGCTGACGGCTTCGATTAGCCTTGGCCTCGACGTCGACGAGGACGAGGAGGCGCCCGCCGCCGCAGCGGAGGAGGACGACGCGCCGCCACCGCTTGAGGGCGCGTCGACGTCTGCGATGGAGGAGATCGACTGAGCATCAAGAAAAGATCGACGTGCTGATTTCGGGGTATCCTGCTGTAATCTTGTCTCGCTGTGTATTACTTACTGTGTCGTCGGTTTCATCTCCCTGCGTATCGTCCATCATACATCTTGCCCTAGTAGTTCATCATCATCAATCAACGAAGCATTTTCTCACTACTGGGATCGTTTAACGGGCTGGAGGACTGATCGCGGCATCTTTTAATGACCTGGATGATTGATCGCAGGGTGATGGAGGAGATATACGATCTCGTCGGACGAGCTGTGCAGGGCCGACACGCGTTCTGTGCGTGCTCGTCGCGGTCCCATGATGCATTTGACGACGCGCATCGCGGTCGTGCAGGGCGTGTAGCGGGACGTGCGCGCCGGTCTCCGACCATCCCTCGAAAGGCGAGTGCAGGCAGATTTGACGGACGATCAAGCAAATTAGATTTGCGGGCATGTCGGGGAGTGGTGAAATGGGAGTACATGTAGTAGGATAGCGGGTGATAATATAAATGTTAGAAGCAAAATACCAAGTCAAAAGGTGGTGAAGAGCGATTTCTATTCAGTTCTGTGAGGGATTGAGCAGAGAAAGAGTATTATTCGCCTGAAGGAGGATAAAAGCGCACAGACGAGACAGTAAAGATAACACAAGGGTACGACGATGAGCCGATGAGGATACACGGGCGCAGATTGGGCGCAGACGACGAGATGACGAGCAGACGACGAGATGGCCACGATGAGACGAGGAGACGACGATGAGACGATGAGACGACGATGAGACGAGGAGACGACGTTGAGACGAGGAGACGACGGTGAGACGAGGAGAAAGAAGGTTATTCGCGAGTGACTGAAGGAGGATAAAAGCGCACAGATGAGACAACGAAGGTACGGCGATATTGAGCCCACGAGGATACAATGTGGCGCAGACGACGAGATGACGAGGAGATGACGATGAGACGAGGAGACGACGATGAGACGAGGAGACGACGAGGAGACGACGAAGAGACAAGGACGCAGAGGACGACCCAAGAATACGTACGGGCGAGCATAAGGACTTGAATGAGGCAGCAAATGACGAAGCACATAGATCAGCAGAGACCCAAATGATAGTTGTCGGGGCAAAGACAAAGATTGGATTCGCGCGCGATATGCACGCAGCGGCGCACGTTCTCAGCGTGCGGCGCGGCGGGATGCGTCTGGCGAGCATTCTGCAACATGCGTGGAAGGTGCGCTGCGAGTGCGGTGCAGATACGTACGGTAACATACATACGTGCATACATGGCGCTATGCATGGACGGTTCTGCGAGAACGTGGCTGGCTATGGCATTCACGGGGATACTCTGAGAGTGCAGTCGAATCCGAGGCCGTGGAACTGGTACTCACGGCGACGTGCCCATGGAGACTGACGCCCACGCCGAGTGCAAACGGGTGCGCGCGCGCCTTGTGCGTCCTGCCACATCTGCTCTCCTGCCGTCCTGTGCCACGCCAGCTGCTTGCCCGAGTCACCGCACACCGCTGGCCGCCCGGCGCGCGCGTCCCACGTCGCGTCACGCCCTCGCACGCTAGTCACCGCCAGCGCACCGCCGCCAGCGGCCATCTGGACGGTGCGACATGATTCGCATGATTGCGGCCGGCCGGGCCCTGTCTATGGGGGCATGCTGCGCGTCGTGCGCCGAGAATGCTCCTGGTGGAACGGCGGGCGCCGGGATGTATGCATGGAGGGTGCCGTGGACAATGGGGCGGTGACTCGGGTGGGAAGGGCGATGGACAAAAGAGCGCACTGGCGAAGCGGGGACGCGAACACGTTTTACGTTGAGGAAGGGGGTTGCCAGGCGGCGACGAGGGGGAGGACAAAGGACGGCGGGGCGGTAGCCGAGTGCGGTGGGGGCGACAAAGGAGGCGGGCTGCGGCTGGGTGCGGGCGCGTCGGGACGGGCTGCAGGGGCGTTTTGTCCGCCCGATCGGGAGGTGATGGGTGCTGACATCAGCAACACGCGGATACGGGGACGTGCCCTCGGCTGCTGCTCTCAAAGCCCTTTAATCCTCTCCCCATTGTTCTCAGCCACAGTTCCCCCCCTTCAACAATAGCCCGCCCTTCATAAAGACCCGCCACGACCACACTCCATTGTACACCACCGACCGCCCACTTCCACAGCTCATACGTCCGGAGCCCCGGTCCCCTCGCGCATACCATGCCCGCCCCCGCCATCCTCGCCCCCCCAGCCAAAGCGTCTCCTCCCCGTCCTCGCCACACACGTTCCCCAGCTCCCCCAAGACTTAGATGATCCCTTCATCGTACGTGCCGTGCCCGCTGCATACATCCCTCCGCAGCCCTGCTCACCCGGTACGCCCCGCAGTGCCACACGCCCGTGCGCGAGCGCGACGCCGCGCTGCAGTACCCCCGCCTCCTCTCCCCCATCCGCCTCGACCGCAGCAAGCTCGCCTTGGTACGTCATACCCCCCTTCCGCGCGTCCGCCCATATACTGACCGGCTGCTCCCCACAGATGACCAAGTCCCCGACGCCGTGCGCGTCGGTCAAGCGGCACTCGACGACCCACGCCCCGCGCACCCCGCGCCGCCGCCGCCACTACGCGCGCACGCCCGACTTTCCCAGCGTTCCGCGTGCCCGCGCACAGCCGCCGCCCCCCGCGCACATCGACATCGCCGCGCTGCCGTGGATCTCCGCGCTCGACGACGCGCCGTCGGACGACCCTTGGGACGCGGACCTCGCGGACCTCTCGCAGCTCATGTTCGACGGCCCCGCACGGCCGCCGATGGCCCCGGGCCCCATCCGTCGGCGAAAGACTTCCGCGCGCAGCGCCCACCTGCCGCGCCGCGCGGACACGCTGGCGCTGGCTGCGCTCGTCGACGCGCGCGGTGCCGCCGCCACGCCGCCACCGCGATTCCCGCGCCCCGCAGACGTTGCGTTCTGGAAGCTCATGCCCGTGGTGACGCCGCCGAGCTTTGCGCCCGCGAGCCCGTGAAGCGCCGGCGGGGCCTGTTGCCGCCTTCTGCCCCACATACACCACATAACTCCCGTATAATTCGCGCGCTGCGCAGCCTGTTTCGTCGTAATGCTCTCACCCCGCTGCCTCGTTCCTGCCACGCCCCCGTCTCGTCTCGCATCTTTGGATTCACCATCTCCACATCTTCGCATCGCGCGCCTCGCCGGCGCCAGATCGTCATCGCCTCGCCTCACCTAGCCTGCCACATCCATCCAGCCCCCCCTAGCGGCCAGTTCTCGCCGTCCGTCCATCGCACGCATCCCCTCCTCCAATTTCATTCCACGCCATTTCTGCTCTGCATCTACGCGCCTGTTTTCCAGCGCCAATATTTATCGCTGTTCTCGACGAACGGACGCCGTCTGTCCATCTCCATCTCCTCACATTTTTTTATCACACGCACGCCATCTGAATCCCGCATCCTGATGTGTCGCCGTTCAATCAAGATCAAGTTGTTTTAGTATCCAAGTTTGCTTTACGCCGCTGTCACGCTCGCTTTCCCTGCCCATTATTTATCGCTGTGTTACCACTGTTTTCGTTGCCCCATGCGTCCGTTAGACAATATGATATGCTTCCCTACGTGTACTTCACCTATATACTGCTTAGTACGTAGTACGGTGGTTACTCTATGGTATCGCTCTCAATGTACGTGTACGCTGTAGTTTTAGCACGCTGTCGTTGCAGACTCGTATATATCGCCTTGTGCACGAGCGTATGCGCGCGTATGTGACGCCACCGAATCACGTGTGCCATCTAATCTACATCGCCGCCGTTGCGCGCCCTTCAGCATCTGATCTACACCCACCTCGACGATGGCCCCCAGCGCGACCGGCCCCCTCTCGCCAGCGCCAGCGCCCGCCGCCCTCGCAGAGTCTGCGAAGGCGCGCCCGCACCCGACGTTCTTCCTCCCCGACGGCACGCTGCTCGTCGCACTGCCGCCCGTCCAGTTCAGGGTGCACCGCACGCTCCTCACGCGGCACTCGCCCACCCTCGCCGCGTGGATCGCGCCCGCACCAGCGCCGGGCGGCGACGCCGTGCTCGCCATCCCGCCGTCCGTCGACCTCGCGATCCCCGACTTCGAGGCGCTGCTCGCGCACCTCTACCACGACGCGTAAGCCCCTCCCTCCCTCCTTCCTTCCTTCTTCACCCCCAACCCATCCTTCCTTCCCGCCCGCTCATGCGCACACCCAGGCCCCTGGACGCAACGACGCCGTACCCCGCGCTCGCCGCGCTCCTGCGCGCCACCGCGCCCGGCGCGCTCGACGTGCCGCCCGTCTTCGCGCGCGCGCGCACGCACGTCGCCGCGCTCTTCCCCGGCGGGCCCGCGCCCTTCGCGCACCGCCACCCGCGCGCGCACCGCGAGGCCGCGCTCGAGCTCGCGCTGCGCGTCGACCTCGGCGACGAGGTGCGCGTGCATCGCTCGTAATGTCCGTCTGCGCCGGCGGTGCTGATGATGCAATGCAATGCGGGGTGCGTGCGCAGACGAAGAAGGCGCTCGTGTACAGCGTCGCGGCGTGCTCGGACTTCGACCCCGCTGGGACGCACGATCCCGACGCCCCCGCGCCCGCTGTCCCCGAAGCACAGGGAGAGGGAAAGGGGGAGGGAGAGGCCGCGGCACCGCACCCCGCGCTCTCGCCGCGCACGCTGCGCATATGCCACCGCGTGCTGGCCGCGCTGATCGCGGACTTCACGCCCGTGCTGTTCACCGTCGGCGGCGCGGCGCACATGGCGTGCACGGACGCGCTCGCGGACGCGTGGATGCGCGCGGTCATCGCGCCCGCGCTCGCGGACGGCTGCGTCGCGCGCCCGCTCGAGGAGCTCGCGCGCGTCGGGGCGCGCGCGTGGGCCGCGGACGGCGTGTGCGCGGCGTGTGTGGAGGCGCGCCGCGAGGAGATGGGCGAGCTGGCGGAGGGCGTGTGGGAGAGCCTGGGCCGCTGGGTGCGTGAGGCGGAGGAGGCGGAGGGCCCGGTCTGAGGTGTATGCGCTATGCTGCGTTGAGAGGTACATAAATGGCTTGTATTGTAGCAAATACGTCGGATATATGTGCGACTTCTAAGTATTGTAAAAAGTGTCCGTCCAGAACGACTGTCTTCTAATAGCATAACGTCAAGCTTGCTACGGAGACTATGTCCATAAGAGAATGGGCTCATGCGTCGCGCACGAAACGCCCGAGGATGTCTAGGAGCGTCCGCCGCCGCTCTGCAGTCTCGAAAACCATCGCATGATCTAAACCGGCATGGTATAGCACCTCCATATCGCCCTCGGCCCAGCGCGCACTCGGCTTGTCCTGCTCTGTAAGATACCGCCTTACCTCCGGCGCGTCGACAATCTGGTCCTTCTCCGCGAGCGAGACCGCGACGCGGCGGCCGGCGAGCTCCTCCTTGAACAGGATGTTCTCGAACCAGAAGAAGTGGCGCGCCAGCGCGCGCGCGATGTCCGCGTCGCGGCTCGCGAAGAACCACAGCTGCCACTCGTTCGCCTCGCGCGGCGTGCGATACACGAAGTTGTACGCGATGTCCGGGTGGTGCAGCAGGAACGGGATCGGGTCGACGAGCAGGATGGCGGCGAGGCGGTGGGTGAAGGCCGGGTTGTGGTGCAGGTGCGCGGCGATCACGGTCCCGTACGAGTGCCCCGCGACGACGACGCGCGGCAGGCCGTGCGCGTCGAGGATACGCGCGACAGCGGCGACCATGGCGTCGCGCGGGAGGGGCGGCGCGGCGATGCGCATGCTCACGGGCAGGATCTCGACCGCGAGGATGCCGACGTCGGGGTCCTGCTCGATGAGCTCGCGGAAGAATTTGGTGTACGGCCACAGGCCGATCTGTCGGCTGTCAGTCAGCTGCGGCGGGCGTGGCGGGCGTCAGGGAAGCACGCACCCCGATGCCGTGGATGAAGAGGATGGGCAGCTTGTCCTTGGAGCGGTGCTCGCGGTACCAATATGGGATGTCGGGGTCCGCAGACTTGCGGGAGGCGAGTGCGAGAAGCGGGCGCAGCGGGAACACCTGGAACCACTTGCGGGTGTCGTAGTGCTTGAAGCCGTGATAGAACATGGCGCACGACGTGAGCCCATCGACGAGCCCCACAATCTGCGCAGTGCCAGTCAGTTTCCGCACTCGGCACGGCGCCGCCCAGAACAGTGCTCACCAGATACCATACGAACGGCCGGTGGATCATCCTAACGGGGTCGAGGGTGAGGCGGTAGCACTGCATATCGGGGTTGCTGCCGGGGTCCAGCGGGTAGCCGATATGGGTAGCCATAACGGACACGTAGTGTTCCATCTCGGCCTCCCAATCCTGGGTCATCTGAAGCTGAGTCGAGGCGAACAGGCCCCAGAGCAGCCAGTCCATTGCGTTGCCGCGCTTGACGATGCGGTCGCCCTTGGCGTTTGTGAACCAGCCCGTCGCGGACGCTTCGGACATGGACTTCGAGCACTTGTCAAACAGCAAACGGCGCTCCTCGGATGTCAGTGGTGGGTGGACGGCATTCTGCGTCGGGCGCGGGTCAGCGATGGTGTGCATGTGTGAAAGGACGCGGTAACGCACCTTTTGCATGCTCCGTCTGCGGGGGAGGTAGACGAGGGTGTAGAAGGCTACCTCAGTCATGGCCCACGCGCCAAGCAAGGGTGTCCAGAGGAAGGCGCCTGCATGGATGCTCGCGGCCAGGTAGAGAAAGCTGAGAGGGGTAATGGAGCGCAGGCCGAGAATAGATGCGCGTATGAAGATGAGCTCAGGAAGGCTGTTGCCAATCATCCTGAGACTGTGGGGGGTTCGGCGACGGATCCGTGGGCTTCAAGGC
Source organism: Auriscalpium orientale (assembly GCA_019915035.1). NCBI lineage: Eukaryota > Fungi > Basidiomycota > Agaricomycetes > Russulales > Auriscalpiaceae > Auriscalpium > Auriscalpium orientale. The sequence goes on from JAHLMH010000006.1 coordinate 117,616, forward strand.
AAGGTCGCTGCGTAGGGAAAGTGTGAGCAAACTGCTCGCGCCAGCCCTTTATGGAGTTCCGCCAATGTCGAATGGCATGATGCATCATTGGAGCCGAAAGATACGCACCTGCTATCTCATGTTATCCCCGGCTCGGCTTTTGGACAAATATTCACTCACAAGTGTATACAATCGGTGAGAGCAGCTGGTGGTGGTACTTGGGGAAGAGTATCGCATGTCGCAGCGCGCTGCACAACGGTGAACTTGCTTGACAATGCTCACGCGCCGCCGAGGCGCGAGGTGGAGGGCGTGGGAATCTTGAATATCGACTCAACTTGTCGGATGATACTACCATGATGTCGATGATGATTACACCTTCTCTCTACACTCCTAACTTCAGCGCTGGTCTGGTCTTACTGTCCTGAACCTGAGGATGAGTTGGTAATGCTGGATGGAGCCCGGCAGAGCTACTGCAGTGGATCCACTGTTAGCACCACCCAGGAACTCAAGGTCGTCACTGTGGCTGGGGTATAAAGGTTGGTCCCGTTTCAGTCTATTCAGAGCAACTCGAGCCTCTTCATTCCCACCATGTCCTCCTCTGAATTATCTGCCATCGAGCTCTGCTATGCGACGCCCTCGGCGGGCATGCACGCTTCCCACACTCTGCCGTTGAAGCTGCGTGCCATCGCAGGAAGTGGGTTCAGGCTTGCGGAAATTGCGTTCATGGACCTCGAGGCTTACGCGGCACAAAAATACCAGGGCTATCGAAAACTGGACAACGCAGGCAAGGGAGACATTGATCTGCTCTGCGAGGCCGTTCGCGAGATCCGGACGTTGTGCGTCGAGCTCGGGATGAAGGTCCTAGCGATGCATCCGTACGTCGTCAGCATACATCATCTGCTCCGTCATCTCGTCTTACTCCAAGGAGTCAGATTCTCGGAGTTCGAAGGCTACACCGATGAAAAGAAGCGCGATGACGGCTTTGATAGAGCGCAGTCGTGGTTCAAGGTCATGGAGGTGCGTCACCCTCGCAGTGAGCATAATGTATAAGGCTCACAACGCTTCAGGCGCTCGACTGTCAGATGCTGCAGGTCGGGTCATCTGACGACCCAGAAACGAGTGGTGACCTGGATGTCATCGCGCGCGATCTACGTCAGCTTGCAGACGAGGCAGCTGCAGCAGATCCTCCTATCCGGATGTAAGTCAATCTCCTTAGGTATCGGCGCTTATTCTCACTTTGGTTCCTAGCGCATACGAAATGTGGGCCTGGGGTGTCCATGTGTACGCCATTTCACGTTCAGGGTAAGTTTGCCTTACTCATTACATCTACAGCAACACCTGGGAGCACACATGGGAAGTATGCAAGCTTGTAGACCGGCCCAACTTCGGCCTCTGCCTCGACACATTCCAGATCTGCGCTCGCGCATACGTTGACCCCGCGTCGCCCCCCAACGTCCTCCCCTCCGCGTCCACACACCTAGCCGCATCCCTGGAGAACCTCACTCGCAGCGTACCGCCGGAAAAGATATTTTATCTGCAAATCTCCGACGGGTCGCGCAAGGTGGCCGCCGAAGCGCTGCGGGATAACCCGCAAGGCTTGCCACCGCTGTATGCGTGGTCGAACGCGTGGCGCCCACTGCCGTTCATCGATGGGTTCCGGGGATTCCTACCGGTGGTGGATGTTGTGGAGGCGGTCTGGAGGACGGGCTGGAGGGGCCCGTGGTCGTATGAGGTGCATATCCTCGATGCCGGTCCATGTCGTTGGCAGGTCCATTGACTGACGCTTCGCAGGTGATTTACGAGGCAGATATGGCGAAGCAGGACAGGGATGTACCGGCACGATGGACAGCTGGTGCGCGGGAGTCACACCGTATGATCATGCAGGATCTCGAGAAGCGTGGCCTGTTGCATAGCGCGTAACTGGCACTCAGACTCATCTACTTCTGATTGTCTGCCAATGCTCTGCCAGTCGCGTTGATGATCCCGCCACGGCGGGAGGGATATACACGATGCTAACGGAGATATTAGGTAGACAGATACCTACAAATCGTGCGTCATCCTTTGGGTTCCAAGCGGTCACATCATTTTGGGTTTTGTAGTCGTCGCATGGCATTTTTGGGTTCTGTAGCAGCCAGGTGCTAAAGTCAGTGTAATGCCTTTTCCTCGCAGATACCGAGACCAGTCGCAAGGGACACGCAGCGAAATCCAGCGTGCACGGTGTCCTGCAACGCGAGCACAGCCTTAATCTGTTTTGACTGCGAGAGCAAGCTAGGCACCCTGCGCAGGACTGACCTGAGGGTCACGCGTGAACACGGTAGGCACCTTGCCTGGCGAAAACTCGCTCACTGGTAACATAGGTGAGCACAGATACCGAGACCGGTCACAAGGCATACGCACAGTGGAATCTGGCATGGACGGTGTCTGACTAACTGAAGACCCCGAGTCAGAGTCGGTTTCGATGGGCATTGCTCTACTCCGGAGCTGGAGGGAGATGAAGATGGTAGTGCGATACTAAAAATAAGTTCGAGGCTCACCATCGCATACCAGCCTTTCCAGTCATCCAAACCCAAAGACCGCAGACTGTCATAGAGCAATTCCTGTACGTTGTCGTCGCAATGGCGGAGAAGGCTTGGTATGGCCATCCCGCTAATCGCCCAGTCGCCATGAAAGCGCCCAGAGCTCTGAACGATCAACCCACGCCGCAGAGAACGACTGGCGACACGCAACCACACCTCGCAACATGCGCAAGTGTCGGAACTGCTCCCTATCCTGAGGCGTCCCGTATCATTTGCTGCTTTCCTTGATCTTAGATCATGATGCCAAAAGGAGATGAGCCGGATCTCGGCGTGGAGGATTGGTTGAATGGATGTCATGTTCTCGACGTCGGTACTTGAAAGGCAAGGGCGGAGGGGCTTGAGAGAGGCCATGAGGTCGTGTTGGAAGCTGTTAGCCAGCGTTAAAGGTGATGAGACTGTGATTGAGGGCGGTGGATATTCGAGAAACGAAATTCGGTGTTCCCAGGATACCGGGACCGGGCCAGGAGGCACGTATTGCGCATGCAACTTGATGAGGATGCTCGCGCCCAACCCATAGCGAGCTACAGAAGAAAGGGCGAGGCGCAGGTTACGCATCTGAGTAGGGAGATGGCGTGAAGGTTGAGATAAGGGTCTGCAAAGAGAGAAGGATGTCGATATATGCGGTAGGGGGACTACTGTAGTGGAAGGTGCCGATGGTATCCGCGAGCGGATATTCAGAACTCTTGAGACGATCGGTTAGAGCAACGACGTCGAAACCTGTGCCGGCACAGTGGTCCAGGTAGTCGCTAACCGCACTCATCTCCTGAGCGATGACAGACTGTAAGTTCCGTAAACGTTCTTCTACCACCGCAGGTGTCCTCTCCAGCGCAAAGCGCATATAGGGAACGTAGCTGCGTTCCCTCTGAATGAGCGCGAAGAAGCTTTCGACCCTGCTACGGTCTTCCTCCGTGTTGTCTCGATTCATCGCGAAGACAAAGAGAGGACCCTCTTTGGTCCTGTAACGAGTGACAGCAAGTTGATCCTGAGGAGAATTCCCAACGACGAAAGTGGCTAGACTGCGGAGGAAGGATAGCTCCTCCTCGTCGTGCGGAGTAAGGGTTTGAGGCGGATACATGGACCGGGACGGATCGCTGTATTCGACTCCAAAGAGGTCCATTAACTGAAGCTTCTCCGAGATTAACTTTTGGCCTAGGCAATACGAATCAGCGCGAAGCTGAAAATTTGTTCGCCATACTTACGTTCAGAGACAGACAGCGCGACGAAGTCAGGGTCATCGTTTATAAAGAAATTGTCGCTTTCATAGTCCTCGGAATTCCTAGGTTCTTGATACATGCTGTGGTGAAAGTCGACGCTGGCGTTCAAAATCAGCTGACAGGAGAGAGTAGTAAAACGTGCGTCGGAGTCTATTGCGCTCACGTGCACCAGAACAAATGCCTCGGACTAGTCAGTGTCAGTGTCACTCTGTACCTTCTTGAAACACCTCGAACTGCTCTCTCAGGGTTACCAGTCTCTTGCAATGTGTCGAACTCGTCCGGGACGTGTCTGCTTGCTTCTTCTAAGTGCCAAATCATCCTTGGAGCCCGGCAGTCCTAGTGCGTGCAGGTGGAACCGCTGACGATGCCTCACACCACTGGAATCCACTCGACTTCTTCTCTTCATACCACCATGTCCTCCTCTGAACTATCTACTATGGAACTCTGCTATGCCACTCCTTCAGCGGGCATGGACCCTTCTCATACTCTTCCGTTAAAACTTCGTGCAATCGCAGGAAGTGGGTTCAAGCTTGTCGAAATCGCCTTCCCGGACCTCGAGGCATATGCGGCACAAAACCATTCTGGCTATCAAAAGCTAGATAGCGCTGGAAGAGGAGACATCGACCTGCTTTGCGAGGTTGCTCGGGAGATCAAGGCGTTGTGCGTAGAGCTCGGGATGAAGGTCCTTGCTGTGCATCCGTACGTCTTCAACCATTGATGCGAAAGTCTCGTCTAACACCACGGGCGAAGATTCTCGGAATTTGAAGGCTACAGCGATGTGAAGAAGCGGGAAGATGGCTTCGATCGAGCACAGGCGTGGTTCAAGGTTCTGGCGGTGCGTTGATCTTCGCGGCACGATTAGTATACCAGGCTGACAACGCTGCAGGCACTCGACTGTCAGATGTTGCAGGTCGGGTCATCAGATGACCCAGAGACGAGTGGTGACCTGGATGTCATCGCGCGCGATCTACGTCAGCTTGCAGACGAGGCAGCTGCAGTAGATCCTCCTATCCGGATGTAAGTCAATGTCCCAGGTATCTGCGCATATTCTCACTTTGATTTTTAGCGCATACGAAATGTGGGCCTGGGGTGTTCATGTGTAGGCTGCCTCATGCTTAGTGCAATCTCGCTGTGCTCACTCCCCATCTAAATAGCAACACCTGGGAACACACCTGGGAGGTCTGCAAGCTCATTGATCGGCCCAACTTTGGCCTCTGCCTCGACACTTTCCAGATCTGCGCTCGCGCATATGTCGACCCCGCGTCGCCCCCCAACGTCCTCCCCTCCGCGTCCACACACCTAGCCGCATCCCTGAAGAGTCTCACACGCAGCGTCCCGCCGGAGAAGATCTTCTACCTACAAATCTCGGACGGGTCGCGCAAGGTGACCGCCGACACGCTAAGGGAGAACGCGCAGGGCTTGCCACCCTTGTATGCGTGGTCGAACGCCTGGCGCCCGCTGCCGTTCATCGATGGGTTCCGGGGATTCCTGCCGGTAGTGGATGTAGTGGAGGCGGTCTGGAGGACGGGGTGGAGGGGCCCGTGGTCGTATGAGGTACGTTTTCTCGGTGCCAGCCCGAGTCGTTGGCAGGCCAGTTGACGGACGCTTCACAGGTGTTTTACGAGGCAGATATGGCGAAGCAGGACAGGGACGTACCGACCCGATGGACGGCTAGCGCACGGGAGTCACACCGTATGATCATGCAGGATCTCGAGAAACGCGGTTTGTTGTAGCTGGAGCACAGACTCATATACTCCTGATAGTCGCCAGTACTACACCAGTGCAATAATAATGCAATAATGTGCCCTGATCCAGCTACGGCATGAGCGACATGCACGATATGACAAAAAGATTGGAAGCAAATGGCTCCCATTATGTGGTCCGAACTATAACAGAACGACTGTCCTCTGTGCCAAGGTCAGCCAACACAGCATCACTGGCAGGCCATGCCACGCACTGGAGAGCGTTAATGTCCTTGCCGCACTGCATTTCGCGGTCGCCGGTGAGTACTTGAGTCGTCGCTGCCTGCGTTCAGAAAGATAGAGTTGAGGTATCAGATCGAGCCATACACGAAATTGTACAGAAAACATAACGAAGCGCGATAACCCTGTTTACTATCATGCCCCAAGATGACGCTGTCCTCCAAGCCACTTCAGAAAGTGCAAAACGAGTTTTACCGAGTATATGCCATCCCAGATGAGCCGATCTACTACGGACTCGTTTAGAAGCCTTATCCGCCAATGCTTGCTAACAGCCGAAAAACTGCGGCGCATGTGCTGCCACTGCTCGAGGAGCTCCTGAGCCTGTGGGCGGAGGCTGGGGTCTGGATTGGTCATCGCAAGGATAAATGGCCTGAGAAAATCCATGTTCGCGACTTTCTGGAAGTGGTGTTATCAGAGCAGTCAAAGACAGATGGTCGGCAAAAAAATACCTCATAGTACTCACGCCGGAAGACATTCCCAACAGCGAATATATCCACTTTGAAAGGGTCATAAGGAACAGAGTCCGAAAGTTCCGGGGGTTCTTGATCCCGTCCGAGCGTTCCGACAACCAGTCTCGATGCTGGATTGCTGTCCAAAGGAAATTCGGACGATATCCCGTAATCCACAAAATAGTACTTGACGCCAGCGAGCAGTCGAGAGTAGTGCGGCGCTACGCCGGATCTGTCTGCCAGGTATCCCTGCTTGACAGGGTGGAATCCTTCGGGAAACATCGCGCTTGCATCCATCATGATGTTAGGCCTCGCACAGTCCCTTTGGAATATGATGAAATGGGACATGACAGCTCAGAAATCGCGAGGCTGGCTTACCGGTGAGCAACTCCTTTCTCATGGAGGAAAGTGAGGCCCTATGAGAAGGATGTTGAGTTAGGACACCCTGAAGAAAACGCGAAAATTGCACCTCTGGGACCTGTTCACCAAAATCAAGGAACTCGCCGATGTACTCAAACTCAGGTCGGTCGATGGGTTTCAGGAATGGCATGACGATGTACGAGATCTGACTGTCATCCGAGTCCACAAACGAGTCGATGATCGGGACGGAGTGATTCCTGGGGTCATTGCGCAGCGGCGCAGACGAGAGTCTGATCGCGATTCTGGACTCCAGGTCGCCTGTTTGTACACGTTTTATGTAGACCAGCTTGAGTTGGCGTCTTTTCGCCGGTAGGTTACCTACCGAATCCGGAAGGTGCCTCGGCGACCCTTCGGCATCCGTAGATACCTCTCTTTTTTTGTAGCTCCGCTTCATCCGGTAGTTATCCACAGTTATTGTATTCAAATAAATAGAGTTAAATGCGAGAGGCATTTCACAGGATATGGCAGACACGTGATAAGCATTTGCTGTGGTCATGATGTTTTTTTTCACGCGTAGAAGTTACGATTACTCTTAATCGTTTCTTTCTCTAATCAGTCAGGCCAAAAAATGTGCGTTTGGATCGTTACCAAAGGAAATTATATCCCACGGTCAAGTCGCGTCGTGCAACCTGCCTAATACAGTAATTCCCAGCTGCTTGGCTTGTGCCCCGTGCTTTTTCCTCTTTTTGCCCTTCAAAAGACACTCGTGTCTGCGAGTATTTTGCATTTTCCAAGCTAACTACTATAGATATAAACATGACTACAATTGCTCTGTGATCAGAACAATAGGCCCCATAGTTTCTATTTTTGGAAGAAATTCCCACGGTGGGTGTAGAGAAAAATGACATCATTTTCAAGTGCAAACCGCCAGTTGATCCGGGTTGCTACGTCATTTTTCTCTCTACTCCGGCTACTACAATACCCGAGGCTAATATCTTTACTACTAAAAATACGCTAACAATGAGAATTGAACCAACAGCCCACCACCAATGGCTTACATAATTCAATGTAGGAGCGTAAACCACTAGACTATATAACTATGCTTGTACTCTGGCTATGTATAGTCTATATTGATGTTCTATCTTCTCTAATTCCTTTTGCCTAATTCTTGCCTTTTCCCTAATTCAATATATACATATTCTATGTCACTAAATAGCTAAAACTAGGGCGGACACAATGGTTAGAAGTATGAGAGTCTGCAAGACTTGTGACAGCTGTTCGCCAATGTTTGCCTATGCACAGCGACCTAGTAGTGCTCCAACCGTGTAGGAGTGAGAGGGGGATACTGTGACGAGGACACCGTTGAACAGGTCACAATCAACCTGAGACGAAGTCGGAAGGTTGAAGGGAAAGGACAACACACACACAAGACGTGAGAATGTCCGACAGATGGTTGAACGTCAAAGACGAGTGTTGCAACCACCAGGGCATACGTGATCTCGGTTGCAAACGCGAACACACTGGACGACCAGCGACGCATTCGCAAGGATGGGACGACGATGGAACAAGACGAGAGCGATGAGGACTATAAATGAGAATGAAGGCGACAGCGTGCGCATGCATGAGAGCGCTAATGACCAAACTCGGCATGCAGGCGGTCAGATAACACAAACAAACCCTACACAGTTGAATAGTACTGTTTTAGATTGGGGGCGTGTCCCAGGTCTACCAGGGGCCTAGGAGAATTGTAGCTAACACCGGGGAAGTGCAACGAGAGATGTGGGATGAAGGGAGGAGGTGGTGGAGTGATAGGCGAAGCTGGGTGATGCAGGCAAAACTGATCGAGTCACACCGGTGATGGGCACCTGCCGGTTGTAAGGCGGTCTTGTCTCCTGAACCAAATCCCTACAACGTGGTGGACGAGGTACCGTTGTGTGTAAGGGGCGAGTTGTCAGCGTCCCGAAGCCTCGGAGAAAGTCTCCCGAAGTGGGGAAAGGGTGGTCCGAACTGGATGTGCTCGACAGCCGAAGTCGAGTGCTGCGCGGCGTGCAGCTGGATGCGCGGTGGAGTGGACGTGCGAAGTCGACGTGCGCCGTGCGAAGTCGAACTGCGAAGCGGCCCGAAGTCGAACTGCGTGATGCGAAGTCGAGGTGAGAAGTTGTGCGAAGTGCGTGACACGCAGCGGTGCAAAGTCGTAATGCGAAGTCGAGGCGCACAATGCGAAGTCGAGGTGCGAAGTGATGCGAAGTCGAAGCGCACGGTGCAAAGTGGGCGTGTGAAATGCGAAGTCGTGATGCGAAGTGATGCGAAGTCGTGCGAAGTTGTGGTGCGAAGTCGAAGGGCGAAGTGCGAAGTCGTGGGGCGAAGTGGGAGGTCGTGGTGCGAAGTCGTGGGACGAAGTCGAAGATCGAGGTGCGAGGTCGTGGGGCGAAGTCGAAGGTCGTGATGCGAAGTCGAAGGCGAATACGATACGATAGGCGAAGTCGAAGTGCGAAGTCGAAATCCGCACTCGAAGTCGAATACGATACGAGTGACGAAGACGAAGGCGAAGACGAGAGATGCAAAGTCAGAAACGCTTTGACAATGCGAGTGGTCGACGAGGGGTTCTTGTGAGAGTCTCACTAGGAGGGAGAGGAAGGGGACATATGATACGATATGATGATGATCTCAAAAGTAGTTCTAACAAGGCCTATATATACTTTGCTCGAGTCCGAACTGATATACGACCGTGCGAACTAACTGTATCGTAAATAGAACGAAACGCGAAGTCAGTGGAGCAAGATCACAAGCCCTACACAAAGTATGAGTCAGTCGAGAACAAGAAGTAAGTCGAAAACCTATTCTGGAAAGCCTGAGAAGAGTGTCACTGATACATCAGATGCTGAAACACAAGTACTCCGCTATAACGACGTGCGCCAAACTGCGAAGCAAGTCCCGAAGTGTTCCGAAGTCGCTGCAGGTACCGTGGGAACTTCGGAAGTGCCACGATGCGAAGTCATCCGAACTGAGTTCGGTCGCAGCGGAACACGTCTGGAGGACTCGTAATAACGTCGAAAGCGAGGGGAAGATACGAGGAACGAAAGGGAAATCGAGGGGGTGAGAGTTGGAGTTGCTGTTGGGTGTTTCAACTTGACAGCGGGAATGTGGCGCGTCTGCTGATGATGGAATACATATGTTGGACCGAGTGACATGTGAAAATGTCAAAAGTTGAGTGGAGCTGTGATGAAACGTCCCGATTCGGTGTGCGAAGTTGCGAAGTCACGTGTTTCCGAACTGAGCGATCCCGAAGTGAGTTCGTGCGAAGTCACGTGATCCCGAACTGTGCGAACCCGAAGTGAGCGCGTAGTTCGGAGTCCGAAGTCATGTGACTTCGGACGAAGTCGAAAAATGCGAAAAGCGAGCTCGTTTCCCCTCTCAGCGGGGAACCAGTCGTATCACCGGTACAGCAAGGCTCAGGGATGTTAGGCGAAGTGCTGGGTATAATGGGCGAAGGTAGGCCACGAAACATGACGAGGGGCGATGAGGGACGATGGTTCTCAATATGCAAGTGCTTGAATGTGGCGCTGAAAAGGTAAAGACAATGTCGAAGGCTTATAAGGGACTAAACAATGCGCTGCGAAGGTGAAAAACGATAGTTTCTCAAGTTTGAGGTGCTGTCTCTGGGCGGAGAAGTTCCTATTGTACGGAGAAGTTCCTATTGTATACAGACGTTGCTAGCTACACTTATACATGGGAAAATGTGTTGGAGTAGCTACGCAGGTTGTGTGATACAGTCAGCGACTCAGAAGCCGTGCGAAGCATCAGCAAATTATAGCAAATGAAAGAAGAGGGATATGAAAGGCCTGCACACTAAAGCTGTGCTATCTCCGGCGAAGCCTCCGAGGCACTCAGGGAACGAGGGTGACACATCAAAAGTGGGCAATGATCCGGATCGCTGAGATCTCAGGCTTGAGACTTCTCTCCTGTGTTGCCGAGCAATATCTCAATGTTCTGCGCGTCGCTGCGGCATGGGTGAGTCACTGAGAGGTCCTATATGAATAGCTGAGATTGCTGAGCATAGGCGAACATTTGGCAAACAGCTGCGATGCAAGGGACAAGTCGCTATATTGTGTCTCGGTGTTTCCTCGGGTTTCAGCGAGATTCACATCACAGGCTGATTGATGTGGTGCAACACCTTGATCCGAGTCACTGTGACTCTGAAAAGATGGTCTAGAGGCCCGGGGGATGTCGGCAGCTTTGGCAATGATGTAGCTGACTTGGGCGAACGGTGCAAACACGTCGAAACAACTGGGTGAGGCTGCGATGGCTAGGGCAAGCTGCGCACACATTGCTAAACTTATTGCGAGCTGGTGTGACCTTGTGCAACTTGTGAGAACCTTAGCTGAGTGCTGGCGAGGTGGTAGAGCGTGGGGGAGCACAGTGAGACAATAGGAAACCTCCACCGATGCTGAGCAAGTATGAGCGAGCGCGATCGGGCAACGAGGGAACAGTGAATAACACTTCTGTTGACAGCTATGGTCCAGCTGAGCTTGGGCAAGCTGGATATACGTCTCAGCTAGAGTGCTCGAGCAACTGTGATTCGGTGAAATTGTGCAAACGGTAGCCACCTGCGTAGGAGGCGTATCAGCGCCACGTTGAAGTACTTGCATATTAAGAAACATGATCCTTGTGATGTCTCGCTATCCTTCACTGCCCACTGTTGCCTCCCTTCGCACATTGTCCCCAGCACTTTATCTAACATCCTCATGCTGCAGTGCACCATTGTGACTTGATCTGTTTCACCAGCTTTGCCTATTGCTCTGCCACCACCTCCCTTCATTCCTCATCACTTGCTGCACTTCCCCAGTGTTAGCTATGACTCCCAAGCCCTCTGATAGACCTGGAGCATAAAACAGAACTACCCAACCATGTAGGGTTTGGTTGTGTCATCTCGCCACCTGCATACTGAGTTTGGTCATCAACACAACCAATATATATAGGTTGAAAACGATATTGTATGTGTCCAATTGAACAAGTTGCAGTCAACAACCAATAACCGCCCTAGACCATCAGCTGTATATTTAATGTCCAAGCCCCCCTTCCCTCCCCCCTAAACAATTAAGAGTAATTGTACTGCCATGCTTGCACTGGCCCAGTGACCCCAAGTGCAGTTAAGACCCAAAACACGTCGGATTCAAGCAGATTACATGTATTAATGATGGATACGGTAATCTACGGTGGCGCGGCGGGAGTGTGGGTATCCATCACGGCACGGAGCGCAGCGAGGGCGTTCCGCGCGGTCCCGGGAGGCGGAACACGGTCTCGGGAGGCGGAACATCTACTTGAGGCAGGGGAATCAACATACCGGGCAATTCAGCTGCAGGAGCCGCCGGTAAAGCGCTAATTCTTCGAATACTTGGTCTTCCCGCCCCGCGCCTTGCCGAGAGCAGACGAAGGTTTCCTTCGTGGTCCAGAGGACTTCCAGAGCCCATCGCCATGTTTAGTGTGAGGTACTCAACTGTCAGGTGCTTCTGCTCATCCTCCAGCCACTCCATAAACTCTTCCCTCGAGTCCCATTCCCATTCCCCATCCTCCCCTCGATAACCGCCAACTCTCGTGTCCCACTCGAAGCTCCCGGGCGCTCGAGAAGTCGCGGGGTCGCGGAATTTGACCGACGTGGGAGCCGACGTTGCCGGATTGGGCAGGCGCGCCTGAGAGGGAGTCGAAGAAGTTGATGCCGATGTAAGACTGACGCGAAATTGACCAAAAAACAACATGCCAGCGCTGTGAGTGCGGACGACGAGGGTTCGGGAGGGGGAGGAAGAGGAAGAGAGGGAAGGGGTGGTGTGGTCGACTGGTTGGATTCCCCAGGCCAGTTCTCATTGTTCGATATAATTACTATTATTATTATTATTATCATTATTATTTCGGTGTTTACAGCTGAATACAAAGTCCGACAGATGCCGCCGCGCCGGCAGAATCTGACATAAGCCGCCTTCCGGATTCGGTAGGTAGCCTACCGGCGAAAAGACAAAGACTACCAGCTTGCCGTCGGAGAGACGCGTGGCGTCAATGAGGTGGTTTCGCAGCTAGTTATCGAGATGAGATATGTGTCGTTGGATATGCGGAAGGATAACTGTACCGGTGAGGAAATTCCGTCTTCTACTTCGAAAAAACGTTTGTTGGTTCCGACCCATGATGGCTGCCAGCCTGGTTGGAGGCGTGGTCGCAGGAGGTACCCTCGACCCTCCAGGAAGTGTGCACGGTCCCTCCATCGTACCTCGTGACTGTACAGAATCTCTCCAAATCGTTTGGAGAGAGGCCGTGGGTCAGTGACATCAAGTGAGGGCTGAACGTCAGTTAGCGTATCGTCCATCCGAAAGCAAGTCGTATATGCTCGACGACAACCAATCTGCGCCACCATGGAGCGCGCACCACCCCGGGCCGCCGAGTCTCCCCTCAGATTGTAGCCGCTGCCCCGTCTTCAATTCCACGCCCTTCGGGCCTCACCTGGTCCGGCTTTGAGCACCGGTAGTTGACTGTGGGTGTCTCTGCGAGACACTGTGTTTGTCCTGTATATAGAAATGTAATGGCTTTGAGCCTAGCGCACACAGTAGGCTACATCACCGTGACATAAGCACTTCACAGGCTTAGGCGCTTGCTTCAGGCTCTCTACCACGACATACTTCGCCTTGCCCTCACATCTCACCTCTTGTTTTCTCTTCTTGAACATGGAATTCGGGACTTTTATGTTCACCAAAGAACCGGTGCGTTATTGCGCTGTGAGCTCCAGACCAGTGGTATAATTGAGAATCAGGCACGCGTCGGCGCGGAGGCGGAGCGCGTTCAGGAACCGGAGTTGCCCGCCGTTTTGCCGGCTCAGGAACATGCTCCGAATGCCGTGGAGCTGCCGAATTCGCCGTCTGGTTCATACTACTCTCTACTCTCGCCTCTCCCACCTCTCGGTCTTGACGCGTTGCCGACCAACGCCAACACCGCCCGCGAGCAGGACGCCCTGGCCAGTCTTTCCGTCGCCAAACTCAACGCAATCTTGGCTGCCGTACCCGGGCAGTCAACGGCCAGGTGAGTACTGTGATCGACTGTAACGGTATTGCGACGCTGACAAGCGAATCCATGGCAAGGCCTTCCCTGATCACACGGCAGCGCCGTTTGGACGTGGAAGTGGGCGATGTTGCTGGTCAGTCGCGTAGCACTCAAGACGCCGGTGTTCAGCCGGAGCAACCTCGCCTTGCTGTTGCGGACATCCACGCCATCGACACTTCCACTCTTACGACGAATCGTCCTCGCGTTGCAGCCGCGGACACCCACGCGCGCGGAGCCCTCGACATATTCCAGACCTTTTTGCAGGAACTAGAGGCCGTCGGCACCCGCGTTGAGGCACGCCTGCCGGCGACGGAGTCAGAGGAAGTCGGCGGAACCCGTAGGCGTGGATGGGGCTTCAAGGCTATCCTTCAACGCGTGGCCGCTCTGTTCAGCGCTCCTTCTCGTGCCTCCGCGCGCAACGTTCAGCTTCACATTCACTTCCATACCCACCAGAATCGCGACGCTGCTTGAACAAGTTGCACGTTTGTCAAAAGTGAGTGCATCATTGAGGATTTTTCATTCACGCTTCTCACCTCGTATTCTTACCAGAATCTGAGGCGCAATGCGAATCTGCGGTAGCGGTGATTTTCACAAAGTGAGTGTATTTCGTTCATACGCGTTGTATGATCTGAACCGGAGAGTTCCAGATCTTGGCTTTGTATGATATAGCGAAACGTTGCGGGTGCATGTAGGCTACTGGGCGAGTATGCGGCGGCAAAGTACATATTTCAGTGTGTTTGAACCTCTTTTCACCTGCAGAAGGTACACGAGCAAAATGCAAAAAAGTTGCAGTGGTGATAGACGGCCTATAACGCAATCACAAGTCTTGCAGGCAGCGTGAACTCATATATATTATCATGATTTACTACGCTACAAACTTGAAGCAGTAAGCCTAGCGATCGATCACAAGTCTCGCAGGCAATATGAACTTATCATGATTTACTACGCTACAAACTTGAGTCAGTAAACCTAACGACAGGGAGGATTTTTTCATCCGAGTACTCACTGTCGCTTTGCTCGTTATTGGAGCGACCGCTGCCCCTGCCTCAGTTAATATCCTCGTCCTCTGTATGCGTCGTCGCTGTGGGTTTCGACGACTGTCGACGTCCTGCCCAGGCTTGGTACCTTGAGTGTTCACCTCGCGTTTCTTGAGCGGGATTGCCGCCTCCGCGAAGCACACCCGCAAACCTGCAGAAGAGCCAACGCGTGCCGAACGCGTGGATGAGCTGCACGGCAAAGACCCGCTCGCGCCGTTGAACGTGCTGAGAGGACGTGACGAAGCGCACCGTGTAGCTGCCCCAGTGCGAAGCAGCAGGACGGGTCGACGATCGCAGATTGCTCCGGCCGCGCGGCAACGTGCGCGGGCTTGGACGCTGGGCGCGGGAGGGCGAAAAAGCGTACGACCCCGTGTAGCCATCGCCGCCTGTCCAGCAGCCATTGCCGCGAGGCGCGAATGCTTCCTCTCCGCCTCTGCGATATCCGATCTCGGCAGCTCTACCACCTGTCGCTCCACTGCAAGGTACGCACCTGCTTCTTTCTCTCGCTCAATCTCCTATACGATGGCTTCGATCTGAGGCAAGTCGAAGTTCTGTGCACAAATCAGGCTGGTGCCTCGATACGAGGTCAGGATGATAGCTTACCGTGACCTTCCCGTAACTCTTCATGACGCTGATCTCAATGTTTTTGGCCCCCGTCTGGACCACCTCCAGCAGAGTCTTGATGGTCAGTTTGATGGCTTGGTCGCGTGTCAAGTCATCTTTGTGATTCTTTTCCAAGAAATCCCGGACTGTCTTGGAGGAGCGGCCGATGGCGTTTGCCTTGTTCATATAGTTGAGCGACGCGCGTACCGGGCGAGCTCTCATACACTGCGCTGTAGATTCCACTGGGCTCTGTTTGGTAGAGCGTTGGCTGGGAGTCATGGAGATCGAAGCCTACAATGAATTTGTCTTCCACCGTCTCCTTCAGTTCGAGGCCCTGGCCGTCAAACTCCTTCAGCTGTGTCATCGCACGGTAGTAGATCTGCTGCTGAGCGCGCGGCATGCGCGTGATGTAGTCCTTCAGCGTGATCGTCGCCTTGGTTGTGTGGAAATGAGGGAGCTCGGCGAGCCGCCTGCGGGTCACGCGAGTTCAGTCGCAGCTCGTACCGGAGAAGGCAATGCGCAAAACGACCTCGGTCCACTGAAGGCTGTCCGATCACTGTTGAATAACGGCACAGGTGATCGGAGAGCAGGCACGACGTGATATAAACAGCAACAATGCGTACCGGACAGCATACTGGGACTGTTGCAGAATGCGTGACGCTTTTGAGATCGGAGAATGGAGGGAGACACGGGATATGCACTGCCACGCTCAGCCGTATAAACGCTGAAGATTCCGCAAGACAGAGATCACACTGTGAGTTGTATTACGACCTCGGGGATGAGTATTGGACTATACACGACGGTGTAAGTAGATGTATATGAAATATGATAACATGGGACAGACGATGGCGTGTGCAGAACAATGTCTGTGAGGCGAAGCACCGTAACATCAACGCGGAGTCAGGCGTCGATAAATAGTCAAGTAAAATCAATAGACACGCCTGTATAGAATAGAGTCTCTCAGAACTGCAATTTGAACATAGGGTTGGAGTTGGCGAGCTGTATCGGAAACTGTCGTCGACGGCATGCGCGGTGGTCGACATCACTGATGAATATGAAGTCCTCTCGCACCAATGGGAAGGAGTCGTCACAGTCAAGTGACTTGAAATAGACGACCGTCTGCTCCAGCTTCTGCACAACGAGGTATTGTCCGGCAGCGAGGTGCTTTTCGGGCCCTATTGTTCGAAGTAAGGTGCATATGGTACCGACGCGTAGAGTGAGGTGGATATCGGGGACGAATGAATTGTCGACGAGGAGGTCCTTTGCGACTCCCGTTGTATCGATTGCGTGATACGTAACCGGTGGAGTTTCGGGGCAGCCGGCGCACACAACGATCGACTCGTTTATTCGCCTAGCAGCGGCAAAGGCAGGGTTGGTGTCCGCATAGGAGCGAGGCTCATGACTGAATGCAAGCGATTGTAATCTGAAGGGAAGAAATATGAGACAGCGTCAATATAGCGACAAGGGAGACACTCACTGTGCGATATCATCTTGAAGAACGGTGCGCAGGCGTGACATGAGCGTCATTGGGTCGGGAAACAACGCGATAAGGCAGATATACATCTGGATGGCTTCACAGACAGATACGGAGTCGGCAGAGGGACGCGCGGCCGCGGTGTGTAAGGCATTTGCGAGGCGCTTGAGGAAGAGACCGAGCATCTGCCAGTGCTGGAAATTGGAGCATATAGTGTGAGCGGGGGGCAGGATTATATCTGTGGCGGTGTCGACAGGGAGCACGGTACGGCGTGTGGTTGCGATGTGTGTGTACATGACTGAGTCCAAGGGCGCGAATATGTCTTCGTCGACGGGTGCTGCTGTTGGGGGCAGGGACATGGCGGGAGAATGCTGGACGTGTACAGCGAGGATATGCGGTAACCTGCTAGTAGTATTTCTGATCCTCAAATTCAGTTCAGATTTGTAATTCAATAATATAGACACGCACCAATCTAGAAAAAGAGACCTCCGAGAGCCCCGGTGGAGCTTCACAAATGGGCCAAACTGAGTATAATTGCACTGTCCCTGGCACGGTACTCCGCCGTATCCCCAGGAAGGATAAACGCAAGGCGTTCCGGTCTCCTCAGGCATCGAGCAGGATGTCAGGGAGTGTTGGGCATCATCGCAAGAGCCGAATCGTATGGTCAAACACGCGTTGTCGAAGAAAGACCGGGAAGTGTGTGCACAATAGGGATGACCACTCGCATGGCCAGGCCTCGCTCCGGAGTTGGTGAAGTCGGTGACTTGGAAGCCGCGTGAGCGATATTTGCGCATGCAACAGCGAACGTTGGGATGCAACGCTCGGGAGGGTGAGACGCAGCAGACACCGCGCAAGGTCAAGCGAGGATATGTAACGCAAATGGCGTCCGCGGAGATGTAATTGACCACTATTGTGCCCCAAAATTGGGTGATTGTGGCCAAAGCGCTTAGTCCCGTGGCGACGACAATGTCGAGATGTTCCCCCGAGGAACGATGCATGTTGACGACGGTACAGATGCCACCGACATCGTCGTAAAGGGTGGCATACGAATCTTCTTCGACGGGCCATGTTATTTCGTAGCCTTCGCTGTTGATGAGATAATTAACAACGTCAAGGGCGGCACTAGTTGAGCAATAAATGTCAAGGTCGCCGGGCTGCCACCTGCACCATACAGTGCCCTGCAAGGCAAAGTGAAGCGCTTGAGAGCCCGATACAACAGAGCCCGTCCTCCTCAGCACTTGTCTGAAGGCAAGTGCATCATGGAAGTAGAGCTCAAGCGTTGTATTCCACTGACGGGAAAGAAAACCATCGACGAGTGCTCGGTAAAGGCGACAAACTCCACGTAGAATTGATAGCGTCTCGAGTGGGGCGTGCTGGATGATCGCGAGCAGCATGTCGTTGTCGAGGTGAGGGGGTGACATTGTTGCCCACTGCGCGGCGAAGCAGAGAGGACATATATAGGCTTTTTTATATAGCAGTGCATGAGATGATTATTGCACAGTATAGTTCGACGAGAAGCGGTGCACAGCGCTAACCTGCAGGGATATTTATGGAGGGACGTAATCGGAAGCGTACAGAGAGTTATAGGTATTGTGTGAGGTATCTAGCGAGCGCGCGCTCGGTGGAGACTTGTTCGATATCTTGGCCACTTTGGTGATACCACCATAGCGTGCGGCCAAGCGCATCCACCGTCATATCGTCACCATTCAACCAGTGGCTCGTTTCTTCGGCAGGCCCGCCCTTGACGACTAATGCGCGACCGCGAAGGTCTCCTTGGTTGATGAATCGCGTAGCGAGGGAATTGAACGGCAGATCACTGTCCGGATCATTGCCGCGGTCAAGGCCGTAGATTGTGTAGTACCACGATATGTTACTCGGAGCCCGATGATAGAGCTCACGGTGGCAGATTGGGGACCCTTCACCGATAGCGTCAGAGAATGCGGCGGGCGTAGGATTGCCATTGACATCAAGGTCAATATTGAGCGGCAAAAGATACATCTGAACGGCATTGAGGGACGACAGCGGGTGGGGTTTGGCTCGAGCAGGTTCGTCAGCTAGAATGACGAGGGCGTTATACGACGGCGATGGAACTGTCGCAACAACTTGGGAACATCTGCCTGCTGCCAACAGACGTCGTACCCTCTGATAACATGGTCAGTATTTGTGTATAGCAGGCACAATGTACACGCACGCTCTTGCCTATGACCCAGTGCGGGTTTCGAGCTTTGATGTAAGTTCGAATGGCACCTGGTGTGAGCGCGACGCAGTCCCCTATAGCGTCGAGCAGCATGGTACGAATTTCTTCATCGTTTGGCGCATACGAGGAGGCCATTGTTGCGAGCTGCAGTTTTGGTGTGCAGCGAATGGAGGGAAGTTGTGGAATTGAGCAGTGTGGACAGTAAGGCAATGCGGCGACTTAAATGCACGATGTTGTCGACAGGCTCACCTACATTGGGTCAGTAAGGCGATGCGATAGCGATGCTGATCATCGTGTAATGACGTTCGCGCAGCGCGTGTAGCGGACATTGCACAGGAATTTGATCCTGCGTACTGGTTTCGAGCGTCGGTGCGGTAGCGAATCCATTTCGACGCACGTTACGCGACTATGGGCGCTGATTACCAGCTCGGGGGGGGGGGAGGGTCGTGGAGGGAGTTCGGGTATGTTGAGCTCGACGATCAGTGCACACTGTGAACAGCCGTTGGGGAAGCACGTAGTGATTAACGAGACGACGCACGTCGTGTCATTCAGCTCCGAATTGACATCTAGCACGGCGGCAAAGCCATGTGACGAGTCTTCCTTGATGGGTTGGGCGCGGACAGTGCGTGTGGGGCAAACATAAAATGCACACGCGGGCGGTACAAGTCCTCTGGCTGAACGAAGCCTTCTGACTGAACGAAGCCTTCTGGCTGAACGCAGCCTTCTGGCTGAACGAAGCCTTCTAGCTGAACGATGACAGAGGCGAGAAAAAGGAGCCGGGGACAACAAAAGAAAGGGTGACCGGCGTGGCGTGTACGCGGAGTACAAACGTTGGGACTGGGAGGCGGCGCTGGGCTCGCAGTGAACGACCCACACTGAGAGGGAGCACGCGAGCGCTGACATACCGTATTTGACTGATTCTTCCACGCAAAAGGTAGCTGGGGTAAAAGACGAAAGGGCGGCCGGCGAGGCGATCACGCTGAGCACAAGCATTGGGACTGGCGGGGGGCGCTGGGGTGGCATCGGAAGACCGACGACGAAAGAGAGTGCGCCAGCGCGTATTTGCCATTGGAGATAGTCTCCCACAGGCAGATTAGACAGCTTCAACCTTCGCAGGCTCAGTAATTGGAGACCATATTTGGCTGATTTTTCCGCGTGGTACATGAGCTTCGTCGAATAAGGAATTTGAAACAATGCCAATACTGCGAGGAAATCCCTATAGCGTATACAATCTACATGTATACAAGCGTTTCCATTGGCAAGGCAAAAAGGGTACGATAAAGTATAAAGTAATTGTTCACGGCTGTATGTCTTCGAGATAATACCAAGGTTATGTGATAGTACTCATTTCTAAGTCCAAGCCGTGACATGTGCGAAAAGCCGCAGGGAGTCGCAAACCACCTACAAGGAGCCTTGGAAGCGTTCGTCCTCTTTATCTACGCTCCCGGTAGGATAGCCGTTACAAAGTAGAGAGACAGCGCGCAACGTGTGAGTAAGGCGATATAGCTTATCTTGCTTATCGGTATAGCGTGCGATGTAGCATTCGAGAAGGACGACATCGCCTAGCTTGAGGCTAGCTATGTCGAGCAGGGTCATTTCACTTTTCTTTTGAAAACGCGCGGTGGCGTCGTAGTAGCGATCAAATTGCCGGGCCTGAAAGAAGGGACATTAGCCGCATCCCAATCACTAGACATGGGCTGGACTCACCACGGCGGCTCTCTGTCCAGGGACACGCACGGCTTGCCAACGGTTGGCTTTCACTTCGACCAATGAGACGTCGAGGGTGCCTGTGCACGGATATAAGAAAAGCACGATACGAAAAAGAACGAAGACTCACTAGAGCGAGCTGGGTCAGTGAAACGGCGCACAATTCCCTGGACTGCGTCCTGGCCAACAGTTGTCAAAGGCCGTATGGTGATGGAGACGTTGTCGGCGGGTTCTCCATCACGATTGAAGAACCACATATGGGTAACTTCACCTATATGCCAAACGATTACAGGAATGGCCGTGTCCGGCTTGCACACGGTGTTAGCGTGCACGGTTGCAGTAGGACCCCAGGACAGGCTATGTGGCAGGCGGGCACTAGAGTATGTCGAGTCGCTATCGCTCTTGTACGCAATCATCTTCTTCATTCGACTATGAGTAGTTCAGACGTATTGAATGCGATGGCCGGAGAATGGCGCACCTAATTATGTCGTCATTGAAGAAAGGACGGCGCGGGATGATGACGGCGTTGGGGTCAAAGACACTCTGCGCCGAATAGGACGGCGTGGCTTCGGGCACGCGCGATTGCGGGGCATATACATCGCGTATATTGACAGAAGTGGACTCCGCATGCGCATCACCTGCGGCTTCAGGCGTGGTGGAGTTGCCGATGGCAGCATTGGGCTCGTCGGCCATCGTTGCGGTGGAGTTGCTGATGCGCACGTTAACAGAAAGCTCAAATAAGACACGGGACCGTACGGACCTGTCGGATGCGCTGTCCGCTGTCGATCTGCGAGCCGTGAGACGGTAAACTCGTACAGCACTAAGAGCACCTACGTGGCGATCTCTTTGCCTGCTCTGGAAGTTGATAGTCAGATACATTGCAGGGCAATACAACGAGTAATCTCACCTGGCACGCTTTGAACCGGGAGAGCTTGGCGAGCTGTCGTCTTCAGCGGTGATGGAGGCGAGATTACGTTTGGCACGGGTGCCCATAGTAGACATGATGCATTTCAAAGGCTGCACGCGCAGATGCTTTAAGCAAAAGCTTTGCACAGCATCTGTTGAAACAAGTGAACGGGGAAATCATGAAGGGTGAGACCCGATTCACGCGTTCGCAGAGTCGATCGTGGGCTTGACGGTATCGCCTCGCAGAGCGCAAGACACGCTGAAGATGTGCACAGCCTCAGCCGGACCTATCACAGTTTTGGTCATTGCCTCAGTCCTACAGCAGCACAGATACAGGGTGAGCTTACTCAGGACGAAAATAACGGTTTGCAAGTCATGGAGGGTAAGACCGGATTCACGTGTTCGTAGAGTCGATCGTGGACTTGAATGTATCGCCTCGCGGAGCGCAATACGCGCTCAGGACGCGCACAGCTTCAGACCTATCACAATTCTGGTCATTGCCTCTGTCCTACGGCAGCACAGACAGTTCGAACGTACTCGATATGAAGATAATGCACATTGCATTCGTCTTCATAATACATCGCCGGTCTCCTCGGCACCTCGTTGGAGGCAAAGAGAGAAAATCAGCTGGGCAGAGACCTGATCAGGCAGCCTGGCGTCAGTGGTAGTCAGAGTCGCGAGGCGCGTCGGTTGTCACATGTTACATGTTACATGTCACTAGTCACACATCCGAAGTCACCCGGTCCCCCGGGCCACATCGTCGCAGCGGGGTCTCCCGTGCAAGGGGGTAAGACGACGTCGAGGCATCACATCGAATTTCACTCGGAGCATACGTCTGCGAGACTATCACAACTTACAGGAAGTCGGGCAATTGTGCATGTCAGTGAAAGAAGAAGGAACATATAGGACGCAGAAAGATACGAGGTAGAACAAGAGTTCATGAGGAAGTCATGTACATACTGATAACGAGCAACGAAATGTTCGCATACATTTTACAACGGGTAAGGAATAGAAGGCGTTAATAGAATTGGGGTTGTGAATAGGACTGGAGTTCAGTGCGTCGGTGAGTAGATCTCCCACATCATCGACAAATGGAAGCTCACTTCATTTACGTCTGGCGCGTAGGACCCCATGGAACGAAATACTGGCTGCCTCTGGCCGCCTCGGCGAGAGAGGGAGTGCCTCGCCATTGGGAATGTTTCGTGTTAGCTATCTGCAGAGGGAACTGGTAACGCCTACGCGCGAGACGCCTGTCGTCGGAGACGTAGATCGTTTCAACCGGCTTCACATCGACGGCGACAGGGCATTCCAGGCCCTTGATTTGGATGCACCCGGGCTCCATTTTTTGAACGACGACGTATTCCCCGGCATGCAAGGTGTACGTGGAGTCGATGGTCTTCGTGAGTATGCATACGCTGCCGACGAGAACAATCAGCTCTTCGTCAGGTAGCAGGCGCGGTATAAGCATGGGGCTCGGCGGGACGCTGTTGCTGTCCGAAGCTTGGTAGATGAAGGGCTGAGAGCCGGTGCGACGGACGAAGCCAAGATTGATCCTGGCGGCAGCGATCGCGCTGGGATCCAAAGCAGCCTGCGGGCGTGCAGCAGGATAACGCGCAAGAAATTCGAGCCTGTAGCACAAAATGAAGCGCCGCAGATTGCAAGCATAAAAGTTACTCACCGTATGATGTCGGTTTCCAATAAGCTGCCGTTGCAGTGAAGGAGATCGACGGGGTCGGGATGAAGAATCAGGAGGCAGAGGTACATTTGGATAGCTTGGCCAACGCTGCGACCGTCGATACACCGAGGAGTGCCTGCAATCGCTTGCGAGAAAGCGAGGCGAAGGACGAACCCCGCAAGGATATGCGTAGTGCGAAGAAGCGGGCGGGTCGACATATGAGGGGGGCGCGACAGCCCCACGTAGGGAGGGGGGCGAGGGGCATGGACGGTTACCGGACTGATCAGTTCAAGAGGGGGGTGGGGGAGTCTCCGAACGGTAGGTGTAGCGCATAGACTCGACGGTCTTTCTGGGGGAGAAGCCCAGTCCTGACATGGCGGTTGAGTGAAAATTCGCGACGCACATTTGGATTTATTTCTATTATATAAAGCGCGCTACGCCACGGCAAAGCAGCTGTAGCGACGATGAGCACTCTCCAGTGGCGCATAGGTCCGAGTAAGTGGCTCACGCGTTTTGAAATTTTTGTAAGAAGGATCGCGCTGACTCGAGACCGTCCATAGAATGCGTGATCAAGATCATATCCGCATTTGACATGGAGAACCAGGTCCTCCATTTGACAGGGCAGCGCCCATCTTCCTCGATGCCTTCCGATGCAACGGGTGGTGTTGCGCCGTAGCTGGAAATAGTATAGCTGTGCGTACGACAAAGCGATCTGTCTCAAATATATCTCGCCGTCAACTTAGCGCTGATAGTGTTGACGCGAAAAGCAATTGGACAGATGTCTATAGCGCTGGTGAGCAGCAAAAGACACGACCTACAGAGTACTTTCGTAGCATGGCTCGGAGCATGATGTACCCAACAGTGCGGTAGGGAGCTGCAAGGCCACGCTTATCAGTAAAACATGACAATACACCGCTATACAATAGAACGTTGCTGCGCACGGAAAATCGTTGAGGCAAGATCTCTGGTCGAAACTGGGGTAGGTGGGTGTGGCGGGACGCCAATATCAAGTTTGGGGTGTCGGTCCCGTTGGAGCATGGAACCGATCACGATGATAACAAAAATCACGTGGATCTTTGGAGGTGACGCGACGGCCTCGATCGCACGTAGGCAAACATCTGGAAACCCCTCCCCCCGTAAAAGATCCTAACGGTTGCCTAATACAGCAAGTCGCGTCGCCGCGGCGGCCCTCTGTCACACTCCACCCTACCAGCCTGCATTGTCACAGTTGTCACAGCCTTCGCACTCCTCTCCCCGACCTCCCCACACCCCCCATATCACCCAAATGACCCCCACAGACATTGATGAAAACATAGCAGCTCATCTCCC
Source organism: Auriscalpium orientale (assembly GCA_019915035.1). NCBI lineage: Eukaryota > Fungi > Basidiomycota > Agaricomycetes > Russulales > Auriscalpiaceae > Auriscalpium > Auriscalpium orientale. The sequence goes on from JAHLMH010000006.1 coordinate 142,187, forward strand.
AGTAATATTATTTCTTTTGATCTCCCACCATTGATTTTCATCCTAATCCCACAGGCTAACATCGACTTTGTCGATGTCTTTCTGAACGCCCCTGGCGCCGTCGACATTTACTATACACCAAGCATCACATCGTCCCAGCCAGCCGCTCGTACTATCGTAAGGAACAGCGGCTCTCATCTCTAACACAAGGTCTCATTTTTTGCAGAGGATCAGACTCGAGGCCGCGCCTGCGCTGCACCCGCGCTGCAGCTGGCCCACCATCGCGTGCGGCATCTCAGAGCAACATAATGCGGTGATTGGGTTTGTCGCCGCCGACCCCGTGTTCCCTTTGCTGAACATGACATCAAACATGGCGGCGATGCCTGCACAGGACGCTCAGGCGCACGCGTTCTCATCTCCATCTGCCCGCAATTCAGACGCAGCCGACTGGGAGGTGCCGGACTCCGACCCCGAAGACCTCCTGGTTATTCCCAACGTCGTACGTCTCCCGCCGTCCCCGCGCGCAGCGCCCTCGTCTTCACCGTCCACCTCGCACAACGTCCATGAGCAGGCGCTCCCAAAGGACCCCATGCGACCAGCTTCCCATGATGCTGCAGGTCCTCACCCCACTTTGTCTGCCGTCACGGTCCAGGACGCCGCGCCCGCCGCATTCTCCGCAACGAGCGGCGTGCAGAGCTCTCCCCACACCCTGCCCGCGCACACAGCCTTGTCCCCAACGCTCTCTGAGTCTTCTCGCACCTCGGACTCCCACAGCTGGCTAGAGAACCTGCGAGTCCCCAGCATCCCATTCACAAGCATGCCGTCAGACATCCGCCAGCTCTTGCTGGAGTCTGACTCAGACATGTCGCCGTCGCATCATGTCGATAGTCTGCAAGCCTCGACCTCACCAAGGCCTGTCAACGCCTCTCCATCCCACTCCTCCAGTGTCTTCCCCTTTGTCAAGGCCAGGACGCCCCACTCGGGCTCTGACACGGAACCGTCGACGCCGCTCTCCTTGATGCGCTCTCCCGAGCATGCCCTCCAAGCTCGTTCCAGTCCATCCGTGGTCCTGGCCTCCCCCGAAGCAAGCCCCGGGCATGACCCGTTCAGCCCTCCACCGCCTCGCAACGTGTCTCATCAACCCCACCGCTCGGTCAACCGTCTCCAAAGCATCGCCATCCCATTCACAACCGCCTTGCAGCTCGCGGATCATCCCCCGAGTCCCTCGCCAGCATCGCGCAGCCGCACGCCCTTCGCTGCACACGAACGACGCACCCAACCACCGAGCTCAACGCATGTGCTCCTCAAACGTCACCGAGAGGAGGTGGGTGCACAGCGCGACCCACGCAAGGCGAAGGTTGCTGGGGAGAGAGTTGACGGGGGCGGGTAACTTCGGCGGCGGGTAGCTTACACAGTGCAATCGACTACCAAACAGTATTATCTTGATTGACAGGGCAACGGTGAGGGAATACAATTGTATGGCTGCCTCTACGAAAAGAAAGATAGCGAAAGGGAATGACACTGCAATGTCGGCCTCGCTGGGATAGCCTATACACAAGTCAACATTGAAGACTGCCAAGTAGCCATTGGCGGCGCACCTTCAACACGCATCTCTCATTCGAATTCCTCCTCTATCGCGATCTCGGACCAGCCTCCCGCCCCACCCGCCACCTTCAGGGTGACCTCGACTCTCCGGACCAAGCCCTCGCTTGCTGCCGCAGGGGCTGGCTCGTACTCCGCGTGCACGTGCTCCATGTCCTGCGCGGGCAGTGGCATCCTTGATGGCGGGTTGGTCTTCCATACGGAAAGATGTGGGTCGACGACGACGTGTTGCGCCGCGTGCGCAGTGATCCCCGCCGCGGACACCGTAAGGGTCAGCACCTGCGCGTACACCGTTGGTATGAGATATCCCAGGCAAACGGCACAGCACGCACCACGATGCGACCGGGGGCGACCTCTACGTTGAAGCAAATATGCGAGTCCATAGTGAGTGTCGAGAGGAACGGGCGACGCGATGGGCACGATGTGCCGCGCAGCGAGATAAGCTAGCCGCGCGCGCGAAGTGTGACACACAGTGACGCCCCGACTTCGTGCACCCCAAGGCTCGCCTCTGTTGCTTCCCTCCTGCATTCGCGTACCATGGCAGCCAAGGTGCGTCGCCTTTCTCCTGAACGTGCCTTACTGACCCTAGACACCTGGTCAGGACACTCTCGACGAGTTCACCTGTGCGATGACCGGCCACGGCACGGTGGACGTCCTCTTCACTCCAGCAGACGGCGGCAAGGCCACGGTGCGTACACAAACATACTCGGCTGCGGGCGTACGCTCTGACCATGTCTGTTTGCTAGCATCTACGAGTTGTCTCAAAACCGAAGGCCTCCAGGCCTGCTGGGCTCGCTCAGCGGACAGTGCGTACTACCATACTTTACACCATTCGCGTCTAATCTGAGCACGTCCCTTCACAGCACTATCGAGTGACGTCCACGCGCAAGACCTCCGCCGCGCCCGGTGGCAGCCGCCTCCCCGGGCGTGTCATTGCAGGCATCCTGCCTGACAGTGAGCCAGGGCCAGTCTCTGACGTCAACGACCTCACGCGCGGCGCTGTCCTGCCCAACAACCCCCTGCAAGGCTCACACACACAGTTCGCGGGCCTGCAAGCATCCGCGGCGTCCGCAGATGACCACTCGCGCGACCAGTTGCCCACCGTCGATCCCGTGGACGACGGCAGCGCCGGGCGTGCGCACTCACCACTCGGCCAGCCCTCTGAGGACGGCTGGGACAGCGCCGCTGATGACCCCTTCGACCACGGCTTTGAGGACGAGCTGCTCCCCGACCTGTTCGACCAGCGCGGTCGCGACGAGCTCGACGCGCTGCTACTAGGGCAGACACCGACTTCCCATCTGGATGGCCGCCGCGCTAGCTCCTCCAAGCCCTCGGCATTGTGAGTCCCCTTCGCAAATGCCCACCGCCTCCTCACTGAAATCATCTGCTCAGTGGTGCGCACGCCAAGGCGTCGACCCCGGGATCCGCCCATCGATCGGAGAGCATCCGCAAACGTGCCCGCTTTGAGTCAAATGAGGAAGCCGACGTGGGCCGTTAGGTTGGAATTGTAAGACAGTGAACAGAGCGAGGGAGATTTTAATAGTTCCGGGTGCTGCTCTTTTCTTAGCTACATTGCAATCCCACTTTCTTGAGCGCCGCGGGACCACGACACCAATGCACATCAGGGAACATTTTATTTTTGTAAGGGATGCATGACAGTGTAAGCAAGGCGCGCGCAAGGGTACAGCAACATCTAACACAACAAATTACCGCCGAAAACCAACATGAACAGGATCTGGCAGCCAGGCAAAGCAGCTGGTCAGGCTGCAGGTAATCGATGAACAGCGGACAACGCACCAAGGCCTTTTCTCATATCGCGAGGTCCTCCACCGCCTCCTCAAGCAAGCCCGCGCTCGCATCACCGAACGGGCTCATGGGACATGGCCGTGGCCCTGCCATTCGCGGCACCGGAGGAGGCGACGGGCTCTCGCGGCGGGTCCGCACGCGCCTGTGCCACGGCGCCGGGGTAAGTGGCTTGAAAGGGAAAGGGACATCGTTGTCGTCCTCAGTCGACTGGCCAGCTGTCGGTACTGTCGCCGGGGGCGATGGCGCCGTGGACCCTGGGGTGAGCGCAGGCGACGGCGGCGGGGCCCTCGGGCCGTTGGAAGACGTCTCGAGCTCCCTAGAGGCCGGGTCCCCAGTGAACCATGCGGCGGCGGCGATGGACTGCGGAGGGGCGCCGGGCAGACCGCTGCTAAGGAATGTGGGAGGGGAGAAGAACGGCGTGGGAATGGGCGCAGCGATGGTGGGAGACGGAGGCGGGTCCGGCACTAAGGCGGGAGGGCCCACGGCGCCGTTGCTCGAGAGACGGCTGGACGCAAAGTTGGAAGCGAACGCGGGCGTGGTGAACGGCGGGAAAAAGGCAACGGCCGACGCGCCGCTGGACGGAGGCGCCAGCGGCGCGTCAGGCGCGCTGGTGGCGTCACCTGCTCCTGTAGCGCTGCCTGTGGCAAAGGAGGCGGTGCCGGCGTGCGTTGCCGCGCCCATAGGCGGCGGGTGAGCAACCCAGACGGCGGTGCGCAGCTCCGGGACGCTGATCGTCTGCACCAGCAAGTCAGTCAGTACATCCCCGTTCGACGTTGCCAGCTACGCACATATTCGCCGGGGTTGCCCAGGAAGAAGTTAAGATTCGCTTGCAGGACTTGATGCGCCATCCTGGCAGGCGCGCGCCTTGGTGGGAAGATGGGGAGACGCGGAGGCAAAACAGCCTCCGTGTCGCGTCCCGCAGTCACACGTCACACGTTACGTTCCCGCGCTCGCGTAGTCGCGGTCAACAGACCTGCGTTGCAAGCGCGCCTCTCCCTCGACGCGTTTCGACGCGCTAGCCACGCGTTGCCCGACCCGCGCAACCCTCTCTGCAGTCGCATGGTGAGCCCCCGTCTGCTGCCCGCCCAGCCCGCCAAGCATTCCAATATTAACGGCTTGGCGCGTCGCCGCAGATCATTGGCCTCCTTCCCCGCCCAACTCTGTCTTCCTTCGCTGGCCGGACTAGCTTTTATACCGACAGCCCCCTCTTCCCAGACGGCTGCGCTACCAGCCTCACCCCCCCCCCTACCCGCCTGGCCACCAACCTTCGCGGAATAGCTCTAAGGAAAGTCCACTCTTTGCCTTGCATGATACCATTCCTGGCGTCTCTTGGCACCCTCCCTCGCTCCGAAGCATTGACTAATTCGAGTTCTTTCTCATCAGGCCTCTGAGCAAACCGCGTGCACTAGGCCCGCCCCGCTGCCCTCAATGGTGCGCGTCGCTCGCCACCCGTCCTGACCCATCGCTAACCGTTGCCCAGCTTCGATCCAAGAAGGAATACAGCCCATACAGTATCTACCAGGCGCCGCATTCGTTTGACTTCGCCGCAGCCGTCCAAGACGCCCTTTCATTGGACGTGGAGCGCCCGAAGGACGCTCGCTCCGAGGACGCGTTCGACATCAACGCCCTGTTCGAAGCCCTCGTTGACGGCGTGCCGCACGCCGCGCCCGCCGCCCCGCCCAACGCCCTGCCCGCGGAGGTCCCCCCGCGTTGTGCGCCCCAACCGGCACAGGACACGCCACATCTCGACGCCCCGCCTGCTCGGGTGTCTGCACGCCGCCAGGCCAAATCGCTCGCAGCTGCTGCAGTGCTGCCTGCGTATCGTACCAACGCGCTCACGGAAGCCCCAACCCCACGCGACGATGAAAAACTGGCCAGCTTTCACCGCCGCAAGCATCGCTTGCTGAAGCGCAAGGTCGACCGTGCGTTCAGTGAGTCGGGCCTTCCCCGGCCCACTGCGGACGTGATCAAAAAGTACGGCAAGCCTTCGACGACGACGACCCTCCTGGACACCGAAGCGCTGCCCGTGGCCAAAGGCGCGTTCGTCGCCAAGGCACAGGGCATAGCGCCAGCCGCCGTGCCATTCAAGAACACGGTCGTGCCCGCCGAAACGCTCCTTCAAGATCCATCGTTTGGGCTCAAAAAATGGGAGGGCGAGTGAGTCACAAGCGGCACGGAGAGCTTGCGCCGCGGCTGATCATCTGAGCAGCGACAGCCACGCAATTGTAGATCGCGAGAAGCGCATTATGGCGTACATGGTGGGGGCGCCGCGTGGAGATCCCGGCTGGAAGGACCTCGCTCCAAGCGGAAGTGCGGCCATGGACGAGATACAAGAAGCGTTGGGGTTGACTCCTGCCCAGCATGGCAATGGGAGAGGGCAGTACCCCACACTGAGCACGGGTTTTTCGTTTGGTGGAGGACCCCGCGTGCGTGGCCCGTCGTTCTTCTCAGCCGTCTAAACTAACGCGCGGCTGCACAGACACCTTTCAACATCCCAAACGGCATCAACCACAGGCGGGCGTTGGATCGCCTCGTTCGTCATCCATCCTTTGTGCGGTTTGCCGGCCAAGGCAATGGTGCGTACGGCTTGCAAGCGCGTCTCATTGGCAAGGCCTGACCCCCCCTTTAGCCGGCGTTTTGACTGGTGCACCGCGGATGTATCGCCACCTCGACAACGTCCTCATCGACATCCAACGCGATGACCCCACGCTGCAAAAGCCATTCAGCAACAGTGTTTTCCCTGCAGCGACCTTCAACTTCGGCCCTCAGGCTGCGACCATACCGCACCGCAACTCCCGCAACGTGCCATACGGCTGGTGCGCGGTTACGGCGCTCGGTAACTTTGACCACACGCGCGGCGGGCACCTTGTACTCTGGGACATCAAGCTTCTCATTGAATTCCCTCCAGGATCAACCATCCTGATCCCATCCGCCATCCTCACGCATTCGAACACCGCCATCCAGCCAGGGGAAACCCGCCAGTCCTTCACTCAGCATTGCTCAGGCTCGCTGGTTCGGTGGTGGACATATGGGTTTCGCACCGAGGCCACCATGGCGGACGAGGACCCGGCCCTCGCCGAGGAGATGCGCAACGAGGCGGCAGGACGGTGGAAGGAGAAGCTCGGCATGTTTTCGAAGGTGTCACACCTCCGTCGCGATTTGCGTGCGTTTCCATGATGGGTTGTTCGCGCTCTCAAGTGGGTCTAAGCCCTGCATTCTTGGTCTCAATACACTGTAATATAGGTAGTACGGTCTGCGAAGCAATTGACGTAGAATTGGGCGGCCCTATCAAGCACTGTCGAGCTCTTCCACTCGAGCGGAACCTCTGGCCCGAACACCGGGAGCATGTGAATGCTACGTTGCAGCCGCGACACCGGCACTATACTGACCATGCGCTCGCCGTTCTCAAGGGCTCTAGAGACGCGGTACATATTGTGATTGGGGTCTGCTCTCGGCGAGAATTTAGAGAACCATTCCACATATGCGAAGTGCGTCGGTGGTGTCCTTCCGGGGTCGCTACTCGCGAACGTGGTTTCTATGGCGGTCTGCGAGAGAGAGAACACGATCCTAACTTGAACTGCGCGCCACGCTATGCGGATACAGTATGCTATAAACGAACGCCCGCCAGTAGACGACAGGAACGTACCATGGATCGGTGAGGCGTCGTCGTCAATCTCGCGATCATCCACCAGCGCTGTGTCGAACCTTCCGTCTTGCAGACGCCGTTGTGTATCGCGATACTTTGGCCTGGCGTAGATGCAGTCCAATGTCTGAGGGGCGTCGTCGCGGCCTTGGGCATCTGGATGCCAGAACTTGACCTTGTGGAATGCCGCCACAGTTCGAAAGGTGAATGAATAAGTCGCAGCGACACGCTTGACGCGGGCGGTGCTCCAAGCCGGGTTATTCCACTGAACAATATAGCGAGCCAGGGCTTGATTGAACATCTTGGCGCCGTACCGCGTGCGCACGTTCGCAAAAGATACAGCCTTGACATTGGGGTTCTTCGCGACCTTCTGACGAAGGTGCCGAGGAATCTGGGCAGGCTCGAGGTCGCCAATGGCTGGTGAACCGCTGAGACGCCACTGGATAAACAGCTCGTGCCGCATGATCTTCTCCCGGCGCAGAAGCCACTTGGTCATCTGCGGGTATTCATCCTTATGGTTTGTTGCCCGGTATGCGTCCTTCGCAAGGTCTATGTGCAGACGTTCAGAATACTCTGTGTTGTAATTATCCGTTGTGCCGAACAGTTTGATAGAGTCCGAGTAATGCAGCATGGAGTGTAGCTTCGGGAGGTCAAAACTGTTCACCGCACCTAAGAGATAAAACTCGTCTTTATTCTCGTGGAAGCGGGCCAGTGCATTGTCGAGATATTCAAGTGTATTCGAGGAATGTGTGGGGTATTGTGCAATGTAGACGAAGTCGAGCAAAGCGCGCAGCGCGCGGATGAGGCCGGCGTTGCTAGCACCGTTTGGAAGGGGTATGTCGGTGACGGCACCGAGGAGCACGCGACAAATGTCCTTATGCTCCTGACCTGACACGCGCGACAGGTGTGATATCCCAGACGCAAAAAGGCGGAGGTTGTGGTTAGGGGGCATGCGTGCAAAGCGGGCGTCGATCTCGGCCGCTCCAAAGACCTTCTTCAGCCATGCGACGACATGCTTCACCATGCCTTGGTACAGCTGGTGCAAGACGTCGGGCGTGATGGATTGGTATATGTCGGTGAAGGGCAAGTCCTCCCAGAATGGATGGTGGATAGGCTTGATGCCTACGTCCTGACATGCTGTCAGATAAGCCGGCATGCCCTCGTCCGCGGCGTCCAGTGCGGAATACACATCGTCGATATTGCGTTTCTGGAAATCCAGCCACTCGCCTAGGTCTCCCCGCTCCATGAGGCAGCCTTTCGGGCACTCCATATTCTTGCAGCCAACGACACGGCATTGCTCTGGATAATCGCCCACGTACGCTGCCAGGATGGGGTGGCAACGGCGCACGACGCCGTCACCGCCGGCCATTTGCACGCCATGTAGTCCGGCGTCCTTCAGCTTGCGTAGGATTTTACGCATGCACGCATGGAACATATTGGCTAGGGCGAGGCGACGGGTGTCCTTGTTCTTGATATGCGTGAGCCGCGACGTTGGCAAATATCCGAGGAGGATTTGAGCGCGGCGAGAGGGTTTCCGCCGGATCTCTTTGGGGATGTTGCCTATAGTGAGGTAGATGGGGTACGCTGATTTGTTTCGAAACTGAGTCAATTGCGTTGCATCCGTGGACACGATCAATGGCACCACCGTTGCGCCTGGCTTCATGCGCTCAAGGGTACGCTGGGAAGGGTTGAGGTCGTTTAGTTACCGACCTGAAAGCATCACAGAACGGCTGCCGGCGCTCACCTGTACGCGCCACCACCACTTCCCCGTGTGCATCTGATTGTAGACCCGTACAGTCTGGTCTTGGTCGGAATAATGCCGTTCCGGCGCGTATGCCATGTGCGGAGCGAACTCAGGGTCGCCATAGAGGGCCTGGATGCACTCGAGTGCATCGCGATAGTAGAACTCGAACTGCTCCCCACCAACTCGTATCCGATCGTGTTTGAACGACGGGCGGTGGGGAAGCTGGCCGTCAATAATTGTGTTGAGCTCATTAGCATTCTTAAATGGAAGCTTGAGGGCGTCGGCAACCTGCGCAGATGGTTAGCTTCGAAGGGGTTGTAGAAACACGCGTCGACGTACCCCATCGATAGTCAAAAGGTCTGTCAGAGCGGTGGATGTTGGGCCGCGAATTTTGGCCCACCGCGCGACTTCCCAGGCCATCTTGGAAGGAAAGGGATGCCATGGATTGTCTGCGTCCTGTGCGACATCTTGCCCATACAGGTTATACCCGGCGCCCGCGTCCTCACCGATGGGTGCTCCTGCGGTGGCTTGCGGGAAGGGCACAATGACTGGGTCAACCCAAATCGTGCTGTCCTCGGGCGCGTCGCCGGGGGCACCGTTGACGTCGTCATCGCCGGGCGCATCATCCAGGTCGCCTTCTTCATCAGAGGGGACGTCGGCAGGGGGTTCGATGGGCGGGCCCCGATGCCCATGCTCATCGCCAACATTGTCCAGCTCGAGCGCAGCGAGCTCTGCAGCTGGTAGGTCTTCGTCGTCATCTTCGGGTTCATCGTCGGCGGGGCCATCGCTAGCAGGGTCACCACCCGCAAAGTTGTCTTCTTCGGCATGACGGGGCCCCTCGGCTGCAGGAGCATGAGATGCAAAGATCGCGCAATAGAGCAAGGGAGGGTACTCACCTCGCAGCTCCTCGATGGAGACGTCACGTTGGCCCGCGCCTTCATCGAAGGACATTTCTACGTCGGAATCGCGTTGCACAGAGGATCGCGCAGCCATTGCCTGAGATGCGGCAGAGGATGACCGCCTGCGAGTGCTCGAGCCTGCGATGGGAGAACGTGGGGCAGTTTGAGGCTCTGGGCTGTTGAATACAAGATCCCTGCGATGATATGAGCGGCATCGTTCGTTCGTGGTGGTGCCGACATGACGCTGGAGGCCGACATGTGTGAATGATCGCGAGCATCCCATGCACATATAATCGCGAGGACGGGAGGCCATTTTATTGACGGCAGGGAGGACACGATCAAGAGCAGTACATATCTAATCTGTGGGCGGGGTTGGGACTTGTCGGGCGAGCATGTGGCGTCGGAGCACTTACGACGGGCGCGGTTTTTTTTACCCCTTGCCAACAGACTTCCACCGTGGTCACAGCTCTCACTTCCCCTCTACATCCCATCCCGCTCTCTGCCGTTCACCGTGCCAGAGTCTGCTCACCGTTCATATCGGCCAACTCGCACGCCGGGAAGCGGCGTAGGAGGTGCGCATTCGCCCCCAGCAACGAGGCGTTGCCAGCGAAATGGACAGGCTGCGACCGCGCATACGGAAGCAGGCTGCAGACGGTGGTGATGCCACGGCGTCGACCACTTCGAGCAAACGTCCTAAGAAGGGCGCTGTCAGTAACGCTGGCGCAGCCAGCAATGGTGACGTGGCAAACGAACCTGCGGCTGGTGAGCTCGCTGTGCATCGAAGGAGCTCGCTTGCACTCACCTAACTCTAAGCAGCTAGGGCAGAGACCACGAAGAAGCAGAAAGGCGCCCCCGCGGGACGCAAGCGGGCGTGGACGTCGGGTGAGACGCCCGCGGCAGCGAAGAAGTCCAAAAAAGGCGCTCAAGAACAAGAAGCGCACTCACCTCACGACAACAACGACAGCGCGCATGAAGAGCACGACGGTCAGCCAGTGGCCATGTCTACCATGGAGATCTACTAACCTTTGTCCAGTGGTGGTGGGGCTTCGGGACCTCCATGTCAATGAGGTCGAGCCCGCGAGCGCCATAGAGGAGGACGACAGCCAGGACGCCGAGGACGACGCCATCACTGACGACGAGGCCAACGGGCCGTTGACAAACTCCGTGTCCAGCGAATCAGGCGAGGGCGCCGCCGCTGAAGACGATGAAGAGGGTGAGGGAGACTTTGAGCCGGCTGCCGGAGGGAGGAAGAAGGGCGACGCTGCTGTGCGGCGGTTCGAGGCCGCGGTACGTCAGTCGCGTGGTTGCTCTGACGCGCTAGCTAACACTACGCAGATTCCAGACTTCGTTGAGCACTCGGCAAGTGAGAGCTCGGGCGTAGACGACGTTGGCCCTGAGCGTGTCGAAGAGCCTCCGCCGCGTCAGAAGAAGGGCAAATCGTCAAGCAAGAGGCCGCGCGTCCAAAGCGATGACACCGACTCTGGGGCATCGCGAGCAGAACTCCAGCCGACACTGGCAAAGAAGCTCAAGCCCAAGACAAAGGGGAAGATGCCAGTCAAGGCGAGCGCCCCCGTGCGCCCGGAGCCCGTGCGTGCACAGGCGCTGGAGGTCCACGCATCCGCTGCCACTGCCACTCACGCCCGCCCGCATAAGCCAAAGGCGCGTATCGTGCGGAAGGCACCCGCCGGCGAGTTGACCGTTGCCCAGGCTGCCCCAATGACGACGGCGAGCCTGACAGCGGCAAGCCCGACGAAGACGACGGGCCCCGCGACGAGCGCGACGAAGACGGCAGGCATGAAGATGACGGGTGCGACGAAGACGAGGGGCGGGGGGAATCCGGGGGCGGCGAGCGGGACGAAGGTGAAGAATACGAGCGTGGGGGCCGCGAGGAAGACGGGGGTCTTCACCGCCAGCGCGACAACGACTGCCAGTGTCACAACGACCGCCAGCGCGACGACGACCGCCAGCGCGACGACGAACGCCAGCGCGACGACGACCACCAGCGCGACGACGACCGCCAGCGCGACGACGACCGCCAGCGCGACGACGACCCCCAGCGTGAGGACGAGTGCCAGCAGGCCGGGCGGGTCCTCTGTCGCGATGATGAAGCCAGGCCCGGGGCCGAAGACGAAGAAGAAGCAGCCGACACCCGCGCCTGCGGACGCTGAGCCTGGGGCTGACGAGGGCGGCGCATACCCGGCAGGGAAGGGTTCTGACGCAGGCAGCGACGCAGGTGAAGACCTCGAGGAAGACGCCGCTGAAACTGGCGAAGCGACGGTGCGTGCACCTTTCATCTGTTCTTGCTTGGAAGCTGACACCCGGCCCTCCTGCCCAAGTCGACACCTGCAGAGCGGGCGCCATGGCCCAAGCATACGAATCTCGAATTGTCCGGGAACAAGGCCTCAAACCTGTCTGACCAGACGCCTGAGGTCCACGAGGTGATCACAGAGGCAGGCACCCGGCAGATCCCTCGCACCTTATGCTGGAGACACGCCATGCCAACCTCCCCGCTTCTGGACGAACTTGTGCGCGAAGCCCTAATCAACGCCGCCGCAGCATGCGGGCAGGAGGACATCGAGAAGCGGCTTCGAGCGGACAAAGCGTATGCGAAGGCAATGGGACACATTGTGCGTAACCTCCCTATTCTGCTTGCTTGTCGCTCGTCACCAGCATCTCCTCCGGCCAGCCCCAAGGCCGGTGCAGCACCTTCCGAAGCGAGACCTACAAGAAGGCCCAAAGCGTCGACTTCCACAGTCTCTACAAGTTCGACAAGCTGAAGACTCGAGAGAAAATCGCGGATGCTGTCGCCGCCATGTTCCAGGATTCGGTGGTAATCTTTACATATTCAGGGGATCCTGCGGTGCGTGGCGTTCACATGAGTTAGGCTGGTACTCACGGAGCCTTGCATCATGGCAGTTGAGCACATATGATGTCACCGAACCGTTCTGCCATCCTGCGATCATCGCGGTGCTCCGAACGCTATTCTTCAGCAAGAAACGCTACCCCGTCTTCCCGGACGATCTCTTCTCGTCAAGCTATGATGAAGGCGAATGGGTGGGCCAGGTGGAGCTCCCGGCGGCCATGGTTGCATATGCGGCCACGATAGTAAGAACTCTGTTGCACCCCGGGCGTTGGGGTAATTATTGGCTTACTTTGATGATCCAGGTTGGCGCTTGGTTGAAGCAATATCAAAGCGGCATTTTCATTAAGACACTTTTCTCCACGACGACATTCGCGGCCTTGTACAACAGCCTCCTCAATGAGTTGAAGCGAATGAAGAAGGAGAACCTGATCGGCTACCACGAGATTATGCACCACCTGTATAATCAAGCCTTGTGCGTTAACCATTCATCCCTATTTGAGTACATTCTAACCTGCGGTTTGTAGGGGCATCATTGTGGAAGATGAAATGACTGATCCCTCTGCTGTGGGCCAGTCCCAGGGTGGTGCTGCTGATTTCAAGAACGTGGGTCTCAGTCGCAAGGGTCGTCAGGCTTAGAGTCCTGATGCATTGGCTTATATCCCCCATTATGATCTTATTATCCATATCATGCTTGTCATTACTCAAATATTAGAGAGAATTATCACATTTTGGATTGCTAAAGGATCTTGTGTAATGAGAGATTAGAGTAATATTGTTCTGATGAAATGATAAGGTTAGAGTAATAATGGGCTATATTTAGTCCAGATGGTAGGCCTAATGAATCAGACAGCATGATAATAATGGGACTATCAGCCATATTTACTCTAATTTAGATCTTTTTAAGTGGGGGTCTTGGGTAATGATAATGAAACTACCCATTAGGCTCATTTGAGGACAATTTAATATAAATGAGAGTAAATAAGGATAAATTATGGGGGGAGGGAAACCCAGATGAAAGGCGTTCTGATTTCAGATTGCACGGCCGACACAAAATATTGAAGTCTGTAGCTCATAGACTATGTTGACTATATTCGCGCTGAGCAGAGAGCGACGTATGATAATACAGTAACAAAGAATCAGTCTAGTAAGAGCCCAGGGTTGGAATATGCGAGCTCAAGGGGGATCTGGGAACGCATAGACGGCAGTGACGACTGTGGATGGGTAAAGAAGAAGCTCATACGTGAAATAACAAGGTCGTCACAGCGAGCGAGGGTGCGAACGATGACTGCGGACTGGCAAAGCTCTCGAACAACAACTAGGATGCCGGAACGCCACCCACGAAGCACATCAACATCGCACAGAAGAGTGCACACGGCGCCGACCTTCAGCTCAAGAAGGATGGGAGGAACGACCTCGTTTTCCTCCGCAACGATATGTTGGCGAGGGGCATCTATGCCCGCATACGTCTGTGCCGCTCCAGGTAGGATGGTGAGGAAGCGTCGAGCGAAGCGAGGGAGGAAAGTGGGATGAAGGAAAATCTCTTCGCCGTCGCACGCTCGAATGGCAAGACTTTCAAGTCTAGATGACCTCAAGGTTACATGCATGTACGAGAACATGAGTGTCGGATACGTACCCTTCGATATAAGGAGCAAACAAGTCCTCAGACTCGTCGAGCAGGCGCCTGGCATTGGGATCATGGATGCAACGCAACGGCGTTGATGCAAATTTGAATTGCAGCCTTGATAGCTTCGCTGGCAGGCTGTGTGGAATTGTTTGCGAGGAATTCGAGGTAGTTGAGGCGGAGGACGTAGGCTACAACGCGACGGCCGTCGGCAGCGTTGTCAGATGGGGTCATGGGAGGGAGGGACATTGCAATAGAAGACGAGCAGAGCGGTGCAGTTGGGGCAGAGTCGGAGGGACCGACTCGCCGCTACACTCCTTGCATTTATCGGTCAAGGCCCACGAGAACGATCGGTACATGGCGTCGTACCAGACTGGCGGCCCAACATGCTATGTGACACGCACCAAATCGGTGGGTGGCAAAACGATTTTGACGATTAGATGAGAAACCTGACTGTGCCTGACGCCGGGTACAGAGTGCAAACACGAGGATGCCGGGCACGGAAGTCCGCAAGGCGGGCTATAGCGCTTGATTTTACGCGCCAAATTTGCCGCCTGTACATGGGGACGGTTCACTAATCTCCGATGGTGTACTTACCTAATTGAGGTTGGGGTCAGTGGGTGCATAGCTTGCTATGAAACGGGGCGACACACGCGAGCGGTGCATTGCGACGCTGACGGCTGACGCGCAGACGCACAGGGCGCTGGCGATGCGTTAGACAGGTTCAGATTGGGCGACGTCGGTCGACGACTGCAAAACGAAGGCAGGGTTAAGCGGATCTCGCAATAATTACATGATGGCATCGCCTTCGTTGATCATCTTCTCATAAGTAACTAGAAAAAAGAACAGTGAGCGAACTGAAAGAGGCTCTGCATCGCATATGTCATTTATCCAAGGCACGCCGTCTACGCAAATGTTATGAGCATGACCTAACTTGTTGTAGATCCTCGTTCACGCCGGCTCGTACGAGACATGTGGCCCGGGGACGTTGGGCGCATCGCTCGTGACGGTCCTGATAGCAAAGGACTTAAAGATTGGCAGGTAGTGCCTGCGGATCCCAAGGCCCTGGCGTCGTGGGCATGTGTCGTTCCTAATTTTTCCAGTACCGATCCAAGCTCTCAAACCACTTTGGTGCATGTCCGAAACGAGAACGACCCACCTCTTGGCGACAATATGCAACATTTCATTCAAGTGGCCGTGCGTCTACAGGGCTTCCTTGGCAAGCATAACTTTGAAGTGTTCGGCGACTGGGATGGGTGAGCTGCACGTCTTCTACTCGTCGCCGAGGTGACAACGGCTCGCTAGCACAGAAGAAGCGGCGTCTACAGCTGCACAGTATCTGAATTTGGAGCCAGGGCCTCTGGATAATCTATTTGCGCCACAGCGTCGTACTGTGAACAACGTTCAGAGGTTTATTCTGAGGCGACTAAGATGCGTAGAATATACCGAGCAGGACATCGCAGGGGATAGAGGTATACATCTGAGCCGTCCAGTATGGAGCAAAGTAAGCAGCTTCGTTAATGCTGCAGAGAATCTCGCACTCACCTCACAACGGAGCAAAGGTTACGCAAGCTACAAATCCTGGACCTAGCGCTCTACTGCCATCGGACGACCCTATGCGCCGAAGTCATCGCCTGCGATCCCGATGGCGGGTCGTGGAGAAGATGGCCTTCGGACGGCGCACTGCGCGTGGTGGACTTCGAACATGCGACCGCGCCGTCTTCTCTGATGGCGATTTTGTTGACGTTGCTGCAACTGTCGATGTTGCCATCTGCAGAGGTAAAAACAGCATCCCTATCGCGAAGATTGAGTGGAATCCGAAGCACGTACTTCAACTTTGTCCAAAGGAGCGTGTGGGAGAGGTGAGCCATCGACAACCTATCCAACACGAGAGCATTGACGTCAAGACCAACAGCTCATGTTGGCTTTCGCAGGCGACGTTGGCGACGTCATGACATATACCCATGCCGAAAGAGACAATCACGAGGCGAGGACGGAGAGAGCAGAGGCTGAGGACCAGGGTTAGCGCTACTGAGCGCCATGGACAGGCTGCCAGCGACCGACCTGCAACCATAGGGGACTAGGGCAGAGCGTAAAGGAGCGCGTCAGGTCGAGATGGCGGACAACTTTGTATCAGTACAGGTTGCAGCATGCTTGCAATGGTGACGACCCGTGAAGGGGAAGGCGGCGTACACAAGGAAGGCGCGCCAAGTCGATCGAGTTTCAGTCGGGCGCTGTATAATTGCTAGCCGTTGAGCACGAGCGCGGCCACAACGACACGTCCTACGGATAGCCTACAGCCCTCTCCATCTCCCACTCCTTCAACTTCTGACGATCCGCCTCAAGCTCGGAAAGCTTTGACAGGCGATTGAGCTGGGCTTCCCAGCGGCCGGCGTCAAGGGACTCCCGCTCTTCCTTGGTGAGGCTACTCGCCAGGCGAAGCCCATGCCGAGCCCATCGTATGATGTCTCCGCCACAAAACTGAGTGAAGGAGTATCGACGCTCGCCGGGTTGAATGGCAGAGTTGCCGTGGCGAAGGCCTGCGGAGGGCAGCAAGATGGTTGAGCCCGGGGAAAACCGTATCTTGAGCTTCAGGTCGGGGAGGTACAAGTGGCCGCCCTTATCGGGATTAAACCGACCGAGGGCCGTGATTACACACGGTAGGCTCGGGTAGTTCTTCAGATCGTTGTGTTCGAAGGCAACTGTCTCGGGGCCGAGATTGAAGCAAGCCATGGGGTAGGCGCTGTTCTGGAAATTGGCGTTGAGCTCAGGCTGGCTGTCAAAGACAAGGCCCAAGGCGTCGCACATGTCTTGAAAAGCCTTCGGAAAATACGCCGCGAGGGCAGCTGCGAGAAAGCTCAAGAGCTGCTCAACACAGTGCTGCCATTGACTCTCACCGCTGCCAAACCCTGCAAGCCTCTGCACGTCCGGGCTCCGTAACAGAACCGTCTTGAGCTCTTCGAACTCCGGCGTCCCGACTCCATAGTTGTGCGGCCGCTGAGTGGGATCAGAACAGAGCTGTGCGTAGTAGCACGCGCGCACCTTCGGGCCTCCGCCGTGGCAGACTCCCACATTCACAGCTGCGTATCGGCCTCGACGGTGCAAGTCAACTGGGAAATGTTTGGGGTTTTTGGACCGGACATCTTCGAATAAATCAGCCGCTCGGTCGGCGGCTGCCTCCCATCGCTCCTCTTCTCTTCGGCCCGCAGACTCCACAGGCCGGCCAACCAGAACCACGATGATCCTATCCTTGTCGTCTAGAATCACGTACGGCGTACTGTTAAGACGCAGTCAGCACTGTCGGCCTGTCGAAAGCGACGAAGGACCGACCACCCGTCCCATTCAAAGCTCTGAAACCCTCGGTTGTCAAGCTCTTCCGACGCCCAATAGACCTTCTCCCATGTGTCCCCGCGTCGCACAGAGTAGCCACCGAGCTTCGTGGCGGCGATGTCCTCTGACCGGAAGGTTTTTGACCCCTCCTTGAGAATCGCGCTGTTGATGTCAGTAGCGAACCAGCGGAAGATGGCAGGGGAGTGGGTGAAGCCTTGACAAGCTCCAGACGACGCAGCCCTGCGCCTTGCGCGATCCTCGCGCTCCGTCTTCCTTCGCACCCTGCGCGCTTCCGCGGCCTTGGCTTTGCCGATAGCTTTCTTCTCCTCAGTCTTCGGCCGACGAGCTCTCTTCTTCTTGGACGCCACCCCTGCAGCAGCGCTGGTTAGCGGGTTTTCAGCCAGTGCGAGGGCAGGGCTTATTGCGGCAAGCTTTTCATCGAGCGCTTGAAGGTCCAAGCCTGTGGTGGGCTTTGCACGGAGGGCGTCGCCAGGGCTGTTAGTTCCAGATGGGCGGAAGGAGGCTGACATGCTTGAGAGACGGGACTCGGTGTAAGGGCTGAGCGAAGTTGGCGACCATTCTACCAGCTCCGACGTGTCTCGATAGTTAGCTGCAAAGTCCATGGCTTTCGCCATACGATCGTCCTTGTCGACGGCCATACGCAGGAGCGCATCGTATTGCAGACGTGTCGGAAGAGGAGATGCGGGGGCGAAGGTGCCATAGTCACGACCGGAGCGGGTCTGACAAAAACGTTGTAAGTGAAAGTCGTTCGGTCATAAACGCCGCACTTGCCTTCATAAGGCCTCGTCTGTGGAGCAGCAATGCAAATCATGAGCTTTGATGACGAAAACAGGAAGGGCAGGTAGAAAGTGAAATGAAAGGCATCGTCTAAGTAAGCCTCACCGCTCGCCAGTTCCTGGGCGAGAAACGTCCGTGGCGGTGGGGAAGAAGGAGTAACGTACAACGAAAGAGAACGGTGAGAGGGATCACGGACCTCACAAAGGGGAGATAGTATGATGATGAAGCCCTGCTCAACGTCGTGTACAGGTTGCGCACGGTGTGGCCGTTGAGCGTCGTCGGCAAAGGACAGCCGCCGCGACGCGCTTGTGGCGGGAAGCCGGCAATTGCCATTGTATGGTCACATGGGGTTTCAGCAGCCGTCGTGCAGAAAGATGCCATAGGTGCATGACGCACCAAATTATCTTCGTACGCAGCTGTAAACCTTCAAGACAATGCAGCGCTCAGAGGCCGATGCCCGCATCGAAACAGACTACCGTGCTGAGCGACAGCAAAGAAGGCAATACAGGTCACGAGGGTGATACTGCGGAGTAAACGTCCAGCACGTACTGATAGCCAGAAAGTATACCGAGCCTTAGCAGAGTAAGAGCAGCATAAATCGAGAGAGAGACAGAAAGAGTACATAACATTGTTCATGATTGTATCATGTAAATATAAAACGACGAAAATTTATGCCTCGTAACGCGCCCTACTCCGCGGTGATATAGAATAATGCACGTACGCTAAACCCACAAACTGACCTGCTCATCCCATGACACATACGATTCTGCAGCCATTCCGACCTCCCCGGCATCGCGCGATGCACCGTACCTGACAACTTCCGCGAAGGAAGAGCGCCCCATTTTGGGCGTCCATTTCGCGTTGGCTGCCTGCAGAGGAAACTGCCGACGAGTGCGGGCGATGTGTTCCTCACCGGGGAAGTAGGTGAAGTCAACACGCCGCAGCGCGAGTACTCGTTCACAGCCGACGGTCTTGATGTACACGCGGCCGACTTCGAGCTTCTGAACGACGCCATATTGACCAGCACGAACGATAGACTCGACGTCTACTACGTCCTTGATGAGCACGCACAAACTTCCGACGCGAAGGGCAAGGGTTTCATCCGGCAGCAGGGGCGACTTGAACACTGGGCTCATTGGGAACCTGGCACCATCGATGGCTCGGTAAGTAAAGCAATGACCGCCAGGATCAGCGCGACTGATAATGCTGCCGTTGATCTTGGCTGCTGCGATCGTACTAGGGTCCATGGCTCCTTGGGGGCGCGCACCACGATAGCGGGCAAGAAACTCCAGCCTACAGGACACGGTCAGGCGTAACCAAGAGTAACCACGACATAAGACATACCGTATGACGTCGTCTTGTATTATATTGCCGCTGTGTTCCAGGAGACTGACGGGGTCGGGATGCAGTAAGATGAGGGTGAGGTACATCTGGATGGCTTCGCACACAAAGCCAGAGTCGCACATGGGAGAGGCTGCGACGGCATGCGAAGCGCTAAGGCGAAAAACGAAGGTTGCCAGTGTTTGTATAGTATGAACAACGGGACGAACGGATATGAGGAGGGGAGGAGGGCGTTGCAGCCCTACGTAAGGTGGACTCGGGACGATGACCGTCGGTAGGCAGCATGGTGCGAGCGGGGGAAGCGGGGTCTCCGACCGGCAAATCAAGCATATTATGTCCGCGGTGTCTGTGATCAGGTCGTGCGGGATTGACATAGTGAGAGTACAAGGAGGAGCGATAATGGTAGGTTGCCTGCTGTATAGATCGCAGTTCCACGGCGAATAACACCTAAAGGGCGACACGGTCGAGTCAGCGGCGGGTAGTTCACAAAGCAGGCGGACGAGACTCACTCTATGTAGCCTCGTCCACATACGGCCTGAGAAAAATCACGCCCGGGTTAGAAATGCAAGGGGAGACCCGTCGATTAGCACAGTAGCGCTCATGACGCTCGAGCACTTGCGCCGCATGAACGGCATTACGGTACAGCAGTACGGCCACAAAGCATTGAACGCAGGCTGTGTGTATGACCCAAGATAATACAATCGCAGAGCTGTGTTCTACCACAAGAATAGGTGCGGGCGTCAAGGCAAGAGCGCGGTAGACTCCGACGACATTCATTCAGCGCTGAGAGCGCCGCCATGACTTGAAGTCCAATTGACATTTTCCAGGACAGACTGGGAGTGGCTTCATCGCAACTTTGACTAGACGTCCTGTGCGCAAAGAAGCCTCATGCAACACGGATGGACCAAGGCGATGGCAAACTACAAGGCTGCGCCTGTGATCGGTAGACATCAAGACACTGCGGTGTCAGTTGGCGCTAGCCAAGAATATCAGACCGTACCTTCGGCGGAAAGTGGGACCGTTAGATGGGGTGGACAGCGGGGGTAAAGTCGTGACACTGACAGAGCCTTGGTCAATGCACGCGACAATAAGTAACTGCATCACGTGAACGAAGCATCCCAGCGCGACTTCGACACTGCCTAGGAAACAACATTGCAGGCTTCGGCAAACGCAACGTCTTCAAATCGCAGCGTCTTTGCAATACAGAATAAATAGCGTACATACATACATACATACATACGAAGAAATAAAGTCTGTTTGGAGCGTATCAATAGCAGAGATCACAAGTCAAGCGGTAGCGGAAAATCCGCTGTTGAAGGGAGGGCAGTGCAAGACGGGCACAACGTCGGTCAAGTGAGATTACAACTTCTGAATGCATGGACGAAATATGCCAGGGGGAGTGGGGCGTCGGAGGAAAATGCGCACAATGACACGGTACGCGCGACCCAGAGTCAGAATAAGGATATGGTATCGAGAAACCTGCAGAGCAATTCAGCATAATAGTGGCCATAAATATAGAACACGACTTACATGGCGACTGCCCGCCAAGCAGCGATAACATCATTGGCACGGAGATTGACGAGACGCGTGCCTCTATTAGCACGTCGGAAAACAAGGAGCTCGCCGTTCCAGCGCCTGCCCGGTAGATAGGTGGAAACGGGGGGCGACGGCGGATAGAGGTTGCTATCGTGCGTGTAATAAATGACGAATTCAACGATGCGGCCACCGGGCTCTTCGAATGCAATCCCATGGGTGCAAATTTGAAGGTCTAAATCGAACCATGGTTCGACTTGCGGGATGCTCAAGCCGCTGTCGATATTGTGATGCGTGGTATGGACGAAGGCGAACCGCGTATCGGCCATGGGCCCTAAATAGAGAGCTCGGATCGCGGTTCGCTAGTCAAAGATCAGCCATCGCATGCAGCGAAGAATGGGACCGCCTGGCGCACCTGCATACTTGGAAATGGGGAATTATATGGGCGCACTGGAGAAGAGAACGATCGTCTTATATACTGCGTGGGTAGTCAAGTTCATGGCTATGCAGGTACGATTGAAACTGAAGGCGGACTGCGATTCGAATAAATATAAAATACACTACAAAGAAGCTGTGCAGTACCTACTGTCCATTCTCGCTATCTCCAAAAGTTGCAGCTGTCTCAAAATCATCATCGTCCGTACTGTATGGTGAAGCGTCGCGGTCCGTCGCGTCCGATTGTAAAGTAGAGAAAAACAACTCCGGGAGAGGGTTAGAGAAGGCGAGTTCAAGAGGGATTTGAGAACGTTTGTACGGCAATGACGAGCTAGGGTGAACAAAGGGAAAGTTCATACGTCCAATGACAAGATCGTCTGGTCGAAACAAGGAACGAACTGTGACAGAGGATTGGCCAAGCTCTTGGACGACAACCGTGGAACCAAAGCGCCATCCTCGACTCGCATCAATGTCGCACAACAAGGCGCACACTGCCCCGACTTTGAGCTGAAGGAATGCCGGAGGGAGGGCTTGGTATTGCTCGTTTGCGTTACGCTCGCACCGGAAGTCGACACTGGGATACGTCTGTGCCGCACCAGGAAGAATGGCGAAGAAGCGATTGGCGAAATGAGGAACAAAGTTACGGGGCAGACGAATTTCTTCGCCACCATGCGCTCTAGCCGCAAGGTCGTGAAGGCTAGAAGACAGGGAAATAGGATGAGTGTCGCAAAAGTACTTCAGCATCGGATACGCACGAGTTGATAGATGCGCAGAACAAGTACTCGGCCTCATCGAACAGTCTCTTGGGATCCGGATGAACAGCGATTGCATTCATGCAAATGCGAGCTGCGGCTTGGAGCGCAAGGCCACTACGTTGCATTGAAGCATCCGCCAGAATATGGATGTGGTTGAGGCGGAGGAGGTATGAGGCAATGTGATGCCAGTTGGTAGGGATTGGAGCCATAGTGGGGATCGTCGATGGTGCGAAGGACATGATTATCGCAAAGAGAGGGCAGAAAGGTGCAGAGAAGGGTCGACGACGGCTGCTAAGTGCCATGTAGCTGGAATTTCAATAAGCGATCGAGATTCAGCAGATGACGATCGAGGCGCTGAGTCGCATGACGGTACCTGATCGCCACAGGCCAGCAGACGAAGCTGTTACGATTACTCTTAATCGTTTCTTTCTCTAATCAGTCAGGCCAAAAAATGTGCGTTTGGATCGTTACCAAAGGAAATTATATCCCACGGTCAAGTCGCGTCGTGCAACCTGCCTAATACAGTAATTCCCAGCTGCTTGGCTTGTGCCCCGTGCTTTTTCCTCTTTTTGCCCTTCAAAAGACACTCGTGTCTGCGAGTATTTTGCATTTTCCAAGCTAACTACTATAGATATAAACATGACTACAATTGCTCTGTGATCAGAACAATAGGCCCCATAGTTTCTATTTTTGGAAGAAATTCCCACGGTGGGTGTAGAGAAAAATGACATCATTTTCAAGTGCAAACCGCCAGTTGATCCGGGTTGCTACGTCATTTTTCTCTCTACTCCGGCTACTACAATACCCGAGGCTAATATCTTTACTACTAAAAATACGCTAACAATGAGAATTGAACCAACAGCCCACCACCAATGGCTTACATAATTCAATGTAGGAGCGTAAACCACTAGACTATATAACTATGCTTGTACTCTGGCTATGTATAGTCTATATTGATGTTCTATCTTCTCTAATTCCTTTTGCCTAATTCTTGCCTTTTCCCTAATTCAATATATACATATTCTATGTCACTAAATAGCTAAAACTAGGGCGGACACAATGGTTAGAAGTATGAGAGTCTGCAAGACTTGTGACAGCTGTTCGCCAATGTTTGCCTATGCACAGCGACCTAGTAGTGCTCCAACCGTGTAGGAGTGAGAGGGGGATACTGTGACGAGGACACCGTTGAACAGGTCACAATCAACCTGAGACGAAGTCGGAAGGTTGAAGGGAAAGGACAACACACACACAAGACGTGAGAATGTCCGACAGATGGTTGAACGTCAAAGACGAGTGTTGCAACCACCAGGGCATACGTGATCTCGGTTGCAAACGCGAACACACTGGACGACCAGCGACGCATTCGCAAGGATGGGACGACGATGGAACAAGACGAGAGCGATGAGGACTATAAATGAGAATGAAGGCGACAGCGTGCGCATGCATGAGAGCGCTAATGACCAAACTCGGCATGCAGGCGGTCAGATAACACAAACAAACCCTACACAGTTGAATAGTACTGTTTTAGATTGGGGGCGTGTCCCAGGTCTACCAGGGGCCTAGGAGAATTGTAGCTAACACCGGGGAAGTGCAACGAGAGATGTGGGATGAAGGGAGGAGGTGGTGGAGTGATAGGCGAAGCTGGGTGATGCAGGCAAAACTGATCGAGTCACACCGGTGATGGGCACCTGCCGGTTGTAAGGCGGTCTTGTCTCCTGAACCAAATCCCTACAACGTGGTGGACGAGGTACCGTTGTGTGTAAGGGGCGAGTTGTCAGCGTCCCGAAGCCTCGGAGAAAGTCTCCCGAAGTGGGGAAAGGGTGGTCCGAACTGGATGTGCTCGACAGCCGAAGTCGAGTGCTGCGCGGCGTGCAGCTGGATGCGCGGTGGAGTGGACGTGCGAAGTCGACGTGCGCCGTGCGAAGTCGAACTGCGAAGCGGCCCGAAGTCGAACTGCGTGATGCGAAGTCGAGGTGAGAAGTTGTGCGAAGTGCGTGACACGCAGCGGTGCAAAGTCGTAATGCGAAGTCGAGGCGCACAATGCGAAGTCGAGGTGCGAAGTGATGCGAAGTCGAAGCGCACGGTGCAAAGTGGGCGTGTGAAATGCGAAGTCGTGATGCGAAGTGATGCGAAGTCGTGCGAAGTTGTGGTGCGAAGTCGAAGGGCGAAGTGCGAAGTCGTGGGGCGAAGTGGGAGGTCGTGGTGCGAAGTCGTGGGACGAAGTCGAAGATCGAGGTGCGAGGTCGTGGGGCGAAGTCGAAGGTCGTGATGCGAAGTCGAAGGCGAATACGATACGATAGGCGAAGTCGAAGTGCGAAGTCGAAATCCGCACTCGAAGTCGAATACGATACGAGTGACGAAGACGAAGGCGAAGACGAGAGATGCAAAGTCAGAAACGCTTTGACAATGCGAGTGGTCGACGAGGGGTTCTTGTGAGAGTCTCACTAGGAGGGAGAGGAAGGGGACATATGATACGATATGATGATGATCTCAAAAGTAGTTCTAACAAGGCCTATATATACTTTGCTCGAGTCCGAACTGATATACGACCGTGCGAACTAACTGTATCGTAAATAGAACGAAACGCGAAGTCAGTGGAGCAAGATCACAAGCCCTACACAAAGTATGAGTCAGTCGAGAACAAGAAGTAAGTCGAAAACCTATTCTGGAAAGCCTGAGAAGAGTGTCACTGATACATCAGATGCTGAAACACAAGTACTCCGCTATAACGACGTGCGCCAAACTGCGAAGCAAGTCCCGAAGTGTTCCGAAGTCGCTGCAGGTACCGTGGGAACTTCGGAAGTGCCACGATGCGAAGTCATCCGAACTGAGTTCGGTCGCAGCGGAACACGTCTGGAGGACTCGTAATAACGTCGAAAGCGAGGGGAAGATACGAGGAACGAAAGGGAAATCGAGGGGGTGAGAGTTGGAGTTGCTGTTGGGTGTTTCAACTTGACAGCGGGAATGTGGCGCGTCTGCTGATGATGGAATACATATGTTGGACCGAGTGACATGTGAAAATGTCAAAAGTTGAGTGGAGCTGTGATGAAACGTCCCGATTCGGTGTGCGAAGTTGCGAAGTCACGTGTTTCCGAACTGAGCGATCCCGAAGTGAGTTCGTGCGAAGTCACGTGATCCCGAACTGTGCGAACCCGAAGTGAGCGCGTAGTTCGGAGTCCGAAGTCATGTGACTTCGGACGAAGTCGAAAAATGCGAAAAGCGAGCTCGTTTCCCCTCTCAGCGGGGAACCAGTCGTATCACCGGTACAGCAAGGCTCAGGGATGTTAGGCGAAGTGCTGGGTATAATGGGCGAAGGTAGGCCACGAAACATGACGAGGGGCGATGAGGGACGATGGTTCTCAATATGCAAGTGCTTGAATGTGGCGCTGAAAAGGTAAAGACAATGTCGAAGGCTTATAAGGGACTAAACAATGCGCTGCGAAGGTGAAAAACGATAGTTTCTCAAGTTTGAGGTGCTGTCTCTGGGCGGAGAAGTTCCTATTGTACGGAGAAGTTCCTATTGTATACAGACGTTGCTAGCTACACTTATACATGGGAAAATGTGTTGGAGTAGCTACGCAGGTTGTGTGATACAGTCAGCGACTCAGAAGCCGTGCGAAGCATCAGCAAATTATAGCAAATGAAAGAAGAGGGATATGAAAGGCCTGCACACTAAAGCTGTGCTATCTCCGGCGAAGCCTCCGAGGCACTCAGGGAACGAGGGTGACACATCAAAAGTGGGCAATGATCCGGATCGCTGAGATCTCAGGCTTGAGACTTCTCTCCTGTGTTGCCGAGCAATATCTCAATGTTCTGCGCGTCGCTGCGGCATGGGTGAGTCACTGAGAGGTCCTATATGAATAGCTGAGATTGCTGAGCATAGGCGAACATTTGGCAAACAGCTGCGATGCAAGGGACAAGTCGCTATATTGTGTCTCGGTGTTTCCTCGGGTTTCAGCGAGATTCACATCACAGGCTGATTGATGTGGTGCAACACCTTGATCCGAGTCACTGTGACTCTGAAAAGATGGTCTAGAGGCCCGGGGGATGTCGGCAGCTTTGGCAATGATGTAGCTGACTTGGGCGAACGGTGCAAACACGTCGAAACAACTGGGTGAGGCTGCGATGGCTAGGGCAAGCTGCGCACACATTGCTAAACTTATTGCGAGCTGGTGTGACCTTGTGCAACTTGTGAGAACCTTAGCTGAGTGCTGGCGAGGTGGTAGAGCGTGGGGGAGCACAGTGAGACAATAGGAAACCTCCACCGATGCTGAGCAAGTATGAGCGAGCGCGATCGGGCAACGAGGGAACAGTGAATAACACTTCTGTTGACAGCTATGGTCCAGCTGAGCTTGGGCAAGCTGGATATACGTCTCAGCTAGAGTGCTCGAGCAACTGTGATTCGGTGAAATTGTGCAAACGGTAGCCACCTGCGTAGGAGGCGTATCAGCGCCACGTTGAAGTACTTGCATATTAAGAAACATGATCCTTGTGATGTCTCGCTATCCTTCACTGCCCACTGTTGCCTCCCTTCGCACATTGTCCCCAGCACTTTATCTAACATCCTCATGCTGCAGTGCACCATTGTGACTTGATCTGTTTCACCAGCTTTGCCTATTGCTCTGCCACCACCTCCCTTCATTCCTCATCACTTGCTGCACTTCCCCAGTGTTAGCTATGACTCCCAAGCCCTCTGATAGACCTGGAGCATAAAACAGAACTACCCAACCATGTAGGGTTTGGTTGTGTCATCTCGCCACCTGCATACTGAGTTTGGTCATCAACACAACCAATATATATAGGTTGAAAACGATATTGTATGTGTCCAATTGAACAAGTTGCAGTCAACAACCAATAACCGCCCTAGACCATCAGCTGTATATTTAATGTCCAAGCCCCCCTTCCCTCCCCCCTAAACAATTAAGAGTAATTGTACTGCCATGCTTGCACTGGCCCAGTGACCCCAAGTCAGACCGACGCCAAATCAATGCTCGGCAGTGAATGGTTATAGGTTTAGCCGGGGCGATCGAAACATGCAATGAAAGGACTTGGGCAGTGCACAGAGGCGCACCGACCGTGAACCGAGATCCGAGATATCTAATCACGTACATGAAAGCGTGTTTGAGGGTGCTCCGGGCGAGCCCAGACTGTGCCTGAGCCAATGAATCGGAATGCAACCAGAGAAGGCCGGCTGAGTGCACGCCGTCGCGCCCGTCGCCTGCAACTCTTCAACGCATGCGCCGGCCA
The DNA here is from genome assembly GCA_019915035.1 of Auriscalpium orientale. Classification (NCBI taxonomy): domain Eukaryota; kingdom Fungi; phylum Basidiomycota; class Agaricomycetes; order Russulales; family Auriscalpiaceae; genus Auriscalpium; species Auriscalpium orientale. The sequence continues at coordinate 169,783 of JAHLMH010000006.1, forward strand.
AGGCCCGTAAGAAGCCAACACGAACGCAGACTATGTTCTTGTACAAAGGTCATGTGAACGGATTCATAGAACCAGATAAAGCTGCTCACATACACATTTTTGTACCACGATCGCGTCGCGCATATGTCCGATTCGTTCAATACATGCTTAACAAACAAAGGCGGTGATTAGGATCAACCATGCCATTGCACAGGCCTTGAGAGGATCGAATGCGTGTCTGACGCGTTTGGGACCATGGGCGTGACAAGTTTAGATCGAGGAGCGAGACTTGCAGCACCAACACCGCCTCTGTGCAAAAGCGAATCGCCGCAAGCTATAAAGAGGAGCGGTCAGCGGTGTGAAAGGACGTAAGCGTCGCCAATGTCCTTCATTCAAGGTCAGTTTGTGATTCGCAGTCTACGGGAAGTCTACTTATCTTTCTATAGACCCTCGCTCTAACCGGCTCATACGCGACCTCTGGCCTGGGCAGCTTGGGCGCGTCGCTCTTGACTTCGCGGACGGCGTCAAGCTCGAAGATTGGCAAGTCGTACCTGCCAGCTTGGAAGCCCTCGCGTCCTGGGCGTATATCGTACCTCACTCTTCCAGCAACGATCCGAGCCGTCAAAACACATTTGTCCACGCCCCAGACGAGAGCGAATCCACTACAGCCGACGACTTGAGACGCCTCTTCCAAGTGACTTTCCGTCTGCAAGGCTTCCTTGGCAATCACAACCTGGGGGTGTTCGGCAACTGGGACGGGTAAAATGCTTACCGATCTGATTTATGCGGCAAACTGAATAATTGTTTCTAGGACGGAAGAAGGGGCGTGTAAGGCTACGCAGCATATGATGTTGGAGCCCGGGTCTTTCGAAGGCACATTTTCGCCCCAGCGCGACGTTATCAACAACGTTCAGACCATCATCTTGCGACAGCTGGGATGTCTCGATGATACGAAGCAAGACATCCAGCGGGAGAAGGGTATATACCTGAGTCGTCGCGTGTATACCAAGGTAAGTCTCGCTGTCGATAAACGAGAAGGAATACTCAACTGCTCTCTAGGTCACTCACGCTATAGACCCGGGTCCAAGCGTCTTGTTGTCAACAGATGATCCTATGCGGCGAAGTCACCGTCTGCGTTCACGGTGGCGAGTTGTCGAGAAGATCGCGTTCGGAACACGTACCGCAAGCGGCCGCCTACGGGAGTGCAATCCCATCATCTTCTCTGTTGGCGATTTTGTCGATGTCGCTGCGACAGTCGATATCGCTATCTACAAAGGCAGAGGCAATGGGATCCCTGTGACCAAGGTACACTTTAATCCAAAGCACGTACTTCAACTTTGTCCACAAGAGCGCGTCCGAGAGGTGCGTATCGTTACAACAAGTCGACCACTGCCGTTGACACGCTCAGCAGTTGATGATGGACACTGTCATATGCGGTGACGTCATGACTCATGGCGCTCTGACCTTCGACCCCGATATAGACGAGACGGACAGCGAAGAAGCAAACGATGAAGAGCACAACTAGAGGTAGTATGGAACGGTCGTAAGAACCAGGTAACAGCAGCTTAACAGGACGCTCGAAAGAAGCTTTATACGTTTATATACTTTTGTGATAGCAACCGCAGACATTATTATTGGCACAGACATTTGCATACGTTTACAAACAGAACATTCATGACTATGTAGACCCATCTTCAATGCCATATTATTGAGCCGATTCATCTTGCCCATTCCAGTTGACTTACTCCAATGGTGCCGACCACAACGATTTCCCAGAGTCTTGTCGAAGCGCGCCACGCGACAGAATGTGTATAGGCATTCGCGCGAAGGCAGGGGCTAGAGTTTTGCACAAATATAACGTGCGTAGCCGATGCCCAAGTTCCAGAGCCAGTTGGAGACGACGAAGAGCGACGTGGCCTTGGCGCGGACATTGAGCAGGAAGATCTCGCCGGTGACGACCCACGCGACGGGGCCCCACGTCGCGACGAAGAATGAGATGTAGAAGCAGATGAGCGCGATGAGCGCGCACTGCGTGGCGAGGTTGCCCTTCTGGGCGGTGACGCCGACGACGGCGACGAGGTACTCGCACACGCACATGATCGCGCCGATGAAGAGCAGGCGGCGGCGACCGAAGCGCTCGACGCCCCAGATGCTGGGGAGCGTCATGGTGACGTTGACGACGTTCGTCATAATGGAGATGGCGAACGGCGGATAGATACCGGCGTTGGTGAAGAAGGACGTGCCAAACCGTGACTAGAAGATGAAGTTGATGCCGGTGAGCAGTTCCCTCTCCTGCCCTCATCCGACGGTCTGCGCCCACCTTTTCAACCTCGATAGCCTCAAGCAACACTCACCTGGCTGGGGTTGTTATGCAACCGTCCATCACCGTGTCAACGATGTCGAATATCCCCCATCGGAGCCCGTACTCTTACCCGCGATTATGTACTTCCCCGGGGGCAGACCCACGGCAGGCGACCGCATGAGCTGGTTCCCCACCTGGCTCGCAAGTGAGCACGCTTCTCCTCTCCTACTTACCTAGTATCTCACACACATGCCTGTCTTGCAACGCGAGCGCTGGCGTCCGGCATCGCGTTTGTCTCCGCGGACTACAGCTTTCTCCCGTCGGCGACGGGCCGCACCATCCTCGTACACGTCGTCGACCTCTACGCCTTCCTCGCCGAGCTGGCCGCCACATACCACCACGACGCCACGCGGCTCGCCGTCGCGGGGACGAGCGCGGCCGGGTTACGCGCATTCCTCGCGGCCGCACATGCCGACCCCAAGCCCAAAGCCGTGCTCTCGCTCTACGGGCTGGGTGTGTGTTCTCGTTCTGATGGTTATGGACATATATGGACATATAGAAGCCGTACATCCTGACGCTAAAGACCCAGCCACTCTTCCTCTTCCACCCGCGCTGTTCGCCGCGTTTCTACACCCCGCGAGCACGCAGCTGCCCACGCTCAGCGGCTCGCCACTCGCCTTCCACGCGGCGGATTCCGCGACACCGGACGTCCCGACAAACCCGCGCATACAGGTTGCGCGCGTGTACCTCAGCAGGGCACGTTGCTGGCGCAGAAACAGTCAAGGTAGGACGACTCGCCAGCAACAGGTACGACATTGCACTACGACGACTCAATACAATACATGCATAGATACAAGGTTAAGGGTGAAGAGACCGGCGTCGGCATACGTGATTGTAAACTTGGCAAGAACCGTAGAGTCCACCAGACGCTTAGGATAGGCGGACGGCGCAACAACATCGCGCTGATTGCCAAAATATACAGCTGGCGCACGAGGATAGACATTATTGCGAGATGCTTCCATGAACTCTCCCGTCTTGAAATTGAGGATAAGAGTTTCCACCAGGTTGGTTTCGCGAGGCTGTGCCATCCACAGAGAGGACTCCAGGGTGCCGAAATGCTCTGTAACAATGGTCAAATCAGAATACAGGATGAGAGCAAAACTTACCATCGGGATCGAGAATCGCACTGTCCGGATAAAGCCGCGAACCTAGTATAGACAGAAAGCAGGGCGCGCCCACTTCGTGGGTACCATCCGCATTCTGCAATGCATTGGTAAGTACCGCAACACCATAGAAAGCACGGGACGAACCTTGTGATAAAAATGGTAAGACAACTTGACCGCTCCATCCAGCCCGGGGTCAATAGGGCCTCCGCTCATGTCCGGGTCGCAGGACGCCATGACCAGACGCAGACGATCGATGGAGTACGGCCACATTGGGCCAAACAAAGTATCGGAAGGCCGGCACAGGAGCAATGTTCCCGGACAGTCTATGAAAGCTTCCTGGCTAGAAGGCGTCCAAGTTCCACCGGGTTCGAAGTGGAACTCCCGGTAGGAGACGAGCCCTACGAGGGAGACTTCTGCTGGCCGACCGACGGCGGTAACAAGGGCATTATCCCGCCATGAAACGGACGAAGGAAAGGCAGGATTGGCAAGTGAATGCGCACCAGCGCAATAAGACAGTGCGGTAGGAGAAGACGAGGGCATTGTTCACGAGCGACAAGCGAAAAGGGTGGCGTACTTACACCTGCTACGACGCGTTAGACAGCTTACACAACATTCTCACGCCTGGGGCACGGGATGACATCTAGGCCAGGTCGACAAGCGGTCAGCCAAAACGATTAGACCGAAATATTATAAAATTCCGCAAGCCATTACGGCGGTAGGACTATGAGTACCCAACGCTTGAGCGCAAGCGTGGCGACTTGTATAGTGCGTGCAACGCCCTAAACCGTTGTACAGAATACGAGCTGAACGCCTTGGACAAAGTTCGCATTTCTATATGATAGGAGACGATGTCAGGGCAGCTTCGTGACCGCGAAACGGAAAATTCGGTACCTGAGAAACCCTTTTCACCAGCAGTGTACATGACACGCTACGGACAACATCAGACTTGGGCACGAACATTGCAACGCGGCAGTCCCATCAACAAATCGCATATTGAGGCTGCCAAACGTACACAGGCTTTCGAGACAGAGAAGGCAAGGTGGACCCTTTACTAGTAACTTCTGCAACTAATTAGACACGCGAGCCTGTTACAGAAACACATATCGAGCTTACCTTGACGTAGCGACGACGCATCACCCGGCCATGCCACCGTATTAGTTATGTCCTTGCTTAAACACGGTCTCTGAACGGAGCGCCGCAACGTCTACAGCCCAGAAGACGTTGCTTGATGTGGCATGTGCAATATAGATGTCATGTCAATGGACAGATGTCGCGGTCAGCCCGTATGATGTCGAGGCGCTATCGCAGAAGACATATAGAACGCACACATGAAGAAACGACATCTAGATTCACGAGTAGTAAGATGAGGAGGACCTTGAAAGCCATCTGTGCAGTCTACCGGCATCCGACCGCGAAAACACAGGACAGACGCCAAGGCGACGGGCTGGTGAGCATGGGTGTTTAGGTCTTTCAGTAAACACTCACTTTGAAAGCCGAGAAATCACATAAATCCATGATTATGTCCAAGTCCGCGATGCTCCCGGGGACCGGCCGGGGGGGGGTATCCAACATTAGGCGGCCGCGCCTGGTTGTCTAGATATATGCGTCTTACGCCGTGGCCTATAGTATCAGTAACAAATGATGTTTGGGCCGTGTGCCGTGAGGGCGGTCTTGGCACCTTCCGTGGGAGCAGCGCAGGGTTCAGAGGTGCCGTGACCAATCGGACTGGTCGCAGAACTGTGGTGGCTGGTCAATAACGCGTCAAAAGACGATGAGCAGAGGAAACGCACTTTCACGGCTGCTGGGGTAGCGCCCGCTCGCGATCTCCCAGTGCCGTATCTTCTGCAGGTCCTCCCGGCCGTACACGAGGGTCGATGTCTCGGCTTGGAAGAGAGGGACGTAGGGCGTCGGCCACTGCGCATCTGTAGACCGTAGCGTTGGGACAGGGCGAAGACGAGGTACACGACGGACAAGCATGCGAGGAGGAGGATGACAGTGCCTCTTCGGCGGCCACAGGACGCGACAGTGCGGCGGTGGATGGCTGGTAGATTGGGGAAGCATATGTAGAGGCCACGTCCGCGCATGGCGGCGGGGACGGGTAGGAGAAGAGTGACCTTCCATGGGGAACGGAGGTGTTCTGCGTTGTAGGCGGATGGGCCATAGGGGAGGTCGTCCTTTGGACGGGGCTGTGCGCTGTAGCTGTTGGAGTAGTATGGCGGGGCGTAGTGGTCGTTCATGGAAAGCCCGGGTCCGCGCCAGTCTGTCGAAGAAATGAAAACCCTGTCATGGTCCACAAATGCAAACGCGCACTAGGGTCGCCCCACCGGTCCATCAATAGCAGCGTAATGTTGAAAATAGCTACTCACAGAGGCAAGTCTGCCACAGAGACCCCCTTCCAGACGCTATCCGCAAGAACTCCACGATGGGCGAGGTCGCCATCTACAACCGCTGCCACCGTCTTGCATGGGACAGGCCCACTTGTCACGATCAACTGGCACGCGTGCGGACTTGTGCTGACACCGAGCATCATGGAACATGCAGGAAAATGTCCACGACATCATCAACGTCCACCTGCATACGCTGCTGTCAACTACTGCAACGATAAAGATTCCAATAAACACGCACCAAAGGGAACTGATTCGACCCGTCACAGACTGAAGCTGCGCACTGCATCATGCATGATGCTGCGCAATGCGGCACGGGTGTACGACGAACTTGGACAAGAACGCCGCGTTGATGACCGACCCATGGGAATGACCGGCGATAGCCGGCCTGGCATCCTGCGAAGCAGGAGCGTGCGCGGCGAAATGCCACAGCACGGATAACGGGCAGTCCTTGAGGTGATGTTGCCTTGATGTCGTCTTTGGCGTTGCCCTTTAAAGCGGTAAATGGAATGTGGATTGCAGTGGAGCTACATTTCACACCTTCGCGCCTAGATGAAATCTGCCATCTTTCCCATTGTCGACGAGCACCGCCGGACACATGCGGAAACGCTGAACAAGAACGGACACCGTCATGTCGATGACCACCACGGTCGGTCAGCTGGGTAAACAAAATGTGGCGTGTCGGAGCAAGTAGGGAAGCAGGAGGTTGGAGCTTTCTTCCTCGACCGTCTGTCAGACAATTATTACAGCGTCACTGATGGCTCCTCTTCAATAGACGCAAGGTACCGTTTCCTTGTCTGTTCTACGAGATTGTCAAGTCTGGCAAATTCATCACGAAACTCGTGGGTCAAAGGAACACTGATCTTGTTTGGGAGGAAGTTGCGCAAAATCGCTAAGCCCTCCAACGTTTTCACGCGCGATAACATAACATACACGCTCTGCAGACTGCGACAGCCAGCGATATCGACAATAACGGCATCGAGAGACCGCCCCTGGCTCTTGTAGTCAGTATAGGAATAGGCGGGAACGAGAGGCACCTGCGTTCGCGATATTGTAGAGCGCTGCGCCGTTCCAGGAAGGACATAGGTAAATGATCTTGTCGCCGGATAAATAGGCACGATGCCGGTCGGCGCACCTTCACATCGCAGTTGACAACCGTCGACCTCCACATAGACACAGGTGGCAATACGATCATTGTATTCATCAACATCAAAGACAACATCACGAACGACACCTTCAGTACCATTGACAATGCCGTAGAATATTGCAATATTCTCAGTAACCATCACTTTCATACCCTCGAACAACGGTATACTGCCTAACATATCATTGGTTATAGATGATCGAAGCTTTCGAAGGCGGATCGCCTCTCCATGCCCGACCTCAGCACTTTCATTGCGATCAACTGCTACGTAGCGATGAACCACCTTCCTTGCATCCTTGGCTTTTTTGGCTACTACCCGCTCATTGATAGCATCTCGGAGTTGTTTATTGGCCACTACGATAGGACAATTCTCAAATTTCTTCACAGCCATAGGATCAGTACGAATCAAAACGTTCAACAACCGATTCGACAATACCACGTAATCTGAACGCGCCCCACGGCCGACCATATTTGTCGCTACACCCATCCTTACTCGACCTACAACATCCGCATAGGCAGGGTCATCTTGCTGCCGCCAATTCTTTACTAGCTCTATGACATCAGGTACGCTGCGCCATATACAAGCACCTTTAAGCGCGACTTGACCTTTGACAGTGTGTATTACAGAGCTATCTCGACCACTGGATACTAGCTCGTGAGCGAAAAGTGAGCGATTCCGTACAGGTTTCAACTGACCAAAGTCCCCCATGAAGATGACATTTACACCCCCGAACGGTCGACCCTCTTCATCCGACGGATATCCTTTAGCTTGAGCAAGACGTTCCGATATTTGGGCAAAAAGGTACGCAGAGACCATAGATATCTCATCAATGATCAAGTACTTCACGGGTCCCCACATCTCTGTGAGTGCCTGTTCTTTAGTTTTTGACCGGTTTTGACTGGACGGTAGAAACGTGAGAGCGTGTATGGTGTACCCCTTGACCAACACAGACGCGATTCCAGTCGGTGCACTAACAAATAGCTGATCACCAGCAGAACAAGACTGGAAAAAACTACGCAGCGCTTGGATCAAATGACTCTTGCCAGTGCCCCCGACGCCCGACACGTATAAGAGCAGCTGCTGCCGCTTCTGTTCAATGAAATGCCCTGCAACGGTACGCATCGCTTGTTCTTGCTCGTCGTTGCCAACAATATTCATCTCCCGAAGTAACTTCTCCAAGTCGTATCGCTGTTTTCTAACACGAATCTCAGACCTCGATGCAGTTGAATTCACTCCTTCTACGTCAAGTTGATCTATAAAGACATCTGGGCCTACCGGCTCCCGCTCAGTCGCCACGCCGACGTCATCAATTGTGTCAGAAGCGGATGAACCCTGTCGAGGACGCTGAACACCTCGCTCTACAGACGGTCTCTTCTTTTTCCGAAGGTCTTTCATCTCCGCTAACTGCACCAACTTCTGACGCTCACATCTGGGAACTCCCCCGCCCCTAATTTCCGCTAATTTCTACCTAATTGATGTGTGATGTGATGCCATCACAATTTTACCAAAAAGGGCACGTTTGTCACACCAAGTCACCAGGCTATTGTCACGCTCTATGAGGGACTGGCCGACTCCTGCAACAACGCAGGGACAGTGTACACCAGCCAATATGGCCCATAACGGCGCTGAGGTACGTCTCAAGGTGTTATGATTGACTTATTGACTGAGGTTGGTCACTAGCCACACCTCCGCGCACTTGCCATAGACTTGGCGGGCTTTGGCGAGGTCAGCGTGCAGTACACCCCGCAAGGCGCTAGTTTGCAGTCCGGAGGCTCCACAGTGCGTACAATCTCCCACCCCTCTACGTGTTTCACTGATATCCCTACTTACTAGCATCTTCGGTTCTCATCTTCCCCATTTCGCGCGCCCGGGCACGAGCCGCGCAACCGTGGGTGAGTGCAGATTTGTGAGGCTGCTTATTCTCAGCTCATTGCTGTTCTTTAGATGCTCGTTGAATACTTATTAGCTGCTAGTTAGATGCTAATTAGATGGTCCAATTTCTGTGCAACTGTGGAACACTGTGAATGTCTTATTGGCATTGCTACTTTGAGCTTATAATGAGAATATTGGATGATAATGAGCTGGATATAAGCTGCAATTAGAGGCCCTAATCTGTGGGCGAAATAGGAGAGATAATAAGCAGGCTGTCACAGTGCTGTCTGTGTGACATTTGAGCACACATTAGGGCTAATTATATAGGGGGGGTAAGCTAATTTAGGCCCAAGCTAATTTGGAACTAATCAGCAATAATTAGAGATAATTAGGGGCGGGGGAGTTCCCAGATGCATCTCCGAATCCAACTCCTCTGACTGCCTCAGCAGCAGAGTCGTGAGAGTGTCGCGACTGTGTAACAACGCCAGCACGTTCTAAAGTGCGTAAACACTCATCGTGTCGAGGGTTACTTCCAACGTCAGAACCGACGTTATGGCCAGCAGACAGGACCTCGGCACCGTCCTGGTCGACATCAGACAGGAATATTTGAGCATCGTTTGCATCGTCAAGCTCTGCATCCGCTCTAAGGGCTTCGTCCAGGCTGTTCCTTGACGTAACCGGTCTGAAGTCTTCACCTGCACTGCCAAGCAAATTGGCAGCAGCCCCGGAACGACGCGCATCGTCATGTGCAGCTCGCGCATCCCGACACTCATTTTCGACATGAATATTTTCTATTATCCGTTGCAAATGTGGAGGGAATTCGTACCACTCGTAGGCGTCATGCCACGATTCATTAGAGTCTTTGAGATCTGACAGGTGACGCCAAGGCTTGAACAGGATAAGCACCGCACGGCAGAAAGCCTCACGGCCTTCAGGATTTAGATCTCGGCGTGGTATGGTAGGGCCGAGTAGAACCGGAATCATACGCAGCTTCCGCAACCGACATAAATGGGTATGGTATAGAGGGTGCTCAGTGCTTAGGTATCTTACACGTCGTGCAGCTCGATCGCGAACAGCATGGACTGCGCTGGCATCATCGACATCAACTCCGTGCACCCGCGCCATACGATCCTTCTCATTTGTTTTAGGTAGGCGATGAACCAAAGCAGCATGATCCCAGACGCACAGCTGTTCAAAGTCAGGTTCGGAAGATCGTAATGTATAGTCCAGGACAAAATTGCTCAGGGATGACTTGCCCCGTCGCATAGCTAAAACAAGGTGCGGCGCATCGGAGGGAGCATCGACAGAAGCCGGCTCAATGGACGGGTCTTCCACCGCACCATCGTCATCTTGCTCATCATCATCTTCGTCCCCCATAGCAATATCCAAACCCACTTCACCTTCGTCGACGGAATGGAGAACATCTCGTACGTCGTCGACCCCAACCTCTGCCTCCATCATATCAACCGAACCGTCAACCTCAGCTTCCTGTTTTCGAATTAAGCGATCTAGATCTCCCCAGTAAACGTTGACAAAAGTCTTATTGGTATAGTTGTCTCCTCCGCCAACCTCATAAGACATAACTTGTTGGTGCGACATTTCGCCTCGCGCCATAATTGCGTTGACCACTTTCATCACCAGGCTATCACCTACATCGTTTGCAGAAACGTGGTCTCGGTTATTGAATTTCAGCCCGTTGCGTTCAATAGCATACTTCAAAGCTTTTAATCCCAGATGCAAAGGAAGCGAAGACTTTGTAATGTAGTCGGTAATGTAATAAACTAAAGCCTTAGCTGCCTCGCCAGAACCGACAAATTTGATATCCATATTTCCTTGAAGAAGAAACAAGACGACATCATTAAAGTTATTTATCCACGGGTGTAAGCGGCGCAGAAGGAGCGCAGAAGTTTCCGCATCCAATTCAGTGAGCGCCCGTGTCTCCCCAGTCATCCGCATGCGACAGTGCGCGTCATCCCGAGGTTCACCAGGTTTCAAATTTTTCCAGCACGTAGCATGATGAACATGCCAATTGCACACAATAGCGAGCTCTTTAACAAATTCCCGGAAATTTGTCTCGAACGTGGCACGCTCGAGAGAGGTCATCGTACTGGGATCCGGCGCAGCAGGCGCATCTTGAGCTCGGACGTCTAAACCAGGTAAAGGCTCCGGTCTACGCAACGCAGCACCATTGCGAACAACCTCCGTCATGCCAGGCAGTTCGCAATGAACAATAGACTCAACCCAACTGAACATCTCACTCTTGAACGCCGGATCGGTTGCCAATTTGTCCCGCAGCTTCTGCGGAGAGAGATTTCCGCGAAGCCAGACAAGCATATGGCAATGAAGAGTTCCTCGTCCTTGCGCTTCTACGGTACCATAGTAAGCTTCGCATTTTCCAAACAAACCTGGCTCGTTGTCGTCAGGCCGCAAAACAAATTTGATGAAGGCCTTCATGACGATATCAAAATATACCGCAGCAGCATCGGGGTTAGCCGCCACACGCTTAGCTCGATCGAAATCGGACAAGGACCAGAACTCCGCTACGGACCTGCCCGCCAAAACATGCAACAATTTGGAATGGATATCAGATGGATTTAGCGTGATGAATAGCGCCGGACACCCATACACCTTGAGCAGACCGCGTATCTGATTACGCATATTGATCTTATAGCCATTGGAGCCGCGCAAATCTTTGGCTATTGACCGGAATTGATTAAGCAATTGTAACATCCTCTTTTCCTCCCGATTTGACGGCTGTGCATTTTTATCAGCATCCCATCGAGCGCACATCGCATTCAAAGTATCCTCGGACGCCATCAACTCGGAGCACAACGGACGGTACGTGTCCGCATTAAGCCGAAACTTGACATTTTTCATGGACTCCATTTTTTGCACAATATTCCAGCACACGTATGCAAAATTCGGATCCTTTGCAAACGGCCCATGATAACGCATCAGTAAATTTCTCAACTGTCTCTCAAATGTAATTCGCTGTGCAGGACTGCGCAAAGGATTATTAAATCCGCCCAAACCCAGAGGATCAAGTCTCGGAAACAGAAAGGTCAGCATTCGCGGATCGCGGTCAGGAAACAGCTCATCACCGCCACGAACATGAATGAAAGGTTTCCCATTCAAACACCACTGAAGCGCCTGCGCTCGGGCAGATGGTACGGACATGTTAGAGGCAGTATCAGTGCCCAAGAACCCAATAGTTTCCATAAGCGCTTCACCGTCAGGAATATTAGACGGGTCCACAGAACGATCAGCATATCCCGAGTTTGCCGCGTGCGTTGCAGCGACTCCGTTGGAATCAATATAGCATATTTCGACGGCGGGAGACAAAACCGGACGGTCTCCGGAATCGGCAGGCAACAACGAGTTCAAATTGGCGAGGGAGAATTGAACCCCCGCTTCGCGATACAACATATTATGTTCCGTAAGATACTTCGCAAGGAGCGATACTCGGCTTTTATGCACGAACACGGGTTTTAACTGAGGCATATTTTCTACCGTCGGTTGCACATCTGCACCTACAAATAGAACACAAACACAGTGCTGCAAATCCGAAGGCGAAGGCGGTAACAACCTCTGCATCTTCCCAACATCCTGGGGAATGATTGCCACATTCCCTTGACTATATCTCTGAGGAGCTCCTGGAATCCCGCCTTTGTCAGCAGTGTAGGTGAATGTGATCTGCGAAGCCCGACATGCAGCGACAAGCTGAAGCTCATGTAACGAAGCTTCTTCGAATGCTCGACGCACGTCTTCAGGTAGCCGCTCATGAGCATACCATTGGTAATTCTCTAAACTATCCACAGGTTGTTGATCCTTGTTCAACGAATCGAGGCATGTGCGGCACACGGACATGTCGCCACGCTCAGTAGGGTTGCTTAGAGCATGAAAACACAGGAACGCACGCTCGTACAACTCGAAGTCATATTCTTCTGGCCAAGCGAGGGAAGGAATGTCGTTATTCTGCAACAAATGTAGGGGAATATCATCAGCATGCACGGTACTCAAGTCCCCGGGAAATTTCTTTTGGCCACAGACGGCGCAGGGTGCATACACCCAATTGTCAACGGCCATATGTGCTTGAAATTCACGGATGATGTTCAATTTCTGTTCATCAGACGCGAAATATGGGAACTCACTGTCGTCGGTTCGACCGACAGACTGAGGAGCAGGACCGGCAGCAGCACCAACCGCCTGAGGAGGGTTGCGTGGACCTAACGGAACGCGAGGAACACGAGCCGGCAAACCAGCACGCGGGCGTCGCTCCACAGACAGCGGACAAAAAATGTAGAGAAAGGCAGAACACTGCCCGACACAACGATGTTCGTAACCCAAGACCTGTATCATCTCCGCCTTCAATGTGTGGCTTCCAAACGCGATACCGTGGCGGTTGCCAAGCAGCCTCAACTGGTTACGGGTCCAACCAGTAAAGGAGACAAGATGTTCGAGCGACAATGCGCGAATCCACAAAGTACCCGCAGGCAATCCGGGCACCTCGGTATCAGGCACAAACTCCGAGACAACGATCTGCTTAAACGAATACCATTGATTCAGGAAGTCTACAGATATGACAGGCCCGAAAAGCGTATACCGCGACTCATCCCCATCGAAATCAGCCGGTACCAGAAAACGGACATCACGTTCACGCAAGACAGGGACCGCATTACCACCCGAGCGCGAGGTGACACGCAACTGCGATGAGCTGACACCATTGTCCAATTGACCTGTAGCAGAATTGACCGACGACGGTATGACAATGTCCGATGAATGCATGCCCTGACTGTCCAAGTCCACAGAGAGGCCACCTAGCAGGAAGCGTCAACATGTGCACCAGGAATCAGACACGACCAAATACCTCCCAATGCTGGCATGTAGGCGTCCTCATCAGACCTCACAGAAGAAGGAAAACCGGACGGTCGAGCTGAAAAGCCAACAGGTAAGGACAACGAGAAAGCCAAACCAACGGACGCTCACCTGACGAGGAACCCAAATCAAACGAAGGACCATTCTCTATGAATACAAGCTGCGATGAAAGCAGCAAACAATCAATGCAAAAGGGACGCACGTTGAGAACCCCCAGTAACAGCTACAAAGCGTAAGCACGCGCCAACACATACAAAAGCAGCACGTTGCAGGGGACGAACGCATTGATAAAACGAAGGCTTACTTCCAGAGCGACCCGCCCCTTGAGGTCGTTCTACGGTAACTACGGCCGATCAATAAAAGCACAATCCAAACAGACATCACGCGCACACCGAGCATCAATGGGGCCATCAACATCGATCGGCTCTTCTGCGACAGAACAGAGGTCGTCGCTGAATTGCCCTACAAAGGAGATGAGATGCAAACACGATGAAGACTACGACCCTTACCACAAGACGGACAAACGTAACGTGCGGAGACGCAATCATCGCCAAGGTCCAGCAAAACTTGACTACGGGGGGACAGAGCCGGTAGTCGCCGCACTACAAATATTCAGAGACGTGTAAAAGAAAAAAAGAAAAAGTACAGACCCCCGCACTCGCATAACACAGACTCACACACTTCAACCCGAGGACGCACAGAACGAACGGACGGTTGCGGAGACAGAGGATGCTTTTCAGCCATGAGGAAAGGAAGGGAAGAGGGAGAGAAAGCAACAAGCTTGCACTACCGTACTATGTAGGCGAACCGTGGTAAGCGTCAGACCCTAAGGCGATGCCGGCGGCGGACGCGCTAAGAGGTCTAGACGGTGCCAACGCGTTGTGATGACCAAATGAGCTGACGAAAAGCGTGACAATAAGCGCCGTTACAACAGATGGAACCGTCACAAAGATTTTAGAGACCTGTCCTAACGGACCAGGAATGAGTCCATTATCTCAGCCGCCTTCGATACTCTACCCGACTCTTCTTTACCCAAGCAGCGCACCGCGCACCCCCGTCTACGGCCCCATCGTCTCACCTTACCACCCTGCTCAAGCTAGCCCATCCTTGCGACGGGTTGCCTCTACTCCCGCGCTCACAGCGCGGCGTTCGTTCACTTTGGCTTCATCTTCACCAATTCCACTGCTAGCACAGGATACATTAGCTCCCACCCTCCAGCCTACATCTGCGCAGCCACGTGTGCCCGTGCCCGTTGGTCCTGAAAATCCCGAACAGCTGCCGATTGCGTCTTCGTCCGCAGAGCCGCGCATTGACATGATCGAGATTGGCGAGCGAGATCGCACTTCCTCACCCTTCCCT
Source organism: Auriscalpium orientale (assembly GCA_019915035.1). NCBI lineage: Eukaryota > Fungi > Basidiomycota > Agaricomycetes > Russulales > Auriscalpiaceae > Auriscalpium > Auriscalpium orientale. The sequence goes on from JAHLMH010000006.1 coordinate 184,865, forward strand.
TTTACCCCACTAACACGCTCCTTTACGCCTCGCCGCGATCTCAAAACAAAACTATCACTCATCTTCGCTGCAATCCACAGTGTGTCAACTGGAGCTTCGGGAGCGGCTGGCCATGGCGAAGGAGTACGACGCAGCTTGGGCGGCCGGGACATGGACCGGCGTTTTCGATACCCCCCCCCCCCCCCCCCCCCCCCCCCAATCGAGCATGAAACGATACAGTATGCGTGTATATCCTGCGGGGTCATGACAGAAGCCGGGCTTTATGGTCGCACGATCTACGTGACGCGCATCCCATCTGTGCTACGTGGCGTACAACATGCCAGCTGGGAGCTGGCGTTATGCGGGGCCATATGCAGATCGACGCGTCGCAGGGTCTTCTTGTGTACGCTCCCAGCACAGCGATTGTCGGTCAGCACATAACGCACAGTGCGCTGTCAAAGACGACATTTGTGAGCACGGATGAAATTGGCATCAAGAGCGGTATAATTTACAACATATCTTTGACCGACGATTGCCTGCTCTTTGGGATTGTGAGGTCTTTATTTGACTTTAAATATGCAAGCACTGATCGTATTGTAGGTTGGGGACGTGTCTGGAGTTTGGACAAAGTGGAAGACGGTGTTTGCCTTAGAGCGTCCTAGCGCATAGAACGTACCAGAGCAGAAGTTTCCGCTGACTTGGAAAGGAGACTCTCCTGCGTAACACAAACCAAATGGTCAACAAAATCGCCAGTTTCAGACATGTCCTGAAGTAAGACTGTTCAGCGTCTTCCGAGGTGAAGATAAATCTTGCGGGTCCCACAACGCGCTAATAGCCTGATCATGGTTTTATGCATCGACAACGCACCCTCGCTGACGGCATAGCAAACACGTTCTGTTACGATGTGAGCAACACTTGCATGCGTTGCTCAGTTGCAGTAGATGAAAGTGTTCCCATTACCTCTGCCCAAAAAATACGAAGTTCTCTAGTACTATTCACCCTCTAATCCAATTCATTGATTGCACGGCGGGCGATGGCGGCGAGCAGCTTCACGGCGTCGCGCCTGTCGCGCATAATTAGCCCTTGGGCTCGTCGACGTTATAAATGAGTGATACACACCTCTGTGCCTGGGCTTGGCTGGCTGCCAGTAGGGTAAGGAGATCGTTGATGTCGCGGCGTGCGGAGGCGTAGCGCCTCAGGCAAAGGATCAGATACGTGGAGACATCGATGTACAAACAGACCTCCACTCACTTCTTCGATGTTACTCCACTAACCACAGAGCTATCGGCTCCACTAACCACTGTGCTATTCGCAGAGCTATCCGATCCACTGACCGCTGTGCTATTTGCAGAGCTGCCACTGTCATCCGACCCGCTGTTTAATGCGAGGCTATCGCTGTCCGCAGAGCCGTCGTCTGTCGTGCTGTCCGCAGAGCCGTCGTCCGCAGAGCCATCGTCCGCGGTGCCGTCGTCGACCGTACTGTCGTCCGCGGTGCCGTCGTCGACCGTACTGTCGTCCGCGGTGCCGTCGTCCGTGCCGTCGTCCGTGCCGTCGTCCGTGCCGTCGTCCGTGCCGTCGTCCGTGCCATCGTCCGTGCCATCGTCCGTGCCATCGTCCGTGCCGACGTCCGAACCGGCGTCCGAACCGGCGTCCGAACCGTCGTCCGTGCCGTCATCCGTGTCGTCCGCGCCGTCCGATGTGCTGTCGGGACTCGCAGCGTCGGTAGATTGCGCCGCCGCCGCTGAGTCGGTAGTCGACACGGCCGCGGCACTGTCGGTCGCAGCAGCGCTAGCAGCCGCATCGGTCATGGTGGTGGAGGGAACATCAGTCGCGGTCGTGGTGCTCGTACTCGCGGTCGCGGACGTGGTGGCGGTGGCGGTCGAGTTCGCGGAAAGACTGGAGACGTCCGTCGAAGTCGCAGTCCTACACGCTCAAGATCAGACGCGTTCAATCGGAGGTGTATGTGACACTTACCCGGAGAGGCCTGCGAGGGATGCGAGGGCACTCGCGGCGGCGCTGCAGGCGATAATACATTAGTAGGCAGTCCATTTGCAATTTCCAGAAGGTCCCACCTATCATCGTAATCTCTGACTGGGTGAGGGAAGCCCGAAGACCGCGCCGAGGCACCGGCGGCGAGAGCGAGCGTAACAGCAATGACGGTGGGATGCATGACGAGAGATCGTATGGCGTTTAATGAAGGAGAATGGAGCAAGAAGGTAGCCTGTACCAAGTGAAAGAGAGAAACGGGAGGTGAGCACAGCTGGAGATTCCTGGATCCAACGGACAGGATTTTATACCTGTTCCGGCGGAAGGAATAACGCTCGCTGCTGTCATCCTTGATGCCTGTCCATCAGAAACAATCGTCGGCGCCGCTCGGGTATGGGGATATTTATGGAAAAGTGAAACGTACTTGCATGCAGGAGGAGATGCGAAACGTAGATGGCGCTTATTTTTGGTACAGTCCAGTGCACTTCCAGTGCCTTCCAGTGCAGGGGCTAAAAATAGTGACCTTAATAATATCGCCCGCCTCCACCGACAGTCATGATGCAGATCGCTTACGCCGCCAACTCATCCAGATATATATAGAGAAGCGCTGCACGAGAAACTCTTGAGTCGGCACGACGGGCAGTATCTGTCCTGTCCAGCTACCGGCCAGCGACACCATGAGAGGTCCGCGGTGAGAGCGTCAAACATGCCAGCATGTACGGAGAGGCAAAAGCCAATTCTGCAATCTCAGAGACGCAGGCGCCGGGCGCTTCAGGAGCCGGCAAACCGAGAGTTTGATCTTTGGCTGGCCAGGCCAAGGATCATATCGATGACGTGCCTCGCCTGCGATTCCGAAATCAGCACGAGCTCATACAGTATGAATAGGATAGGGCGGTGCACCGGCGACGCGCTCAGACGACTTCAGACCGCGATCTTTGAGGGCGCATGGTAGAACGTCAATGCGTAGTAAGGAGCAGTAGTAGGAGGCTACCTCGAGGCAAGTAGTTTGAGCGTAAACGAGCTCCAGTTCCCCAGGTGCAGAGCAGGCAGAGCAGTGTCATTTCATAGGAAGCCGATGATCTATGAAAACGCCGGAGGGGAGCAACAGGAGCGCGACGAAACAAGCACACCTTTGATCAGATGGCAGTGGCTGCATTCAACACTATCACAGTGTCGAGGGAGAAGAGAGCGATGAAAGCCGCGCCATCGTCTCGCGCACGGGTCCGTGGACTGGTAGAGAACCCGAGACCATCAACTGAAATAAGGACCGGCGACTCGCATGTGGTGGCATTGAGGGCGAAGAGCAGAAGGCGCAGCGCGGCCTTGCCGGGGCCGACCGTCGGCGGCCGGGCCCGGGTCCAGAACTACCGCGCGGCAGAGTTAATGGGCACTGAGACGGCCGCACTAACGTTGTCTTTGCTTTCAAGTTCAGGCCTCGGGCTTCACAAGGTGCATTTCGTTGGGATGTGCGCGGCAACGCCGGCACCAACACAGCACTGGTATCATCAGTCGCACTATCCACAAAGTAGCCTGCCAGTTGTAATGAGAAGAGGAAAGGGACACGTCGGGGGAGAGTAAGCGGCGATATCGATCGACGAAAGACGGGAGTCAGAGGGAAGGCTCTCATCACCCATTTCGCTTCGACTATCCAGGACGAGCATTATTATTGATACAAATGCAAAATCCAAGATGTGATTCCGTGAAATACGTATGTACAAACCAGACAGGAATGAGACGAACCTACAGAGAACATTACAAGCGGGAAACATCTCCACACCTACGGGTCACCCTCTTTAACCGCCTTCCTCATTGCCATCCAGACAGTGAAGAGAAAAGTGACTACCTGTGAACGAAGTCGATGAGTCATGACAGGGGGAAAGCAGGAATTATTACAACACTCACGAGCAGAGCTCGGACGTTGAGTCGGGGTCGGGGTCCTTGGGTGCGGGGGCCAACGACCGACTCGGACGCGATAGCGCCGGCAGACGCGCTTTGAACTTCCTGATCTTGCTGCGATGCGCTGAAGCTTTCGGGCTTGTCGGAGGTGTTATCAGCAACTGCAGTCTCGGCATGGGGATCATATGCATACCGGGGTGGCAGAGATTGGTGCAGAGTCCAGCGCTGTATACAGTGACGGTGGGTGGTCTATCGACCTCTGTTCGAGCAATGTTATCCTCACAAGAGGTGTCATCATAGCCGACGGCATGCGTACCATGTGTTCCTCTCGCGCGGAACGGTAGCGCGGATAGGGGTGAAAACGCCGCCCATGTGAAGACCTATATGAGGGAAGCCTCATGTTCCCTTGCGTGTCCTGGTTGCCGACCGGATTGGCCACATCCGGATTGAAAGAAAGACGCAGGGACGACCACGACGGAGCTGAGGGATGTGACATGATATTGTCGGGGCAGCAACGAAGGAATAGGCTTGGGATGCAGACGGAGAACGGGAAAAAGAAAGTCGATGGAGAGAGGACTCTACGCTCGACGATCCCGCCTTATAAAAGGCGGGATCGACGAGAATCCCGCGATAATTTTCAAGATACGCTCCAGTAAAGTGGAAAGGCCGAAGCCACATTCAGCGCAAGCGCGCGGGCTTGCGGGCTTGCACCAACGTTCCCTCCTCACGCGCGGCCACCGAAGACGGCTCCTTGGCTTCTGTTCGCAATCCGTATCGGGTTTCATTGTGTCGTCGGTCCTTGCCCTGACGAGCGACTTGAGGTGCTGCCTGTGTCCCGCTGCCCGGTAAATCTTGATGCTGAACCAGAGGGCGGGATTTCTGCGAACCGAGGTGAGTACGTGGCGAAGTTGTCGATTCCCCGTCAGTATCTCTGAGACACGCTGTACAAACAGACCGAGCCACCTCTTCCAAACGTCCAGCGGAGGCCCGCTTGTTGCCTATAACGCCCAAGGATACCGGAGGCATGGTCCGCACGAACCTTCCATCGATCCGTCGTCGTCGTTTTGCAGCAATTTGGCAGTCAACGCCGCCTTCTATTAAATTTTTAAAAATCCCCGTAGGAAGAACAATGACAATAAGGCAGGTCGATGGTCGCATACCGCACCTGCATCTCACGCTGTGTCTGCTTTCTCCAGTCCCGCCAGGAGGAACGCGTCCGGTCACACTTGTGATGCCGTGACAGCGTTACGTTATGTTACGTTCACGTCACACTCGTAGCCGTGTTCGCAGGCGAGTCAGGTTTTTCATGCCTGAGCGGCGATGATGACGAGAAGAAATCCTGAAAACAGCTTGTCATTGGAAGGAACGACGTTGGACATTATCCGCCATCAACTACACGCCAAAGCCCTGGGAAGGGCGCTGCAACAAGAAGAACGGACGAATTCGAGGATGTCCTCGAGGGACTTCTCCATCGCGCTTCCGCCCGCGCCTCTGCGCCCCTCGCAGGAAGTGGAACTACTTCATAGCAAGAGAGAAGAACGTGGCCAAAAAGACAGTGTCACGGGGGTTGGCTCACCTCGGGATTCGCCTCAGCGCTACGCCCTTTCAAACTCCTCTAGTAATTTGGTGGGTTTGGACGTGCTTCGCGACTGCTAGAGACAGTGGGTAACTATTCACGGTCAATGGCAATGCTGGCTTCCAAGTCCGCGGGGTTGAGCCTCGAAGTAATGTCGGCGAAGGGATTGCGGTTCGACATGATCTGCTGAAGTGAGAGCGCCAGAGCTATCCTCCCGCTCCCAGTGCTTCCCAGACAAGTACTCCGCCCGGAAACGGCTGTTACCCAAGTCGATGTTCTCTGGAGGACACGACAACTTTTTTCGTGGGCCGGTAGATTGCCATGCCGAGCTTGGTACGTCAGGGGGATGTACGAAGAGGTGAGCGGACCAGATATTGAGCGCGATGGGCGGGGAAGATGTTGACTAGGACGCGATTGCAGCACAGTCGCAGGGTAGGGAAGGGAGCCTGAGGCGAGGGCGAGAGGCTGGAGAGAGTGCCATCAGGCCGGCCACACGGCGGCCCGTAACGGTGTCAGTGTCACGCTCGAGCCTCGCCCTCTTGGCCCCCCAAGACGTGAACAACCTCAGTAATAACTTGCGTCTTTACGTCCCAGAGAACCTGGATTTTCTATCGGTCCAAACGCCCGCGATGCAAATATCCCCTGGCCCCTCCCGACCCTCTCAGTCATCAATACTCCTGTCTGCGCCTGCGCCTTGAAGATCACATCCACGCCCTGGGCGCCGCACGCAGATTTCAGGCCCTTCCTGGCCTACTCGATAGCAAAGGCGCTGTTTTTCGTTAATCTGGGTGCTCGGTGAGTCCACCCTCCGCCACCCATGGATTTGCGGTGACAATCGAAACATCCCCCAACCCCCGCAACTAATTCCCTGGCGACCTGATTTTCTTCCTCAACCTATCGCAATATTTACGCCGACTCAACTCCAGCACTTCATCGCGCACCGAGTTCTCAAGATTTAGGGCCACTTGAACGCAGCCAACGGCACCCATGCTTCCCCCTCTCGCAGAGCCGGCGATCTCCTATACCAAGGCGCCGCTCTCAACAATCGACGAGATCTAGTTTTCGACGATTATGACCGCAGTTGATCGTTCGCAGCAGTCCATGTGAGCTTTGATGCTGCGCTCCCTTATCTCATCTCCCTTTTACGTGCAGAACGGGGCCACCCGAACATGCCCAGGTGCTTGGACGTTGCCTGACAGTTTACGAGATACCACACGTTGTGCAGTCCATCCGTCGCTGCAAGAATCGCATGCCGACGCGATCGAGAGACCTCGCACCGGTACACGCACTGGAGCATTCGCGGGCGCTGTTGGCCGGTTGGCGCGGACATATACAGAGTACCAGTGAGCCCAACTCTCATTCTCAACAGCACTGGTTCGATGCTCGAGCTCGAAACCCACTTCCATACATGTACATACGCACTAGATCTACTTCTTCGATTCAACCTCCTCGGGCTTGAACTCGACTCCCTTCCCACTTTTCGCCCATTGGTCTGCACCGTCTGCGGGTGTATAGTCCGGCAAATACGTCTTTCGCAGCTCCCTCTTGGCTTCCGTCGAGATCCCATACTCCGCGTCCCTTTCGTTGAGGATCTTCTGGTTGATGTCGCCCTGCTCCAAATACGCCATCATGAGGTTAGGAGGACCGAGGGGAAGGTCTGGTGTTTGGTCAATTGCCCATGTATGAATTGTTTTTCCGTACGTCTTGTGCAATTCGAGCATAGCCGGTTGCTCTGCAGCGTCCGTCGCTATGCCTGGAGACGATTCAGACGGAACGTTTGCAGAAGAAAAGGAAAATCTGACCTGGTACCGCTCCTTTGACCTAGATCTCGACGGTCAGCAATGCAGAGGACGGGCATTCCTCCGGACTCACAATTAGCTGCAGCACGCCACTCTCAACCTGTTGCGCTGTCAGTTTTTTATTTGAGCGTCCTGTGTACTACACGCACTTCGTACTTATGCGAGTGCCAATATTTCTTCTCGTCAGACGGAAGCCCTTGGAAAATCTGGTGGTTCGTCTCAGGCATGTTTTATACGACACTAAAAGAACACCTACCTTCTCAGACACGATATACTCAATGCCGATCAACCTCGCATTTGGCCGGTCAGAGTCGTAGATCACGCATTGGTGGAGGTCCGGCGACAGATGCGTGCAGTAGTGGTGCGCGGATACATGCCGAGTCGAATCATGACTGTCATGGTGTCAATACCGAAACGAAGGCGCAGACAGAGGACAGCGATGGATGCCCACGCGTATATGTGTATGCCGCACAAATGCTGATGGATGGCGTTGATGGGCTTGAAGCTCATCATGGCTTCTCCAGCAGCATGGTATGCGGAAGAATGGTACGCGCTTTGCTTGGTCTCTGGTTCCATGGTGGACGGCTGAGAGATGGTGGGGCAGAAGATCGGAGGCTCTTATGGGGGCCGAAGTCAGGAGGTGGAGACGTGTACTATGACGTCGACAGTACGAAACCATACAGTAACATTAGCAGCTAGAGAAGAAATACAAGTGAGTATACAGTGGTTAATGCCGGAGCGACAGATCCGCAGGAATCGAACTGCTTGGATGGCACTGTAGCGCTCGGTGTTCGTTTACGCATGAGAATACAGACAGCTTCAGGATGCTATATGCAGTTCCATGCAACGCAGGTAACATCCGCAGGACCGAGCATGTCGACAGTGTAGAGCCTGATGGATGTCCCCCTAGCAAAGATGGCTCGGCGTGGTGGGGACCCAGGGAGACTCGAGACGTGCCAGCGTATAATATATGCGGGCAAGCAGATGAACGAGTAGGGTATAAAGCCATGTTTGAGAACATCTTCCCGTCAGAGTTCTCATGGAACGGCGCAAGCCCTTTGATCAAGAACAGGCTCGATGTCACTTTAGGGTACTCGCTTGTAGGTCAGTCCCGAATCGCCGGATTTCACTGACTCTATGCTCACCAAGAGAAAATGACTACCTGGAAGCCTTCGCGTTATAAGTTGCTTATTTACACCCGCTGCATCTTCAAGTCGCGAAAGAGAAAAACCTGACATTGATGCTGAAAAGCGTGTTGCAGGAGACAAGAACATGAAGTCACTGTCAAGCGCCTCTCCCGAAAGTGGAAGCGCCTGCTTAGTCAGCGCCCTCAGCTCTCCTCGTCGTTCTCGCTGTCGCCGACGACGAGCACCCACCTGCCTATAAAATCTCAAAAATCCACGGTAAGCATCCTATCATATGTGTGTTCTCCATGACAGCGCATGAGGGTCATCCATCCATGCGACGTAGATGGATGCATCTACAGCCATCCCGATGCACCTACTGACGCGTCCCGCAGATGTCCGCCACTATCGAGGAGATCCCGTCCGACCAGTCCGACCATGAGCACCACGCTCACGACCACCACGGACACGACCATGACCATGATCATGATCACGATCACGACGAGGACCCGACCTCTGCCGCCGCGCTCGACAAGATCCAGTCGCGCTCAGAGCGCAAGGCACGCAAGGCGCTGCTTGGCCTCGGGCTGAAGAAGGTGCCAGGGATCACGCGTGTCACGCTCAGGCGGCCCAAGAACGTGAGCACGATGTCTATCTGTCTGGCTGTACGGTGTCGTGTTAACGGCTTGACGGTGCAGTTCCTGTTCGTGATCGCGACACCCGACGTGTACAAGTCGCAGAACAGCGACACGTACATCGTCTTCGGCGAGGCGAAGGTACTTGCCTTCTTCTGGATGCTAGTTGAAGAGGCAAACTGACCCCGCATCAGATGGAGGACATGAACGCCCAGGCGCAGATGAACGCGGCGCAGCAGCTCGCCGGCGGCGGTGGCGGCGGCGTGACCGACCTCGAGGGGCTGGGCGTGAGCGGCGGCGGTGATGATGACGACGATGACATCCCTGAACTCGAGGAAGCCGTGGATGAGGGACCCGTCGACGAGACGGGCGTCGACCCGAAGGATATCGATCTGGTGATACAGCAGGTCGGGTGCTCGCGCGCGAAAGCCGTGCGCGCGCTCAAGGACAGCGGGGGCGATCTCATCAATGCTAGTGCGTGCTCTTCTCTCGTCTCGTCGTCTCGTCTGCTGATCATGTGGACGATCCAGTCATGGCTGCGAGCGAGTGAGCGGTGCTTTTTCGTAGCATGCGGTCTTTGTATTCTTTACATCTGCAATCCATCCATCATACATATCGAAATGCTCACCGATTCTTCATCTCAACGCGCTGCGCGAACTTTTCGACGTGATCGCTCAATTATGCTTGCCACCTCTGCACCTCGACATAATGATTTGATCGCTCCCAACCGCTCTGCACTATCTCTACGCCCAGTGTATGCCGCTGCGCGATGGTGTGCGGCCCGACAACCAACCCCAGCTGCTTCGCTGCCTCGTTCACCAACCCGTCCAACTCACCTTTCGCGAACATATGGTAGTAGCGGTGGAATGTCTGCGGCTCCTCATGACTGGGCTCCGGCTCTAACTCTGTAGCAGCCTTCCGTCTTCGCGATGATTTCTGGGGCCCGGGCTGTGGGTTTAAGACCCATGGTACATAGACATCTTCTCCAACAATCGCGCCGGGCGAACAAGCGTCAGGAGTCGTAGGCATTTGCCGCTTGGACAGCGCGTCTTGCTCGATGGCCCAGACGTAAATCAAGACACGTCCGTGTGAAGGCGAGACACTCTGAAGGAGTCGCTGTCGAAAGAAGGACTGGTTAGTATTTCGTGCGGGAGCTTTGTTCAGTGGCATACGCACCTCGACGGCCTCTCTTCGACGGCCGGGCGTGGCCAGATGGTGTATGGTCGCGATAGAAATTGCGTAGTCCTAGAGACAGCCCTTAGTTTCGTGGTGCTATGCTTTCGAGCCGGAGCACTTACGAAGGCGCCGATCCTCCAGCCTTTCCCCAGCACGTCTCCCCAGACAACCTCCCTAACAGCGCCGCCCGCATTTCGCGCCGCATCTAACAGATTCCTGCTTCTGTCCAGCCCGATGGTCCACACGGACCCTGGCCGCTCAAGGGGGAGCGGTAGATACTTCCCGTTGCCTGTGCCGGAATCCAAACCGACCCAGCCTGCCGGCAGGGAGGTAAGAAAGGCGGCGATGATAGGCCACGGCTTGTAGCGCGTCGAGGAGAAGTGCGACGCGATCTGGTCGTACACCTCGTGGACATGTTTCGTTTCGTACGCAGAGGGGTCGTCGTCAATGACTGCGGGTGTGACTTTCGTCGCGCCAGACATGGGGGTAGGACGCAAGCTGGAGATTACACGGCAACGACTACGATGTATACCCCATCTCATCGTCCAACAATTTGCGAAATCGGCTGCCATCATACGCGGGGAATGGCGTGAGCGTGGACGCGTCGAAGTCGAGGATGGTCTGCGGGAGCTCGCTGTGCTCGTCTCGTCAGTCGACTGTCGGCGCGAACGTGCCCGGCATGCTCACCCAACAGTTGATGCGCTCAAATGCCCAAGGGCACTGAGAGCCTTTGCCAGCTCTTCTTGGTGGTTGTCTGCGAGGGTTCCATTCGGAACGACGATGAGCGGCTTGCCCTTCCTCAGCACATCAAGTATGGTCCCAGAGCCTGCTCTCGCCAATCAGGACGACCACATCGCGCACTCACAACTCATCCACACGGACCTGCATGGCTGATAACCAGATCCGCCTCGTCGAAGTCCCCTTCAAGTGTCGGCTTGAACCTCCAGACATGCACCCTCAGTCCCTCCATCTCATACGGCGCGCCCAAAACGGGTTCCTCAACCTCGGACTTCCCGCATTGCACGACGAGCTCGGTGTACCCCTTCCTCCCGAGTGCACTTGTCACTGGAGCGGAGAGGACGGCATGGATAAGCGCGTCGAACTTGGTCGAGCCGACTGTCACGAAGGCGCGCATAGAGTGCACGTTCTCCTCTTTGACTCGACCGCGAACTTGAACATGACACATTGACACGCCTCGAACCTTGCCTCCTTCAACCACATCCCCTCCGAGCCCTCCCAACTCCAAAAACTTCTCTAAAATGGGCTACACGCTGTGTGTGCTGGGTACGTGCAGCCCCGTCTCGGCTGATCAATACTGACCTAGGCGCACAGGCTGCGGGACGATGGGCATCGCGATCACCTCCGGCGTGCTCGCGTCGCTGCAGGCGCCCGTCATTGGGCAGCCCGCAGAGAAATGGGAGTACCACACGCCTGGCACGATGACCCCGGACCCGGAGGCGTCGTCCCTCCCGACGCGCTTCCTCGCGTGCGTGTCGCGGTCCGCGAGCGCGCAGGCCCTCGCGCACGCCTTCGCCCCCGGCGCGGTGGAGATCTCGGTCGGCGAGAACGTCCGCGCCGTCTCGCAGGCGGACGTCGTGCTGCTCTGGTGCGTCCTTCTTTTTCATGCCCGCCATTATCTACTGAATAGAGGTTGTGCAGCTGCAAGCCGCAGCTTGCTCATGTAATCCTGGCGGAAGAGGGCATGCAGGAGGCGCTCGACGGGAAGCTGGTCATCAGCATCCTCGCGGGCGTCACCATCTCTCAGCTCACGGCGTGGGTGCCCGCCAGCGCGCGGGTCATCCGCGCGATGCCCAATACACCGTGCCGCGTACGTGTGTCTTCCTTCTCCGCCCGGGCCCCGCACCGAGACCCCTTGTAGATTCGAGAAGGCATGACCGTCGTCTCAACGCTCCCGCCGTCTGCAACAGCATCGCGCGACCGGTCTATCGTGCTGCAGATATTCTCGTCGATCGGCCGCGTTCGCATCCTCGATGAGAAGCACTTCGACGCGTGCACCGCGCTGTCGGGGTCAGGCCCCGCGTTTGCTTGCATTTTCCTCGAGGCGATGGCAGACGGCGGCGTCATGATGGGTCTGCCCCGAGCAGAGGCACTCGAGCTTGCCTCGCAGAGTAAGCCGGTTAACTTACCCTCCTTTGGTCGGAAAGTAACGGTAATTCGCAGCACTCCAAGGAGCTGCACGCATGGCGCTCCAGCCTGGTGCGCACCCTGCTCAAATAAAAGACTCTGTGACTAGTGCGTTCTGCCGTGCCGTCCATGTCTTAGTTCCGTGACTGATGCGCCGTGTAGCTCCCGGAGGTTGCACAATCGCTGGGCTCCTGGCACTCGAGGACGGTCGCGTGCGGTCCACCATAGCTCGTGCAATTCAAGTCGCGACCGAACGTGCGAGCGAGTTGGGACAGCCAGCCAAGTAAACTTCAAAACGACGATTTATTCAAGAAGATGACTTGGGCGGCCTTCATAGATGGGTCCACTTTAGACTTACGGTGTACAATAACGCGCTTTCAGATGCGCGAAAAGGAGGAAAGGTAATGCATTGACATAACGTGAAATCTATGACATGCTGTATTCCACGTCGTCTTCGCCCTCCTCCTACATTGAGAGAGGCTCGCAAAGAGACCGGAAACCAAACGGCTTCATCGTCCATCTTGCTCCCATAAAATGAGAACTAAGCGCGTGGGATTCTGCGCAGTCCAGAGTGTCGAGGAGCATTAAAATCTAAATCCACAATACAGACACACCGTGCACTCGAACAAAAACGGATGACATTTTTGCGACCTGTGCGAAGATGGACAGTCAGAGCTTGGAAACGCCAGATGACGGGGAAGGGCTAACCTCTAGATACATGACACAGCACCAGCTACGAGCGCAGACTGACATGTCCCCCGCGTGTGAACCGCCCTTACCATGAAGATCCAAACGAGAGGCGGCAAGGGAGGCAAAAAATCACAGGCGCGATCGATCTTTCGACCAATCGACAGTGCTCTTGCTCGTATGAATGGGCACCTCTCCGTGGGTTGCAGAAGAGATACCAAAGTGAAATAGGAGCGTATATGGGTCTCGAGACTGTTCTTAAGTGGGCTTGGGATAGAGAAAATATATGCAGTCGGTTTGTAGAATACACGTGGAAAGTCTAGGGAGCTTGTCAGTATGACAGCGAGCAGAGAGTAGACGCGACTCACGAGCAACTGTCCCAAACTGAACTACCGGTCTGATGGACGCGTCGGAGAAGAGAGTCAGGAAACGATGCAAGGAAAGATGGATGGGTAGCGCACAGAACTCGTGTGTCTCGTCGGTCCTCTTGACCGTTTGCTGTTGGGAGAAAAAGACGCGTCAGAACGACAGGCGGGCGGAGAATGAAGTTGGGGCCAAACAAGGACCAAACAACTCACTTTCCACGCCTCCTCAAAGTCCACAGGCAGAATAACATACCGGTTTTTCCGCACGGCTGAACGCAAAGACATGAGTTGCATACAGATGTATATGCATGTGCGCCAGACGAACCTTGCAGGCCGGCGGCTTGCACGACGGACGCAATTTCGGCTGAAGACAACCGATCTGGTCGCGAGACGTCTGTGGAATTCATGTTGTTAGCGAAAATGTTATTGGACCGGGGACTAGAAGATACGCACAATCCTCAAGATCTACATCTGGACTGAGGTTCATCTTGCTGGTCGTAGTTTGGAAGATGAGTCGCCGCTCCCGACGTGATGGCAGAGGGAATTCAATCTTGCGATCTAACCGACCAGGACGAAGGAGGGCAGGGTCAAGTGTGTCTTGCCGATTTGTTGCCATGATGACCTGGCCGTCACTCCCTTAGATGCTTTCCTACAGCTTCAAATATGTGTACACACCTTGACATTGCTGCCCTGGTCGAAACCGTCCATCTGGTTCAGCAGTTCCAGCAGAATACGCTGCACTTCACGATCGGCACCAGTCTGCGCGTCGAAACGCTTTGTCGCGATGGCGTCGATTTCGTCGATGAAGATGATAGCAGGGGAGTTCTCTCGGGCGAGGCGGAAGACGTCGCGGACCATGCGCGGGCCCTCACCGAGGTACTTCTGCACAAATTCAGAACCGACAACGCGGATGAAAGAGGCAGTGGTGTGGTGTGCGACGGCTTTGACCAGCATGGTCTTGCCAGTTCCTGGGTACAAAGTCCGACTTGAACGCCGGCTCGCAGTAATGACAGTGGCGATACGCACCAGGAGGGCCATAAAGCAAGACGCCGCGTGGGGGGTCGATTCCGATCTTCTTGTACAAGTCAAAGTGCGTGAGGGGCAGCTCGACTGCCTCCCGAATCTCCTGTTTCTGCGAGTCCATGCCGCCGACGTCCTGGTACGTAACATCGGGCTTCTCGTCCGCGCCAATCATCGCGATAGAGCTGTCCGCCTCCGGGGGCAGGATGTCCACGAGCGCGTTCGAGTGCCGGTGCAGTGCGACGCTCGAGGACGGCTTGAGCAGCTCGCGGTCGAGCGTCGAGAGGATGCGCACGACGTAGTTCGAGCCCGTCGTCGAGCCGACGATGCCGGTGTGCTGGTCTATGGGCTCGAGGAACTGCCCGATGACGAGCGGGACGGACTGGATGCGCCGGACCTCCTCCTGCGCGCGGATGAGCTCGCGCTTAAGGTTGGCCTGCTCGTCCTTGACGTAGCTCTCCTGGATCTCGAGCAACTCGAGGTGCCGCGAGAGCTTCTTGTACTTGATGTAGAGGTCCTCCTCCTGCAGCTCTTGGAACAACGCGGTCTTCTCAGTCACGACGGAGTCGAAGGTAGGCTCCTTGGACCAATTAGGATATAGTCGGGAGATCAGACGCGCGCGCACGCACCTCCTTTTGGATCTCCATCCTCGCGTCGTCGGCCATGGCTACTGCAACGAGGAACTTTGTCGAGGGAAGAAAGTGTTGGGCGTCGAGGGTAACGCTGACGCGGCTCCAGGACGCGTCGACCCGTGCGAACCACCTACCGTATCTGTGCATCCCTCTGACCGACCAGAAGGCGCGCACTTGTCGCTCGACTCTGAGGATATCGAGCGTCCTGTCGAGCCGTCCATGGCCCACGTCGTCACCCCCCTCGACCAGCCCTCCAACTACAAGGACTCGCAGGCGCGCGTCGACCGACAGAAGCAGCAGGAGCTTCTCGACAAGTCCGCGACGCTCTATGTGCGCCCTCTCCCGCTCGCCCCACACCGCGCCCAGCTCACCGTGTCCACTAGGTCGGCAACCTGAGCTTCTACACGACGGAAGAGCAGATCTACGATGTCTTTGCAAAGTGCGCGAGCCCCGAGGACGGCGGAGGCGTCAAGCGCATCATCATGGGGCTTGACCGGCATACACGGTGCGTTTGGGCTGGTACTGTTTTGCCTTGCAGCGCTGACGGCGGCACGGGTTGCAGAACACCGTGCGGGTTCTGCTTCGTGGAGTTCTACACGCACTCGGAGGCGCTAGCGAGCATGCGCTATATCAGCGGCACCAAGCTCGACGAGCGGATAATCCGGTGCGACCTCGACCTGGGCTACCGCGAAGGCAGGCAGTTTGGCCGGGGGAAAAGTGGCGGGCAGGTCAGTGCGACATCCTACACTATTCTCATCCCGGCGACCAACGTGGATTCGCTGTCAGGTGCGCGACGAGCACAGGCAGGACTACGACCCCGGGCGCGGCGGGTGGGGCGCGCAGGCGCAGAAGCTCGAGATCGAGCGGAGACGCGAGGTTGAGGAGCGGTACGCGGACACACAGGTCGGCGGGCATGTCGCGCAAGGAGGCGGGGACTGGAAGGAGCAAAACGGCGGCGTCGCGCAGCCGACGCTCAAGCGCGAGCGGTCGCCGGAGGACGAGGGCGACAACGACACACGCCAGGTGAGTACTGAATGGCGGGGACGTCTAGCTGCCCAGGCTGACTGGGGCATTCGCAGCGCGCGCGTGTGGAGGACCTGGAGACCGGGAGGATGTGAGGACTTGGACTATGTATTACTCGACTATATTATTGTCTCTATTCCGTCTGCAGCTGCTACGAGCGCGTCATAGCACGACTTGTGCGTGGATGAGGTGCTTTTGGCCGGTTGCACGACCTTGCGAAAACACTTCCGTGCCCGCAAGTTCTGTCATGTGCGTGTTGCGGACCAGCCGGTATGCCTCTGACTTGGAAGCCAGGCGCACCAGCACGCGAGAAGTGATCACGTTAGGTCCAGGATCCATACTGACAATAACCCATCAGCATCTGCACGAGACGCGCATGATTGAACACTCACTCGAGCTTTTGGATCTCGCTCCGTCCACCAGCCAGCCTGTAGCCCTTCAGCAATGCACGCAGCTTCTCGTCGGTGATCCTGCCCGGCATCCCACTCAGGATGACGTTCCTCCCGTTGTCGGAGAGGGTGACGCCACTGCCTGTGCCCGACACGATATCGCGGTCGGCCGCCTCGTCACGCCCCTTGACGCCCCGCGAACGCTCTACCTTCGGCGCTTCGGTGGGAAGAGCAGAGATGGGGTGCGCAAACCAGATGACGTTCTGCAAGGCTTTGAGCGCGTGCCCCAGGAAGTCGGGGTGCGTGAGGGTCACAAAGGCACTGCCCGTGGGGCTGAAGCGGCTGTATTCCAAGTTCACTGGATCGCTGTCAGATGTGCGCGCTGGGTTGCATGGGGAGAACATACCTTGGGCAACATTCTCTATTCTGTGGTTCATGAGCATCCGCGTGATATCTGATGGTGTCGAGCTCTTGGGGAGCCCGCTAAGCCGTAGGTGAATGGGCGAATGGTCTGCGGGGCAGCTCAGAGGCATGCTGCGCGACGGGCTGGCACATACGTACGTGAGCGAATGGGGCTCCTCGGGAGCGTCCTACTGGCTGTTCGCAGAACGATGTCCGACGCGATGTTGGCCATGGCGCGCGAGGTTGGGCGCAACTACTAGAGTAGCAGCCTTGACTCCCTGCGCCGGTATGAGGCACATAGCCTAAAAGGCTCTAAAAGGCCCCGCCGCATTGGGCAGGTCGTTCGCACGGACTCGAGGCGCGACAACCTCGCGCACCTCGCAGCAGCTCGCAGCTCGCTCAAACTCATGTCTTCGCGAAACGACCACCGACGACGCGACCGCAGCTGGGAACGAGACGACCGCGACAGGGACCGTGATAGGGACAGAGACCGCCACGCGCGTCTGAGAGACGCGAGGCGCAGCCGGTCGCGCAGCCCGAGGCGGGGAGACAGGCGACCAGGAGGTGCGCACCCTCATTCTCAGAGCCACTCGCTCCTGCTGACGACAATTTCCACAGAGAGAGACCGGCGCGATTACGGCCGTGACCGGGATGATGACCGCAGGGACAGAGACCGACGAGACGTCGGCCGGCGGGACGACCGCGACCGCGACGACAGGCGGGAATCGGGTCGAAGAGATGGCGACCGTGACCGCGACCGTGATAGAGACAGGGACCGCGATCGGGACCGAGACCGCGGTGGGGAGCGCGACAAGGACCGGAGAGACGGCAGGCATGACCGGGACGGACGCGCGGACGGCGGCTCCCAGGACGCCGCAACCAAGCCTCCACAAGGCGAGTTCCTTCCTTCTCAGCCATGTGGCCCAATCCTTACATGCTGTGGATCTTCAGGCGGACCGTCGTCCGCAGGTAAGCAGACAAGTGGGAGCCCGGAGCCTGGGTACGCGGAGGAGGGCGAGGAGATGGACGCGACCGGGGAAGATGACGCTGCTATGATGGCCATGATGGGATTGACGGGCTTTGGAACTACGAAGGTTTGTTCTGTTTGTACCCTGTGGCCCCTCGCTGACGGACGGTGGCTTGCTTAGGGACAGCACGTCGAGGGCAATCAGGAGGGCACTGTAAGCGTGAAGAAACAGCGGACATGGCGCCAGTACATGAACAGGTACATTCTTATGATGCCCTGTGAGTTCAGTCGCTGATCAGAGCTTGCAGACGTGGAGGCTTCAATCGGCCGCTTGACAAGATCAAGTGAAGTCCTGCCTGGTTCTCCTTTATCTTTTATCTTCCAGTCATCTCGTTCCAGGCTGCCGTTAACGCTGAAGACGGCCATTCCGTTATTGTCATCTCGTCCGTCTATCTTAGTATGGTGACTGTGTGGCGGAAGATAAGTCTCGTCTGTCTTCCTTGATACAAGCTCTACCATTTGCCTCAATGGACAGGTTCAGACATCTGCGTCATTGGCTGGCACTGGTTCTGAATTCAGAGAACAACTTTGATTTGCGACGTTAGAAAGCTCACAACGGCATCTAAAAGAACAACACAGACGACTCTGGATAGAATTGGAACGGTAGGGTACACGCCGCGCGTGGCGACGAACAGCGAGAAAACGTTAAAAGGATAAACTGCAGTCACAATAAAGGATCAAGGAAAGGATCGTTGAGCGAGACGTGCATTTCGTCAGCACCGAGAGGGTACAGGACGCGAGGCGAGAACATCGACCCCGGTCCACCTCGATGCCAACTAGAACCCGTGCAGCTTGATCGTGGTCCTCGGTATCCCTTCCTCGGTCAGGAAGGTCGATATCTTGGTACGCTGATCGCCTTGCAGCTGGATCACCTGTCCCATCGCTTCATCCTCGACTAGGGTGCCGTTGCAGGCGAATTCCTGCGTGGAAGCGTTAGTCAGCCGGCGAAACAAGAAGGGAAGCGAAGACGGGGGTGGGGCAGCGGGGGCATAGGGCGGCGACGAGGACGACGGGGTACTGACCTTCTTGAATGCCTTGAGGAGCTTCTTGGCGTCATACTCTGCGGCAGTGGGGTCAGGAGCGCCGTGAGAGCGCGCGGCGGCGGTGCTCACCCTTAGGCAGTCCCTGCAACGTCGTCAGCGTCTTACGCCCATTCCGCTGTTGAATGCGGATGTGGATGTAATCCTGCTGCGACCCAACGTCCTGAGGGTTACCGCGAGGGTCGGCCTCTTCGGCGAAGGGGTCTGCGGGCCAAGCGAATGGAGTCAGACGACGAAAAAGATGGCGCGGCCGATAAGGACGGCGGGCAGGGGGACGCACCGAAGGTGTTGAGGTTCTGCACGCTCATGCGATGAAAGGCAAGATTCGAGGGAGAAAGAGAGGACTGGGGGGAGATTATGGTGTCGATGGGAGACAAGATGGTGGCTGCGAGTTGAGGAGGCAGGCGCCCGATCCGGACACATTTAAGGCAACACCGCCACACACTGCCCTTTACGTAAACACATCTCTTCGAACTTTCTGAGTTCCTCGCGTCCTTTAGTTTCAAGTCACCGCCATGGCGCCGACACCGGCAGGAGCAAAGAAGAGAAAGCCTCCAACATTCGTGCATCTACCCGCAGACCGAGGTACCTTCTCGTCGCCATGGCCATTGCCTGTCGCTTACCTCGGCGATTGCAGCGAAGAAGCTCAAGCGCGACTGGGTCACGAAACAAAAGATCAAGAGCAAGTGGAAGGCCGAGAAGCGGAAGGAGGGGATTGTGACGCAGCGAGATATCATGTCGAGACGGAGGGGAGCCGACGGTGAGCAGGGCCCCGCCGATGATGCCGAGGACGATGAGAGCGGGGATGGCGGGGAGGCTGAGAGCAGCGAGGAGGAGGACACTCAGCCACCCCCGAGACTAGATCATCTCCCCAAACCCGACATCGTCGACCAGGATCCTAACAAGCCGTCTCTGCGCGAGCTGCAGAGGCAGGCGTACTCAAAAGCCTCCCTGCACACGTTCAAGTCCCGAGGCACATCCCGCAAGCATGGCACCACGAGCCGAGGCGGACGTGTTGGTGCCACCGCGTCGAGCAGCAGCCGAGGCGGAAATGGGAGGGGGAGGGGCAGAGGTGCAGGCCGGGGCGCTCCTCGAGGCGAGACCGGCGGTCGTGGCCAGCCCGACATGCGCCTCCGGATGACGGCGATGCTCGAGAAGATCAAGAGGGATCTCGCATGATCTTTTGGAGGGCCTGGTGTTCGCTGGATGTACACGCCGCCGTCCGCCTGCCATGCTCCGGCGAGCCTGAGCAACAGGGCGGCGAGTTTGTGCGTCGTGTCTCGCCTGCTCTAGCCTGACACCAGATGGTCGGTTGACTAGTGCGGCGTAAGCATGCAGACCTGCGCATTGTGCCAGTCAAAAGTTCCACCTCAGGACCCGACGCGTTGTCGCCATCATAGACCGCCTGGCTACGGGGTTGCTCTGCATTATGCACTACCTAGTACAAATCTCTACCTCCTGTACAATTCTCTCGTGCAAAACGAAAGCGTATCTTTCCGGAATAGAAAGGAATCCTCAGGCTGACAATAGTTCGCAGTACACTCTCCGCTGAGCGGGTCGGCAATTGCCGGCGGCACGGCCCTGACTCCTGGTTGTCGGCGCCCAACCGTTCTCCATACCACTCCATACCACCGTCTTGTCAACTCCTGCCTCACGCGCGATACGAGTTTGTTCTTCATTTTCTCACCTGAGCCTATACCCATGATTTGTGCCTGTTATTCGAGGTGGTTCT
The DNA here is from genome assembly GCA_019915035.1 of Auriscalpium orientale. NCBI lineage: Eukaryota > Fungi > Basidiomycota > Agaricomycetes > Russulales > Auriscalpiaceae > Auriscalpium > Auriscalpium orientale. The sequence continues at coordinate 205,498 of JAHLMH010000006.1, forward strand.
CAAGCTGTCCTCCGCCCGGGCCTGTCGTTCAGAACCTGGTGACTCGGCGTCACGACGGTGGAGGACTGGTTTTGTAATCACGGTGCGCACATATTTGCGGTGTGCGGTGAGCAGAAGCAAGGTGACCTCAGCGCGGCCTATCTGATGATAGAGGTTTGAGTCAAGAGCACAACCTGTCAAACAACTGGGCAGCGGGCGCAAACCTGAGGCGGGCATATCCATTGTGGAAGGTGATGGAATAGCATCAAGGTGTGTATTGCGCAGCGCTATTGTTATTATTATCAGCCAAAATTTACTCCCGGTGGCTAAATGGCCGCAGGATTGACGACACTTGGGTATGCTCCACCTGTCGCAGTGGCTTGCGGGAGTTCCGCTCTGTTACCTGGTATACGCTAGGCCAAAATGGTGCGACCAGGGTCTTCTACAGGGTGTTTGTACCTGCGTGGCTAAGATCACACTGACAGCTGACTTTTTCGGGGCCCATCAGCTGTCCGTGAGACGACACCGAGAGACCCGGCGCAGCATGTTGAACTCTCGCCACCTGCGGCACAATAGCAACCACGATCTAATACAGGCATCCGGGCCCATAAAAAAAAGCGCGCTCCGTCCAAACATTTAATATAAGGTAGGCACCAGAGCGCTCGTAGGAAAACCTCCGTCCGAGTCACCTCTCGCACGATCAGTGGCCGCACCTCGTTCAGCCGCGCTCGCCAGTCGGTGGCTTGCTCGCGCAGCCCACCGAACCTAATAACCGTCACCATCAATCATCGACCTCGGGCGTCATGAACCTGCGAATAAATCGAAGCCCTGCTGCGCTGTCTATCCACGCCGAATGGGCATTCTAGACGCAGGTGGCACGTCGCCACCGACGCCCCAGCCACAATTTCTGTGATCCTGTGCTTCGAGGGGACTGAAGCGGTGGGTTGGAGCGCGCTAGGCGACGGTGTGGCTAGAGGTGGTGAGCGCGGGCATGGGTGCGTCGTTGTATATAAACTCGCGGCACTGGGTGGATATTCTGCAACATCCTCAGACGTTCTCACCAGCAACACGATGTCTGACTTATCTGACCCCCACGCGGCGTTTGAATCCTATGCATCTGAAAAACCTTACTGGTTAGCTGCTTTTACCGCACCAAGCGGAGGTTATGAACTGACTTGGGATGTAAGTGCACATTTTTGACGGCTTGGTAGCCAAAGTTGACACTTGTGCTGCACAGGGATGGCAATCAGAGCAGCAAGCAGATCCAGAGCCTCCATATTATCTCGAGCAGGGGCAGCTTCATACTTCATCGACACAGGGGTACTATTCGCCAACGGGAGCTTGGAGCCTGGGACCGCCCTTCGCATCACCCGCATTTGTTCCGCCCGCCCCCCAATATTATAACGATTATTACGCCACCGGTGAACGACGCATTGTGGACACAGAATCCCCGTACGACCCGACACAGTACGCCGGGCCTTCTACTGTGGTAAGCATGGCTATTCCGGAGAACTTGTCCACTTACGCACACGGCGCGCAGGGCTACATGACCGCATTCTCAGACGCGGTGCCCGGCTTTTCGACTTCCACGGCTGACCCCACCGACGAAGCTTTATTCGAGGAATACATGAATTCAAATGCCTTCTCACAGTCGAGCGCTGTCGGCCCAGCCCACGACGCCTCAGACGTGACGTATCCTCCTGTGGACCGATCGCCATCACCGCCAGTTCCCAAGTTCGAACCGGCTTTCCCAATTCCGATGCCCGAGTCCGAAGAGGTCTGCTCAACCCTGATGCCTTTAAGGCATGCAGTTCAGCACCCGTATTCGTACAGTCCGGCCTTTACCACAGACAATAGCTCAGGAATCCACACTCCGGAACTGAAGCCTGTACCAGCAGCGAGCAGTTCATCCCTCCCTCAGCGCGATAAGAAGAGAAAGGCCAGCCATGTATCGGAGAATGCTCATCCGGAGAAGCCTCTGTCGAAACGCCCGAAGACTTCGGGATCATCGCTCCGAGCGAGACAAGATACCCATCCAAACGCAGGACGCCTTGACACGCCTGGCGCCCACGAGCCTGCGATGTCACCGAGAGATGTGTCGCATTTGCCAGGACTCGACGGGCGCCGGTACACGCCATTTACGCACGGGCCACCAGTGGCAACGCCGGAAAGCGAGGCGACTTCTGCCCCACTAGCAGGCCCTACAGGCACGAACATCAAAGCGAAGACCACGGGCCGGTCCACAGCGAAGGCCAAGGGTCAGTCCACAGCGAAGGCCAAGGGCCAGTCCAAGAGAGTATGGTGCTCGGAATGCCGGAGATCATTATACCGCGACAGAGATTACACCGAGAGGCATAGGTTCACGGAAAAGCACATGGAGAATGCAGAGAAAATGGGGAAGACTGTCGAGAAAGGAGGCTCTTATCCTTGCGATATCCCAGGCTGTGAACGTACATATAGCAGGTCCGACAGCGTCAGCAGGCACAAGAAACAAAAACATATGGAAGACCAAGCCAAATAAACCAGAAAGACCTGCCTCAGGTCAACAAGACCCTGCCCGGAGTGAAAGCGCCTCGCTGGGGTCCATATGCTCGCCTTGACAGTGCGCAAGAAAGGAAGAAGACGAAGCGGGCTTGCCATAGACTCGGACGATCACATTTCCACTGACAATTACACAGAATCAATTTACCTCTTCTCTTTCCTTTGCAAACTTTTTTCATTCGTATATTCCGTCACTATTCCATTTTTCGCGCACAACAGCAATTATTCATTCTTTATTATGAAGATGTGTTTACCTCACCAACTGATGCCTTGGCGGATCGGCACTGTTTCCATTGCCACATGCCAAATCCTGAGTTTGAAAAGTTTCTTGAGAGTCGTGGCACGGCGGGTACTGGGGACGACACCCTGGTAGCAGCCCAGCATTGACGATAAATCGTAGCAGCCTGCGTTACTCAGACGACGCAGTTAGTCAAGACGAAGTATTTCTGCTGTTCAGCTCACAGCTCTTCATTTAGCTTTTATTCTCTTTATCTCCCTCGTGCTCGTCTAGAACCATGCCGTCGCTAACACCTTCGTCTGCCTTGACTCCCTTGGTGTCCGGGTCCCCGCTCCCACCCGCGCTCGCATCCACGCCAGCACCGGTACCGTCACCTTCGCCAGTGGCCCGCACGAAACGCTCCTCCAAACTGATCGCACCCGACCCCTCACCAACGCTCGTGACGGCAGTCAGCGCCGTCGGGCGCTCGCTCAGATGCCCTGGTCGCGGGTCGTCCATCTCGTCGACCATGCCGAGACCGCGCGGCTCGAGCTGCAGGTCAAGCGGCCCGGCGCCGCCCGAGTCAATCGCGGCGAGCGCCAACGGCGACGGCGGGGGGCTGCGCGATTTGGAGCGCCGCGCATCCTCATGGAGGAAGGGAATGGGAGAGAAGAGCGGCGTGCTGGGGACGGAGGTCGGCGTGAAGGCGAGCGCGGTGGACGAGATGAGGGGCTGGATGGGCTGCGGGGGGAGCGGGGGGAAGGAGTCCCATGGCGACGTGACATACAAGCTGCGCTCGAGGGCGCGCAGGTACTTGCCGACGGATTTGTAGCTCTCCTTCGGGCGGACGAGTAGCTCGGCGACGCGTTGTATTGTGAATGGCGGCCTGCAGAAGTCAAGATCGTGCTCTCTGACAGACGCATCACAGAGCGTACCCATCGAAGGTATCGAGTTGCGCAAATAGACTCTCCTTCACTTCCCGGGCTTCCTCTTCCGAGTAAAACGACTTGGGCGCCTCATTCCGGTTGGCCTCGTTGCGCGCGCGGAACGTGAACGGCGCAATCTTCAGCCCGCCTGGCGTGGATGGACGAGGAGAGAAGGGTGGGATGTACGCGTTTTGAAGGCGCGTCGAGTCCGCAAGGAAGGACGCGATGTTCTGGTTGCGTGGTGTTCACGTGTGTATGCAGGCAGGTCGAGGGCTCTCACCTCATTGATCCTGTGCTTGATGATATCGCGCAAGAGGGCCCACTCCGTCCTGAGAGTGACGGTAAGGAGTAATGCTTCATGAAGGATCGAACATGTCGCACTCCACGGTATCGGTAGATGCAAGGCGCTCTAGCGTCGCGCTATATTCTGCAAACCCGAAGACGCATCGTTCATGGTATGAGTTGCATACTATGCAGTCGTACGCACCTCCCTTCCATTGAAACGCGGTCTCTTCGTGATTTGCTTCAGCCATGGTGAGAAATCTCACAGGAGTCCTAGGGGAGAGGTTGATGGAAGCAGTTCCCAAGGATGGAAATCAAGTCCTTGCGGCGATAGCATTGTCGGAGTTCAAAGTGCTACCTAGCTATATACATGACTGAAAACTTTCGACCACTACATTCTTATACACTTAGTCCGCTACTTCGAAAGAAAAATGCAAGCAACGGCAAAGTATTCAAGGAAGTGTCTACTGACACAAATACTCTCAAGAGAATTTCTGGCCACAATATACGCGGTGACGGCTGTAAACACAATATGCCTTGACTCTTGACTACACGGCCTCTTCATGCAACATTCCTGCTAGGACTTCCTTGAACCTCGGCGACACCTCCGAAATTATTCGAACGGTCTCTTCCTGTACACAGAGTTCCGAGTCGTGAGGATTGGAATTGGTAGAATGGAAAGGTTTGGCAGTGCGACGTACCCAAACGCGCTTTTGCACCCTCCTCCCTTCCTCGCTCAACACGAAGTCGCTGGGCTCTTTAATCGCTGCGTCTGACACGTACGACCCATGCACCTCTTGCTCCCGCTCCCTACCACCTACCGCAGCCCATACCAGCTGCCGTGCACCTTCCTCCGTCGATCGAGCGAGGAGGAAGTCCCCGATGGAGTCAATAAGAGACATCGGGAACGCAAAATTGCGGCGGAGGGCAGATTTGCAGAAGCCAGGGTTGACGGCAACAGGAATTACTGGTGAGCCAGCAGGGATGCGCGATGCGAGCTCGCGGACAAAGAAGACGTTCATCACTGGATACGAGGGTGTGTATGAGTGGAGCAGACGGCAGAGTCCCTGGCACGGACGCACACTTAGTGTCGAAGTAGCGACGGCGCATGACACTTGGACAATCTTCAGCACGGCTCTAAGGGAAACCGGTGAGACTTACGCTCGCGTGCAATAATTCTTATCGTTGAGCTTCTCCAGCATGTTCGGGCTGCCGAGCAGCGCCGTGTCGAATGTCGTCCAATAATGCACGTCGCTCGAGACGATGACAATCCGAGGGCGGCTGTCAGGGCGGCATGCCCGTCGCAAGCATGGCCACATGAGTATTGTCAGCAACACGCAAGAGAGGTGGTTGACTTCAAGCCTATACTTAGTCCTTTCCATCAAGTTCTAGAGCGTGATAAATTCTGGAAGCGCACGTATTTTCCCAGCCATCGCTCGTCTGCTCGAATGCACTGCTGAGGATGCCAGCGTTGTACATGTAAATGTCCAATGTCTTGAACTCTCGCTCAAACGATTCCGCAAATGCAATGACGGATTCGAATACAGTGAGATCCACTTGGCGCACATAAATGCCACCTTCGAAGCCCGTAGACTCCGTGATTGCTAACCCCGCACCGAAGCTCTCAGTAACCCGCCTGCAGAGCGCACGCGATGGGCTCACCTCGAGCGGCATCTTCACCCTTCTTCACATTCCGACACGCCAGCACGAGCTTCTCCGGCTTCATCAAGGCGAAGTGTTTCGCCGCCTCGAAGCCGAGGCCAACGTTCGCCCCCACCACAAGGACGGTCTCGCCTGCGAGGTCTCGCGTCTCGACGGGCGGGACGGACTTTAGCTGGTCGGCGAGGAACTTGAGCAAGGAGAGTTTGCCCATGGTGGGCTGAATGTGGGGACTACGCCACCGCCTGAGAGATCTATGTATAAGGCTGCTGAGTTAGGGCAACGTTGCTGATTCATTGAGCTCGAATCAAAGTCAGACGTGCCGCAATATGGCGGTTGGCTGGGAAAGTAGTTTGATCATGATTGAGAAGGTCAAAGAAACGTCAAATAAGGTTCAGTGGTGGTAGCGCCGAACCAAGGCACTTGCAACAGGACTTCCTCAATATTGAAGAGAAGCTATGCTCGGATGACCACCCAAAGCAGAGGTCAAGCTGTGGAAAGTGCTGAGAGGGTCGCGGTAGCCTCCACGAAACCTGGCGACACCGTCGATAAGATTCGCGTGGTTTCCTCCTAACAAACATACATGCACAGAGGCAATCAGCACTAGATACGAAAGAGACATGGCCAAGCAAGCACATACCCATACACGTTTCTGCACTCGTTCGCCCTCCTCGCTCAGCACAAAGTCGCTTACATCCTTCAGGCCCGCGTCCGCCACATAGGCCCCACGCAGCTCGTTCTCTCGCCGTGCGCCACCCACCGCGGCCCACACCAGCTGGCGCGCGCCCTCCTCCGCTGTCCGCGCAAGTACGCGTTCCATCAGTGAATCAAAAATGGAGAATACCAGACTGTAATTGCGCCGGAGGGAGGACTTGCAGTAGCCAGGGTTGACGGCGACGGGGATGACCGGCGAGTCAGAGGGGATGAGGGCTGCAAGCTCACGGACAAACAAGACGTTGAGCACTATCGATATACATAAGCTACATCCCCGGAAGAAGAAAGGGTGATGGAAAGCACGCACACTTCGAGTCGTTGTAGCGACGGCCCATGACACTACCATGCATCGCAAATCAGCGTTGTGCTCACACGGGTATGGTGATCTCGACCCACGCTGGCGTACAATACTCCTTTTCGTTGAGCTTCTCAATAATCCCTGGGCTACGGAGCGCTTCAGAATCAAACGCGGTCCAATAATGGACGTCGCTCGCGACAATCACAGCCCGAGGTCGATTACCAGGACGATAGGCCCTCAGCAGGCATTTCCAGAGAAGGACGGTCAATAGCACACAGGAGATGTGGTTGACTTGCAGTCTGAATTTTCCGTCAGCATTCGGACGATGCCACCACTTCAGAACGACGTACGTTCTCTCCCAGCCATCGGCTGTCTGACCATAATCTGGGTGGATAGTAGCGGCATTGTAGACATATATGTCGATTGTCTTGAACTCAAGCTCGACCGCCTCGGCGAACGCGATCAGAGACTCCAACACAGAGAGGTCAACTTGGCGCACAAAAATGCCCTTGAATCCAGTATCCGCGGTGATCGCTGAGACGCATCGAAGTCAGTTCAAGTACAATGTAAGAGCACGGACTATTTGCTCACCGCGAGCAGCATCCTCGCCTTTCTTCAGGCTACGACACGCGAGCACGAGCTTCGCCGGACCCATCGCCGCAAAATGCTTCGCAGTCTCGAACCCAATCCCCACATTTGCTCCGACGACGAGCACGGTCTTGCCTGAAAGGTCCCGCGCCTCGACGGGCGGCACGGGCTCGAGTTGTTCGACGACGAACTTGAGGAAAGAGACTCTGCCCATGATGAGGAGTGTGCTTAGGTGTGCTCTCGGTAGATGCTCAGCTCAACGTATATACAGTATGCGCCTTGGCAGGGCAGGCCAAACGGGAGCTGGCTGACGTGTCTGCTCGGCAAGCTGGTGTGCCCAGGGTCTGACCCAAATTCGTCCGTGTGGGTCGCGAGCAGCGATAATATTCTCAGACTTTGAGCTTCGGAGATAAGACAAATACATAGGGAGAGGGAGATGGAGACAACATTGGAAGTTCAAGTTCACCTGCAGTTGTGGGTGGTCGCTTACACAACAATTGCTTAACACCTAATCCTATTTTAGGCTTATGTATCGCTATTCTGAAATATTCCGTTAGTAGTTACATAAAGCCAACATCAAGCACTAGACCGCGTCGAACTCACAACCCCCTGTCTCTCGCCACCATGTCACCGCCCTCGCTCACCGTGCTGCGCGCATACGCGCACAAGCGCGACCCGTCCAAGCTGCCGCCCGCCGTGCATTTCGCGCACACGCCCACGACGCTCACGGTCTTCGACGCGTTCCCGAAGGCGCTCTTCCACCTCCTCGTGCTCCCGCGCCCCGCGGTCGCGCCAGAGCTCTCCCCGTTCGACTTCGCCAGCCTGCGCGCGCTGCTGCGCCACAAGGACAGCGCACGCCGCGTGCTGCTCGCGCTGCGCGAGGCCGCCGACGCGGCGCGCGCCACTGTGCGCGAGGAGATGCGGGCGAGGTATGGGTTTGAGTGGGACGTGTGGACGGGGTTCCACGCGGTGCCGTCGATGGAGTACGTGATTTTCTCTGCCCGCCACTGTCTCCTTTCTTTCTGCATCGTGTTGTGTGGGTTTGTGACTGCATAAGACCCTCCGTCATCTATGTCTTGCATCCACGACGCGCTGGACAGCCTTGACACGCGTCCGCAGACACGTCCACCTGCACGTCATCTCCTCCGACCTCTGCAACGCGAAGCTCAAAACGAAAAAGCACTACAACTCGTTCCGCCCGGCGGTCGGCTTCTTCCTGCCACTCGACACCGTACTCGAGTGGCTCGACGCGACGCCCTCGTACTACGACAACGTGCGTGCGCCCCTGTCTCACCCGCCCGCGCTGACAAGGCCTGCGCACGCAGATGGCGCGCCTCCCGATGGACGAGTACGAGCCGTTGCTGAAGGCGCCGCTCGAGTGCTTTCGCTGTGGTAAGACGCTGGGCACCGTGCCCGCGCTCAAAATGCATTTGCAAGACGAGTGGGACACCCTGCGTGCGCGCGCGCTCGCGCGGGGCAAGCGCAAGCGCGGCAGCGTGTGCGACGCGGCAGAGGCTGAAGAGCCGCGCGCGAAGAAGGCTGCGGTGGCGGTGGTCCCGCTCGACGACAGCGTTGCAATGGACGTGGACACACCGTCAGTGGCCCATTAGGGTGTCGACGTCGATGTGCGCTAGGACCCACGTCTCGTCGCACCTGGTCCGCCACGATATACTTCCTTCATTTTGACTCTTTCTACGCGTACAAACCGGCATTTATGTAATTGAGATTCCAACGTTTTCCATCTGTCCTCCCGCACTTGCTTTCTTGCTTTGTTGATTCGCACGCTCATGTAAATCTGTATCTTGTATCGCGCGCTCAGCTAGGTCCGTCGGCGTCGACGCCAGAGCCTTCACGAGCCTGGGCCTGAGCAGTATTCAACCATCGCGCCACGCGACAGGCACGGAAGACCCACGCACTTGAACTTGTACCCATCCACGTAAAGTCGAGCTCGCAGTTGTCTGCAGGCTGCAGCTGTACATTGTAGTCGTGGCTGGGCCGCAGCGCGACGTCACGGTACGGCCATCGGCCGACGCGGTGTGGGTGAGTGACCCCCGCAACTCCCGCCAGAGGTACGATCTGCCCACGGTACCGAAACGGCGCTTTGCGCCGGAGCTCTGAGGATTTCGCGGTACTCGGAGGGGCAAATTTTGACCGTATCTCCGATCTTTTTTGCGGTACTTTTTGACCGGTGGTCCGATGCGGGCACGGTACCTCGGCACGGTCGGCACCACAGCTGTTATGGACGAAGACTTGTCGCTATACAGAGCAAATATTGACAAAAGTTTACTTGCCTTGCCGCCGCCGCGTGCGCTGCCAGCGTCACTGTTACAGTACTGCACACACCCTCGACTCCGACGCGACCTGCGCTTCCCCGTTCACCAGAGTTGCCGCGCCTCCTATGGTTTTGCTGGTAACCGTCAACCTCTGTGTCATCTTCGCGCGGCGCCGCGCACTCGCCCACACGCCGCTCACGCGTCCCCATTCAAACTCCAACGGGTCGCCAATGCTAATGTCCCCTTCGAGGTCGGTGCGATGCGCAAGGGTACTGAGAATGCGGGTGCGTAGTTAGACCGGTGAGATGTGCATGCCATGAAGCTGATTCGTCATCGGCGAGGCTGCAAAGCAGATTGGGGAGCGGCGCAGTGCTTGCCACGGTCATGAACGGTGCTTGCATGGTCGCGCGTGAGGTGAGCATCGTAGTACTTGCCCGCCTTCGGCAGACGGGGTGCGGCCGAGTCGCAGCCCGCACGTTTTAACTACAAGTTGCTCTCGCTCGCACGCCAATTGGTGGAAGCCGTAGGCTGCAACGTCGCGGAGCCTGAGGGCCGCGTCGCAGGCTGAGGCGGCCGCGTCGCGTCGTTTCCTTGACCCCCGTTGCCAAATCTATCATGTTGCCATCCTCCAATTTCTCCATTCATGATGCATGCATAAGATATATATTGTTACAACAACAGCTTGTCCAAGCAAGCAGCAATGCTGGCAAATCCAATGATGATTTCCCATATGACCTGATATTACAACGATGATGCCCTCTGTCGCGCGACGCCGTCACAAGGAACTGATTAATATTACGCCTCTCAGCAAGCGAAATTGAATATTTTCATGACTTTTTCACGATTTTTTAATATGTATCATCCCTTGCGCGGTACTTTTGGGCCTGGAGGCCGAGGTCCGAGGCGGTCACGGTACCAAAAGGGCGCCGCAGGCCCGAAAAATTCCACGGTACCAGGCGACTTTGGGCAGACTCCTTCCCACGTGCTCGTTCTCGCCAATGCGGCCCGAAACACCCGACTAAGAAACCGCAAAGGCTCGAAGAGCGACTGGCACATTTCGTCGGGACCCCGGCTGACCCCTCCCCGCCACCTACCTATTTGAGCTCGCGTACGGGCCCGCCGTCACTGCCGGGAGCCGCGCCTCGCGGAAGCCGCGCCTGTAAGTCATGGCTGGCGAGTAGATAACTGTCGATACTTTGTAACAATCCGGAATACATGCATGGATTCACAAATTTCTCAATTCCTCGCAGCACTGCAAAGCTCCGGCCTGTCCTTTTCCTTCATTCTCAGAACCCTGCTAGCGCGCGCTGACTGCTCGAGCCACGCAATTCTCCGGGACCTCATTGACAACGCCTCGCTCATCCTTCAGGCGTTCTACAGCAATCCCAATACGTGCAGGCCTACCCACGAGTGGGCTTCAGCGATCACAACCCGCGGATACTGCGACGAAATCCAAGTGCTCACCCGAGAAGACACCGGCCTTCACTTTAACGCGAAGAACGCGACTGCAGCAAAATTAGAGGGCTTCAGCATTCAGAAACAAGCTGCAAAGATGCGGGACCACGCACCGACCCTGTGGAAGCTTGCAGGCTCGCTCCTCGAAGCCGATGAAGACCTGAGGAGGAGGAGGGAGACGTATGCCGCAAGGAAGCCCGCGAGCAAAGTAAACACCGCCGGCGCCGGAGATGTCGAGCGCGACTCGGAGGAAGACGGGTACTGGGCAGAGTTGGGGGTCATTGAAGAGCTTGAGGACGTCGGTGGGGCGCCCACAACGGCTACAGAGCCAGGCGCATCGCTGCGTTCGAAGCGAGAGAATCTGAAAACTATAGTGAGTGAAGTCTAACAACGCTGCAGCAAGTGCTGACGATGTACCTGTGGTAGAAGATGGTTGTAATCATCAGTATCATGATGAAAAACTCTAATCAGAGGTGCAACGCGTTCGCGAGCATCATCGGGCTCTTTGCTCACTCCAGCAACACATCCGAACGCGTCATCGAGATGCTCGCCCATGCCGGTCTGTCAATATCACCCGGCGCAATCAATGACGCAGTCGACGCACTCTCAGAAGAAGCTGCGGTAAAACTCAGGGAACTTGGGCAAAAGATCACCACAGCATACGCATACGACAATTTCGATGTCATGCTTAATGTTGCGACGCCTACGGCAGAGAATGGCGGCCGAAATCTGGCCCATTTGACGTCGGGGACTCTGCTTCGACTGGAACATGGGGTCACACCGGAGGACCTCGATTGCGCGCAGGAGCTATGGGAGAAGACGGCGTATAATTTGGATCAAAGTGCACGAAGAGGATTTGAGAAACATACCATCTTCGATCTCTTGAGCCTCCACCCGGAGGACGACCATCCTTCGGGGCTCACGCGGCGCCAGCGCTTCCAAGCCTGGCAGTTCCTGCACGACTTGATTAAGCACGGACCATCGTACTTTGAGAAGTTCAGCGCGGACCTTGGAATGCCGGAGTCAATCGAGCAAATCCCGGTGGTGAAGACTTACCAAGTGCCCGCGCGTGCAATGGATGTCAACGAGTCGACAGTGAAGGGGAACGCGGATGCCATCGAGTGCCTCTTGCGGCAAGGCGGTGTTGGCGATCCTGCAGAGACAAAAGGTGTTGTCGACATCGGCAATCATGTTGTACTTGTCCACGGAGACCTCGCGACACTTGAGCGCGTTCAGAGCTTGATGCGCTCCCGCGCTCTCGAGAAGACACCATGGCGTCGGTTCCAATATGTCCTGTTCATACCGGGTCAGTTCCATATCAAGATGGCGTGTGCAGACGCACTATGGAGAATGTTCATCAAGCCGAAGGACTCGCGCGTTGATCCAACCAGTATGCTCGAGCATGCAGGGATCTTCCGGCCCCAGGAGACGGGAACCATTGCGTCGAACCCGGGCTTCCGCCGCATGCATGATTTGGTTCAACACGACGGAATTGCCCGTCGACTGGACTGCTGGCGCCTTGAAGCGGCTCGGAGGCATCCGGACTGTCAAAGCCTTGAAGAATTCGCCGATACAAAGCCTTCTTGGGATGACCTAGTGGCTTTGTCGCATTCCATGGTACGCCGCTACGTTGCCGCGGGTAGCTTCAAGCGTATGCCAGGAGCACAAGGAGACCCTGTATTTGAAAATTGTATGCTGCATCATCAGTATTACCTGCTGTACGAGGAGATCTCGTACGCAATGAACCGCGGGGATGTTGCACGTTTTGAAGAAGCCCTCGCGACATGGATATACATCTTCAAGGGAACGGGGAAAAACAAGTATGCTATGCACATGTCAACATTCCTGCTTGAGGTCAATTTCTTATATCCTGAACGTTTGAAGTACGTACCTTGTTGACGGCTACATGATGTTGTGGATTGACACGTGACCTCCAGGAGAGCTGTCCGACTCAACTGGTTCTGTAATCCTAGAGGGCGGGAGGGGAGCTTCCGCGGGGTCGACTGGCTAGTGGAGCGGAACAACCTATATACGAAGGTGAGCTGGCACACAACATGACCAACAAAGACCAAGACTTACTATTGTAGCATATATACGGTGGCCAGTTCTCCAACAACACAATACCGTACATCCTGAAGGAATCAGTGCTTATCGAGCTCTACCGGAATCTGCACGTCAACATTGAAGACAATTTCTGTCTTACCGGGCGCACAATCAATCACGCGCCGCCCAAGATTAAAGGCAACCTCCAGAAAGCGGGCGAGTACATGAAACAACACAATCATCATGTCCCGCAAGCAGGAAGAACAGTGAAATACTCGATTGACAATAAGATACAAAAGGGTGCTGGCCTCCTCATGAAAGGCACGCTGGCTTCGTTGATGTTGGAGGAGGACGATGAAGATGCTACGCACAACACCGTTGAGTCAGCAGACCTCGCAGCGTGAATAGGGTGCACACATACCGTACTATGTTTGTCCTATTGACTGGTTCGTGAACCAAATTCATTCGATGACGCCGTCATGGAGTGCGGAGTGCGTGGAGAGACGAGACGAAGAGGATGGCTGGGATCCAGCTGGCGCCCGGGGTAGTGCCGGTGATACGCGACCGAATGGTTGTACTACAGGCGTGCGTGCGAATGGCGAGGGCGTCGGCGGGACCGAGGGATACGGTGGCAGAGGTGCGAACGGCGGAAGTCGATGTAGTGGTGTATGCGTACGTGACGGTGGAGGTGTTGGCAGTGCGCTCAATGCCGATGGCGCATGCGACGAGGCGCGAGGAGTCGGAGTGGACGGAGTGAGGGTGGATCCTAACCATCGGGCGCGATCGCGATAAGATGGGGTGAAGTATGTGTCGACAAAACTGCCCGCTGACATTTGAGGTCTGGCTGCAGCATGGGAGGAGTGCGCAGGCAGGAGAGGCGGTGCTTGGGCGGCAGCAGGTTGCGATGACGCCGAAGGTGAATGTGGATCAGCCAACGCGCGCGGCTGTGTGTTCTCTTTTTGTGCCGCAGCGGTATTCAACACCATATTTTTCTTCGGGCAATCAGTGTTCCGTGCTAAGGGGAGGCTATGCTTGAGAGTCTGCTTTAGATGAAAGGCGAGTGTAACTCACAATTGTGGCCCTGGATTCCGCACGCGCTGCAGGTCACGGTCCGTCGAGGTACTGGCGTGGCAGGCCCATGATGAGGTGTTGATGGTAGTCCAGAAGACGTGGATGCGAGCGGAAGTGGTACTGGTGGTGGTGGATATGCGTTTTGAATCAACTGAAGGATGGCTGGGGCATGGTCATCTGCCAGGTTCCACTGCGTCTCGCGCGCGATGTCAGCAGTGGAATGAAGTTTGCGCACTTGGGCGCACAAGACTATCCTGTCGACCAACTCATCCGAGAGAAATATCTCCGGTCCAAGATTGACGTAGACGGCGTGGCTGAGGAAGACTTGTGCAGCTGCGTCGCGCCATTCGCACAACCTGGCTCGGAATGTGTCCTCGAGGGCAGTTGCAGGCCGCCTCTTGATGGAAGAACGCCCAACAGCCGCTGGGCCTGGAGCACTATCGTTGTCGTTGGTGTCGAGGTTGAGGTTGAGGTCAGCGAATAAGTGAGGGGAGCAGAGATCACAGCAAAGTCTTGAGACCTTGGGTCTGCATCTAGAGCATCCAGTCGGCGACTCTTTGAAACATTCAAGGTGCTCGTCCACTGCCATGGGGTGGATAATAGTGAGTGGCGACGAGGCTGTGACTAGGATGTCGAGCTCACCGTTGACGCCGCCGAAGTACGCCCTCGGAACTTTCCGACGACAACCTAAGCCGCGCACCGCCGCGTTCACGAAGTCCCCCATCGCCTTGTCTACCTCGGTTGTTCTTGCTTGTCGAGATACAGGAGCACGGGATGTCTCCCGTGCATGATACTTCTTGTGAAGCTCATCCTCGGTTAGAGTCCGGGCTACACTTGTCGTCTCGCCTTCCAATTCGCTGCGCTGACCGCTGACCACCCCTGCCTCACGCATAGTGATGTCTCCGTCTTTGTCGCGCTCTGATGGGATCACTGGGCTGTCAGGATTTGCGGCAGCTGATGTTGGGATGGGTATCGCGGGCGGAGCAGGCTGTGCAAGGCGTCTCTTCGCAGCCGGCCTCTGCGCTTCCGACACGGTTGCTTGCCGTTCTCTCTTCTTCAGCTTTGGCTCTTTGATGGGCTCGTCCTTCTTGTCAATGTGCTTGGACTCGACGAACAGGATTGCCATGGCCTCAAGAGCGGGATCGCGCGCGCCTCGACCAAACCGTTGCCACAGTGTCTCAAGGGTGCAGGTGAGTTTCCATTGAATGACGAGTGTAATGTCCGAGATATCGACACCCTGTCAACAGCTGTCAGTTCTACGCAAGCTACTGTCTAAGCCAGTGCACGTACCATCCCAAGGGAATCTGTCCCGCAAGCTCCAGTCCGCTGACCGATTGCGATGGCCGCCGCTTCTTCCTCACGGAACGTCTCCGACATGACCGAGTGGAACCAAACGAGCTTGTCGCGGTCTTCTGGAGGCAGGCGTTCACGTAGGTATTTGCAGCAGTCCTCTGCCTCTTTGATATTATCAAAGAAGATGATGAATTTGCGACTAGGGAGCTGGCCCTTCCCATTCACCTGCGGGATCAAGAAATCCAGGTCGCGGAAGCTTCCAGCAGAAAACTTCATCTCTCGGACAGAGAGGAATACGTTCGGTCGATCGTTGGGACGGAGGAAGGTAATCGTGTTTGCTTGTGTCAGATGCAGAATTTGTGATATGTCGCTGAGGACCGGAGGAGGTAGGGTTGCAGAGACGACACAGAAGTGGACGTGCGCAGGCAGAAGCCAGCGCAAGCGCCCAACTTCCTTGTACTCGGGACGGAAGCTGCCCCATGTACTGATGCAATGGCCCTCGTCGAATACAATCGAGAGGAGCTTCTGCGAGAACGACTTGTTCTTCCAGAGCTTCTCGAACTCGCCATTTTTCTGCATCATGACCTCGGGGTTCACGACGATCAGACGATGACGTCGTTCGCGGATTTCCTGCGCGAGTATATCAGACATCTCGACCTGCTCGCAATGCGTGCGACTCCTACCTTGAAGGTCTGTTCATTGCTTGTCTTACCAGACACTGACACCGCGCTGATACCGACCGCTGCCAGCGCGTCGACATTCTGTTTGCCCAGGATATTCAGTGCCGTGACGACAATAATTATGCCGGTCTCGTCAAAGAGAAGAGGCATCATGAACGTAAGGGTCTTGCCAAACCCGGTGCTTGCACAGCACACGACATGCTTCTCCTTCCGCAGGATGGCGTCGCATACTTTAACCTGTAAGAGGCAAGGCCTCTTGCCGAACTTCTCCTGTGTCCGATCCCGTATTTCCGAAAAAGAAGGTAGAGCTGTCCTGGGAGGCATGGCACAATAGAGTGTTGTCGACGGGGTGTGCTGGCAGTAGGAAATAGGAAATCAAATATAGACTGAATTTAATTCGCATTTAGCTAGTCTCTAAGTTACAAAACGCGGCTCCCGGCAGTGACGGCGGGCCCGTACGCGAGCTCAAATAGGTAGGTGGCGGGGAGGGGTCAGCCGGGGTCCCGACGAAATGTGCCAGTCGCTCTTCGAGCCTTTGCGGTTTCTTAGTCGGGTGTTTCGGGCCGCATTGGCGAGAACGAGCACGTGGGAAGGAGTCTGGACTTTGGGCGGATCAAGGGCGGATCGTACCTCTGGCGGGAGTTGCGGGGGTCCTTGTGGGTGGCGGCACAAACATAGGCGAAAGAGCCTTGATGTGCCTGACTCATTACAACGTCCTCGCGGCGGCTACGCCAGCCCCACTTGCAGTGAATCAATCCACACGAATCCACGTCTTCCGCTTCAACGTTTCAACCCTAAGTGCACCTCGAGGACTTGCGCGGCGCTTGCACTGAACTCCACACGGCACGGAAGATCGTCACTATGTGGCCTCCCTGCTCTGGCACAGGGCCCGTCTCTCGCGCAAGTGCCTCCCTCTCAGATTCGTCGAGCTACGGCGACCAACGAAAGTCCGCATATCATCTGCGTGCACTTCCCTCGCATTGGTGTCGGTGCCGGACAAGGACCACGCGTTACATTCGCCTTTCCTGTGGCAGTGGCCCGCCGCTCGGGCACGTAACACGTTAAATCGAACACGCGAACCAGTGCGACGATCCTCACGCATGGCGGCATGGAGGCGGCCTCACGCGCACGACGCACGTCTTCCAGTTTTGTGCACGTTCGTCGTACGTTGCCGTCAAGTAAACGTTGCGCTTGGTGGGAAAGTGGCTCTTGTTTTTCTTGCTACGTGCAAGCGATCGTCAGTGCTGCGGCCTGCTGGGTCGATGGTATAAATAAAGCCCTGGGTAAGGGCTTAATGCTTCATCACAGATTTTCCCACTTCGATATTCCTTTCACAATGCTCAACTCGTCAGACCAAGGGACGCCTGCCACTGGCATGCCTTCATTCTTTGGATTTCCGCTCGATTCCGCTAACGGCGAATTTCCCGAAGAACACAAAGGCATACCATATGACGAATCAGGCGACAGCTACATAACTAACGGGTTGAAAGTCTGGAAAATGAAGAAATCCGCTTGCCCAGGCATTTTCTTAGAGGGGGTCCAATCTTGGCCCACATACGGTGGACTTCCAGTCCGCACGCTCCGTAGGCCAAGCCAGGACATCCAGGAACTCCTAAAAAATCCTTCGGATCAGGCATACATCGAGGTCGTTGATAACCCGTTCTACTTCCTCGCGGCGGATGACTCTGCTACGCCACCCCATATCTACTCGATACGCGATATTCCCACCGGAGTCCTGGACGAAGAGTCTAGCCTCCTGCAGCAGGCTCTTAAAAAACTTAATCCGGATCGTAATTTTACGGACACTCAAGAAAGCCCGGTGATATGTATCACAGATGCCGACCGCGTACACTTGACAAGATTGTCCAATCTGTTATCTGGAATCTTCCAAACAGACGCTGTCCCATTCACCTACAGGATTCGCTGGTTCGAATCTGAAGTCCAGGAACAACCTGTACTTGCCATTATGTGGCCATATGAAGCATTGCGAGGCGGAGCCTCTCTCAAGGCCTTGATGAGAACTATTGGTGATAATGCCACTGATGAGGAATATGTGTGAGTACTCGCCTCAATGCATACCTTATACTTATTTCGCTGATCAATACTTACGCCACGCGCAGCTCCGAATTACAAGACGTTGGTCCGCTTGCACGTCATATTTGCATGACAGGGCCTATGTGCTATCTCCCAGGCGTATTGAAGGGATGGGCTGCCACAACCAAGCCCAATGGCTTTTTCAATTACTCCAAGTCGTACGCCATTAATCTGGCCAAGGCCACTAGCACTCCCAGCCTGAGTGCGATGATCAAGGATCCGAGGTGGCCCCGAGATGCGTACTACAACTTCGTCAATAGTTGTCGAATCATGGAATGGCACGGGGCTCTGTCGGTGGCCCTCGTTCATTTCGTGCTCTTCGTTGAGATGGTCAAAGTCTCTGCAGACGACGACCCGGAGAAGGCTTATTTCACGATCGACGAGTCAGACATTCCTCGACTGGACCCCCCCAAACTTGGATGCGCACATGGCAACCTCAATACTCCTTACTATCCAGCCGAAGAGCCCCCGACATGGATCTTCCATGACTTCGATCGACGGCGGGTCCGACGCCTGATCAATGACCAAAGAGATTTCTTGCAGAGGCTACTCGACGATCATCCTAAGGCAGCTGCCTCGTTGAAAACGACTTTCAAGTCCACGGAAAATACATGCATCTCCGTGTTCTCCATACTGCAGATTGTTGCAGACGAGGCCCCGTCGCTTTATCAAGAATGGCTAGGGGCTCTGCCCAAAAGCGCCGTTGCTTCGGGAAGCGAAAGTGATAGAATTCTGGAGACCTGGGATGACTGCGTATCTCATATTCGGAGCGAAATTAATGATTCCGGCCTGGCCAAAGAAGAGATCGCCTTTGGAGGGGCTGAGCTGGTCAAAGACGAGGCTGGCTCTGAGGAGGGTGGCTCCGAGTCTGACAAGGCTGGCTCTCACTATACCTTGAAGCCAGCGCCGTTCAAGCATACGTGGAAGTGGTTGGAAACTCGCCCCTTCCCCGCTCGGTAAAAGTGGATTTGTTGAGACGCTTTTAAGGAGGTTCCTCTTTCGACGCTCAGAGGATGTCGATGCCGGCAGCTGGCGGAGGGATGGGTGATATGTGAAGAACGAGTCCAAAATCCGTCAGTCCCACGGTCCGTTCCTGTCTGTTCGTTGAACTTCCAACGTTCACATTCTGATTCGAGTTTAGTCAATAATAGTGATATTTATGTAACGGTCTGTACCTACTATTGATATGCATAGATGTTGGGTTGGAGTTTGGGTGCAACCGAGTTTGTTGGGTACACAAGGACCCACAGTATACGTCGCGATGATGCACACGCAAATGGCATACGTAAACCGCTGCGACGCGCCCGACATAAGGAACACCTCTAGATGTCATCTCCGAGTCCGACTGACGCCTGGGGCACGCGTCGGTGGACTTTGATGTAGCCTTGCTAAGTACGGCACTTGGACGTGCAATCCGCCGCACCTTGCATTTCGCCTCTTCTACACATACAAATCGCGATCTAAATGGGATCCCAACATGGCTTTATCGTCTCCATTTCTACCGCACTTGGTTTCTTGCTTTGTCGATCCGCTCGCACATGTACATTAGTTTACATCCTGTCCGGCGCTCAGGCCGCGGCCTTCGCCGCCGGGGGCTTGCGCGACTTCTCGCTCGCCACGCGGATGGCCCACGTCAGCTCGTACGTCTTACACGCATCTGCCGGCCACGCACATCAGCACCCGCATGCAAGAGGAATCAGAACAGCAATGCACGCACCCTCGAACGTGGAGAGAATGCACGCGCTCTCGGGGTCCTCCTCGATGTCCTCGATGACGTCGACGAGGTTCGACACCTCCGAGAAGAACGGGTCGTCGTCCGGGAAGCGGTGCTGCTCGTCGAGGTCCGAGCCCGGGCGGCGGATGTACAGGATCGGCTGCACGTACGGGTCCACGAGCCTGCGCAGCATTCAGCCATCGCGCCATCGCGCCAGGCACGCGAGATAGAAGCACGCACTTGAACTGGTACCCGTCCGCGTAGATCTCGAGCTCGCAGCTGTAGTTGTGGCCCTGCAGCGCGACGCAGTGCGTGAAGCTGCCCACAGCACCGCTCTCGTATTTCCTGCGCCAATCACATCAGATCGCATGAAATGAGTGAGAAGGGTGGAGGGGGGCGCACCAGGTGGCGGAGGTGATGCGCGGGATCCTGTTCTCCGGCGCGATCTTGGACTCGTCGATCGTCTGCTTGGTGAGGCGCCCCGCGTTCTCGTGCCACTCGAGCGAGTGCGCCTGCACGGACGCGATGTCGACCTCGCCGCCAAAGTAGCGCGACAGGTCGCAGAAGTGCGTGCCCTGCTCGACGATCGGGCCCGCGCTGCGCAGCACCCCGTGAGCGCCCGCACGTCACTTCGAAACAGCAGACAGCCGCGCGCACCTCTTGGACTTGTCCCACCAGTCGGGTTTGGCAATGGCCTCGTACGCGGTGGCATAGCGCGCGATCGTGGCCATCACGACGAGGTTGTTCTCCTCGATGATCTGCTTGATCATCTGGACGCCGCGCAGGTAGCGCAGCATGTACCCCACGGAGCACACCGCCGCGCTATCGCTGATCGCCTTGGCGACCTTGAATGCCTCGACGATTTCCTCCGAGGGGCCCGTCGCGATCGGCTTCTCGATGAACATCGCGACGCCCGGGAAGAAGCGCATGATCTGCAGCTCGATGTCGCGCCCCGGCTGCGTCGTGCCGCGGAACATCGGCGGCGAGCCGACGATGACCGCCTTCGGGCGGTCGCGCGGCGCCATGTTCTTGTGGAAGTCCTCGAGCGTCTTGAACACGCGCGTGTGCTCGTACGCGGACTTGACGAACGTCTCACACTTTTTCTGCAGCACGTGCGTCGCGCGCTCGATCGCGGGGTCGATCAGCGCGACGACCTTGAGGCGCGGGCCGAGCTTGCTGTGGGGGGGTGAGTGGCGGGATAAGTACGTGCGCGGAGGCGAGGACGCACTGCTCGAAGCGGAAGGAGTGATTCCAGGGTCCCTCGTCCGATCCTGCGCGGATGCGAGTCAGCTGTTGTCACTAGCGGAAGAGTGCATGTATGCGCACCAAACATGATGTTCCCGGCACCGACGAAAACGACATTGAAGTCGTCCGAGCCCGCGACGTGCACGGCCCTGTGATCCCAGTCAGCATCGGGTGGGGGACAGTTGTATCGCATGTCTCGCGTGAGGATGGCGCGCACGACGACTGCATCGCACTGCACTTTAACCCCATAGTGGACGCCGGTAATATATGAGTTCGATGCATGTACCACAGTCCTTAGTGTCACCGGGCGCGGGGGGTGGACAGTGGATCATGATGAATCGTGAAAACTGACTTGTCCATGGGAATGAGGCGCAGCGGGTCAATGGACGGGCGCCGGGACGCAGCCTCTGAGAGGCGCCTGTCTGAGCCACGCCGCTCAGAGGGCCGACGACTGCCTGGCGCCATGACTGTACTGGAGGAGAGTTAGCACGCCGATGTCCGGAAGGACGACCGGGAGACTTACAGAGGGATGTATGCGGTGGGTGGGGGTGAGCGGAGGCTGGGGATGTAAGCGAGGGCGATGGGGGCGACGATGGGGAGATGGTGGAGGATAGGAAGGAAGAAAGGATGGAGCTAGAGAGAACGTCGCTGGAAAGCCGGGCAGCGCGCTGGGCGCGTGCTGCACCCGTACGTAAACTCTGCTCCAAAAAGCAATTATTGCCCTATCGGGCGTCGGGCCCGGGCCGACGCTGTGGCGGACGCATAAATCTACACATTAATTGGCGAAAGGCAAGCAACGAGCGATTGGGGAGGGTATATAGTGGTACAAACAAAGAGGGTGAGAGCGGGTGTACGTGGCAAGTGTCTGTCGCGTCGAGAATGGAACGCAGGCTGCCCCAGCAGGCAGCGCGCGCCATGGCGGCATCGGCACAGATCAGGACGACGACGCAGCTCGCTCGTTCTGGCCCGCCGCCTCGCGCGCTCGCCGCTCCAAATCTGCACGGCGCCGCTCGGCCGCCTCGATGCGCTCGGTCATCGCGCGCAGCTCGGCCTTGAGCTTGTCGTTCTCCTCCGAGAGCTTGAGCACGTTGCTCGCGCGCTTCTGGACCTTCTCGAACCTGCAGGGGCGGCGTGGGCTGGGGACGGGGGCAGGGAGGTGACGCGTGTGCTTACGAGGGGTTGGATGGGCCGAGGATGGAGTCGAGGTCGAGGTCGAGTGAGGCGTCGACCTCTGGGGCGGGGAGCGGGGGAAGCGGGGGAAGGGAGGCTATGGACTGAAGCTCTACGCGGTCGTCGTCATCGTCGTCGTCAAACTGGTCTTCTGTGGGTTGGGAGGGCGCGTCTTTTGGTGGAGGGGGCGGCGGGGCGTGGTTCTGCCTATACGGCCATGGCAACACAGGGTCAGCAGGGCAGCGAGGACGAGGCGGAGACGACCGACTCTTGTGAGCGACGTGCGCGGTAGTCGTAGTGGGAGCTCATGGTATGTACAGGTGGGGGGAAGAGGCAGGATCGATGTCGCGGTGCTTGCAGAGCTGGTTACCTGTTTGGGATACATACGCTGTATGCCGCGCCCAGGCCTGCTAAGCAACTACTGTACTAGCACCGTCTACTGTCGCCGTTGCTCTCCCTCCCGCCGTGCAGCCAGCGCTGCCCGCCTCAGCGCACGGCCCCCTCGCCCCCGTCGCTGTCGCCCGCCCGCCGCCCGCCCACTGTGCACGGCGAGCAGCGAGCGTTCGTGCCAACCTGGTTGCCGTAAGAGGACCCCGCATGCTGGCGGCGGTTTCCAAGGCCATCTTCCCCGCATCCTATCGGTTCCTGCCCGCCTCCCGCCCCTGCATCATGCCTTTCTCCTCCCCCCACCGTCTCGACGACCCCCCCGCCATCGACTGGCCCGTCCCCCACTACCTCACCGGCCCCATCTCCCCCACAGACACAGACTACCACTCCCCCGTTCACCACCCCGTCGTACTTCCTAACCTCGCCGCAATGGCCATTCCCCTTCCCTTTCATCAAGTGTACAACCACCCGTCCTTCGCTGACCACATTCTCCCCCTCCAGCACTCTCTGCCCCACGATGCCTACGCCTACGCAGCAGCTGCCGCCGATCTCGACATGCAGCGCCTGCTCATGAACGACCCCGCCGCCATCATACACGACCCGGCCGCCGCCGCCCTTATGTCTGCGCGCCGCGAGCCCGACGAGCTCCTCTCCCCCGTCTCCGTCCAGAGCTACCTCAGCGCCGCCCACACCCACCTCTCCCCGAGCACATCGCCCGCCGACCTCCGCCCGCCACACGACTTTCCGCCTGCTCCCGCATCCGCGGGCATGCTGCACGGGCACGGGCACGACCACTCGCCCGACGTCTCCGCCTCTCACGCCCTGCCGCTGCCCTCCGGCCTCCCAGAACAGCACACGCTACTCTTAGACTCGCCCGTGCGTATCATTCCAGCGTCTTCCTCCGCGCCCGCCGCCTGACCCGAAGCGCTCGGCGACTTGCGTGGCGCTGTGCCCCTGCAGTTCCTCCAGCTGCCCAAGCCGCCGCAGCAGCCTGACACAGACCCGTACGCGGCGGCGTTCCTCCAGGAGCAGCTCGGCGACGATAAGTGGGGCATCTTCTCTGCGCGGTTGTACGAGCGGCGTCTCGGCGGCCCCAAGGCCCGCTCGCGCGCACGCAAGCACGGCGACGCCGAGCCCCAGCGCAATGCCGGCGCCTCCGCGCTCGACTTCCTCATCAAGGTCGAGGTCGTCAAGGAGGTGCTGCGTATCTACGTCCCGTACGTCGTGCCCCTGCATCCGCCCGCAAGGCGCGCGCCTAACGCTATCTATCAGCCACCCTTACAACCCCTTCAAATCCCTGACGCATCCGTACGACGGCGCGCCCGACGGCGTCGTCACGCTCACGCGCTCCACCGTCCTCGCGCTCTCCGGCTGGTCGAACACGCAGTTCTCGTACTGGGCGCGCCGCGCGGAGGCCATCTGCGTGCTCGCGCCGTACGACGAGCTCCTGCACAGCGTCGCCGTCGCGCTCGCGCGGCGCCTCCACGCCACGCTGCCGCCCGCGCCGCCGTCGCCGTCGTCCTCCGCCGCCGTGTCCCCGCTCACGTCGCCCGTGTCCGTGACCAACTCGATCGCCGCCGACCCCGACGCCACGGAGCCCGCCGTCACCGGCAAGGGCCTCGACCAGCTCATCGACATCGTCAAGCGCCGCACGGGCCAGTCGCCGTTCCTCCGCGGCAAGCACGCCAGCCTCGACCCGTTCGGCGCGCCCGGCGCGCCCCCCGCCGCCCTGGCGTACCAGCCGACCTTCCAAGCGCAGATGTACGAGCACGCCGGCCGCGCGGCGGGCGCCCGTAAGCGCCGCCGCAGGGACAGCGGCGGGAGCAGCACCGACACCGACGGCGGCGGCTACATGGCCTACGGCGGTGGCGCGGTGCCCATCAAGGCCGAGGCGGCGGACATGCAGGTGCCCGTGCAGGACGCGCGCCGCGTGTTCTTCAAGGTGTCTGACTCGCGCGCGTTGTCGCCGCCTGCCCTCGCGCTCGCGCTCGGCATGCCCCGTGAGCTGTTCCCCGTGTCCGACTCGCGCCTCGAGCGCGACCGCGATCGTGCCACCCGCAAGCGCGCGCGCATGGGCGCAGCGTGAGCGCAGCCTCGCCCGGTGCGCGTGGATCGTCGACGTGCCTGCGTCGTGCCCTGCGCGGCCTCCTGATCGTCCAGGATCGATCCGGAGGCCGGCTTTGGGCTGTGTCTGACCTGTTCGGATTCTTCGTGTCCATATGCTGACGTCACTGGGTACGCTGGTCTGGTGTCTTAGACTCTGTCCTCTCCGTCTCCGTGTTTCTCGTACGTATGTCTGTACCATCACTTGTGCTCACGTCCCCTCTCGAAGGCCAGTCGGATCGCCTGCTGCCCACCACATCCATTCCTTCCCTCATACTCGCATTGCTGCATATCACGCCCGGCCCATGTCATATCCCACTTTGTACATCTGTGTACCCGTGTCATATTATATCGATCTCTGTACATGCGTTCTGTGTTTTTCCTGTTGCCACGCATCGTCCCCTCGTTCCCTAGTTGTACAATACGTTACAGAGTGCGCATCGAGAAGTTGAATTTACCCTGTACTTGATATAAAGTATATTACGCTGTGTTTTTTCTATGTAGTCCTTGGTCGGACGACGGCGCCAGACAAGGAACCTCGTATAGGCAATCCGGATGCCGCCAAGACCCATACCGACGTTTCGGTCTACAGTACTCGTCAAATGACCATCAGAGCTCACCAGGAACGCCAAAAAATACACAAAGCATGCCAGGCGTGTATACTACTGTACAACATGCAGCAAACAACCAACGTACAGATGCACCGACACAGAGAGTCCGAAATCTTCTGCCAAAACGAGCACTCACCCGCGCCCGGCCTTTAGCAGCTCGCGCAATTCGTCACTGAGCTCAGGGATCGTCGCGATCCGCGGTGCACCGGCCCCCTGTGTGTTGGCGCGGCGGCGCAGGCCGCCTGGCGGGGAGGACGCGGCCTGCTCGGCGCGCCGGCGATCCATGTCCGCGACGAGCTGCGTGAAGGAGAGCGAGAGCACCTCTGCCTGCGCGAGCGTCGAGTCGAGCTCGATGGTCATGCTCAGCTCGTTGCAGTACTGTGGCACGCGCATGGTGAGTGGCGTGAAATACGCTGTGGTGCGTGTCATTTACCTTCAGAATTTCGTCGAACTGGGTGAGGAGGGTGTGAGTATGGTGATGAACGGTAGCCACTGGGACGGACGCACCTCGACCAGATACCGCAGGATCACGTCGCGGTGCGACTCAAGCACCGCGAGCGCGACGAAGAGCACGAACTGGTTCGTGTAGAAGTCGGTCCAGAGGACCTCCCACAATCGGAGCACGTCTTCGAACGGGAACTCGCGCTTGAAGGCGATGAGGATCCAGCTGCCAGGCATTAGTCGTGCCGCGACGCGCACACAGCACCGCAGATGCGTACCGGAAACAGAAGAATAGGTTCAGCCCGTCCGTTTTCTCTGTGGAGCGTCGTCAGACGCGATGGAGATGCGAGGGGCGCCGATACCCACCTAGATGCCGGTAGAGCTCGGGATCCATGACCTCGATGAGCTGCTGCAGGGTCGACAGCTGCTTCTTCATCCCGCTCTGATCCCGTAAAAAGTTCGTTTTCTGCCCGCCGAGCCTTGTCAGCTGCACAAGTTACAACACACGCTTGTCATCCGGACATACCATACGGTCCATCACCTCCACGAAGCACCAAAACGTCGACACCTCGTCGGAGCCCATCACGACATAGATCGGCGCGCACAGGTCCGACATGCCCTGCACGTACCCTTCGCGCCCTGCGCATCAGCAAAGATCGGCGGGCATCCGCTGGGAAGACACGATAGCGCACCGAGGTTCTTCTCGTAGAAATTATACGTCAGCAGGATACTCGCGAGGCGGTCGATGTGCTCGTTGCTCGGCGACTGCGCGCCGATCTCGTTCGCTGACGGCGAGATGGTGGAGTAGCGCCGGTGATGCTCCTTCTCAGGGTCGCTGGTGCCGTCGCGCGAGGCGGGCTGGAGGGCGAAGAGCGGCTGCGTGCGGTCTGTGCGGCGGCAGTCGACGTCTATTCGATGTCGTTCCTGTGTGGCAAAGTCAGTCGAAGCTTTGGTGGACCATTGCTAGCGAGCGGTACCTCGACGACGTCTGATCGGTCGAATACTTCTGGCTTGCCAAACCACTCATCCTTGATGTCATGGTATTCCTTGCTGCTGTGACGTGAGAGGGGATCACGAGACAGTGACTGCGAGAGACGTACGCCTTCCCTTCCCAGTGAGCAGCCCTCTCCTCCGTCGTCGCATCCCACTTCATGACACCAAGCAAGAACGGCCATATGCGCTTGCGCGCCTGCTCACGGTCGCTGATGCCCCGCCTGAAGACCTCCTGCCGCATCGTCTCGAACGTCACATTCGGCCGCCCATCCTCATTAAACCAGCCCTCAAACGTCGCTACATCCACCGGGTGTTTCGGATCTCGCGACGGCTTTGGCGTGGGCAGGTTCGCCGTCGACTGCAGCAGCTCGAACACGCCGAGCTCCGATGTCTCCTCCGTAGCCGCGGCCTCCGTCGCGGGCACCGCCTGCGCCTCGCGGCGGCGGGCGCGCTCGCCCTCCTCCGCGACGATGCGCGCCCAGCGCGCGAGATACACGCGCGCGCTCTCGAACTCGCCGACGCCGCCCTTCTCGACCCAGCTGCCCCACTCGAGGTCGCCGCGCGCGCTCACGAGGCTCTGCACGGGGTCCGGCAGGTGCGGCACGATCGGCTTCGCGAGCGGGTGCGAGAGGATATTCTGCGCGGCGTGGCGCGTCGCGCGCGTGATGTTCGCAAAGGACTGCAGGAGCGCGGTGCGCGCTTGCGAGGCGGACGCGGGCGAGGAGGACGGCGGCGGCATGGAGCGGTGCAGGATGGACGAGTGCTGCGAGTAGGGGTTCGGGGGTGTGGAGGACTGCGACAGCGGGCGTGGGCGCCGGTGGGAGGGTACGGGGGAGTGCGAGTTGCTGTATGATGAACGTGCGAGGATCTCGTCGACGGCGTCATCCGAGAAAAGCTGGGTGGTATGGGCTTCAATATCTGCCTTGGAGGGGTCGACAAGATATAGCGTGGGCTGCAAAGTAGATCGTAGAAGAGATGAGTAGGAGCGCATGCGCGAGAGGAGGTCATCGCCGCCCCAGGAGGAGGAGTTGACCCGGCCCTGGGCAGCTAGGGATGGCGGAGGGTAGGATGTAGATGCGCTTGTGGGCGACTTTGGAGGCAAGGTGAACGAACGAGATTCGTCATCGTGAAAGTAGAGCGTCGGAAGAGTTGAGCCACTTATGAGGTTGATAGCAATAGAGCCATCTGCGGGAGAACGTGAGCATCACATAACAAAACAGTTACGGCACCTACACCACGATGACAAGGAAGGGGGATGAACGATGAGTGAATATAGAGAGGTCAGTGGCACCGAGAAGGCATATGATTCTGGTCTTGAAGTCGGCAGGTCGATGAGGACGCCATCTACCCGGCGTTCAGTGGCAGGACGCTACGAGGCCACGGTGACGTACCTTCCTCCTCCTCTGCGGGGGAGAGCGGCTTCTCCTCCGTTTGTATGAACTTGTCCCACTCGGCAGGACCTTTCTCAGTGAGAAGAGTTTCTGGGATCCACGCTAGCAGGTAAGTAGACGTGAATGCCTCCTAATGACGTCTCCGTTAGGATCGTGCTGCGCGGCGAACAAGCAAGGGACGCACCCTCTTCACAAGAGCAGCAAACCCGGGGATGTTATCCCTTGCATACGCGGTGGGGTTCACATAGACCTTCGACTTTGCATATATCAACCTGTACTTTGCGTCATCCTGCACGCCCGCAGTGGACTGGCTGGGGTCCGGCTCGTGCTTTATCTCGACCATGGAGTCGCACTAGGATGCGCTGAGCGAAGGCGAGATGTCGAGAGGATATGAACGCACGGAGAGAGTGGACAGAGAACCGTCGAACGAAGGCCGACCATCCATAAAGATCTGTGCAGATGGTCGTTTCGGCTGCGGCTGCGGTCGCGCGAGGGCGGCATTCTGTAAGCGCCCGGCGGCACGGCTACTACCGTCCGATCTGTGCTGCACAGACTCACTTGAAGGCTCTCATGCAGAATCACAGGAGCATAGATCTGGCCAGTCAGGCAACAATTATCTCAATATCGTGGGGGTAGACTGCAATTGTATGATTCTCCATGTTCAGTTTACACGCTCATTACTTCGTAAAGACTTCGCCCCATCCTCGACTCTCGAGCTCAAATGTTCGCGGCCTCCAGCGTCTCGCGAGCCTGAGCAAGCTCCTCGTCGCCGTCGAGGCCATCGACGCGTTCGGCCGAGGTCTGAGGCTGCATGAGCACGAGAACAGGCCCTTGGGGTGGAGACGTACCACTAGGACGCGTAGCTCTTCAGCAGCCTTTCCGAGACGGTCCTGGCTGTCACGAACCATCCTCTGGGACTCCTCAATAAGCCTCGTCTTTCGTTACCACAAAGTCAGCGGACGGCTGTAGAACAGTTGACAAGTACACACCCCGTTCTTGATGTCCCAGTCCTCTGCGCCGTCTGCCTTGAACTTCTCCACCTTTATGCGATTCTGCTCCACCTCCTGGGTATACAAGCCGATCTCCTTGCTCAAGCTATGCAAGTCGTCAGTGAGGACGCGTCTTTGTGCACCTCGCCGCGGAGGCACGGACCGTTTGACAACGCCAGACTTGATCTTGAGCTGGCGGCGAACAGCCACAGCGTCGGACATGTTGATGCAGGTAGTCCAAAATGAAGGTGAGTCGTGACGCGTGACGGAAGAGAGTAGAGCAGGAAAGAGCTTTGAGTAGAGCCTCCAAAGCTAGGACCGTGACGCGCGATGACTTATGTAACAGCGACACAAGCATCTCCTCAGAGTCTCCTCCATGGACGGAGAGGCATCATCGCAAGAAAATGGCCCGGGTCCAGAAATCGATCCCATCTGGACGTCGAGTCGTACTGCGAGCCAAATCTACGACCTCGGCGAGGTGGAGAAGGTGCGCAGTCCAATCCCCTCGTACCATCTTTCTATGTTCACCCAGTACAGGACATCGGCCGCCTCCTTTCTCTCGCTGCGTCCTCGATCGCCCTGCTAAGCTTGCCGCAAACCGACGAGCCGGATGATACACTCCCCAAGGGCGAGGAGAGATCTGAGCAGTTCGTGCTCGAAGTCCGAGAGTACTTCGAGCGCCTCGACGTGCGTTCACCGCTTCCGCCGCTCTTTCTCACTGTCTAGTCTCATGATTTTTCCAGTCTATTCAAATGGCCATCCGGTCGTCGCTCGCGCACATACGGCAGTCCCGCATTGCACCGAGCGCGCTGAATGCGCCGCCGCCGAACTTCGTGCCATCCTCGCTCGGAGTGGGCCTGCCGGGCGCGAGCGGGACACCGAAGACGCGGGGGCTGCAGGAGGAGCGTGTCGAGCGGGATGCGTGGCGTGGCGTGTTGGACGCGTTGACGAGGCTCCGCGACGCGCAAGCCGGGGCAGAGGAGGGAGAGAAGACGCCTGTGCCAATGCGAACTGAAGTGCGTCGCTACGTCGCTCACTTCTTCCCTCTGTTCTCATTAAATCATGGCTTCAGTGATTGCAGGGCATCACGAATTAAACTTGGCAACTCTCAAAGTACAGCGTATGCATGGCCAAGGCCGAACTTACGTTGTCTACAACAGACAGCGCTCCATGTCATCATCTGCACCGAAACCCTTGGGGAAGGAACCACGCTGCAGTGCCTCCCAGTCATGCTGTATCGAAGCAAGTCGGGCCCTCCCGGAGGTAGCGGGGTGCATGTGTGGCAAACTATCCCTCCACATCCGCTTGTATGCGCTTCTGTAGCCGTGTAGCTCGAAGGTAGTTTGCAACGTCACAGCGCAATTGAATGCCCGAGGTCGGACCATTGAAGGGAACACAGAGAAGGGAACCGTAAGGCACAAGTTCAAGCCAAGAGCACTGCGGCGGAAGGCTTCCTGGAAACAAGGTATCATTAAGAGTGTATACATACGGTCAGTCCGATAAGGTACTAGTCATGCATTTGCTCCACATAGTGTCCCATTGGTAGCAGGCCTGAACACCTAACGAAGGGTTGAAGGCTCGCTTCTCTTTGCCCTGGCCAGCAACAATTCCACATCACTTCCATTGTCGCGGGAGTGTCTATACGGCGAGGCATTGCCGACATGGCGGTGCACGGGGAGGGTGGGCTCGACGTGTATGCGCAGCACGTACGGATAGTGCGAGTGTTCAGAGGAGAGTGAGGGATAGTACTGGCGGTAGGCGAAGTACGCGACGGTGAGGCCGAGCAGGCCACCCACGGTTACGTCTTCCCAGTGGTCTGACGGACGTTGGTAGTCAGTACATGCAAATTGACCCATGGCAAGGATACATACGCAAATTGTCCTCTGTGCGAGAGATGGCGACGAGGACAGCAGCGCTTAACGGGGTGAGCGCTATCCAAGCTTTCCACTGGGAAGAGACGAACGACTAGTACCCCAAAACAACCTGCTTTGGAGTTCAACTTACTGCATGACCGCGATGATGGAACAGACGCGTCTTCCCCGCGATGTAATATGTCAAGAAACCCAAACCCGCGAATGACACTGCCAGAGAGTCAATTGACCGAGAGCGGGTTCGATAACAACAAAGTGCTCACGACTGGCATGACCGCTGGGAAAGCTCCTGAAACCGTCCTCGATGAACGCCTTGCTCAGCGTCGGATGACAGACTTGCGAGAAAGTGGACAAGCCAAATGGTGGGTCAACAGCACCCGCGTCAGGTCTACAACGCGAAATAAGGTCTGCAGCGCAGTCAATTAGCTCAGGCCAAATTGATATCGGGAAGCTCACCTGGTCGTGGACGACCCACGGTGATCCTGACGAATTGAGTGATAGATCCTGTGATGCTCAGCCCGAGGAGGACTGGCGCGTCTCGCGTCATCGAGAGCGCACAGCCAGGGCATATCGCGACATACCCCCGAGTGTGCTGATGTGCGCTTCCTTCCATGAGCGTATTGTCGCGACATTGATTATCCACAGGAAAACTGGAGGCAAGATGATGGCGATGAAGTACACTGCCCAATCCTAGCGCAATTCGCGTAATGTCAATATTTAACCATCACAAGGCTCGGAGGTAAATGACGGACTGGAACGCGCTCGTGCTCCGCGAAGCTAGTCCGGAATACCGGCTCAGTAAGAGTATCGGGTGAATGGAAAGCCCAAGCTGCTCACCGGTATGACAACCTGCATAGCACGCTCATTCAACGACCTTGGAAGACAGAGTGCACCACGCACGTTGGGTCTGATAATGAAAACTGCCTGTGGAATCCCGAGACCTTGTCGAGGGCAAGAAATGCGCCGCTAGAGGATCGAACGGCATGACATCCCGTCTTCAGAGCAAGATGAAGTTCAAGTAACGCACGTAAGCAACACGGTGAGAATCCTGTGCCAGCCCTCGAGGCCTCATGAGCAACTCATACAATTCCAAAGACAAACACACGGACCAGTCAGGCAGATACGACAGGCCCGACCGCTCCGCTTTGGGCACATCGTCGCGTTTCGCTACGGCTGGCGGCTCCACATATGGGTAGGTGTTCGGAGGGTAAAAGAGGGATCCGGCGTGGTTCCGACGGCTGTGGTCAGACACGCTCTGAGCCATAATCACGAATCACGAAGTGTCGAGTTTTGCATCCTCAGGCTGACGAGATCATGGTTGATATATACCCAATGAAAACCTGTGTAGTCCGACTCGGACTCGGTTGTCTCGGAGGACATTATGACGCGGGCAAAAGCTGTGCCTGTGGTCGTGGTTGATAGCAGCGCGCTAGGTGTGCCACGTAATTAGTTATGTGCTTGTCTGCCCCACTGGGTCTGCGTAGCTATATTTTCAGGGCAGGACTCACTGACGAAAATGTACAGCGTCGGCCAGCCTTGCTCAACAAGAGAGCTGAGCGGTTTCGCATGTACTGTAGCGGATTTCGTGACTCTCGGGTGTGGATTTGAGGTGAGACGAATGGTCCAATTGGGGGTTTGCAGACAGCGCATTTCCTAGTCGGACTCGGAGGGTTTCAACGCCGTGCGGTGGCTGATCCGGCCCGGAGGGCCGACATATATATTGTCTTCGAACTCGGCGAAAACCGCCGCACTCGCAAACTCGAGAGAACTCTTCACTGACTTCCGCAGCTATAAGGTCCTGTTGCGGGGATTCAAGAGCATGGGGCTTCTTCTTCTTCACAGTATGTGCCGAGATCTGTGACTGAGTCCCAAGAGCGAGTAGTAGTGAGTATGCCGTGGCTTGAAGTTGTACGCCTCGCCTAGCAGTGCTGGCGCGCGATGCGTACACGAAAGTCCGAGGGCGGCTGTGCATTCGGCGGAAGACAGAGGTGAGTCCTGTGCAGGGCTAGCGTGCAACAAATGTCTTCACCGGACTATCGCAGGACACCGATGTGGCCCAGATTGCGGTTTGTGCAACACCGAAGGATCAAACCTCGCCGAGTTGTGCATGTATTTGTCGATCTCCAAGCCCGTGGGATCACCAGGGAGGAGGCGATATGGCCAACTAGCCTTTGCCCAGCTCCGTGGTCTCGACAGCCACGGCATCCAGCCTTTCGCGTCGGGGACTGGGGCTATGTAAGTCCACATGGAACGGTCATTGAACTACCTTACTGCTCGCTCTGCGTGAAGAA
This sequence comes from Auriscalpium orientale, assembly GCA_019915035.1. Taxonomy (NCBI): domain Eukaryota; kingdom Fungi; phylum Basidiomycota; class Agaricomycetes; order Russulales; family Auriscalpiaceae; genus Auriscalpium; species Auriscalpium orientale. The sequence continues at coordinate 238,817 of JAHLMH010000006.1, forward strand.
TAGAAGAAGGTGGCATTGTGCTGTCGCCAAACAACAAACTACACTTCACTGTAAGTAAATATTGGATCTTGACTCGAGTTGAAATGTAAATCGTGTCGTCCGATCTTGGCTTGCCCACGTTTGAGTTCGAGGTCAGTCAAGGCCAGTGGCACGCGATGTGAGGATTGTTCGGGGAACATGTCTCCTCGTTAGCGCGCCCACCAAAACATATTCAACACATACAGTAATTACAACAGAATTGATGAAATACGCGTCACGCCAAGTTCTCCAACGGCAATATGTTCACGACACGAGTTCTCTTCACTTCCTCACCGTCCGCGCCGAAGTACCTTTGCGTCTGGTAACTCCAGTGCAGGGCCCCCACAATCCACTCCTGCAATCCAAACACATAGAGATCAACCATCCTGTCAATCTCCTCTCCCCAAGACGGCAGGCGCCTTTGGTTCTCCACGAACGCGTCGATCGTCTGCTTGCACAAACTCCCAACGCGGTCTACCGCCTCCTGCAGCGTGGCGCCTTCAAGGGCCATAAAGATACAGATCATGTTGTGCGTATCACCGCGGGCCTGCTCCACATTATACGAGAATATATCCTGGTGTCAGAGTATCGCATGAGTATACGTCTAACTTGGCAAAGGCAGCGCGCCTCACATTCGACCACGTCACAAGATCATTGGCGCCTTGATTGAGGGCCACCATAGTCGGGTGCTCGACGACTTCATCAGGCAACGCGAAGCCATGCGTGTACTCGATCAAGTCGAAGACGGGTTTGCAACCACTGGTATCACGGCGGACGTCGATGTATGACTCGAGGTCCGGGATGTTCCCGTTCGCGCGGTCACTTGCCTGCCGATGCACCGCCTGAAAGAACATATTCATCGATGACTTGAATCGCTGCTGGACGGCTGGCGGGCAGTCGACGATGCAGCGCGACCAGAAGCTGCGAACACATTCTCAGTGAGCGCCGATGTACTATGATCACAATGAAATAAAAATGCCTACTCGCGGGCTATCTTGGCTGCGCTGATCTCTTCTATCTCACCCTTCTGCCCTGGGAGAGTTGTGAAGCCTTCAGGCCATTCGAAGGCGTTCATCACCCAGTCACTCAGGCCCTTGGCGTCCTTCGCCATCATCCCGTCGGAGATGTTGTCCAGGTGGAAGAGAAAATTCATAAAGTCGCTGACAACGCGCAGGCGCTCCGACGCGCAGTTATTGTAGCAGAACGCGGTCAACTCGCCGGCCAGCAAGCCACGCGATGCGGCAATCTTGCGGGGGGTGAAGTGTGGGACGAATGACAGCATCCAGTCAAGCGAATGCTTCGCCACGGCATCGCCATTTGAGTGGTAGATTAGAGGAAACGTGCAGTGCGAAACGAGGTCGGGGAGAATGAAGGATCCGGGCTCTACGACCGTCGGCGTGGGGGATACCGTCCGAGTTGAGTTAGTTGGCGGAAGGGATGATACGGGAGAGACATCTCTGGTGGGAGAAAATGCGTTGAAGACGAGGTTCCAAAGCTGAGAAAGGGCCATGGTCGCAAAGTGGGACCTGCTGAAGAAAACCAGCGGTTCACTGAGCATTTTATACTTAGACTCGCCGCCTTGCCGGCCCATAGTTCCAAAAGAGATAGCACAGGAGCGAGTGGAGATGAGTCCCCTGAGAGATACCGACATCCCGGTCATGGCCCTCGTGAATACCAGCTGTCTCTTTTGCATGCATCGGATTTCGGGTTGGATGAAGCTAGTGCACAGTCGATGGGTATTCAATCGCTTAGCATGTGACGTACATGTTCATGCTACTGATGGGAATAGATACGATTAGATTAGTATTTCCTCCCAACCAAACAATATTGAGAAATACCTGCAAGGCCCTGACATTCCTCCAATTTCTTCGTCACAACCTCGTCACTGCTCCTTTTCCCGGACCCACCCACTTGTACCCATTTGGTAATGGTAATACTATAGGAAGTAGTGCGCCATTTCACAGCAGCGCCATTGACTTCTCGCGGACTTGATGAGCCGGGGGTGGCGCTTTCTCGCTGCATGTATGCATCTGCGCGCGCAGCTCCTCTCGTGACGCCGCGGTAAGGCCACTTTGACATATATCGAAGGGAAAGTCTTGCATCCTTGGCCTTCGGGGTTTTCAGTATCGTACAACAGCTCGGCTGCACGGAGGTGAACGTACTACACGTCGCAAGGAGCTTCCTGCGCGGCATGCGCGCGCCTACTCGTAGCGTTGCGGACTTGTTGCTTGAGCTCCGACCCCTTCGACTTCCCTGATCAATCGACGAAGTCTAGCCCTGGCGTCGTCGACGGCGCGTCGATGTGAAACAAATGGCCGACATAGCCGCTTGAGTTTGTCCCCGGGTCAACGCCGCCTAACGGGACAGCTTCTCCAGCGTCATCATGAGGTTCAACTGTAAGTTGTACGGGATGAACTTCTTCGTCTCAGAAGCTGTGAACGCTGCTGAGAGAGGTCCTGAACGTGGAAAAGGGGGCGGCGTCAGAATTCGATCAGTGAGATGTGAGCAACGAGCAGCATAGCGACGTACGAAGATCGCTCCAGATCTCCACACCACTTCAAAGACATGAAGCTGCAGCTGTAGTACCCGCAGGAGCGTATTCGACGGGTTGGGCCAGCGAGCGGTCCGATCTACGCGTGACATCGTTAGGGTTCGGGTTAGTAAATTAGTGATTACTTACGCCTAATGGACGCAAGCTCTGTAGATGCTTCCAGGAGACCAACGCCGTAAGTGTAGGGGCAAAAGTTGAGAAATAATCCCCGCGTTTGACGGCCAGATCACGATGGGTCGGAGATGGTGGGAAAGCTGAGCTGTACGATACTAGGTACCGGAGTTAATGGCAGTAGTTTGTAACCTCTCCGAAGGTTCGGCAGCTGTGTATGCCTTTGGCCGATAACCCTGGCCATACCTTTATGACTTATAGCAAGGCCAACTAGCCAGACACGTTGCACGCATGGATCCGGGCAGCTAGTGCTCTAAACACATCTGCGCCATAATGTCTGCCGGGGCACCTGCGTCAACAATCTGCGGTCTGACTACCCTATCAGCAGAAAATCGGAATACTATTAGACGCAGTGAATGACTTCAGCTGAGCTCCGGGTCATGCTAGCTGTCAGGATCGGGCAAATCTCGCGTATCGCAAAAGACTCATCGAGTCCTTACTCCTTGGATGAAGGCACATTCAGTGGGACATACAAAGACGGACAGTTGAAACCCTCCGACTCGGGAGTCGGAGGGTTTCAACGCGATATTCTTTTATCCGGCCCACCTGAAGTTTGATGAGATCCTCACTGAGAGATGCAATGTCTGGCTCACATGAGTACAGTGGCCGAGATATGCCGTGGGTGTGTACGCCTCGCGGCCCTGGCACCCGACGCATACATGAGAGTAGGGCGAGTGTGCACTGACTTCCTGACCGACGTTGCCCGTTTTTTGTGCAACACCGGAAAATCAGACGCATCCTCGCCGAGTTGCGCTTGTGAAACGATCAGAGAATTGATAGGAGGGAGGCGACGCGAACCATGCCCAGCCGACATTTCCACGACATGAGAGAAACCGGAACAATGTAGTGGGTCGATGACCACTGGTTTTGTGGAGTGCTAGAGACCTGTTCGCGTCGGGTACTGGGGCTATGTCAGTCTATTGGAACGGGAAAGGGCGGTCGCCTACCTTTCTGCTCGCTCGCGTAAAGACCAAGACACACTAGAAGAGAATGGAGTTGCTGTCGCCAGACAGACCAGACTTCCTAGGATTGGCATCTTGACTCGAGGTGAAGGATTTCGTGTCGCCTGCACCTCGAGGTCGACGCGAGTTGTATGGCGGACGGCAGGGAGAAGTATTGGATGGCTATCGCCTTCTCCAGCTCTACGCACCTGCAGCACTTCAACCTCCAGAACCTAGGTCTCGACCAGCACATGCGTCACACATGATGCATTCAGATGCGACGATAATGCACAAAAATGAAACCGGGAGATGCTGCTACACGAATCTGCCACCACAAGAAGCCGAGGTGTCCCTCATTTTTGGTAACTCCAGACGTTGCGGAGCACTGCGGCACAAACCGAGATCAATTAGCCAAAATCCACATGCGAGCGCAGATACGACGCACGTCCAGCCTTCGTCGCGAGGCGGTTCAGCGAATCGTCGCTCTCGCCGTTGGCCCGCACCTGCCCGCAGAGAGCGAATGATGTCGAGGTGGAGAGGGCGCGGCCGTTCGAGTCAACATCGGCGATGACGATCTGGACTGAGGCGTGGTCCTTCGAGGTGATGAGGCGGTCTGAATGCACATTCTCTGGTTAGTTTCCTTGCGCTACACAGAGGCGGCCACCGCTACGCACTGGTCGCCGCACACTTGCGGGGGACGTAAAGGTCGACGAGAAGGCCCTAAACACGCCGGTCAGATGGGATGCAAGTGGGCTCAAAAAGCTCGAGGCGAAGTACCTGATCGTTCTCCATTGTGAGTTTGCGAGATTTCGGTGGTCGGCGGTGAGGAGGTGTGGACGGTGGGAGCGTGGGACAGGTCAGGTCAGAACTGTACAGTCGTTGGACACCCAGTCTAGGGTCAGAGATTGGGCGCTTGATTCTTGTAAGTTACGTGCTAATCCATTGATGAGGCCGCTGTCGATAGTACGAAGGTGACATATATTATCATGGAGCAGCAGTCAAAATCTGGCGTGTACAGGAAAGGGATCGCCGACCGCCTCGCCTCCACCGGTTTCATTCATAACAACATAACGGCGAACATGATGAGGCGGCTTGCGCATGGCCTGAATTGCATGCAGGTCGGCATCCCCATACCACATGGCTTTCTCCTGCGCATCACTATTCAACAAAATGAAAAAAGGTAGGACAGAGTTGGGAATGTAGGAAAGATCCAGCAACAGTTCATAACTTGCAAGCTCTCGCGTGGCTCGAGCATGACCCGATGGCGTCGTTTTTACCACGAACGAGGAAGGAACTCAGCGCACAGGGGGAGTTTTATTGCTTGAGCGCCGGCTGATCGAAGCGGTTAGGGAAAGGGAAATCAAGCTGACGAGGGTGGGTAGGCAGATCGAACTGTTCACCAACTCGTGGCTGGTGGCAACGTTATTGGACTGCTTGTAGGAAGCGGAGGACTCAGTCAGTAAAGGGGCATGTCCAAAAATATTTATCCTGGAGAAGACTGCAAAATAAGGCATCAGTGCGCGAATATGCTACTGACGAGCGCGACTCACATGCATCTATGGCGAAGTCGACGAAGGCATTCGCCGTAGCCATAAGCCCTGCCTTGCCGTCCCCGACTTGATATACGTGTGATCCACCAAGGGTAAACGGAGAAGCATATAACCCACCAGGTGCGCGGCCATGACCACAGAAAGGCCGGCAACGCTGCTGTTCTTTTCAATAGCCTGCGAGCGCATCAGGTACGCCTTGACGTTCCACTCAGGAAGGAACAGGGAACGGTTGGGCGTTGAATGGAAGAAAGGAGGCATTGGAACTGTGTGACACGCCCCTGTTACGTGTATTATCGAAAAGGGCTGGAAACAGTTTGCAATTATACGTTAAGTTTGTATACACGCAGTTGAATAAAATTACCATATGGGAAGCAGTCATGATCATGCATTCGCTGCAGCTGCTTCCTCGCCGCCCTGCCTCCATACCTCCTGAAGAGGGCCAGGACCGGTTCTCCTAACCGTGCCCTGCACCAGCTCCACTTCATTTCCATCGTCGATAGAGTCCCTATAAGGCGGGGCATTGATCACTGCCTCGACGCTCGCATTACTTGGGGACTGGCGATGCACGGGGAGGATAGGGTCGGCACTGAGTATGCGCGGCGCGTACGGGCGGTGCGAGAGTTCGGAAGAGAGCGGTGGGTAGTACTGGCGGTAGGAGAAGTACGCGACGACAATGCCGAGCAGGGAGCCCACAAAGACATCCTGCCAGTGGTCTGCCAGCACGCGGATTTTCAGTACGGCGCGAAAACACAAGAAAGAATGCCATACGTCGGTAGTCTTCTGTGCGAGAGATGGCGACCAGGGCGGCACCGCTTAAAGGGAGGAGGGCTAGCCAAGCTTTCGCCTGTGACGAGACAATGAGCACTTCTCAAACAACCCTTTCTGAAGTTGAGCTTACCGCATGGCCGCGCTTGTCGAACAAGTGCGTCTTCCCGGCTATGTAGAAGGCCAAGAAACCCAAACCCGCGAATGACACTGCCAAAGATTGAGGTGACTAAGACAAGCTTCGGTAACAGTGTGTGCTCACGGCTAGAATGGCCACTGGGAAAGCTCCTGAAACCGTCCTCGATCATGCTTGTAGTCCGCGGATGACATATCGCGACGCTGGACAAGCCGAACGGTGGGTCAACAGTGCCTGCATCAGGTCTACAACGCGATATCAAGTCTGCAGCGCATCCTGTGAGCTCACGCCAAATGATATCCGGTGGTCCTCACCTGGTCTTGGGCGGCCCACGGTGATCTTGACCAATTGAGTGATAGAACCTGTGATGCTGAGCCCGAGAACGACTGCGGCATCCGGTCATCAAGGGGACGAGGCCTCAGCTTGTTCCGACGTACCTCCAAGTGCGCTGTTGTGCGCATCCCACCATGAGCGTATAGTGACCAGGTCGATCAGCCATTGGAGGATCAGAGGCGATACAATGGCGATGATGTACAATGCCCAATCCTGCCGAGTGTCAATATGTGAGGATCACAAGGGTCCGGAAGAATGGACGGACTGGAACGCGTTCGTGCTCGGCAAATCTGGATCGTATGCCAGCTCAGGTGCTAATGGGATGGGCGGGAAGTTGGAAGCTGCTCACGGGTGCAACAATCTGCCAGCGGATCGCAGTCGAGGTTAACGGTGATGCTGCAGGCTGGAGTAGCGGGCCACGTACGATGTATCGGAGACAGAGAACTCCCTCTTGAATCCCGAGACTTTGTCGAGGGAAAGAAACGCGGCGCTACAGTACAACCGCGTAAGCTTCCCGACCCTCGACTACGGGCGTAAGTATGCGTCCAGCAACGCACGCAAGCACCAAAGTCAGAATCCTGTACCCGCCCTCATGAGCTCACCCTCCTATGCACAGAGTGGTATACACACGCACCAATCGGGGGCGTAGGAGAGCACCAGTAGCTTGAGCGTCTTCCGCCGCCCCGCGCTGGGCCCGTGGTCGCGCCGGAAGAAGCTCGCCATGCTGCGGCGATTCGGAGACTGCAGACTCGTCGGGGGAAATGTGTTGGAAAGGGATAAAATCGATTCGTTGCTGAGACGGATGTTGTCAGACGTCGACGTTCTCGTGGCCATTCACGAGTCGTGGACGAGAAGAGAAGTACTCTAGCTCGGCGAGGTGAGACCCTCACCGGGGTACTACATAGTAACATAAATGGCTACTAATATTTAACATTAGCTGTACCGGTTTACATCTGCAGCATCCAGCGCCGCTTTCATTCTGTCATAGTGACGGTCATACTGCAGTAACTGACCGCAGCTTGTGTCGTGCACTGAAGACCAATTATATTGCAATGCTAAAGCAAAGCGATTTTCACTGACAACAGGTTATGGAACTTAAAATTGATAGAGCTACAGACAGACCAATAGACCAGTGAAAGTAGCGGGACCAATATTATTGACGATACTACCCATGCATGCGGTTTCGAGCTTGCGAAGGCTCTCATCAGGGGGCTACGCTACCCCGACCGCGCGCTTCAGCCTGTTCTATCATAGACGTCAGGCCCAGTGAGAAACCGGTCTGGATCCCTATGCCCCGGTATGCGCAGGGAGGGAGAAATGTGCATCCATCTGGCATCAGCTGCTCAATGCAACCCCGTGACGTAGACACATCGCGCGTCGTCGCCGCATTTGTACCGTAGACTAGCACAATCCCAGCGCCAGCGCCGCTGCCTCGCTGCAGCGGCGCTGTTTTGCCGCTTGACACGGTCGCAGCGCCGTCGCTCCGCGTACAGTCGCTCCGCAGCAGCGCGGCGCTGCTTTGCTGCATCCATATCGCTCTACGCGCGCCTGCTCCCGTCGGCTTGCTTATGTAGTCACCTCATGCAAAATCGCGCCGCGCCGCTGCCTCTCGTGTACTTATATCCTCGTCGCTCTCTGGCACCATCTCCCTTGGCAATCGACTGTCTAGGCTTACGAAGACATAACACAGACTCTGTTGATTTTCTTCCTCTCGCGGCACCTGAAGACCTGTCTCTAGGTCCACCTACTTAAAGACGTAACACTCTGAGCTCCAGTTCGCATCAGACGACGACTACGAAGCCCGGTTAGCAGGTTCTGGAGAGAACAATTGGCTGGGGTGATGCATCTACTTCTCAGGTGAGCACGATGTTGTTGGCTTGCGTCGTTTGCGAGGTCGAGGCCGCAACCTGGATGGCATGATCTGGTGAGGTGAGTACATGTGCTTGTACGCGCTCTGAGCAAACGTTCGCCTCTCATATCTAAGACCACCATGCCATCTAACAATGGGACATATCCATCGTGTGCAGCTACGCCGGTCAGCCCGCGGTTCAAACGAGCCAAGCGGCCTCAAGGTGCGTGCGCGCTCTGTGTCCGTTCCCTCACCCTTACTGTCTAGAAGCAGACGAGAACACGCACTGTGAAGCCTAACGAACTCAGTGAAAGAACTACGAACACAATGCGCCGCGCAATTGGACGGACGGCGGCCGGCGATGGGTTCTGGCAAGCACGTCGAGGCGCACAGGGGGCAGGAGCGGCTGAGGGGACAGCGCAGGGTGATAGCTTTCCGCACTGTCCAATGTACAGTAGAATTACGCTACTAAGTACTCTGTTCTACCCTAGTAAATCATTTGTGACATCGGCCGGAGACCGACATTTGTGCGCTAAAGAACGTCTTGTGGGTGTGGTGAAGTTGTGAAATAAGATGCAGAAACTTCGGTGTGAACTGCCTCTGAGATTTTGAGGCTATCTTTATTATTTTGTAGGCTGCGCTCGACTGACAGCGACAGGAAACAACCATTGGATTTGCGCACTGGAGGCAGAGCGCGCTCACGTGACAGCGGCCGCCCGCATCGGACGAGTCGCAACGTGCTACGTCACTTAGCATTTTGTCGCTTCCCCTCATCTTCCTCTTTCCCTCGATCGCTGTACCCATGCTCTGGGTTGCTGTTGTCTTCAGATCTCAGCTCTGGACTCTCTGGCTGTCTCCGGGAGACTCGTCTAGAAGGCTGAAGTCTTGTCGCCTGATGCTTACACGCTAGCCTGAGGGAGGCACGATATGATTGTACTGACTCATATGCACTTTTACAGCTCGTTGAACGCACCACATCACCTTCCTGCACCCACAACACTTCAAGCAATGATGGAAGCCTGCCCGACAGCACCGAGCGGAGAGTAGAGAGCGTTAGCTCACTCGGTGCGTCGTCTTAGCTCTGTCTGCCGCCTTACTGACGCGCTTGGAAAACAGTATAGCCAGGCCGCGCCGCATGCCATGTTACCGATACCGCTTACAGGACGAGGAAGACGTAGGCTGCGGGGGAAAGAACGGTACGTCGCATGCGCTCGACCTCTTACGAAGCTGACTAGAGCTTTGACTTAGCGAGCGGGAAGGCAGGGACAGTCGCGGACGCGGGGCAGCGGGCGGAGAGCGCGGATACTGGCTCTGTATGCGCCCATATGGCGTGGTATGCAAAAAACGGACAGTATTGGAACGGCATCTGGAGGCATATGTACCCATAAGGAGTCAGAAATTGGCATAATGGCGCATATTATCGCATGACAACGAAGCAGAAAATGGCAGATTCTGTCAGCCAAAAGTCCAGATTTTGTGGCTACATCTGACCTGGTCTGACGGCCCCACGCGTGCAGAAATTTGCATACTGGGGCATATGGGGCCAGACCGGTTTCTCACTGGGCGTCAGGACAGAAGTTGGAATCTGAAAGTGATATAAGGACTTACGCATGGGATGGAAGCGCCCCTTCTGTTTCCTTGCTGGCGGCCGCTTGAAACTTGAGGCTTTGAACTTGACGCGCTTACTTGAGACTTGAACGTTTGAACTTGATGCGCTTGCTTGATGGTGGGCCTAGAGATGATCAATTCACGTACCGTTGTGGGGTTCTCCCGCCCCACAAATATCAACTACCACTCGAAATCGCCAGATGTCGCCAGAAAGAGCCAGAAGTCGCCAGAATCGTCAAACCATCGAGCCTGCGCAGGGGATATCGGTACACGGGGAATTGGAATCGAAGGAACGGTGCGCCTAGATTCAATAATGTGAGAACCCCATCCACACAGATGCAGAAAGAAGCCCACGTACTCAGTAGCGCCACCGCGGACGCTTCATCTCGTCCTTGACCGGCGGGCGCGACCCGAACTCCTTGACGCGTGCAACTTCCGCAAACTGCACGCGGCGGGTGCGCGCCTTCGGCGGCGGTCTCGGAACGACCCTGTAATCGGAAGACGGGAGAACTTCACCGGACTTGGTTCGCGGCGGAGGGAATAGCAGCGCGGGTTCGGCCACCGCGTAGAGCCAGTTCGTCCTCTTGCCCACCGGCTCGCGCAACGGGTTGATTACTTCGTTCGCGGGTGACAGTTTTACGCGAGGAAGTGGACGGCCCCCGCAGTGATAGATGTAGGCGTTGCGGCCGTACGCGGAGCGCGCCTTGCGACTGGCGGCACGCTTGGCGGCAGAGATAGGGGCCACGTTGTGCGGGTGGTAGCCGAACGCGTGGAGCGGCGTTGGCCACAGCGTGCTCGTGCTGACTGGGACGGGGCACATCCCGCAGTCGCAATCGAAAGCGACCATGAACGTTCGGGCGCTCTTCGTGTTGCAGTACGCACGGAACGTTGTTCCGCCCGTGAGAAAGGCGAAACTCAAGAGAGGAACGACATCGGGGTCCCCACGATCAGGGTGCCCCTTTGCGACTGCCTCGCCATGATCACCTGGTAAGGTACGGCAAGAGGTGAGTGGGAATGCGATAGGAGCGAGGGAGAGGAGGGACGTACAGCTTGTGCGGCCAAGCTGTGCCGGCATGGCTTCCTCCGATGAGCGAGAGACTTTGGAAGATGAAGACATATTCGAGAAGATAGAGATGTGTTGTGGAGAAAATATAGCAGAAAATGCGATGGAAGATGATCGTGAAGAACAAACTTGGGGGGCGGACGCAGTCAGAAGGGAGGTTTATATCTTGCTCGTTCGAGTACAGACCGAACCACGGACAGTTTTGAACGAGTCTGGTGGTCGCGGCGGGCGTGTATCCGACTCGGGTCCAGACCAATCCGTGGAGAACTCGCCCCACGAAAGCCATGACGCATGGCAAACAGTATATTCTCATCGTGTGCAGCACTTGCTCTGTACAAAACCTGCGACGCTGGAGAAAATGAGAAATAACAAAGTTTCAACAACAACTTGAGTGACGTACCAGCAGCATTGGTATCGAGACCAGCGGACGAGGGTGAGTGTTGCTCAAAACACATGCATATGGCCGCCAAAGCCTCTTGCAATGAAACCTGTGATGTTAAAATCTGGTGCGGGAGGGACTCACTAGCGAGATCTGCCCCGTTCTTTTTCCCGACTTGAATTTCGTCTGCCACCAGAGCTCTCAATTCCAAGAACTTGACGTTGCGTTAATATGAATGACGCAATTTTCCAAGGCATAGCGCATAACGAGACACAGACCCTGGATTCAGCCCTGACCGCTTGCGCAGTCCGACGGTATCGCTCGGCCCTAAGGAAGGTCGCAACTAGAGAGAGAGGACCCGTGAGGGAATTTCTCAACAGGCGTGCCCTACTTGTCTACAGATGAGAATATATTATGAGATGTACAAAAAACCCACCTTGCCAACAGCTCGGGCAGGACCTGCACCTCACTGGGCGGGTTAGCGTCGAAGATACGCATGGCCTCTGACTCTTCAATCAAAGAAAGTGCATTGCGAATGTAATAGTCTCCGATCTTCGTCTGCATGCGAGGGTGATGCCTTGTGAGGATGGTGAAGATACCCTTGCCAATGAAATCTCGTTTGGATTCGACGGACACAACGGCCAAGTCAGCGCCATACGCATCCCAAGCCTTTCGCTCTGCGGCAATGAGGGATGAGGAAGTCATGGTGGAGAGGGGGGGCTGAAGAAAGCGATTAGGTGAGGGCTGTGAGCAGGGAACAACGGTAGTCTCTTGTAGTTGGACTGATTGTGCAGCTGCGTCGATCAGCACGTTAGAACAACGTATACCGAGTTGGCGAGCATATTTGGCGCCGGAAAAACAATCGCTTGCTGGAAGACAATTGAGTGGCGTACCATCGAGATGTCAAGACCAGACAGAACGGGGTGAGGTATAATGTGGTCCAGTTAGGTCCGACTCGAGACAAGCTGGGTCAACTTGGCATTGCGCGGAAGCTGGCAGAGGGACTGTGTAAACGACGCGGACACCTGGCTCGTTGGCAGATGCAGGTTGATGATCGATGACAAGGACAAGACTAGGATCTACTAGAATCTCTCAAAGTCAGCTAGTACGGAGACTATTGTCCTGACTCCTAGGCAATACCATCAGCATCAGCGCAGAGCTCTTGAGAAAATTGTTCGCCATACAGTACTTGCGTTCACCGGCCGAGAAGTTCTAGGTCCTTGTCTTCACGGACGTCGCTCTCATCGTCCTCGAGAATCCTATGTTCTAGTTGAACGTTGAATGCGGCTATGACCCGCGCGGTCACGACAGTAGTGACGGGCTCGCGCCCACGTGTGCGTGTGGCCGCTGCCGGCGCGGCGCGCGCTGGCCCGCGTCGCGAGAATCAACAAACCGCCACGAGGCACTCTTGCCTCTTCATCAGTCGTCGCCGTCGCCGTCGTCGTCTCTGCTGCCAGCTAATGACCTATTTCCGACCCGTACGCTCCTCGCCGCCCCCCATCAGCTCCTCCGCGACCACCCTGGTCCCCACCGCCCTCTCTGATGTCTCCGGCGTTTCACGATCCTCTCTCGCCTCCTCCCCCGAGCTCGCCAGTCTCACCCCCGACGAGGTCGACTTCATCGATGCTGTCATCGCACGCGCCTCCCCCGCAGAGACCACTTTCCTCAACGTCTTCAAGGCGTACAACGCTGTGCTGCAGGAGCGCGGGCTCGACCCTGGCAGTGAGGTCGTCTACTATGGCAAGCTGCTCAAGCTCGGAACCCTCAAGGGCGCGAACTGGGGCGACAAGTGGCGTGCCGTGAAGGCTCAGAATGGGTATGCGGGGCCGTCGAGCGTGGGGTTGAAAAAGTTAGCATCGATCCCACCGCCCCCGCCGCCTGCGACGAGCACTCCGAAGGCGTCTGCAGCCCGCTTGCTGGCGCGCCTGCGAGCGTTGAACCATCGCAGACCCGACTCCGCAGAGTCTGTCGCAGACGATGTGACAGAGGCAGCGACAGAAGACACAGAATTGGATTTCCCCCAGACCCGCCGCCGGCCGACTTCCCCGTCGCAGCTCACCAGCACAACAAACTCCCTCGGCCTCGACATCGACGGCGATCCTACATCGTATCCTACGCCCAAATCAGCGTCAAGACCCATCCCAGCACGGCATCCTCAGGCGCGGCGCCTTGAAGCCGCCCAATCCGCATCATCCCTCTCCTCACCAACTCCTCGGATTGGTGTTCCTGTGCCGCAGCCCATCTTTCCGCGGACTAGACGCCCATCAATCCCTAGGGCATCCGAGTCTCCGCCCAAGACCGTCGCGCGCCCACCCGAACGCAAGAGCGTCGTCAACGAGGACGATGCGTGGAACAAGATCCGCATGGCGCAGGATGAGAAGGAGGCAGATCGGTTTCGGAACGAGCGACTCTTGGAGCGTTGTCTCGACGTATGGAAACAGGGCATCGATTGGGTCACCGTGCGCCTCTCAATTTCTCTGTCTGTCCGTCGTCTTGACCTTCCGGCCCTCAGACTACCAGCGAGCAAATTGATCATGCCCGGCACACCCTCATCCTCCGCCGCAGTGTCCAAGCATGGCGCCTCCGCCTCCAAGAGCGGCGCGCGCTCGAACAGCGCGTCGACGCATTCGCGTCCAAGACGCGTACCAAGCACGCGTTCGCTGCATGGCGCGACGCGCTCCAGGCGAAACGCGCAGCGGACTGGCGGCGCGACATGCGGGCGAAGATGAAGGTCGTGCGCGAGACCCGTGAGGCGAAGCTGCGCAAGGACGCATGGGCGCGCTGGCGCCAGCTGTACCAGTCGCGGCTGTCGCGCCAGCACTACGCACAGCGCCTCGTCCTGCGCTTCGTGACCCGGTGGAGGGAGAAACTTGCGCGTCTGGACGGCTTGGAGGAGGCGGCAGACGGTTTTGTTGTGCACACCGAGAGGAGGGTGTTGATGGCGAGCTTGGATGCCTGGAGGACGGCGGCGGAGATGAGGGGCTTGGAGGCCGCGTTGGCAGCGAAGGTGGCCGTGCGGACGGTTCGAGAGGCGTTCACAGTGTGGCGGCGTCAAACGTGAGCCCCCGACTTCTCTCTCTCCCGAATCCACTCACTCGTCTGCAGGCACGATCTGCAGGCAGCTGACACCGCGCACGACACGCTACTGCTCAAATATACGGTCCGAGAATGGAAAGGCGCCCTGACGCGAATACGGGTGCGTTTCCCTGTGTATCAACACGACAATACACCGCTGATGCTGTACCAGGCTATGGAGCGCCGGGCGGACAAGCACGTCGCGCGACAGGACGACATTCTGGTGATGGCCGTAGCGCGGGTCTGGAGAGCCCACGAGCGTGGGAGGGCGCTCGAGCGAGTACGCGACGTGCGCGTGCTCCGGCAGACGATGGACGCGTGGAAGAAACGCAAGCGGCAGCAGCAGGAGCTGGAAGGTCGGTCCCGCTCCTCGACATATCCTCCCCACTCCCTGATGCTTTTCCCACCGATTTCACAGCGAAGGCGCAGAAGTTCTACCTGCGCTCGGGAACACATGTCTTGTCCTCCTCTGTCGCAGTATGGCGCGAGCGCCGGGTGCACGTCGAGCAGGCGACCGCGCTCGCGGTTGAATACAGCAACTTGCAGCTGCAGTACCGTATGCTGCGTGCATGGCGACTATTCCTGCGTGCGAAGATCGACATGCAAAGGCAGGCAGGAAAGCGCGCAAAGCTGCAAACGAAGAAGGTGTGGATGCGGCGCTGGGTCGCGAAGCTGCAGGAGCGTCGGCGCGAGAAGAGTCTGCAGGAGATGGAGCGGCGAAAGCTGACGCAGCTGTTTAGCGGTAAGTGCTTGAGTTGGGAGAGGATATGAAACTCATGGTTCGTCTCAGCGTGGAAGGATAAGGCACTCCGACAGCGCAGGCTCAGGTTTGCTGAACAGGAGGTCGAAGTGCGCGTCGTTACAGTAAGTCGTTTCTCTTTTCTCTATCTTGTCTCCGACGACCTAACTAGCTTGCTACACAGCGTGTCCTTCGTGACTCTATGACCCACTGGACAAACCGCGTCATCGATCTGAAAGTTCGCGAGATCGAAGTAGCGAAGCGAAGCGATCGAATTCTTCAGCTGTAAGCTCTTATCGAGTGGTGATTATTGACCCTCATTAATATTGGTTGCAGGGCGGTCTTCGACAAGTGGAAGGCACTCCTTGTGCGCCATGCAGAGGAGCTGAGCCTAATGGAGAGCCATAAACACATCAAGCGCGACGGTACGCCCCTCTACTCGTTTATCTCGCCGTCCTCTCATCGGTGCAAACTCTCTGCGAAAACTAGAGCTCATCCGTCGCACGTTCCACAAGTGGCTTGTCGCGGCCCGTGGCGCGCGCAATCGACGCATGGTCCTGCAAGAGAGGGAGGACGAGATGAAGCGGCTCGTCCTCGCTGCCGCATGGGACAAGTGGCGCGGCAGATTCCAGACAGAGAAACTCCTACCCCTCGTGAGTGCTCTACATCCCTTGCTCCGGCAGGCTTGGTGCTTATGCTAGCCTCGTAGGAACGCATGCTTGCTCTGCAAAACCAGAACGCCCTCATGTACCGCTCATTCCATATATGGCATTCAAGGACCAAGGTATGCTTCACAGCGTCGTGCAAAATTGAGTGTTGCTGACTCTGGCGTTGGTAGTCTCTCCCTGCTATTCAGTTTCACACAGTGCAGACAAAGATGCGCTTCTGGAAGATTTGGCGGGATGCCATGCCGAACGCGCTTATGGCGAAGAAGGCTCGTGAGGCAGACAGCAAGGCAGTGTTGTGTTCGTCATTCGCATGTCATTGCTTTGCACGATACTTACATTCTCAACAGCGAAAGCGTTCGAGAAGTGGCTGCAAGCTCATCGCACGAAGACTGCCCTTCGAGCTGTCGCGTGAGTATTCGACCTTCTCGAAATATGTTTGCCTGACTTATAAGGTGCCTGATCAGTCGTGCCCGCTACATGCGCCTTCCTACAACGTCATCCGCTCGACCTGCCATCGCCGCCCGGCAGCTGCAGCTGCAGGCCTCCACCTCCCGCGTCCCTCCCGCCCGCAAACCCGCACGGCCCGCGCCTCCCGAAACCGACACCGAGCACGACACGGACACCCCGGCCCTGCCCCTTGCGCAGTCCAAACCCCGCCGCCCACCGGCCCGCAGCGTCATCACCGCTTTCCCATCCTCACGGACGCCGGTCTCGCGTGCGCTCGGGGACACCAGCCCTACGCGGCCACGGTTCTCGACGCGCAGCACGGTGGGCACGCGCGAGCCGAGCCCCGCACGCTCGCGCGCATCGCGCGACACGAGCCCCGCGCGGTCGACGGTGTCGCGCCCGCCGAGTACCGCGGCTGCGAGCAGGGGGAGCCTCTGGCTCGAGCTGAAGGAGATCCAGAGGAAGTCGCGTACGCCGACGGTGCGGTCTGGGCGCTCGCCCGAACCTCCGTGAATGGTCAGTATATGCGCATGCCTATATGCTGTTCTTGGTTGTTATTTAACTTATGTGTTATGTACCCTTTGTCTTGCTGTACTTCATGCAGATCTAGTTTTGTCGATCGCGAGTCCATTGTCACTGTCCTGACGGGCGACGCCTGGTCCCGGAAGTCGGTCCTTTTCTATCGAGGGTTACGCGCGGGGCCCGGACGCCCGGCTCGTCCTTGCAAGACGCTGCACACTCATACCACGGTAATCTGACAAGCTGTTGGCATACATCGGTCCTCTCGCAGTGTTGGTCGGAAATTGCAGACACTGAGGTGCCGACAAGTTTTGCGTTGCATGCCAAGGACGGGCGACGGTTCGTGGATGGGTATTGCGCGAAGACATATCGCTGAGAAAGTACACTATTTTCAATAAAATTTGTATCGAGATTCACTGTGCATTGCCGTGACTATGAGGATGACCACGCAAAACTCGGTGAAGGAAGATGCCCACCCCTCCCAACAGTCACCGGTCACCGGGTTTGCCAACCTTCACGATGAGACAAACGTCCGCGTATGTCCACGACACGCCTGCCTCGTTCCCATAGACCAGCATCGGCTGTGACACCTTTGTCCATGAATTCGGCATCGTAACCCAGTTGACCTCGATCAGTTCGTGCGGGTCGTCTGAGTCGTCCGAGGCGTCACGATCCGGGTTATACACCATCGTCCCGCCTATGCGTTCCTTGAAGTCCTCCTCATCCCGCCCGTCATAGCAAAGCCGGGGTACGTAGTCCAGCATGAACAGCTGCCCAGTCCTGCTACTAGGCTTGAGGAAGCCACGACCATGGTCGCGCCGGTCGTCTTCCCACGGGTCACTCGAAGGCTCCTCGCTGTAAATATAGTACAGGTCCGGATCTAGGCCGAGCTTCGTGCACACGTGGAAAACGAGCGCGTCAGAGCCCTTGAGCAGCCTGCGGACGTGCTTGAGGGACGCGGAATACGGGTTTGTCGGGTCGGTGAGGATAGGGTAAACATGGCGCATCCCGAAACCGAGCATCCCGCCCTCGGGGAGGAAATCAGGCAAGTCGAGTAGTTCTCCCAGCGCAGATTGGAAAGTGTCCTCATCGTTGGATGCAGCGCGCGGGTCCATAGAGGAGAGGGCGGACGGAAGGTTGGGTTTATCGACGTCCGCGTAGTATATGTTATAGGTGAGAGTGATGCGATAACCCTTCGTCACCGGGAGGACCTCGTGCTCGACGTCACTGAAGAAGGCGATGTAGGCAATGGATGGTTCTTGAGCGTCCTTGACGGCCTTGGCGGAGTCGAACGTCCATTCATCGTTTCCGTGGCGTAGTAGGAGCGCGCCTCCTTCGTGGAAAGTGGGGAACACAACAACAAGCGATGCAAACATGCTCCCACTCCTAGGGGTGTCCTTGTGGGGCTTAAAAAAGGAGCCTTCGTCTAAGAAGATAATTAGGGATGACCGCGAAGTGACTGCATGGCTACGCACCGTAAACATTCAGTTTGTACAACTCGAGGGCCACGGGGCGCAATGCATCATCGCCTTCCAGAAGGTGACTCCGGATCGCTTCGATAAGCTCGCTGCGCTCGGGCACGAATGGGGTGGAGAAGTACTGAGTATCAAGTTTGCCTGCCTTGCGGTAATTCTCGTCCTCGACAGTCTGGTTGTTGTCGCCGAACGACGCGCGATCGCATGCTTGTGCCAGAGCCTCCAATTTATCCTGCCCTGCTCTGACACAATCGAGGCGCCTGATTCGAGGCTGTCAGAGGTGACGCTCGTCATGGGAAATAAAATTACATTACTGTGCATTGTCATCCTTGCCGTAGTATAGGAAGACATTGTCTGGCTCGACAGGAAGAGTGCCGCTGGTGTATGGAGGCTTGTGCGTGATGCACAGACGGAGGCGCTTCAGCGTTTCGCCCGTGCTTTCAGTGAGATGTACCATCGTGCGGGATGAAGAGAGAATGAGAATGACGCTTTTATCCTTCGCATTGATAAAGGGGCAGTTACGTACCGATCCCAGTGACTCTTGCGGGAAAATATGATAGGAATCACAACCTGGATGCACGAGGTGCAAGATTTCGGCTACGGATAGAATGGGCGTTGCATGAAACAGTTCAATGAAACGTCGGACAGACTGAAGAAGAGCTGCAGCCAAACTATCGATGGCGATGGAATGGATAGGAACATCTTGTCGAAGGTGAGCAGTGAGCATTACGGATTCGAAGCGGCTGGCTGGGCCTGTCACATGGTCCAAGTCCATAGAAAAGTCGTCCCAGCCTGAGGCCCACCGTCTACCAGGCTGTCCAACTCGCACCACCAGACAGACGTTCACATACGTCTAACCCAAACTCGTCTTGTTCCCATATATCAGCGTCGGCTGCGAGACCTTTGTCGACATAGTGACCGAGCTCCGCACGGGCCTTGAGATACGGAGACAGTATCAGTGCGCGCTATGTCCAAGAACCAGCTCTAAACGGCTCGTGCGCGGGACGTGATCTTCAGCGGGGGTGCGCTCGGTGCTGCGAATATTGATGCCGAATCTAGCACATCGGCATAGCGTCTGCCCACGCGGCACCTAGCCGAAACATTACGATTTGGCACGGTTGCGGATAAGCAAGGAGAATCGCAAGCCAGCGTGCGCAGACGTGCGTAGCCAGCTGCAGTATATCGGCGCCGCCCGCGGGAGCAAGGAACGAGATCTTTGCGGGAATTTCGGGAGAGAGATGCGGTACGGGCGAGGGCCTTGACTGGGCGCAGAGGTAGGATATGGCAGCCTCGATGGCGTGCGTGTCTCGTGCGAGGCCTTTTACGAATAGCGTAGGCGACCCCCGCGGGCTTCTTCGGCTCCCAAGTTTCTTAAGTGAGAGCACCAGAAATTCCCAGAGTCGCGCTTCTTCAACCTCGAAGGTATGCACTGAGTGGCGAGAATTCGGCGAGAATGGTAGCACCAAGCTGCGCGATTCACTCAGCGGCAGTATTCCGCCAGAACTGCGTTGCCTTAGGCCCATTGATTTTGCTTGGGCATCTGAAGGAGTCGCTTGTTAGCTGCGCGCTCCGAGGGGCGACTGTTATAACGGACGCACTGTCACCTAGCGTTGAAACTCGTTCGTTCTTGAACAGCAGAGCAGCCGTGCTGAACCAAGGCTTCTATGAAGACGACTACGCTCCTACGCTCCTTTTCGAGTTGTAGCCGGCGCTCGTTCAAAGAAGATCATACAGAGCTTCTGTTGGCAGAGGGAAAGATGGGAAAAGAAGTGTCAGCCCGTTCACCATCCGACTCCAAATTTTGACGTTCCAATCTGCTGGTAGTTCAAGAACGAAGACGTCGTTTTGACTGGTTTGAAGCCGCCCGGCAGGCGCACCGGGAGGACAAGCGTTGAGTCGAAACTGTTCAGTTGGCCACTCGGACGAGTCGGAGTCCGGAGCCGGGAGCGTGACATTGTGACGCCCGTCACGGAATCTCGCCCGCCACGGCTCGGCCGACTCGGCCGACTTGTCTCAGGGAGTCTGTGACCGCACATCTCCCCCACCTTCCCCGCAGAACACCCAGCATACCCGAGAAGTTGAAGAATCTCTGCCTTTAGTCTGTATGTAAAGGTACGCGAGGCAACGCAGCGCAAGTTCAGGTGGTCGGCGTCGGCAGTGCGCGCTTTGAGCGCGGGCATTGCATCGAGCGTGTCATCCCCCCCATCCAACAAGTACATCATCATCAATTGGACAGGTCACAGTACAAGTGGATACAATACAGGACGTAGTGTGTGCGTGTGGTGGTACAGAGTCAATCAGTTAGAAGTAAACGCGCAACGCCGTGTTCAACGTCGACTCGACGGGGCAGTAAGGACACTTGACAATCCTGGCAAAAAAATATATCAGCGCCCCCACGAATCAAAAACTAGATGCCTACCCTTTGGCCTTGCTCAGCTTCTGCAGGCTATCTTTGGACACGACATGCCCACAAGCCATCATCATGGGTGGGTTCTGCTCCGTCGATTGGTCCTTCGACACCGGACACGCAAAGATTGAGTGATAGCGGTTCTCCGGCGGCAGCGGCACCTCAATCTGCACCCTTTCAGCCCGCCTTCTGCACTGAGATATAGTCCACTCACCGGCAGTTCATCCGTCTGGCTCCACTCACTCCTACGCTCCCGCATGATCTTCCTTCCCTTCTCGATACGGGCGAGCGCGCCGCCGCCGCCGATGTCAGCTACGACACGCAACGGCGCCTGCTTGCTCATCCCAAGGCTCGCGCTGAACTCCGTCGCGAACATCGGCTCGAGCTCCTGATGCACCGCTGGCAGCGTCAGGTCTGCGTACGGCGACTCCTGCATGCGCTCGCGCGGGACGAACATCAGCGCTGCCATGAGCCGCCGCAGCTCCGGTGCATGCGTCGTGAAAAATAAGCTGAGATATTTGTTCGCATAGTTAATGGCGCGTTGCAGGTCGGGTGGTGACGAGAGCAGGAGGCGGATGTATTCAGAGCGATGGAGGTAGAACTCGAGGGGTGATGAGCGGGACTGCAGGAAAGAGCGGTTGCGCGTTGTCCATCTGACATATGGCGTGAGTAACCGGATCCAGAGGAAGGCTTCGGACGTACTCTAACGCGGGCGCAATGTCTTGATTTCGTAGGGCTGTGAGGATGCGATACAAGTCAATGAACTGGGATTGTAGATGCGAGGGTATATCGATGCCAAATTCCTGAATACTATCGTTGAGTTGATATATGCAGGGAAGTAGCAGCCCCGAACACACCTCTATAAACGTTTCCGCCGTTGAGAATCGCCCAGTCCGCAAGAAATGCATTGCAATGACGCGCTCCAACGCAGCATCAGCCTCTTCTGAAGCAAACAGCGGCTCGTAGGTTGGCAGCGCATTTGGGAATCGCTACCATACACGCCACGGCTCCCGTCAGTTACAGTTACAATCTCGCCGACGCCCACAGCAGACACACCTTATCCAGCGCCTTGCCGTAGCGCACAAGCGAGTTGTACACCTCCTTCTGGCGGTCGTCAATCTCCTTCTTCCGCAACTCTATCGTCTTCGCGAGGCCATGCAGCTCATGCTCGTAGCTCCGCCCCTCTTGTATTCGCTGCTTCTGGTCGTGCAGCGTCGCCAGTAGAGAGTCAAGCGAGTCGCTGATTGCGGGGGCCTTGCCCTTGTTGATTGGAGGGTGCGCCGACGTGAGTTGCTCGAGCTTGACAAGCTCCTTCAGCGCCGCATCCATGGCTGGCGCTGCTGTAAAGGCGTGAACAGGCTTGTATGATGGGGTGGTTTCAAGGGATAGGTCGCTGGATAGTGAAGCCGCGGCGCCGGAGTAACAGACCCCACGTGATTTGTCTGGCTTGGTTTTCGCCTGCAAATACTGCTTGCAGCTTTCCAACAGCTTTCGACTCCTTTCCGACTTATCTACGTCTATCTGAGCTGAGAAAAACAGCTGTAGGCCTTACGAGACAATCCAGGGAACTTCCCATCCTCGCAATGTCCCGGTTCTTCACTGGCGACGAACTTGGCAGCATAAAATCCGTCACATACACCCCAGGTGCCGAAATCAAACTCACAGTCGGGCTCCTGCGCGATGGCAGCGAGGCCGGCAAAACACGCGCTGTACAAAAGCTTGCCATGCTTCCCGCTCAGAGCACGGCAGACATCGAAGAAGGGCCGCTGGTACGTGGTTTTTCATGCTTTTGCGGCTAGGCTGACGCGAGAAAATGAAGGGAAGATAGCATCCGCTCACGCTGATGGGTCTGCCTGTGTTTCTAGGGTACACGGAGACAAGTTAGAGCTCGTACAAGAATGGACGGAGCCGCGTCTGCGCGCAGGCCAGCGATATATTGGACTCGCGGCATCCGCCAGGTGCGTCTGCCGCACGATGTGCGACTGAAAATTTGCTCATTCCTTGCTCTGATTGCAGGGGCGTGTACTCGTGCACATCCAACGGGGCCCTTCGCCTCACCGGCTCCGGCGACGCTTCGACTTCGACTTCGCAAACGGCCGTCCTGCCTATGCGCTTAGCAGAATGGCGCCTCTCCCCCGACGAAAAGTCCTTCGCGTACGGCGGCGACGAAGTTGAGATATCGGTTTGGGATGTCGACACCGCGTTTTCGTCGCCATCCGCTCCCGCCGCCGACGACGCCGCGGCGAAAAAGCGCAAACGCAGTCAGGCTCTGCTTCCCGGCGAGACCTGGCGCGCAAAGAACATATCCAACGACGCGCTCAGTCTGCGGCACCCTGTGCGCAACACGTGTCTGACGTTCCTCGATGCGTCGCGGTCTATCGTCGCGGGCACGCAGCTCGGTGCTGTGCGTCGGTACGACACGCGCGCCGCCCGCAAGCCCACGGCGAATTGGCCCTTGACGGAGACGGCGAGGGTCGGCGGGATCCGAGTGGTAGAGAAAGGGCTGAATGAGCAGTGAGTGTCCACCGGTGATCGAAGATGAGAACGCTGACGGTTCTGTAGCGAGCTATTTATTGCTGATAGCGGGTCAAATCTGTTCGCGCTGGACACGCGCACTGGGCGCGTCGTTTATGGATACAAAGGTGTGCACCTACATCACGTCTCTTGACGGAAAGCTCACAACAATTCCCAGGCCTTGCCGGCGCGGTTACCTCCATCGCGCCTTCCCCGACCAACCTCGCGTCGTCTGCGCTGGACCGTTATGTCCGCGTGCACAGCACCTTCCCACCTGCCGAGCCCGGCACACAACAAGACAACAAGGGTGCGGTGCTTGAGAAGGTGTTTGCAAAAAGTATACCGACGGTCGTTGTGTGGGATCACGCCATGAGTTCAGACGGCAGAGAGAAAGGGCTAGTGCAGGCCGACGGGTTAAGTGATGGCGACGAGGAGGTGTGGGAGGGTATGCAAGAAGCTGAGGACGATGTCACTGAGGATGAAGAGGATGGGCGGCCGAAACGGAAGGGTAAAAAGAGCGCAGCGTGAGCTCAACGTCTCTACTCTCACGCACGTAGCAACGACCACTATCCGCGCACCAGAGTCAATCGGACCGCACTGTGCCTGAGTTCGTCTTGTTTTCGCGACTAATTCATGTTCCCTCTGACAGGCGGCGAACCTGTTTTGGGTTCTCCACCACCTTGTAGTTGGAGTTGTCATAGATAGTGTCTATTAAATTTACTATCAATACATAAGAACTACATACTACACGCACAACAGTCACAGGCCGCCGATCTTGCTCTTCCAAGTATGCGCCTTTTCGAAGCCATTTAGCCCCATACGATCTGCAGCGCGACGTTAGTCTTCCAATCCTGAGCCCGAAATACCCCAGAACTCACAATCGATAAACGTCTTTTGGATCTCCTCCCGTGAGGTCATCACGAACGGGCCGTACTGATACACCTCTTGGTCGAGTGGCTCGCCTGCAATCTACGTACGCTCTAACTCAGAAAACGCTCAACGAGTCGACTAAGCCAGCTCAGCAACGCACCAGAATAAAATCGGTGCCATCCTCTGTGGCGGTTACAGAGATGCCGCTTTCGTCTGGTTTCGCGGAGAGAACAAGTGTGTTGAATTGTGCGTGCTCCGTAGCGTCATCACCGACGGTGATCTTCCCATTCAACACTACACGACATTATCAGAATTGCACTTTTAGACGCTTCGTTGATGTCGGAAGACACACGATAGATGAAAGCAGTCCATCCGGCCGCTGAGAGCACGACAACAGCCATTGGTTAATTGGAAATTCCAGGCAGAGAGTTGAATATGTGCGTACGAAGCAGTTGCTGAATAGAACCCTTCTTCTTGAAGATACAGTGGAAATACCAGCAGCCGCCGAGCGGACGCACAGGGGACTCTACGCCATGGCTCTTTCCGCTGATCACCTTGATTTGGGGACCTTCAGGGCCCTCCGGATATGCGCTCGGGATGCTATTGCGTCGTCAGCCTACAGCAGCGACGAGATCATGTATTGGCGCACTTTTCAGGGTCTAGTTCTTGGTAGGTAGGTTCCTGGGAAGTCGCAAGGCTGAGTTGGGCAGTGGGCGGGGAAGGCAGCAGCGGACACTCACGACCATCTTGTACTCCTTCGGGAGGTCCACCCAAAGCTGCAGACCGCGCGGCTCAGGGATGCCCTCGCCCTGTATTGGCATCTCTGCATGAATAACTATAAAGACTACATGAGCGCTGCGCCGAAAGTGATAAAGTATTCGTAGCTCACTTCCGCGGCCCTGCAATGAAGACGCAGGTAAGCCAAAGTCGAAGAAACACACGGTATTACGTACTGCACACATCCACTGAACGCCGCCTTCCTTGATGATCCCAGAATGACCCGCTGAATCTTCATGCCGACTGGAGCCTTGCGTGATGTACGTAACTGTAGCTTGTCCGCGATGAGGGTGATCAGGGAAGCCCTGCATTCGCCGCCGCCCAAGTCAGTAATCCAATATGTGTGTCAACTTGATGAGGCTCACCGCGCCTTTTCCGATGTTGAAGTGGTCGAGCATGAGGAACGGCGTGAGGTTGCGGAGGGACATGGATCCAATAGAGCGGCGGACAATCGCGCCAGCGCCCTGCAGATCGGAAGCGAAACACACGCAGAGCAGATATGAGCGTGTGTTGTAGAGTGAACAACGGACACAGGAAAAACGCACCTCGGATGTCTCTATTGCCAGGACTTTCTTCACGACACTCCTGGATGTGATGGCTGCCATCGCGCGCTGGTTACTCGAATGTAGGAGGGGGTTGCGTAGGAAGGGGTATGGAAAGTACGTGGGATGAGGGAGATGCAATTGACGGCGGACGCAGACAAGATTGCCCACCTTTATAGCAAGCATCCTTCGCCGCCAGATAACACGCCGACCGGTTAGCCTGAGCTTGTCAGCGCCGGCTCTCCTTCACGCAGCCTCGCTGACTCGTCTTACGCATCTAGGCCGCGTGGACAAGCTCCGATGATCTCGCTCAAGACATTCGACGGGATATAGTGCTTGCCGTGCGGTGAGGATGATGTTGCTGAGCACGACGCTTGGGAACGGACGACTGCATTCGTACCCCAGCGTAAGCAGCGTCGCGTAAGCGCCAGTGGTAAGCCGCGCGCAAAACATATCATCGACTCTCACTAGTACTCTGGCACGCGGGTGCTCTCCTGGCAGAAGTTCAAACCTGTTCAAACTGACTATCATACGCCTGTGACTGGAAACTGTTCGCAAGTACTCAGTGAGTACCGCGCGGGCTGTTCTTACTTGGCGACGGATTGTGGAGGGACTTGTTTTGAAGTTGTTAGTCCGAGAGCTCGTTCGCTCGCTAGGTCCGTACCGCCAGCTTCCAACGAGAACTCAGGACTCTCGAGGACGATGAGAGCGACATCCGTAAGACGAGGACGTAGAACCTCTCGGTCGCTGGACGCAAGTACTGTATGGCGAACAATTTTTTCAAGAGCTCTTGCGCTGATGCTGATGGCCTTGCGTTAGGACAATAGTCTCCGTAGCTGACTTTGAGAGAGATCCTAATAGATCCTAGTCTTGTCCTTGTCATCGATCATCAAACTGCATCTGCCAACGAGCCAGGTGTCCGCGTCGTTTACACAGTCCCTCTGCCCTGAGCTTCCGCGCAATGCCAAGTTGTTGCCAAGTTGACCCAGCTTGTCTTGAGTCGGACCTAACTGGACCACATTAGACCTCGCCGTACGTTGTATGGTCTTGACATATTGATGGTACGCCACTCAATTGTCTTCCAGCAAGCGATTGTTTTTCCGGCGCCAAATATGCTCGCCAACTCGGTATACGTTGTTCTAACGTGCTGATCGACGCAGCTGTACAATCAGTGCACCTACAAGAGACTAACGTTGTTCCCTGCTCACAGCCCTCACCTAATCTCTTTCTTCCAACCCCCCTCGCCACCATGACTTCCTCATCTCTCATTGCCGCAGAGCGAAAGGCTTGGGATGCGTATGGCGCTGACTTGGCCGTTGTCTCCGTCGAGTCCAAACGAGATTTCATCGGCAACGGTATCTTCACCATCCTCACAAGGCATCACCCTCACATGCAGACGAAGATTGGAGACTATTGCATTCGCAAGGCACTTTCTTTGATTGAGAAGTATGACGATATCCGTATCTTCGACGCTGACCCGCCCGACTCGGAGCAAGTGCAGGTTCTCCGCGAGATGTTGGCAAGGTGCGTTTTTTGTACATCTCACATTCTATTCTTATGCGTACACGAGTAGAGCACGCTCGTCGAGAGATTCCCTCAAAGGGTCTCTCTATCTAGTCACGGCCTTCTTCAAGGCTGAGCGATACCGTCGGAAGGCGGAAGAGATTTGGTACACGTGTGAAGTGTGTCTCTTGACATGCGCTATCCCTTGAGATCATTCATATTAATGCAACGTCAAGTATCTTGAAGTGTACGTTCGGAGTGAACAGCACATTCGGACGTCGCGCAAAGAGGGGGCAAAAGACATTGGTGCGCCCCCTCCCGCACCAAAATCGACAACACAGTTCTCATGTCAAGCCTAGTCATAAAGTGGACCCGGCGCAACCGAGCGAAGGCAGAGCTGAGCGGAGACCGCGGTCCTAATGGGGTCATTATTGCGAAGCCTTTTCCGACCAAGCCTCTTCCTAGAAAGACGCAGGGTGCGACTCTGTCTCTTCTGATTATTCGCCTTTGTTGACGACAGAGCAGATTGGCCTCAGCACCAGACGTCTGGAAAGCCTGGTAATCAACAGGCCAAACGTGTGTAAAGCGAGTTTCAGCCGTGTACGACTGCAGCGTCTCTTCACTGTGAATTACAGACCTGCGAGCTCCTGCATCCATCTATTGCTTTCTTTTTCCCGCCGTGCAGCCACAGCACTTCCTTAGCAGCTTCCACCTTTGTTTCCGCGTACAAATCGATTCACTTAATGAAAGTCTGATGCATCCAATGTACGGAAAACAGTTCCAGCAGCAATGAAGAATCACTCAGGATCTGCCATTGCTGGCAAGCCCCCAAGAATGTAAGTTGTGGTTTTGTATAAGTGGCCGATATCTCGAAGAAAGCGGAAAACATAGAATTCCCCCCTCCGAACCACGCGACTGCGAAGCTTGCAGCTGCCCAAGCCGGCACGAATGACCACAAAACGAGCAACCACCTCGTCCATGGTCGGCCTCGCGGCAGGATCCGCCTGTGTCATATCGTACTACTTCAGTTCCGGGGGGCACCCCTCGGGCCCACCCGGTGTACTGCGCGGGCACCCTGCGGCACCCCGCACGCACCCCGCGGGCTCAGGCGCGCCCAGCCATTCTGCGACGGCTGGGGCCCGTGTGCAGCGCAGGGGCACCGCAGGCTACCCGCGCGCCCCGCGAGCACCCCGCGCCGCGACCCAGCAGGCGTGTGCGCGCCCTCCACCGACGCCTCCGCCGCCCGCCCACCCGCGGGCACCCTGCGGCCCCGCGAGCACCCCGCGCTCCCAGCGCAGCCCTGCCCACCGACTGCGTCCGCCGCCCGCCCGCCCGCGGGCACCCTGCGCACCCGCGGGCACCCCGCGCTGCCAGCGCACCGCGCCGTACCCTCCGCGTCCGCCGTCCGCGCCCAGTGCCCGCGGGCACCCTGCGGCCCCGCGAGCACCCCGCGCGGCAAGGACTGGGCCTCGAGCGCAGCGTAGGGTGCACCGCGAGGACCCTTGCGCGCCCCGCCAGGACCCGTCGCTGCGAGCTCAGCGCCACGGCGCTCCAACGTCGGCGTTGCCGTCGTCCGCGCGCCGCCGCGGCCCGGTGGGAGGGCCTCCTCCCCTCACCGTTCGAATCCGTCTGCGCCTGGTGGAGATCGATGCACTGGAAGTCATGGTAGTATTGCCCCAGGGCTTCCTTCATCCTGCCGCATACGTAAAATCTACCTTTCGCAGGATAAGGACGAGACAGATTGTATGCTCTGCCCGCTTCCGAGGACCTGCAGCGTTGGTTGCGTGGCCGGCCACTTCGCTGTAGTCTGCGCGTCGCGATGCCGATTGTGCGCCCGTTGAACAGTGTGGTCCATAGGTACAACCTGCCGCAAGGCCAGCTTATTGAATGGGGGTGCTCCGGGACGCATACGACATTCATGGACGCCGTCCACAGACGGTGCGTGGCAGCGGCAGTGTTTACGAGAGAACGGAAGACGGCAGACGAGCGGGACAGCACTCTCAGGCGGTGGTTGAAGTAGTCTTGGCTCTGAAGGTGGAGGTCGAACCAGTCTATTGAGTTGAGGTCGAACCAGTCTATTGAGTTGAGGTCGAACCAGTCTATTGAGGACATGAGGAGATATTCGAGCCAACCGCACGGCATACGCACCAAACACAGGGCCGCTCACGCCCTCCCAGCGTTCGATGACGGCCGCACCCAGCTGCTGCTCTGCCTCCATGGCCTGCTGCCCATCACGTACCGCGGCGCCGCGCAGGGGAATCTTTTTCGAAGAGGCATTCTTCCATATGACGTCCACCGATTCCAGCCATGCCAAGGCCTGTGCTCAGAGTCAGATTGTGATCTGCGCCTTATATCGAGAACGAATTCGTACCTTTTCCACCTCGCCCGAACGAAGGCAACATCTGAAAATATTGCCGCAGAGTCCCATGACGGCAAAGAGACGATGGTGGTCAAATGCCGAGTACTTCTCCAAGCGTACGCCGCCTTGAATCCTCGCGTCCTGCGGTAGGACCACGTCGTCGCCTACGAGGGTATCGACTCCTGTGAGAAACCTCTTACACCTGAACCAGAGCAACCCACGACGCCCGCTCACGAGTGGGCCATCATACTCTGCAATGACTGAAGCACCCTCCACGAATGTCGCCCACAAAGTTCAGCACGTCCATCGGAGTGGCAGTGGTCGGCCTCCAGCCGCCTTGAGAAATCCATTGCAGGAAAGTGGGCGTGTTGCGAAAAGACTGTGGCGGATCCAAGGGGCGTCGGCGCGGTGGCCTTTGACGGCGCGACACGCGCAGCGGTGTAGCGTTGTCACACGCGCGCAGTACCCGTCTCTCGAGTCCCGAGAGGGTGCCGACCTCGCCTTTCTTTCTTGATCTCTCGCGATTGCTAGAAGAATGGTCAGGATACACTGTGGATGAGAGAGAGCACGCCGACGCACGGACGCCCGTCACCCCGCACTCGCCGCCCTACACGCTGTTGCTCGACACGCGCGCGTTTCCACGGCCTCCCTGGAGATCGCCTTGCGCCAGAGCAGCCAGTCAACACGCGCAGCGTTGTCGCGGAAAAGCCGATGAGACGTACCTCAAGGTCAGGGGAGGAGATGGCTTCGAATCGAGGCGCGGGCAACGTGAGCGTGCGTGCACACCCGTCGTGGCACGGGGGAAGGTTCGGTGGTGCGCGAGATGCTAGAGTCGAGCTATGTTTGGTGGGAAATGGACGTTTGAGGTGGGCAGTAGACCTACAAAGCGTGATTTTGAGTCGATTTTGCCGTGTGTGTCTGAAAACTCGTCCCCTGCCGTTAACATGTGGTCAGTAAGATTGCACCTGATACCCCGAGAGGCTGCATACGCACTTGAGCCCAGCCGGTAGAGCAGCGCGCAGCGTGGAGCTCATCGAGGCGTGTTCCTTGTCCAACCTGTACTAGAGCCCTTGTTCGTAAGCGTTCGCGTGCGCAGCAAGGTGACGCACTATTCCATGCTTTGCTTCGCCATCTGGCCGGCTAGTAGGAGGGTGCGAGTGGCAGGAGACTCGGGTGGCAGAGACAGAAGGCCGCGTATGTGGCGTCGCGCGCCTAGTCTCTCGCTCTCATCTCCTCCCACTCCCACCGTCATCCTCCAGCCGTGTGGACACCCGTACACCCTGCACATCGCCCATTCGCCCGCTCTCTCCGGTTGCACTCCCAGCTTGGTCGATTTATCATCAAGCGGATCCGTGTGGACAACATCGTCCAACCACTCAACGCCACATTCCTCTGCCGCCTTCATCCTCTTCCACCGCCAAATCCTCCTCCATCAACCAGCAACGCGCAACCTCACCGCATCCTGCCCCTTTCACAGTGCGCCGCCCCTTAATTTCCTGTGTCCCTCCCCCACTGATGTGCACTCGCCAGCGCCCCTCCTCTTCTCAGCCGTCTAGAGGTATTGCAGGTGCGTGGCCCTCAACCTCTCGCTCAGCCGTTGCCCTGACTAACGTGATGTCCTGGGCTAGTCGTAGCGTGGACCAGGTCCCTCAACCGCACGCTCCTCCATTCCCAGGTGCGACGCCAATATCCATCCTGCACCGCGAACGTTGACGCGCACGCCTTTGCCTCAACAGTTGCGTCGCCTTCGATGTCTCGCTGCTCTTTCACGCGCGCTGACCCGTCCTCCTACGCAGGCGTCGTGCCTCGCAAGTCATCAATTGCCCTGTTCCGCACCTCCGTCTAGTGCAGCAGGTGCGTCCTTCCCGTGGTTTCTTCTTCACGCTTTCTGACCCGCCTTCCTCCACAGCGCGTCCCGCCTCGCAAGTCGTTCGTTGCACTCTTCGGCACGTCCGTCTAGTGCCGCAGGTGCGTCCTTCCCGTGGTTTCTTCTTCACGCTTTCTGACCCGCCTTCCTCCGCAGCACGTCCCGCCTCGCAAGGCGTTCGTTGTACTCTTCGGCACGTCCGTCTAGTCCAGCAGGTGCGTCCCTCACGTTGTGTCTTCTTCCGCCTATTGATACCTAGCCTCGGACAGACGTGCCGTCTTTGCGCCTTCTCGAGTGCTGCCCCGCCCGCATTGGCTCGCCCATCGTTCAGCAGGTGTCTCGCCCTCCGCCTCTCGCTCCTCCATCGCCCACGTTGACGTGACGCCCTCAGCGGTCGTGCATCCCCAGAGCCGCCCGCACCCCATTCTCCTTCTCCCCCGTCTCTGCTTGGGACACCGCGCTCCTCCTGTCCAGCAAGTCGTCACAACCTGCAAGTTTGCCTTCGGTCCTACATCGCGCGCACTGATGTCGTCCCTCGGCAGCCGAAACTTGGTCCCCACACTTTGCGCCCTCAAAAGCACCAACGAAACCCAGAGATGTCGACCCTTATGCGCCGCGCCATCGCCGAGTTCCTCGAGGTACGTGGCCTTGCACATGCTTCCATGCAGCCCAGGCGGGCTCAGCCGCACTCTTCCAGGACGAAGATGGGTACAACGCCTTCGTGCGCCGCGTGTCCGAGGGCCCTCCGCGCAAGTGCGTCTGGCCCCGAAAGGGAAGCAAGGCCGCGCGCATGGCGAATGTAGCATGGCACATCGGCGGCACGAGCGGCACCGAGCACCGTGTTCTCGTCCTGCGCGTCCAGCATGGCCCGAAGAACGTCCCAGACGGCCAGATAGTCCAATTGGCCTTCAATATCGCCTCCCCACCGACACTTGAGGCGTTCGTTCAGGAGTGGAGGGCTCGGGTCTGGCCCACGAGCGAGGATTGATCGAGTTGTCAGGACCCAGGCAGACGTGATGAAGAAGGCACTGATCGCGCAAAGCGTTCCGGGTGGTCAGCGGGCAAAAAATGGTACATAGCACCTCCCTTCCACATCCATGTATATACAGAGACGTTATAGTGCTCGTCACGCGCGGCACATCATCTTGTCTTTCGCATGCACCGTCGGCACTTCAGCAGCCTCACGTAACCACATCACTGCCTGTCGCCCAACCATGTGTGTTAGCCGTCACTGTTTCGGGCCTATGGTGTATGTCCCACGCACCTCCTGGCGAGCGTGTTCGCTTCTCCTCGACATGCCTTCGGGCTCTGGGCCCATGTCGACATGGGCCGCCTGTGGGTGCCTTCGTCGCAGAGTCTGAGGTCTTGACAACGATCGCTGCTGCGCGTATCATCGACCTTATCCATTCGTCCGTCTTGACAGACTGTTGTTAGCTCCCCCTTTCAAACGACGTGCGAGCGCGTACCTTAGCCCCCGACTGCACGAAGACGTATAGTCCCCAATCGCGACCGATGTATGAGGCGGCTGCTGTCGCCAGCGCAAATATCCATCTCGATTGGACAAAGCGTATCGGGGGAGAGGTGGACGTTGTGCGAGGTGATGACTCGAGCCGGTCCTGCTTGCGCCAGGCAATGTCGGTATAGCCGTGATGCTTGTGACTTTTGCAACCAGGACGCCCGGAGCTTCCCCGTCCAATGGACAGGGAGAGTGCTCATTCGTGCACGGCCACCGGCGTCCCAAGGACACCTGTACCCAGCATGCAAAAGCCGGAACGCTGCAGCACAGGGGCGTCAGAGCGATTCAGCGCAAGAAGAAAGCCATACACACCTGGATCCGACATTCCGCGCTCCACGAAGACACGCAGAACGCGTGGCACAGTAGAAGAACGCCAGCATTCAGCCGCCACAGCTGCGTAGTGAGGAAGGGGCGCGTGCGCGGGGTGGTGGAGAGCACTGCGCTCGGCATTGCGCACCTTGCGCGTCTTCTACAAAAACCATCATTTTGACATCTGCGCGACACCGCCATTGCGAAGACACTCACCTCAGACAACATGAGCAACGGCTTGCCCAGTGGCGTACGTCGCCGCGCCGTGATGCTTGAGCAAGCAGGCAAGCACTCTCCCCAATGGCCAAGTCGCAGGCTTCCCACGCCAGGTCACGCCAATCAACAAACTCACGTGGCTGGCGACTGCACGTGCACGCGCGGCGCGTCGCGACGCGACGCGCGCTGCTGCCGACGTGGCTCAGCACGTAGGTTCCACTGGCTCCGACGGGCGGCCTCATCGGCCATTGCATTGCCCACTAGCTACTTAAAGTTAAATACAGGTACAATACACTGCACAACCCTCCTAATCTCGCGCTGCTCTCCCAAAATCGCCGTCCCTCATGTGAACTGGGTGCGTCCGCCGGCCTCGCGTGATGGTTTGTGGCGCCGTCGGCCATGGGACGGACGCAGGTCATGGCAACGCTAGGCCGGTCAGCACATGTTAAGGCGAGAGGAATGCTACCACTCACGATGAAAGAAGCAAACAGGTTGAGGGCGCGCACAGCGACATTGACCCAAAACACGCACGCCCACAATCTCCCCGCGGCCCCAAGACCAGCAAAGGGAGCAGACTACGACGAGCCGACAGCTCAGAAGCCGCCATGTGGCTCGACGCAGACCGGGAGGGTGGTGGTGAAGGCGAACTCCGGTGGTGAATGCGAACTCCGGTATTGCAGATGCGACCTCCCCGCGGCCCCAAGACCAGCAAAAGGAGCAGACTACGTCGAGCGACAGCTCAGAAGCCGCCATGTGCTCGACGCAGAGAGTATCGGCGGTGGTGGTGGAGTGCACGAGTATCGGAACTAGAAGCGAAACACGTCCACAACTCTCCTCGCGGCCCCAAGACCAGCAAAAGGAGCAAACTACGTCGAGCGACAGCTCCGAAGCCGCCATGTGCTCGACGCAGAGAGGCTTCGGTGGTGGTGGATGAAGGTAGGATGGTAGTGGTTGGTGGGGAAAAGTGACCCACAGGGTGCCAGCGCATCAGCCAGCACAGCCACTGATGCGGAGTTGCCAGCGCATCAGTCCGCACAGCCACCGCGTCAGCGCGCTGCCGCCGGCACGTCTTATTCGCACTTCTAACCCTGCTCTCACTTGATCTGTGTGCGCTCGATGACGGGACACAACCAGACCGCCTCTAGCAGGAAGTCCACCAGTCGGGCGCGACTTCGCCTCCCCGCGGTGATTCCCGATTCTGTCCCTGCCGCCCTACGCGCACTGCCTGCACGTTTGCCCCCGCTTGCTGGAGGCTCACGGAATTCTGGGCAGAAGAACTCTGGGAAGAAGGCGAAGTCTGGCCGGTCGGGCCAATCTGTTTCTTTTCGGCGGCCGAACGCCGATGGTGCGTGGCTTGTGCCATGTATGCGAACTCACCTCATGTTTTCCATGCAAGCAGATGCGACCCCTCGGCTCAAGAATCGCGGCATGGGCAAGATCTTCAAGACCTTCCACGACTTGAATGAAAAATTGGTGCGGACAGCGCTCGACAACGCAGGTACGGTTCACTCTGGCGCGTCCGTGGCCATTCGACTTTCTGACCTACCGCGCAGTCACGATCGACGTGGACCTGCGTTGACTGGCCGCTGTTGCCAGGGACCTGACGGACGAAGGCGTCGCCGCCCTCCTGCAGTGCGAGTTGGCCCACCTCAAGGAGCAGAGCTTCACGGGCAAAGAGCCCAGCTCCTTGTTCGACCGCAATGGCTTACTCATCGCCTTCCACTTCCCTGGGTTCCTCTCGCCCACTGTCAGCGTACGTTCCTATCCGTGCTTACTCCGGCTGTTCGCTGATTGCTGTTCTCTTCTCAAGCGGAACCATGCTCAGTACCTCGAGCAGTATGCGAAGGCATTCCCACCCAAACTGTCGGCCGACAAGAACGGACGCGGGGCGCAGCAAGGCTACCGCGCCGAAGGGGGCAACCCATGGGGCTGCCACCATGTGTCACCCGGCTGGCACGAGATCGGTCACCCCGTACGTCTCGTCTCCTGATTTTTGCCCTTGCGACAGCCGCTGAGACACGACGACAGAACGACCCCGCGCTAGCCAGCAAGACTTATTCCGACACGAAGAAGCATACCGGTGACACGCAGCACCTGCTTTCCCAGCTGCAGATCTTTCAGATGCGCCTGGAGCATCTGATCTCGATCGCCACCCCCGACGCCCAGCGTGCGTATAAAGCCGCAATGGACCACCTTCGGAAGGGCACGACGACGTCCGACCACGCGAACGGCTGGTCGTCCTCCTTCCAGGCGATATCCATCATCTACAACCGCGTGACGCCGGCCCATCGTGACAAGAAGGGTTGTCTTGCGGGTGTGGACGCGCTGTTGACTGTGGGTCCGTACTCTGGCTGCACGATGAAGCTGCCCCTCTTGCGTACGACCTTAGGATATGAATCCGGTACGCTTCTTCTTCTGGCGGGCACCGTTATACCTCATGAGGTCACCCTCTGGGACGCCGGAGGTCAGCGGCTCTGCCTCGTGCACTTCACGCACAAGGACATCCTGGATGAATTTGGGGTCGAGCAGCCCCAGTTCACTACGTTCCAGGCCCTTCGTGAAGCCTATCCACACATCCCGCGTGTCCCAGTAGCAGACCCTTGACTGTCGGTAAAATTAGGATGCTGGACTCTCAATGCAATTTCTTGCGTGTGGCTCGTGAAGCACCCGGCGAGTGAAAATGTGCAAAGGGAACTCATTTTATTCAAGCCATCCAATACATTGCAAGAACCACACGCGCACACAGCTAACGTACACAGAATCTCGAGCGCCCCGCGCGGGCGGTCATCGAACGTAGATATCGTACAATTTGAGAAGAACGGTGGAAGAGGCGAGCACGGCGGAGCCGAGCCGTGTTTCTGTCGCGTCATGACCACGACTACTGACCACCGCTGTCAACTTTGTCAGCCCAAGGGGAACCCGGTTCTGCGGCAGCATTTACGCACCTGCCGACGCCCGTGTCGGCATCTTCGTCCGCGACTTCCTCATTCTCGATGTCCTCGGGCCCCACATCCTCATGCGCCACATCCACGGCAGCCGCTTCCGCGTTGGCCCCTTCCTCATCGGCCACTTCCTCAATTTCGACTCGAGCGACCCGCTCCCCCGCCGTGATCGCAACACGGATCGTGGTTTCCCGCGTGGCCCCGTCTCTCTCTACGTTGTCGAGCAACGTGTAGATGATGTGGAGGACGCCGGCCGTGAGCCTCCCGATGTCGTTGCGACCCTCGACGTTCGTGGGCACCGGCAGGTTGGCGGGGGTGGGCGCATCGTGTATCAATTGCGAGATAGGCACCAGTGAAAAAAACTAGAAAGTCCCAGTTAGCGCTCTCGCGGCCCAGCGCGTTGCGAGAAACGCACCATCGGCTCCGTAGGGACCGGGAGCACAGCAAACGTCTCAGACTCAGACATGCGGAACGCTGTTGCTTGGCAGATGGTGGGTAGGGTAGATGGTGGTGGGAGGATGCCTGCAGGAAGACATGAGGCGCACTGGAGGGTGGCTTTTAAGGTCTGTCCATAAGCGGCATGAGGGAAAGCTCCTTCCACATTGAGCCCACCTCGCCCGGAGTATCCAAGTGGCGACACCCGTCAGCTGCGTACTTAGAGTGTGCCCAGGGGCCGGGACAGGCGAGCGCGTGGCATTCAGAGCAGACGCCGCCCAGCTTACTAGCACAAATGCGAACAGAAAGGAATGATATTGGACATGCAGTAAAGACAGAGGGACTCGTGCGCTAGGCCAATTCCGGCGTATCATAGCAGGGGCGGCGGTGTGGAATGAGTGGCGAGACTGATGGGAAAGTCAACGACATGCCGCGCAAGCTGGGGAAGAACATACCCGCGAGCCTTTTAGGCAGTGTCCTCTCCCTGCGCGCTCGGCACCTCCACAAACCCGTCGTCAAAGGCACCTCCGGTGCCCAGTTCCTCGGCGGGAAGGCCCATACGCCCCCCATTCTCCCCGCAGGCGCTCAGCGGCGGCATTCCGCCACTCCGCCGTGCCGCAGGCTCTGGCGAGTCGTCGCGCCAGACCGTCTGCACCGGGGGTGGCCGCCCAAGTCGGCCGCGGCGCACGAATGGAGCTTGCTGCGCGCGCGACGAGTGCTCGCGCGTCGTCGCCGTGGTGCGCTCGTGGGCCGGCGCCGCGCTGCGTTCTCGCGACGGCGGCGGGGTAGGGGGCGGCTGTGGGGAGTGCGCGCGCGTGTCGCTCTGGGTAGCATACCGGAGCTCGGGCATGGAAAGCTCCTGCGTCAACGAACCAGTCAGTATCCGACCTGAAAACAGAGATCTGGGTACTCACGTAGCGTCCGGGGACGCTCATGATGACGGTCATGTTGAGGTTGATGGTGAGGGACATGGTGGCAGGAGGCAAAGAGTGGTGAGCTCGCGTCGCTGGCATGACCCACAGCCGAGTCAATGTGACATCGCGTCCCTCGGCTCACTGGCTTATCTGTGCGCGTACCTCGGCGACGCCCACACCATTCCAGAAGCGGCGAGCGCGGATGATCCTTTGAGTTGCGTCCGTGGGTTGCACTGAGGCCAGCGACGATGCTACACGGGTCCAAGGGACTCGGAGCACAGACGTCGCACACGTCCGCGACGGCGCTACACGCGTCCCAAGGACACGGCAGCCAGGGGGCCGTCGAGCGATGCAGAGACACATTGCTGGACGATGGGCGGGAGGTGGCTGCAAGTCGGACTGTGGAGTGAACTCTAGGTGGACGGGGTGACAGCCTGTGACAGCACGGGGAGCCTCAGCCAACTGGATCGCAAGTCCAGAGCGCGCGTCGTGATAAGATTAGACAACACCGTAATCGCTATCAGTGATAGTAATCAGTGCTTTCGACTTCGCCGTTGGCAAGTCCCTCCTTCCCATCTCTCCTTCCACGCAGGCCGCTCTCCCCCCATCGCCGCCTCTCGCGCATCTCCACCTATATCCCAGCCTCGCGTCATAGCCTACTCCTCCGCAGTTCCGCCAAGAAACCTAAGCGTACGTGGCTGCCGGTCTCTCAAAATGATTCTGACTTCCTCCGTCGCAGCAACCGCCTCTCCCGTGTGCTCTGATCAAGCAAAGCGCCCCGCTGGACTTTCCGCCCCTCCCGGTTGCCATCGTCTCCCACCTCCGTCCCGTGTCTCTGAGACGCGAGCGCACGGCTTCCCCCCGTGTCTCTTAGACGCGACCCTCCGTCTCTCGCCCCCATCCCGCCACAATGGCCAAGGACACGACCACCCCGCGCCCATTCACCCACCAGCAAGCTGCGGCGGCAGCCGCTCGGAGTGCCAAGGAAGAGCTTGAAGTGAAGTCGGGGACGGATTGCTTGGTGCTCGCGGCCTGGGATCGCGCACCGGGCGCGGTGTGCATCTCCAGCCCGAACATGCCCTTCGTCCCGGAGATCCCCACCCACCGCCAGCACCATGCCTTCACGTACTATGCAGACGGAATGCTCGGCCCCTTCGAGCTCATGAAATGGCCTCAAGTCTTCGACAGCGAGTACCCGCACGACTGCGCCGCGCCCGCGAATCCGGACCTGCCCGCGCCTGACGAGCCGGAGTACGGTGGCATGCCCCGGTTTGACTGCTCGCACATCGCATGGCGGGCCTGGGACGACCTTGCATTCGAACAGTGGAGCAGGACGCCTCGCGGAGCGATAGGATGCCTCAGCGGACGCTGGGTGGACCAATTACGGGCGGGCCACTCCGAGCTCGCGCAGAGGGTCCTGAAGATCGGTGCGGATCTTCCTAGTCAGTCTAAGCGTCCCGCCGGCGGTGAAGGCCTGAACGGAGCTCAGGCCTTCGCCGCCCAGCTTCTCGTGAGGAGCAAAACCGTTCACGACGTGTTGGCAGAGACCCCCATGACGCCGTACGAGGTGCTCCAGTGGTTCCGGGAGAGCCAGCGCCTGCTGCTCGAGCTACAGGCCTGGGTCATATTCATGGAGGTCATAAAGCCGCGAATCGAGGATCCCACCTTCGTAAACCCACTTGTTCTGCCCATCCGCGGAGTTATCACCGAGAAAATCCTCCTCGCCAACACGATGTTCCGCGTTGGCGTCCCCGTGTGGCTCGTGCGCGAGCCCCATACTATCGGGGAGAAGACAGCCGTCAAGTCCGCCGTCCGACTCACCCTCCACACAGTACACATGAGCGACAAGCGGTTCATGATCCACGGCGACCACTACCGCAAGGCACCTGCGTGGATCGACGCGCCGACGCTGGACGCCGCTATGGAGGGAATACGAGACCAGCTTAGGCGATTCAGTCTGAGCAGTCGCCCTCTGGTCCGGGAGAAGGTCGCCTTTGCGGAGGAGGACAGGCAGGACGCGGTCACTCTGCCCAAGGATTGGTCTGAGCTTGGTGTGCTGACGGGGACGTCGGGAGCGGGCGCGTCATCCGGTGCGTTCGCCATCGTCTGTACATGCCATGTGACAATCGAGTCTGACGATCGGGTGCGATTGTTTGAACAGGCGCTCGGGGCGGTGGCCCGCAAGTGCGGCCTGCGGTCGAGGTGAAACCCGAATGGCTGCCGCGGGAGTGCGGTTTCTTGAGCAGGGTCGTGTCGGAGCATCCTGCGCTTACGATCTTTCATCCGAACAAGCCACAGGTGTACCATCTCCCGCCCATCCATATCTTCTTCTCCGAGGGCGCCAGCCTCGGCGCCAAAATACACAACTGGTTGCGGATCAGGCCGTGGTGCATCGCCCAAACGATCACGGCTCCCGACGGGGGAGCGGTTTTGCTCACAGGCACGCAGTGGAGGATTGCGCTTGAGGGCCGCTATCATCAAATTTCGCGGCCCGAAAAGGGCGGCATTGAACCGCGGTCAAGCGCTGACGAGATCGCCAGGTTGCCTCCGGACCCCCGCCCTCAGAAACAGGCTCGTTCATCGCGTCCGCCCGACCGCCGTGCCCTCCGCCGCACCTGTGACCGGATCGACATCAATGTCCGATTCGGTGTGACCGGCGGCTTCCAGCCCTACATGGAGCACATTGGGGCGACGTGGGGCACGCAACAGGTTGCCCGCGCGGATGCAGACGTCGACAAGCGCGTCTGGGCCGAGGTGACGTGGGAGCTGGCCGCTATGAACTTTCGCTTGGAGCTCATGGCGCTGGACCGCCTCATGAATCCTGCCGCGTACGCCGAGGAGTCGGACGGGGGCACAGATCGGGAGTTGGAGATCATGCTCATCTGGGAGGGGGACGGCCAAGTGCGCCCTACGTGGGACCGCCGCAAGGTCTCTTGCGGGATCGACGCCACTACGGCGGCCGCCAGGCGCAGTGCCTTCACGCGATGGGCACGCGTGCTGAATGTGTGGCCTCCTGCGCGGGGCATGCTGCCAGAAACACCGCCAGGCACCCAGGATGAGTTCGAGGCTCAGATTGCCGGGTTTTACTGTACTCAGTTTCATTTGACTTGGGGACGTTTCCCGTCATTCCCGCATATGGCTCCGACCTCGCTCTCTCGGCATTATTAGAGACATTTCGCATGTATTTTCTAGCGCCTGATTCAATCCGTTGCTCGTCTCGCGGCGTGGGCTAGCCAAATGGGCTGTGACGACGTGCCTGGCTGAGGATAGGGCCAGCACCCAGCGTCAGGCGTCGGCCTACGGCGTTCATTTATTTTAATTCAGGTTCGAGATCACGTGCGGGGGCGACTTGGACGGCGAGGGCACGCAACGCGAGAGTAAGTCCCAACCCGCCATCCTTTCTCCTTGGCACTCACTGCGACCCCCACCTCTCCGCATCCATGCTCGATACCGAGTCTACGTCCAGCAACGACACCGAGTCCACGTCCAGCGAGGACACCGAGTCCACGTCCGGCGCCGATAGCGAAGCTGAGGATGAACCCCAATGGCGCCGGGAGGAAAGAGACTGGCTTGGAGAGATCGCCGACGGAGAGTTCACCGAACGCCTGACCGCGGTGGGTAAGGTCAAGACCACGGAGTACTCACGCAGCAGCATCGCTGCGAGGATCACCGCCGCATACGCGGGCCGCTTCAAGGACCCCTTACTGGGCGAGACCGACGCCGAGTACGCCGCGCGTATCAAGAAATCTCATAGAAAGGGAGGCGATGCTCCCGCTCGGGTCTACGACGAGACCACGAAACAGTGCAGAAGGCGCCTCGCGGGTGTGGGTACGGTGAGTTGTTTCGCCCGCATCCTGAATGTAGCCATTCAACTCTACCGTCACAGAGGATCAGGGTTTATGTCCACAATCGGAGCAAACAGTTTCTTCGCAAGCAGAAGCAAAAGTATCAGATCAACCCCCTCCCACCCGTCGCGACACTGGGGAGTACCTTAGTTAAACTATGGCCTAGTACTGTAACAATATGATAGTGCTCTAGCCAGTGGGTATAGTGGAAGTACATCTTAGTGTATGTGAGATGTACTATAGTGATATAACCGGAGGTATATGAACTGTAGTGTTTACACTGTGCGTGGGGCCTCTCGTAGCCCCCCCGACTATTATCCGACATCACTATAGTGCATCGTTGGATATCACTGTAGTGTTTGTCCAGTACTGTATCAGCTACCCGTCAAATGCAGTATATATCGCTCGCATACCACTATAGTGCATAACTCAGGTATCTACTACAGTGCGATATTTGATGGTAGCTTGCCGGGCTACAGCCTACTACAGTGATCCGTGTATATTTTCGTCAGTTTTCCCACTTCACAGTGAGGCTCTGTATCAAGCCAGACCCTATGTTGCCTTAGACCTAGCAGTAGAGGCGCCTCACCGGTGTCTGTGCATTCAAATTGCCGAGCCCATAGAAATATATCACCACTGGTTCTCCACGAAAAATGCACTATAGTAACACCGACGGTCCACCAAGATGCTAAGACGAGACAGCTACCACAACATGCACTATAGTGACACCGACGGTCACAAAAACGCTAAGACGAGACAGCTCCCACAAATGCACTATAGTGACACCCCATGATCACAAAAACGCTAAGATGAAATATTACAGACACACGCAAATCAACTACAGTTACAAAGGACATCACTACATTTATACAAGACAAGCGGCGGGGGAACTGAGCGCAACCGGCCGCATGAGTGAGACAGCTACGGAGCCGGCACGTCGACCTCGCCCTCCGACTCATCGACCTCCGACCCATGATCACTCGCCTCCGACTCCGAGTCACTCTCCGCGATGACATCAACTATTGAAGCGGTAGTCATGGCCGCTAACGCCTCTGCCCCAGGCCGTACGCTCCGCGCCGGCCACTCAACGGACAGATCGTGTGCAGACAGGACTTTCGTCCATACCTCTTGGAACGAGGTCGCGAGGCCCTCAAAAATGGCGCACTGGCGAGAGGCGTAGGCGAAGAGACCCTCCCGAATATCCTCGGGCACATCTGTGCGCAAGGACGCTCGCTGCGCCCACCAATCGGCTTTCCAGAAAAGAAACCGAACCGAACGAGGCATCTCCAGCAGGAGATGTTGCACCTCTTCGTCCCACCGACGAACACGCGCTCGGGCCCGTACCCAATCTATGCGTATACCTAAAGGACTGGTTAGACGGGACAACGACGTTCGCAAACGCTGCAACTCACTTTCGTGGACCTCGTCCTCGGTCACCTCCCTGTCAGCACCAGGCAGGTCTTGCGCGACGTGTGCAATCGTTCGCCAGATCCATGGAAGTTCTCTGCGCCCTTCACCTGGCTTGGGTTTTTCTTCTTGAGGGCGCGGTCCGACAACGTCCTCCTTGTTGAGCTTCAGGAGCCGGAGTCGCCAGTCTCCCTCGGGATCCAGCACACACAGAGCGTCGTAGGCCGCCCGATACTGCGC
Organism: Auriscalpium orientale; assembly: GCA_019915035.1. Taxonomy (NCBI): domain Eukaryota; kingdom Fungi; phylum Basidiomycota; class Agaricomycetes; order Russulales; family Auriscalpiaceae; genus Auriscalpium; species Auriscalpium orientale. Next base: position 281,767 of record JAHLMH010000006.1, read on the forward strand.
CGCATGCTTGTCGACCCGTTCTTTGAGACGGATGATTTGCCCCCGTGCACGCGTGTTGGCCACTTGTCCAGGGCCGTCGACGAATACCTTCTTGTAATGAATCATGCCCATGCGGAGCCGAAGCTGGCGACGCAGGCTATGGAGGGCGTCCTCCGCTTGTGCGATGCGCAGTCGGATGTTCTTTGCGATGAGGCCGTTGGTAAGACCCACGGCCCACAGCGCCTGCGGCACCGCTGTCGGCAACCACAATGGCTCGTCCTCGGCCTTCGGTCCGCTGCTGGGTGATGACGCGGCCCCCCGGCGGCGGTTGCGTGCTCGGCGGGTTGAATTTGAAGATGGGGCATCGGGTGCAGGTGCCGCGGAGGCCTGCTCGACAGAGGCAAGTGATCCAGGGTTGGGCCCGATGTCAGCTGACGGTGCCGACGGCGATGGACTGGCAATTGTGCGGGCAGCGGCGGCTGCGAGCGCAGCGACAGCCGGCATGTATATTTGCTGGATGACCCGCCAATTGTTGATGCGATGCATCAAAGCGTTTCGCTTTTGTTGCAGCACGGCCTTGCCTGCCGTTGTCTTGGACTCGTCGTTCTTGGCGGCCACGCGAAGCGCGCGCCTGTGCACACGATGAGTCGCCATGCAATGTCCGGGTTAAAAGGTACATACTGTTGATCTTCGATATCTAGTCCGACACTGAGGAACACGCTGGCAGACATCTGGTGCAGTGAGACGACACCGCGCTGCACATCCGCGGCTTCCTCTCGAGCCAACTCCAGGCGAATGTCCGCAAGCGTTGTGACTACAAGCCCGTCAGTGCCAGTGCGACATGGTTAGCCTGTGCGCGGGCGTACCTGTAACCGGTTCTTTGTACGGGTTCCGCCTGCTGCGATCGCTGTCCCATGCAACGACATCGGCTACCCATCGCTCCCGGATGTCCGCCGGAATGGACAGGTTTGCGTTTTCGAGGATGTCTGTTTGCTTCTTGAGCTCGACCACGGCTTCATGTAAGGTTTTTGCCAACAGTTTCCCTACAATTAAGCGATCAGTCGTTGTCTTTGCAGACAAGAGGAATGCTCACCGAGCCCGACAGTCTTTCTCCAGTTGATGGACCCAAACAGATCGTCTAGCGCCTCTCGACGAGAGGCCGGCGACATCTCCCGCGTACTCAGCGCAAAGCCGTTCGTGTCCGCCCAACCTCCTTCGATGCCCTCACCACACGTCCGTCCCGATCCCTCCTCGTTGTTGAAATTGAACTTGGACTGGCATTCTGGATCATGCGCGAGGAGGTGGAACTTTGGCACAAGGAAATTGACCACGATTTGTTCCCAATCGATCCTGATCTCTTCCGGGTACTCCGACATGCGCCGCGCGAAGTTGACTGAAAATTGGCATGCAATGTCGTAAGAAATGACGATCTTCTTGTACTCTGCTTCCGTTTTCGCGAGGGAAGCGAGGACCATGTAGTCCATGTTGCAGTACCTGAAAATAGAAAGATGAGAATATTCACGGCCTCCGCTTGACAAAGACACGCACCGTTCGCCCTTTTGTAGATCTCCTACGCCGCTCCTTCGATAGAAGCAATGCCGGGCGCATATCACGGCGCCAACCCCATTGACGACGAAGCGTTTGTGCGTAGGCATATTGGCGTGATCAACGGCGGCGAACGATGACGAGCAATGCTTCATCTAGCTCTCCATCAGCATGGACGACGGCTGAAGAGGTAAACACGCGCACCTCTTCTTGATCCACGTACTTGTCGATATGCCGCTGATACGCCTCGCTCTCGACGAAATATGACCATCCGGGGGCAAGCTCGACGTCGTCCAAGCCGCGAGCCTTAAGCTTCAGCTTGAAGTTCGCATCCACCGCCAAGAACGTCGCGTATTTCCACCTGCCGAGCATTAGACAGATGTGATAGATGGAGCGCCATGCGACGTACTGTTCACTTTCAGGGACGTCTTTCCAACCATCAAGGAGATTGCGACCCGGGTGGGGACATGCTGGACAATCCACAACAAGCTCGCCAACAGCAGTTGCCGCCATGCCTGCCGGATCGTGCCCACGGCCGCCTCGCTTGCCCATCCGGATGTTGCGGTAGCACCTGATCACGCGAGTAAAATCTTTGTAGTGATCCTGCGACAAAGACATGTGAGACGTCCGAACGAACCATAGTAGCAAGTTAACGTACCTTTACGCGGGTAAGCCCGCTTCCATCAGTGACTCGCGCGATGCCGAGCCAGAAATCATACGCGTTGACCTTGCCTTGGATGTTGAGCGCATGGAAGAGCTCACACGCGCGGAAGGTGACCACGGTCCGCGGGCGAACGAGAGTTGCGGGCCACCAGCGCATCCGGAGGAGCTGGACGTAGCTCTGGGCCGTTGGAATATTTCCACAGTCGCAGAACCGAACTCGAAGGGTGTGCACGCCGCTGACGTCGATGACAGTCAGGTCTGTCGTGGTGGGACGGGGGTTGGGGCATGAGAGACTCCCGTGACCGACCTGGATGCACAGGCCGAGCTCGAAGAGTGAAGTGCGCTCGAAAAAATGCCCGTTCCATCGCTGTCGTGATTTGTGAGGTTCTGTTTGAGATACATATATACAGGAAAGCACTCGCACCTGGACACGGTGACACGGTTGATGGCTGTGCGCGTGGAGCGTACATTCTTCGCATACCAGCGCCGACCCCAGGCAGTCAAGGCATCTAAGAGCAGCAGGACGGGGCGATGATGCACAGGATCCACACAGCTGAGTATGCTGCCAATCGCCTCTCCCATTGTGCCGAATTGTTTCATCAAGGAAAACGTCGCGCTTCTCAACCCACTCGTTGAGCAAGTCAACCTAGTGCAGGGTCAGCCACTGACAATGCCGATAACCAGAAATGACTTACCCTCCTCTTTTTGCGTGTTCGACCGCACCGCCCCTTCCTCCTGCGCGGAGCATTCCACCACATGTCCGGGTCGCCGATTTCCACGTCCTGATGTCCGAACTCCTGAGATTCGTCGGCAGGCGGTACCATAGTGTCTCCGCCTTCAGCATGAGATGCTTCTGCTGTAGACATGATTGCGGGAGCGTCTACGGTGTGATGAGCGAGCGAGTGGGTCGACCTTGCCGCTGCCCGGACTTGGATATCCATGTGTCGTGCGGTCGTGGCGGCTGCCCTCTGGCTCTGCGGGGGCTTGGGAATGCGCATCGGGGTGATTTCGATGCCATCGATAGCTTTGCGCTTGCGCCCCATTGCGTAGGCTCAGGCAGTTACAGCGGGCGATGCGGTGACGAGGACTCGCGAGTTGAAGGTAAACTTCTCACGCCGGGTTCATCGCAGTCACGTGAGCTCTGGACTACAGTATCAAACGGACATGACAAGCGACACGGCACGGGAAGTGGTGGTATAGCTAAACGGCCAGCGTGCCAGCAGACAATACATCGGGACTACAAGTGAAAACAACGGGGCAAATGGGCAAACCAGGGTCAAGGACGTCAAGGACATCGCCAGACTTGCGCGGCAGCGCGACAGCCTACAAGAAGTACGAACACGGCAACAACATGTCCTCAGAAGCCGTACAGGCTCTTGAATTCCCTCTGTTTGAATCTGCCAGTCAGTAGATTCGTGAGCAACGTCAAAAGACACAGACAGATCTGTTACACGCACCTGCATCCCCGAAGGATGCTTCGCTTGGCCCCGACTTGCTCGCAGTTGCGCATGAACACGATCTCGTCGTGAATGCCGGCAATGATACGGCGAAAACCATGCAAAGACCTGAACTGCACCAGCGGAAAGCCACTTGGCATCATCTGAGCCTGCTTCGCTCTACGCAGATAGTCGTCCCGCATGACCTCCAGGCCTTGAATGTACACGCCGTGCCAGCTTGGTGCTTCTCCATCGTCCTCTGCCTCTGCATTGGGGGCGTCCTGGGCGGCCTGCTCGCCATCCCGTCCGGCTTCCACTACATCGGGCGGGGGGAGATCAGGATCGCGCGCGGGCCCAAACGCAGCATCGAGTGCAGCTTCCTTGAGGGCACGGAACTTGTCGAGAACTTCATCTTCGTCCATATACATGATCCCAGTACGCTCAGGGTCTCGTTCGCCGCTCTTCCATGCTAGATAAGAGGCGGCGTGTCTGTGAAATAGGTTAGATTGATAGGATACGCGCATAGCAGAACGAACGCACTGAACAGCTTCACCGTTGCCGTTGGGTGCATGGCCGCCACGAAGTCGAAGCTGGTATTCGCTCTTCGACGTCTTGCGACGGCCCAATGCTCTGTGCTTGGCTGCGGATTCGCGCGCGCGGGCCCTATTGCTGCACCGCGATAAACTGAGATTTGCGCTCGACATGAAAAAGAACGGTACATACCGCTCGGAATAGGACAAAGCGTTGCTGGTCATGCTTTGGACATGCGCAGAGGGACGCGCAGATGGTTGTTGCACCCGTAGGGAAGTATCGAGGATGGTGGTTGGGAGTGAGGAGTAGCAGGCGGGAACAGAGCGACGCGCCGCGCCGCCTCAGCTGTGCGCATGCTCTACGGGCTTTTGACACCTGTGAGCTTGCACAGTCTACTCTTTCGTGATATTTGGCAAGTATATGGGGGCATGCTATTCATGTTGACCTGAATATTTACAGACATTCGGCAGCATGTCTGCCTTACTTACAGCCGAAAGAAAAGGTTTTTGGCCTGCATACAACTGGACAATACAAAGCCCATCTACGTCAGGTAGTAGCAGTACTAGTAGCCTGCAGCATTGCAATGCTATTGTTCACGCTTCTTACAGAGCGAACTGAGATTAACTTGTCAACACGCCTGCGGCGACTGAATTGTGTGCAACACAAAGACATGGTGTACTACAAAGTCCAACAACTCGCTACAGTACTAGTCCGACATCACGACGACAACCACAACGACACCTGGGACAGCTCGGGTGACACATAAATATCGAACAAGACACAAAGCCTCGACGCGCAGGCCATCGGGCTGCAAGAACGGGGGCACGAGAACAGGACCACGATATAGACAACAAAGCGCGCGGCACGACAGATGAGCAGAAATATGTACAGATACGGCAAAGGAGACAGCAGATGCGTAGACAAGATCTGGGGCAGATTGTTCATGCGAGATGATATCAACAAATGGCGAGAAGAGAAAGCGGCAGACCTAGAATCGCCTACGCGGTCGTCGTGCGCAGGATGTACCAAGCAAGGGCGGCCGCGTGGGTGCGGAAGCCGCGGAAAGATGCGTTGTCGTACCCGTTGACGAGGTTGCGAATGTTAGTCCTGCGGATGCGTAAGCGTTAGCGTGCGACTCAGCGCGAATGAGTTCACAACGCACATGGGGCCACGGAAGACGCCGGTCTCAAAGCCAGCGGCCACAGCATACCACGCATCCCCGTCCTCGGCGGCGTTGACGGCGGCTGCCGCAATGTGGGCTTGGAGGTAGCTCCCACCGTCGGCCAAGCTGCCCTCCGCAGTGCCGACACTGCTCGTGGGAGTGCGCGCCCCGTCGCTGTCGCTGCCGACACTCTGCACGCCGCTCCAACTCCCTCCTGGTGCCAAGGCGTGACGGCGCGGCGAGCTGGGCATCGCAGCCAAGCCGGTCTCGACTTGCGGGAACTTGTAGGCGGGGGCAGGACCTGCCGGACCGATGGAGCCGCTGGTCGAGAGCGCGCTGACGTCCGTGAAGGAGGACAGAGAAGTCGACGGTGTCGCTGGCGCGGCGGCACGAGCTTTGACCTTGCCCTTGCCTTTGCCAGCGTCGGTCGGATGTGTGGAGGCGGCGGTACGGGAATGCGCGGAGGCGTTGGCGGTGTCGAGCGCGGCCAGGACGTCGGGCTCGTCCTGTAGGCAAACAGTATTAGCGGCGTCAAATGAAGTAATATTGATGGGTGACTTACCGGAACGTTGTGCTGCACGATCACGCGGCACGGGGGTTCATCGCTTGGCGGGTTCGGGTTCGGGTTGACGAGGAGGGAGACCTTCATGACGGAGGACTCCTCGGGCCCTCCGTCGTCACGATGGCGGCCCCTTGCGATTGCGAGCAGGTCCTCGATGTCGACGTCGCGCAGGGCGTTCGCCAACAACTCCAGCCTGGCCTCGGAGGGGCTGGGAGCAGACGAAGGCGTGGGAGCAGACGACGGCGCCAAGGAGGCTGGTGCGACAGGCGTGGGATCTGAAACTGGGGCCGCGTGGGGAGTCGCAGGGGCAGGCGGGCCGGCGTCCTGGTTCGCGAAGTGAAACACGAGACTGTGGGGATGCTCGGAGGGAAAGTCAACGCGCGAGTCCATCGCACGGTGGTAGGCGGCAGTAGCGAGTCCAAGGTCGTGGTAGCCCTTGATCTGTGCACCTGGCCATCCTACCACGAGGGGCGCGGCAACAAGCCTAGCGTGTCGCATCAGTGGCAGCTCACGAGCGAACATAACGACTCACCAGTCCAGGAAGACGCCGACCTCGGAGCCCTCGGAGACCGTGTAGAACTCGAACCGACGATTTTTGCCCGCATGGGGGACATTTTGAGAACCTGCGGGCGGAGGAATGGCTGGAGGGCCGTTGGGAGGGTTAGCTGGAGCGTTGTCAGCGCTGTTCGGTTTGCAATCAGCTCGTTTACGTACTGTTTGAAGACATTGTTTTTGGAGCGGAGCAAGAGAAACGACGGCGGCAAGGCAAGAAGGCAAGAAGGGAAGCGGGAAAGAAAGCGACAAGATGTGGGACGAAGGGATACTCGGGAGGGCGGGGGACACAAGAGCGGGAGACAACGAGGGGGGAGAAAACTGGCGATGGGCGATGCGCTGGTGGTTGGAAGTCAAGGAGCCACGCTGTACTGGCCACGCACCTTCGCCGCTTTTGAGACTCCTGTTTCGGGATCCTCCACCGGCCGGAGGGCGGCGCGACCGCGCGGCATGTCGGTCGGTCACACTGTCCCGCGCATCCCTTCGCGGCGGATCCACGGGTGCCACCTGGATAATATGCTGCGACCGGAAATGATGAGCGTCGGTTCACTTTTTCCCCTGCCCGTAACACTACGCACCGTCCGTCCACGCGTTCGCCTCTCACCATGACCAAACGCAAAAAGGCTGGTGAGACCAAGGTCAAAGCCCTCGGCGCCCCCGAAACGGTCAAAGTCAATGCAAAAATGTGGACGACACTCGAGCAGCTGGAGCTCCTCTGGGAGTTTTTTCCCACTTACCAGGAGCACCAGGCGCAAAAAAATACCGTCGAGTTCTGGCCCTTGCTCTTCGACGCGTGGTTTGACCGCTGGCCTAAGGGCAAGCACGAAAAGACGGTGGTCGCCGAACCCGGTCAGCCCCCAGTCATTCGCGTCGTGAGTTAGTTCTCTTGCCTCGGCGCACGCCGCGTGGTGGCCTAACATCGCGATCAGCGCCTGAAGCAGTGGTACAACAACCATACCCGCAATGCTCACACACGCAGCGCGTCTGGCACGCGAGGCGTCATTGACCTTACGGGCAGGCTGTCCAGGCGTCTTGCGCCGTACCAGACCTACCAGACTCTTTACTGGACGACCAAGCTGCAGGCCGTTGTCGAGCCAGAATGGAAGACTTTCCTCGAGACGACGCCTGGGGCGACACCGAACGGCGCCTTGGCGTTCCGGAACAGGCGGTGCCGAGAGCTCCTGGCCCAAGAGACAGATGAGGTGAAGCATGCGGTCGCGGTCGCATTCGATGACGGTGTCGGAGTCGAGGTCGAGGCGGATGCGCCGATTGTCGATGACGCGAAGCTGCAGGAGTATTCAAAGTCAGTTCGCAATTCGTTCAAAATCAAAACGAAACATACTTACCTTGACGTACAGAGCACTTGAAGCCCTCCCGCGGACGCTTTCCATCGCCTTGAAGCAGATCCAGAGACAGACGGGGTGGGCGGTGACAATCCTGGTCGGCGGTCCGGCGCCTAACCTAGGCGGCCAACTGCAGTCGTACGCGTAAGTGGGATGCATAAGTGAGACTTCCGGTGCTGACTGGTGAACAGGATGCATACAACGGCCGGGGATGGCAGCACATTCAAGTCGGGATTCAATGAGTTCAAGTCGAAGGTAGAAGAGCCGTTTGTGGCGTACCTCACCCAAATATTTCGTAAGCCGCTTGTCTTTCCGCGTCGCGCGCAAGTCGACTGAGCACCGGTCACTCTCTATCTACGACAGCAACGGCCTCGACGAATGGTCCACCAGCTCCCCCGCGCGCTTCCTCATCCACCATCACTCCGTCGGCACCTTCCCCCGCTCTCAACCTGCCGCCCGCTGTACCGGTTGCATCCACCAACGAGCTGCCTAAGGCGGCGTCGCCTCCGGCCGCATCTGTCGAACCCGAAGAGGAGGAGCCCATCCCCGCTTGGCGCATCGCAGAAGCCGAGCGTCAGGAACGTATAGCGAGGAACAAGGCAATACTCGCGGAGCTCGACTTGATGAATGCTGGCAGCAGGCTCATCGGAGAACTGGAAGCAGCGGCGCCCGTTGGGAAAAAGAAGTCGACGAAGAGGGCGCGGAAGGAGAACGTCATCTCCCAGCAGGATCGCAGGAAGTCGCTGAGGAGAGCGGGCGGCGACAGGTTCGTCTTGAAAGTTATTTTTCGTGTCCATTCACTGATTGTATTGTACACAGCGTGCCTCTCGTCACCGAAGATGACCTCGATAGTGCAATCCGGATGGAGATGGAGCTTGATTCCGAGGCCGACGACGCAGCGGAAGACGACGCTCCCGTGAAGGCGACTGCGAAGAGTGCTGGGGCCCTTGTCACCGAAGACCTCGACCGCGCCATCCAGATGGAGATGGAGGATGATCCCGACGCCGATGACTCAGAGGAAGACGACGCTCCCGTGAAGGCAACCGCGGAGAGTGCTGGGGCCAGCATGTACGTTTGCAGTGTTGTTCCTTCGCGGCATGTATTGATCTCTATTCACACAGCACTACTAGACAAGGACTCGACGCCGACGATGACAGCCCTGCGTCTCCCGTGGCTTCCCCACCCGCCGTTCGCACCGACCCTTCTCCAGGGCACTCCACTGCTTCCGAGGGTGAGCTGGCAACTCCAGGCGCCATGCTGTCACCCTCCCACACGTCCTTGCTCGCCACCAACGTGCTGTCCGTGAACACCGTCTCCCCTTCCACCGCTAGCGACGCTCGCCCCGCTGCCCAGGCCGTGCCGGCTGTGGCTGTCACGACTACGGCGCCGCCAGCCGGACTATCAGGACACGTCATTGCCGCTTCTGGGACAACGCCGAACGACGACGATTGGGTTCGGGAGGCGTACACATACCTGGACAAACTCATCACGGAGCCGGAGTGGGATACGGTCCTGCAACGTTGGCTGACGCTGGAGAGGCAGCTCGGTAGCATTGATGCTCGTGTAAGTTGTCCATTGCATTTACGTGTCTAAACATAACTGACTGCAGTTGATCAGGACAAGACCCATTGGCTGAACTCCGATAAGAAATTGCGCCCGGCGGCCATCCCTGCCTGGTTCAAGGACGGTCGGCACTACGACAAGTGGCCGACCATCAAGAACGCGATCACATTCGGCCGCACGTGGCGTGCATGGTGGACCAAGATGAATCCCGCCTGGCGGGTGGGCAAGCAGGAATGGCCGCTGGGTCGTGATGCAGAGGCGCAGGAGACATGGCCAGAGCTCAGGAAAGGTGGGCGGAATGGGTTTGTTATTGTGTTGTTGACTCTCGTGTGGTGGACTGCGGCCGCGGAGGGCGACGCGGAGGTGAATGAGGTACTCTCGGCCCTGGAAGATGTTGAGTGGGTCTTGGGCCAGATTGTTGGCGTGGAATTGCAGCGCGGCGAGAAACGGGCGGCAGCCGATGCCGGCGACGCCTCGAGCTCAAAACGGTACGTGTCTTGAAGTGCAACGAGAGCGGCAACAACTAACTGCTGGTGATACAGGCTGAAGGTGTAAAGAGGCAACGCGCCTGCCCCCGATATTCGGTAATGCTACCGCGCTGATCCGTCATTTCTTGCGCTCTCGCCCCGTCATTTCTTGCACTCTCGCCCCGTGATCTCCCTGAGATATATGCTGTTATATACGTGACCCCCTTTTGCTTGCATCGTATAGCTTTTGTCGTAGCTAGCGTACAAAAATACCCTATGTTCGAATATAAAAAATAATATAAATCCGTGGGACCCTAAGAGGTGCATAAGAACACTACAGTCGATGCGCTGGCATCACTAGAGTGAGCTGAAAATGCACTATAGTGAATGTAGAATGCACTATAGTGAATGTAGAATGCACTGTAGTGCAGTGAGGCCCCTCCCGAGCACGAGCACTATAGTGCTGAATGCAATGGTGCGCAATGTAGTGGATCAAAGGCAGCCCGGTACACTGTAGTGATATATATACTACATATACACTATAGTGATGAAGAAACGTGCGGTACAAACTCCCTGATTAATCTGAATGACTATAGTGAAACGTACTAGGATATACACTATAGTGATGAAGAAATACGCGGTACAGACCCCCTACATTATGTGAATCACTATAGTGAACGTTTCCAGGTAATGTGGTGCCCACACCGTACATTATGATATGCACTACAGTGAAAAGAAACGGCTGCATTATGCACTATAGTGTGAAGTGCAACTCGTACACTGGCTATGATACTACGGTTTTGTTACAGCAGCAGGGCAAAAGTGAATAAACTAGGCCCTACGGCCCCCCGTCGGGAGGGTGCGCTCTGCATGGGACGCCTTCAACAGTGCGGAGAACCCGGACAAGCCCACCAAAGACGCTCTGGAGGCCGTGGCCCCATACAACAAGAGGGTGAGCGCTGACTATAGGGCGCTGACCGCGGCCGACATCGCAAGGTATGCGGCGATCGCAAGCCGTGAGCCGCAATACGACACCCGGCCAGAGAAGCAGGCCAAGTGAGCGCCTTTGACTATGCCCTACCAGGTTGTTGCGTGACGTTGACTGCTCGCCACAGAAAAGCAGCGAATCTACCTCTCGCAATTCAGCGGCAGTTGCAGCATTGGCACAAGGAGACGGGCTGGGTCGGACTGGTCATCGCCGGGGGGCCCGTAGAAGGCGGCGACAAGGACGCCCACGTGTACGTGGCAACGAACCCATGCACAGTTGCGCTACTCACGCCGTGCTCACAGCGAAACGATAGGCCGAACACCGGCCGGCGACGATTTTGAACAGTGGCTCATCGATTCCTGCAAGTGGACCAAGGACCGCATGCGCCTAGAGCTGCTCAACTTCATGGACAGGATCTTTGGTGCGCAGCACATCTCTGCCTCGTAACGTGCCGTTGATGCTTCGGCAGGGGGTGTGGGCGACGCCCCGTCGGGCGCCGTCACCGTCGACGCGCCGAGCCCGACGCCCGATGTCCCATCCCTCAGTGCGGTGGCGGCGAAAGACCCTCCCAGGGCCTTGTGGGAGTCACACTCGACGATTCGCGACCTCGAGCATCCACTCGTGTTCCCAGACGAGGATCTCGCACCCGCCTCAGACAACGACCTCGAGGCTGAAGAACCAGAGTCGCCAATCGCATTGCCGTCAAACGACAGTCAGGGACCACCGAGTGATGCCGCGGAGACAGGAGAGGCTGTGCCGCCGAGCGCGTCGCCCTCGGGCTTGTCTCCAGTCGGTCGCGCTGACACTCCGCCCGTGCAGCCAACCCGGAAACGCAAGCGCAGGGCCACCTCCTCAAAGAAGTCCGCTCAGGGTCCCGACGGCAGCGGACACCAACCACCGCGCAAGAAGCCCCGCACTAGCAGCGGGCCGCAGCCACCGCCGGCGCCTCCAGCGCAGGCGGTTGGAAAGCGTGTGCGCAGGCCTTCTGACAGAGCGGCAGGCCTTGAGCTGTGAGTTGTCACGGCCCGCACAAACTCTGCTCGCTGACAAGTCACCAGGCAATCGCTCACGGAGAAAAAGCTCGTGGCTGAGAATGCGGCCGCGGCGCGCCAGAGGTCGGACGCCGCTGTGAAGAAGGGGAAAGGGCCCGGCGGTGAGGGAAAACGCCGCGCGAAGTAGCCTCATGCGGATGGTAGCCTTAAGCGGGTCGTAGCCTCATGCGGATCTGTGGGCGCGCGATATGGTGTAGGCGCGCAAAATGTGCCTGGAAACGTTATCTTCCAAATAGAGTCATCCCAATCTCTGGATCTGTGGGCGCATGAACTGGGCCGTCGCTTCGCGGTCGTGGCGTCCGCCCCTGCCAGCTCCTTCCTGCGCCCAACCTGCGGCACTGTCCTGAATTTGTTTCGGAGGTATTCCGTAGGCGAGTGATCGTATTCTGTCTGATGCTCCCTGCCAGGGCATGCGCTAATGTTTTTCTGGCACCCAAGACGCCGTTGGCCCTGACCCGCCGTCCAGGCAGATGGAGGGCTGGAGAGGTGCGTGCTCGACTTGTACTCAGCGCACGACGGAGATATAACAGCGGCAACGAGCTTGAGACCGGCATCGTCAAGTCTGCCCGCCAACCATCTCAGCGACATCATCACCCTCTCGTCTAGAATGCCCCGCCTCGCTCGTGTCGTCCTCAGATCGTCCAGCGCCTTCAGCGAACGCCTCAAAACGGCTTGCTTCGCTGGTTCCGAAGCGCGCCGACCCAGCGCAGCGACGTGCATGTACTGCGGGGCGAGCGGCCGCTTGGGCGTTACCTTCAAGCCTCCCCATGGCGGCCACTGGCACGCAGTTGTGAGTAGCGCTCGCCTGCCGAAGCTTGCTCCTGCTCACGGTACACTTTTTGCAGTGCCTCAACAGCCTGTGCCCGTGGCGCTCCTCTGTGCATAACCCTAAGGGTGGGGCCCGAGCGTGGTACCCGCCGCAGGTCTTCCCGACAGCCGAACAGGTAGCTGTCATCGAGAACATCCGCCGCGCGGACGCCTTGGAGAAGGCAGCTCTCAAGGTCCGTAGGGCCGAAGACGCTAAGCGCGTTAAAGCGTCGAAGGCGAGTGCGTGCATCCGTCTCGCCTTGTCATGCCTCTGATCGCGTTGCAGGGTGCAAGCAAGCGAAAGAGCAAGCGCTCGTCCCAAGCTGCGCAGATCGACGCGGACGCCCGCGTCGCCGCCTCGATCGCTGCCGAGGACGTCGCCGCTCAGCGCGCGGCCGTCGAGCAAATCGACCAGGACCTGGCTTTCGCCCTCACGCTCGTCGACGCCTATGAAGGCGATGGTGCCGAGCGTAGCTCATCGGTTGTTCCCGAGTCCGTGTCCCAGGACACGGTAAGTAGGCCTCTCACGCGTGTTCGGGTGGTTACTGATAGATGGGCTTGCAGACCATGCGCTCGATCAGCGAAGGAGGGCTTGCGAATGGCTCCCAGGAAGTCTCACGGGCTGGGGACCAGGACGGACAAGGCGACGACGATGACCAGAGCGCCACGGCGGATGACATGCCGGCGTGGGGCTTCAAGAACATACGCATTACGTTGTGGGGGGAGGTGGGTTTTTTTTTCTCATATGGGGACAGCTCTCGCTGATGGGCTGCTTCAACCAGTCGCATCACTACGCCTTCAAGGAGCTCATCTTCACCAGGCGAATCATCGTGTCGGACGAGCTTTCCTCCACCAAGTTGCGGGCGGCTGGTTTTACGGCCGCCACAGATATCCAGTACTGGGATCCCGCCCGCACCAGGTGGGCGCCGGACGAGTATCAGCGGCTGGATGTGCCCATCGAGATCCCCGACGACAGCCATCATCTACTTATCCGCGCGCGCGGCGCCAACGCCCTCGAAGGTTTCGGGATGGAGGTCCTTTGGCTGGAGAGGGGCACCCCGGTCCGCGGACTGCCGTTCTCAGTCGTGGAGCATGGTATCGCACGAGCGCTCGACCTGTCGGATGGGGACTTCCCCCCCTCAAGCTCTACTGTGGCCTCCTCCTCGGGTGCATCCTCTGACCCGCCCGCCAACTCGCAGCCACCGACGACATCCCGCACCGACTCACAGCCACCGACTGCTCTCCAAGCTCGCGATTCGGCGGCGGCGCGCGTTCTACCGTCCTCTCCCCTCGACGAAGACCCGCCTTCGTACGCGTCTGCCACGGGCCGTCGCGACGGGGGCTCGATGGCCGGACCATCGCGGGGACCTCCGCTGATTGACCTCCGGGCGCGTCAGGCGCGTCAGCTCCGTCGCAGCGACGACACGTTCTACGGAGAGCCCGAGCAGCGCGGGCGCGCGCCCCAGAGGGAGACACCAGTCCCTCCTGCCGCGCGGGCGCGGACTGCCTCGCCAATGGAAACATTCTGGACCCAACCGGATGGACTCCCAACGGGGCGCGGCGTCAAGAGGCAGGCTGAAGATGATCGCGGTGAGGGACCGTCGACCGGGCCGCAGTCTAAGAGACCTCGTCCACTCCCTGCACCGGCGTTCGGGACGCCTGCGAGTGCACCTGCCGCAGCCCCGGCGCTGCGCCTTGGAACGCGCCAACGCAGGGCCACGGATAGAGCTGCAGGAATTGAACCGTGAGTACATCACTGTCTGTGTGCGTCCAAGCCCTCACGAGCCATCCCCCTTCAGTCGGCCTCTGACCGAGCGGGCGAGGGCCCCTGCCCGCGCGCCCACCCAGTCGTCGGCCTCCCTCATCGCACAGAAGCAGGATGCCGCCCGCGCCTACGCTCAGTCCTCGGCCTCCCTTCGGTCCGCCGCACCCCGTAATGCCGCCCCCTGGTCGCGCACACCTCCGCGCGCTGCACCCGCACCCCGGGCACCTGCCTTAGGCCGCGCCGCGGACTCCGGCTCCGCGTTCGGGCGCCCTGCCACGCCTGCGTTTGGGGCGTCGGCGTCCACCGCCGCTGGCACAGCTGCTCGTGCCCCAGCAGCTGCTCGTGCCCCAGCGTCCACAGGGCGTAGGTCGGCCGCCGGCGCCTCGTCCTCCGCAGCGGCGGGCGGATCCACGCCCTTGCCTCCCTCCTCTATGGAGTATGTCGACGGAGTCAGGCAGCAAGTTTTTCGCCTCGACGACGACACGGAGGTCGAGACGGAGCAGGAGCCCGAGCAGGCCACGCAGCCCGCCAAGACCAAGAAGCGCCAGGGGTGAGGCAGCATATGTAGCTTTCAGTCCTGATATCGAAACCTGCGCCGCGCGAGCGAGTGCATGATACGTTCTTTACTTTCTTCCCAGTATTTTACTTACATACATGTTTAATAAAATGAGAAATGAATTGAATGCTATACTCTCCGGAAGTGATCACGTGTTTCAGCCACAGACGCGAATCGAGATTCGCGGGCCGGCGTATCTTCGGTCCCGAGCGCGGTGAAGTCCCGCGACGAGCCACGGCGACTCTTCCTCCTCCTCCTCTCATCCACCCAAAAGTCGAAGGTCAGTACTTGCCTGCTCCGCTGTGCGCAGTGTGCTAACGACGGTTTGGTCCGTAGCGTTATGCATCATCAACGCCCTGGCCGAAAAGGGCGCCGCGGGCGTCGCGGCGCGGGCACTGGCAATGGGCCGCCGCAAACGCCGTCACCATCCTACGAGGGCATCATGTGGTACTACACGGTCGACTCGCGCACGAGGGCGGACGTAGACCCACCGGAGCTCATCAGCCAGAAGAAGAGGGGCCATTACTCCAAGCGCAATGTCTTTGTCCGACACTTCCCCCGGCACGGCGACGGGACCTTCGTGCTCGATGAGGTCCTGGAGGGAGCGCCAGACTCGGACGACGACGGCTACTACGACGACTACGACGACGCTGGAGTCATGGGCAGGGGCGCTCAAGGGACCGCGGGGACCTCGTTGGAGCGCGCGGACACCGCACAACCACCCACACCCAACAGCGCACCCTCCCTCAGCGCGGCGGCGAGCGCTCTCGGCGCAGGGGCGAGCATCCCCGCGCGCGCGGATGCGCCATCCTCCAGCCACCCATTCAATGCTGTGGTGGCGGCACCCGCCTCGTTGGAGCACCCGCGCGACGCACTCGCCTCCACCCCCACCACCAACATCGCGTCGTTTTCCGCCACCCCACCAACCGGTACTGCATCGGCTGCTGGCGTCTCGCGCACTAGGATCTCCCTCAGCGCCTGGAAAGAGAGGCGGCATGCCACCCCCAGCGAGAGTTGGAGAGCACAGGACGCGGGGTCGCGCGGTCAGTACTGGACGACGGGGGGGTTACAGGCGGGGCCCGCGCTCCCTGGGAGCTCTCGTCACCACCGTCGACCGGCCTCTCCGCGGCTGATGAATGGCCGTGCTAGCCCTCTCCCGCGCCGCCGCTCACGATCCCCCGAGCGCCATGGCTCCGAACAACGCGGCTCGCGGGCCCCCGTCCGCCGACCGTCCGCCGAGCGGCGTTCCAGGTCCCCCAGGCATCGATCCCCAGTCCTTCCTCCACGCGGGGAGTTCCCCGATCGTCGTGTATGAACCGTGCGGTAGGCCTAGGATCGCAATGGAAGCATGGCGGGAGTTCAGACGGGTGGTGGCTGGGTTCGGCGGGCGCGCGCGAGGGGTGGTTGCGTATACAAGACGGACAGTATTTACGTGTACGAAAAGCTGGTTCGTAGTCTTTGATATCGCACGCATGTGTCGCCTCCAAAAAACCGCGCGTGCAAAGACTGAGAATACGGACTGATAAAATAATATTGGCGGGCCGCGGCGCACCGTGTAAGCGCTTTTGTTGTGCGATGTTTGGTCGCCTCGCGCTCGGGCGGACGAGGGCGGACGCGGCCTACAGCCGTCACTGGGCTTTCCTGGACGTCAAGCCACGTCGGGCTTCGAGCACATCACATCCTGCCGCGCCGTGTCTTTGAGACGCGAGTCGTGGGCTGGGGCTTGTGGCTGTCTTTGAGACAGCTCACGGAGCTCCCGACAGCGCTACGCCTGGCGGAACATCGATGTCGTCGCCCAGAAAATCCACGTCCCCACGAAAGCAGCCCTCGAAGGGCTTCAGCTTGGGGAAGGCCTTCAGCGCGTCAAAACCCGCCGCTCATGGGTCACGGTCGCTGGCTTCATCGACTCGCCCGACCACCCAAGAGAAGAACACCGCCCCAGTCGCTGTCGACACGTCGCAAGGTGATGGCAGTCTGGAGGCGGTCGACCCGGATCAGAATGGTGGCGATGGCGGCGCGGGCAAGAAGGAGGAGGAGCGGGCACCTAGCAATTCGATCGTACGTGGCGATGACTGGCCCTCTGTGCGCTGGGAGTGCTGACCACGCCACCCTGGACAGAAACCGAACGAGCGAATGACACAATTCATAGACCTTTACGCTCAACGCGCACAGAATGCGCTGCTCCGGCGAGAGATCGGCCCCAACGACGGTCGGTGCATGGACTGCCGCAAAGGAAGCGCTCAACCGGCACAGTACCGATGTGTCGACTGCTTGCACCGTCGTCCGCTGTGCCATGATTGTCTTCTCAAGGGGCACCAGTGGCAGCCATTCCACCGCGTAGAAAAATGGGCAGGGTTCTGGCAGCGCACGACTCTGTCCAAGCTTGGCCTCATCCTCTATCTCGGGCACGGCGGCCGTCCGTGCAAGGTCGAGAAGGACCGCGGCAACCTCCGTGAGATGACCATCGTTCACGGGCGAGGCATCGAGCGCATCAAGGTCAAATTTTGCTTGTGCGTCCAGGGTGGGGCAAGGACGCCCGCCGACGACTTCGACCAGCTCATGGACTGCGATCTCTTCCCGGCGTCCTGGGTTCGGCCGACCACTGCGTTCACCATGGCTGTGATGAAGGACCTTCAACTGCTCGCGCTGCAAGCGCAGGCTCCCGCCGGCGACCTCATGAAGTTCCTGGCGAGATCGAGTGACAACGTCGATCCCGACGACGTGGACGTCAGTGCAGCACATAGCCCCTCGTTTTGACTAGGTGACGAATATTGTTCACAGGACCGATACCGCGAGTACATGATCTCGCAGCGCGAGTTCACGTACTTGTCCGCCACGAAGAGGGCAGGCGTCCAGCCGGAGCGCAACATGTCACCGCGTTCGCTAGCCGTGCTTTGCCCGGCATGCCCGCAAATCGGTATCAACATGGATCCTCAGTGGAAGACGCGAGGAGACGACCTGCGGTGCGTCCTGGGTTTCTTGCCTCGGTGCGCGCGGTCTCTGAACGCATCGCACAGGTTCCTCGACGCCTTCTACTACGCCACAGATGGCAATTTTCATTTAAATCAAAAGATCAAGCCTATGGATAAGGCGGACTTTCCTCTGACCATGGGCGCCGCCTACTTCGCTCACGAGGAGGACTACGACACGTTCCTGGGGAAGGTACCTACCAGTACACAGCCAGAGGTGAGCGATGACAGAGTCAGGCTGTCATGTCTGGGTCGGGCTCATTGAATGGCCTTGCGCAGAAAACGAGCTGCCACGAGTTCGCCGCACTAGGATACGGCGGGTATACCGGCAAGGTGTCCGGCGTCGTGGGCTGCCACTGCCAGAGGCACATGTTTGCCCTGCCCGGCGGGCTCGTCGACCTCCAGAAGGGTGAAAGGTTCGTTGCGAGCACGCTGGTTGGCATCGCGGGAAGCTGACGAGTTGTAGGTTTGCGAACGTCGATTACGTCATGCTCTCCGCGTTGCAGCCGTACATGGACTTGCATACACACGTGTCGGGCTACGACATAAATTGCCAGTATCGAATCAATCTCATGGAGCGCCTGCAGTGGATGCGGGAGAACACAAAGGAGCTGGCGTCGATCCTCAAGTACGACTTGCCGAAGACCCTGGCCGCCGTCGGCAAGTTTCACCTCCCCGCACATTGCGAGTGGTGCCGGATTTTCTTCTCGTTCCACTTCCTGCCCTGGTGTGCGATGACCGATGGCGAGGCGGCCGAGCGGCTGTGGGCGATTCTGAACGGCATCGGGAATGCCACGAGGGAGATGACGCCTGGCAACAGGCACGACTTTATTAACGCGCTGCTCTCGGACCTGAATGCGAGAAGAGTGCACGGCATTGGTGTGTCCTTTGTGTTTTCACCCTCGATTCTCTGCTGACGTCCTTCAGCCAAATTCATAGCGAGGAAGCACGACGAGGCGAAGGAGGCCTTGATCTGGGCCAAGGAGGAGCTCGACGAGGTGGAGCAACAGGCCGGGGACGCATTGGTAGCAGGGTGGAGGGTGGAGCTGCAGGCGTGGCTGCGCGATGTGGTCGACATCAAGAATCACAAGGAGATGAGCAACCCGTTTGAGCCTGAGAAGTCTGCCGGTGCGCTGAACGTGTCGCCGCGCTTGGATGTCGCACTTCTGACCCGATGTTTCTTTTCAGTCATGACCCAAACAGACGCACTGGCAGTGCACGTTGAGGGGGAGGACAAGGACGTCACCGCGATCGGTCTGGCATTGGCCATCTCAGAGGGCGTGGACCTCGACGCCAGGAGGTGAGGGGCCTGCTCTGCTCACAAGCGCGTTTCTAACCGCGAGACCGTATGGTAGGATCAACTTGATGCGGCGCCTGACAACAGCGCACTTGGTGGGCGACCCAACGGTGGCCGAGGACTACAAGAAGTACATGGCAGACTCGGGTGCGTGGAAGCAGCGGCACGACATGTATATCCTGCCGCTCGTGGTCGTCGCGACGGAGGGCAAGCCAGACGTTGCCCTGAATGCGTTAATGCAGAAAGACGGCCATGGGATTGACGACGACGAAGAAGGCGCGGGAAGCGGCAAGCGAAAGCGCGACGAGGAGGGCGGTGCGAACAACTCCTCTGACGTCAAGAAGAAGGACGCCGGCTCTGTCAAGAAGAAGGATGCCGCAGGGAAAGGCGCGCGTTCTGGGCGATCTCGCAAGGAGTTGACCAACGCCGAGATGCTCGTGAACCTGCGCGAGCGTCGCGTGCGGCTACCCTCGAGCTACTCGCGAAAAGTCCAGAAGCACTCCGCGATGGAGGCCGCGACAGCGATCGAGCGGAGCCTGAGGGAGGGACAGGCGAACGATGCGCTCGACAGGTTGCGGGCGCAGCTGATCAGCAGCTACAGCTTCTACCTGTACAAGAAGGGGACTACGCATACTCAAGGAGTCGAGACGCGAACGAAGTCCATGGCGCGGCGCAAAGACGACGCGATCGGCCGAGAGTCGACGACGTACCGGCGCGCGCGACAGGCCCTCGTTGCGCTCGGCATGGCAGACAAGGCCGAGGACGGCCAGGACGAGAAGTACCCGACGCTGAACCAGGACGACGTCAAACCGTTCACGGTGTACACCGCCGATGCTAAGCTGGGGGATAGCAAACGGCGCACGTCGTGGATTTGGTCAAAGTTCGAGAAGCTGCTCGCCTCGAAGAACAAGTCGTTGCAGACGTGGAGCACGAGTGGTGCGTGGCTTGGGTTTGTCTTGGGTGATGATTCTCACATTCATTTACCTGTAGCTGTGAAGGCGCTTTGGTGCCGGCGCTTTTCGCTCTACACGCGGTGGTGGGAGGAGAGTTTGCTCGTCAATGAAGAGATGCAGCGTGTGCGCCGAACTTTCATTCACTGGCAGGATCACTGGCTAGGCATTGCAGAGGAGAGCAAGGATGATGACCCAGGACGCGCAGCGTATGCGAGGAGGTACGTCTCATGGCAGTTTACACGAAGAAGAGGGACGCTGATGCCCCGCGGGCGACAGGCAGGCAGCCCGTTATGAACGTCTGCTGGCAGGTGCCGACGCGGCGTTCAAAGACAAGATGACGAGTCCCGTTTACAAGTTGACGTAGCATCTCTGTATGTACAAGGAAGCGAGAGGAGGGTGCTATCTACAGTCGCATTTTACTGATTCCAACCGCCGCTGGCCACGGTGTTGCGCGTTTTTTGTGTTCTTTCCACCCGCTCTACGGCTTGCTGACGTTCCCCAGACTAGACCCCGAACTAGATCAGACCTGGCGCGTGGGCCAGACCTGAGCGCGCCACTGTTGGACGAACGCGTTGAGGGTCGGCGGCGCGTCGATGTTGAACGCGAATTTGATCAGGGCGCGGACAGGGTGCACGCGAAGTACGAGCATGCGCTGCTCGGTGCTGTTCGAGCCGCCGAGGAACCATGCCACGTTGCTCGCGTGCGGCTGCTTGCTCCCCGGTCGCGGCCAGACCTGCTCGCCCACACTGCCCTCGGACACGCGGCGCACGAAGTCGTCGTAGCCGTCCTCGTCCTGGATGGGATACCGTGAAGCCAGCCCCGAGCAGCAAAGCAGCGACGTACCTCGAGGAATTCGGCGACAGCGCAACGCAGCATTCTCGAGATCCTAGCCATTCGTTGGGCTTGCGGGCAGGCGAGGGAGTGTGGAGTGGGCGCTGCCGCGGACGAGCAGCAAACGGGCACGAAAGGAAGGACGGGAACCCGCGCGCGCAACGGGCGGAGGGACGCGGATGTCAGCATTCGCAATGATGGATTACAGAAGAAAGGGCCGGGCGTACCTGCACTGCAAGGGAACAAAGACGATGGGAGGTGCACATGAGCGTGCGGTTCAGAATGATAGCGCAGGAGGACACACGAGGAGGGCCGCGGCAGTGAACGGGGAGGATCGTATCAGCACACGCGCGATGGACACAGAAGGTCAACGACACACCTGCACGGCGAGAAAACCGGGAAGGACTGGAGCTTAGCGTCGGCGCGTGACGGCGGGACGGAGGAAGGGCTGCAGATGGGGAGGAAGACGTCAGTGCGCGAGCGATGCTGGCGAAGAAGGACGCACCTGCGCAGCGAGGTAAAATGGCACGCGAGTGGAACGGTCGGTGGAGCGTCACTGGGTTGGTGGGCGTCCCTGCGCGCGGCGGAAGGAAGGGGGAGAGGGAAGGCCGCGGAAGGGAAGGTTGGCGGTGGAATGCAGAAGAAGCGACGGGCGTACCTGCACTGCGAAGAAACGACGACGGTGGAAGTGCACGCGTGAGGTTGAGAAAGATGGCGCCGAAGGACGCACAAGGAGGGCCGAGGCGGCGAAGAGGTCGTATCAGCAACGCGCGCGATGGACACCGGAGGTTAACGACGCACCTTGACTGCGAGAAACGGGAAGGACGGGAGCTTTGCGTCGGCCCGTGCGGCGGCGCGGGCGACGGGGCGACGGAGGAAGGGATACAGACGGGGAGGATCGCGTCAGTGTGCGAGCGATGTTGGCGAAGAAGGACGCACCTGCCCTGCCCGAGAAGGGCACGCGAGGGAACGGATGGAAGGGCCGGTTGGAGGCGAGCACGGACGCCGGGCTGCAGACGGGGAGGATGAGGTTAACGCGAGCGCGACACGCAACACGCGACTAGAAGACCACGACGCACCTAGAGGGGCGCGCGAGAAAACGGATGGAAGGTTGGGCTTCGGCGCGCTCGACTATGAGCGTAGAGAGGGGGTGGAAGCGACGAGGAATGGGAGGTGCAGAGGAGCAAGCAGTGGGCGGCGCTTGGCGCTCTGAGAGCCGCTGCGACTGCGTCGTCTTCTCACGCGCAAATCACTGGCACGGCAGTTTACTCTTTGTTCGTCCTACCAGTGCTGAGATTCAACATGCCTGCATCAAGAGATCTCTCCGCGAGCGGCCGCTCCACGAAGGTCACCACAACTTGAAGCGGGGGTCGCATCGGGCGCGGCAGGCGGCGTTGGTGGAGACATGATCTGCTGGATGGTATGTACCCATCCACTGCATATGGGTCTTTTGCTATGCTGACAATTTTCCAGGCGCTGTACAGAGCGCAGTCACTGAAGACGCTCGCACAATTGTATTGAAGACGGTCTCTACGATGCGCGTGGGCAACACTGGAGGAGGCGATGCGACGAGAGCGGTGGACGCGTAGGTACGTACGTACTGTGCAAATTTCTCTCGTCCGTCTTGAGCTCACCTTTTCTGCGGGACCACGGGATCCAGTTGGCAGCGCGGGGTGCCCGCGGGTGCGCAGGGTGCCCGCGGGTGGGCGGGCGGCGGAGGCGGTGGGTGGGCCAGGCTGCGCTGGGAGCGCGGGGTGCTCGCGGGGCCGCAGGGTGCCCGCGGGTGGGCGGGCGGGCGAGGCGTCGGTGAGGGCGAGCACACGCCTGCTGGGTCGCGGCGCGGGGTGCTCGCGGGGCGCGCGGGTAGCCTGCGGTGCCCCTGCGCTGCACACGGGCCCCAGCCGTCGCAGAATGGCTGGGCGCGCTTGAGCCCGCGGGGTGCGTGCGGGGTGCTGCAGGGTGCCCGCGCAGTACACCGGGTGGGCCCCCGGTGTGCCCCACGGAACTGAAGTCCCTCTCATATCATCTATGAGTGCCTTCAGGAAACCAAAACCGTGGTACTCCTGCAAAGCAGTGAGCTCAGTATTCTCGTGACATGTCCATGTCTGCGTGCGCGCGTACCGATATAAATAAGGTCCGAATCATATTTCCAAGGTAGTACACATCAATGGGGAAGGGGTTGACTGGGACACCGAGGCCTGGGTTTGTAAATTCTGGGACTGATTTGTCGCCCCCAGGCTTCGCCAGAACCAACGGAGGTCCGTCTTCCGGCTTCCATAGGAAAGAGAGCCCATAGTCGAGTATATAGTAACGAGGCCGCGCCTGCGTACGAGTGAGGTGCTTGGGACGTCCTTTCCAGTCTCGAGTGCGATTAATCTCCATAGCATGGAAGCCGTCGGGATACATAGGCGACGCGTCCATCACAAAGTTAAGTTTCGTGCAGTCGCTAGTCGGGACGACACGATGAGGACAACATCAAGACACAACAACTTGAAAACGAAAGAGCGCGTACTGATGGGTGACGTGGCACTCGTGCATGAGTTGAATTCCCTGTACAAATCTGTGAGCGGTGTACGACGTGCAGAAAAGCCTAGTAGACACACCTCGAATATAGCGCGGAGAAAGGGTACGACCTCCCCAAATGTCTCGAACGGAGGGTCGATGATGGGTCTCCCCAGAGGCATGGCTATGATAGGCTCCGGTACCCCAGGTAGGTAGAGGATCTCGTGGGGCCAGAGAGTATGGTTCCTTGGATCCGAGGCGACAGGCTCCGAGGTGAAGAGCTCGTATATCTTGATCTCTCTCAAGTCGTCGAAGTCTATCTGCTTAAGCACGACCTGAGCACCATCAGACTTGCGTGTCGCATCGATCACCGCATCTCTCCACTGTCGCAAGGAAAGCATATCAGCGCATGCAAGCCCGCAATAAGTTATCGCGTGCGCACCGAATTTTGATGACCATCTTCGGCGAACTCGCGGCGCTTCCCGTTAGCAAGCCAGGATGGCTTCCAGTCGGGACATCAGCGAAACAGTGTTCAAATTCTTTATCCTTGCGGCCCATGCATCATGTGACAGGGCCGGCGCCGAAATGCATGGTCTTGCAAGACATATACAAGACTATACAATACAGCCAGCGCCCTTACGGTGCTTTGCGCGGCTCACGCAACGCTGTCGCTATTCCTTCGCGCTGATAAGGACTTGGTAAAGTTGTGTAATTATTGAGTGCCATTTTGCATACGGCCGGCAACCTCTGCGAGACGCTGCAGATCCGTAGCCCGGCCTCGTCACTGCCTTGTAATTTCAATCACAGCGGGTCATATGTTTCTCGAGGAAACCCAAGCACGCCAGTAAATTTTAGAGGAATCCCTGCTTGCCCGACTAACTACAAATCTGCGAACCCGTACTCATCGAATCCTCCATCAACCCATTCCCCTTCGCCGTCCTCCGGGCCAAGGTCCGGCTCCTCGTTGTCGCTAGGGTGGTCGCCGTCGTCCTCGGAATCGTGCTCACTGTCATCTACTGCGCTACCGTCGTCCGACTTGTTGTCGTCGTCGTCGCCATTGTCGTTGTCGGTGTGATTCTCGGGGTCGTCCATAATCAAGTCTTCCTGTGGAAGTTCTGGCTCGAGACGGTCTGGAAAAGACGGAACAAAACAGTGGCCCACGCCAAGGCCGGTATAGCGCATGAACATGTCGCGATCGACAAACCTACGTTATGAGGAGGTTGAGTTTCAAATGGCTATTTTTCACAATGCATTGGAACTCACATATTCACATAGAAATACTTCCACTCCGAATCGGCCTGCTGGCCAAGCCGTTCAT
Organism: Auriscalpium orientale; assembly: GCA_019915035.1. Taxonomy (NCBI): domain Eukaryota; kingdom Fungi; phylum Basidiomycota; class Agaricomycetes; order Russulales; family Auriscalpiaceae; genus Auriscalpium; species Auriscalpium orientale. The sequence continues at coordinate 306,608 of JAHLMH010000006.1, forward strand.
GCGCAAACGCAGGGATAAGGTGTGCCCCTCGGATGACATCGTCTGGGTCCAGAAAGCCGAATGCGCTGTCGTCGTCTGGAGATGGCACCTCCACACGATGGAGGCGCCGTCGCTTGAAGCCAGCTGACCAGCGAGAATCGTACCGATACCAGCGGACCCAGAGAAATTCCATGCTCTTTGCGATTGGTGACGCGCCCGGAGCGCTGTACATTATTTCAGCATGGAATATGCCAATAATGCGAGCATATGAGAATGGGTGGCTGTTCCCGTCGCCGTCGCGCGCCAGGGTCATGATATCGGCATGTCGCCGGGCATTCATCGAGTCCTGCTCCCGCCGGACATCGTATGTCGTGTAGTTGACTCTGAATACTTTGTGAGTGAAGATTCGGTCGTTCTGGAGGACTATGTGACGCCGTTCTTCAGGCGGATACTCCCGGCTGTCCGAGGCAGTGTCAGGGTGGTGTATGCGCTCGAGGATGTGGTCCTGCAGGCGAGGCAAAAAATTCTGTGGACAGCATCAGGAGCAGCTCGTCGATGCAAGTACCGGAACATACCTTTGTCACGGTATTTCCATGCTGCAGCTGGTCAGACACCCAATTTGATATCCGCAATGGGAAGTTGCGAGAGTGTGAAATATGATGATGATTTTCAGGTGGGGTGGCAAGGAGAGGCTCCTTCTCTTGGAAATCGACAACGGTTCGCGTGCGGGCTCGTGTTGGCAGCTTGCGGACCTGTCGACCCCGAAGCAGGCGCTGCATGGCAGACTCGCGGCGCTCCAGCAAAGTCATTTGACGGATGGGGCGGTTCTTATTGGTTCGAGAGTAGTACTTTTTGACCCGCCGATGCTCGAGTTCGCCCTGTCGTCCAAGCAACGTCAGCAAGCAATCGACGATATGATGTCTTGTAGTCACATACCGGCTGGGTTGAGTATGAGTCCGTCGTCCCGAACCAGCGTATTTGCCGCACGTAGTCTCCGAGAGCATGCAATTTGTACGTGGCGAGGCTGAAAATCTTTTTTCTTGCCGACCGCGGGACACCACCAGAATCATGAGACGAGACACCAGTTTTCGCCGCCTTTTTCTGCGCGCGTCGACCTCGCGCGGCGGTTTCCTGAGGAAGTTCCCGAGTGTCGTACCAGGCGCAAGTGGTCTTCACGAAGCGACGCAGCTGAGCGCCTAGATATGCTGTCGACCGGCTGAGCAGATGAAGGGAAGAGTCCGTGTGCATTCGCAGTTTCGCCCCGGCATGCCATTCTGCGAGAGCGAAGAGAAGGACCATGAGGATTTCATTGTGTGGCTCTGGAAGAATCCCTTCGAATGCCGGAATCGCACACTTTGATTGTCGAGAACGCGTGAGGTCAAACACAAAGGCAGACTGGTATTACTACACACACCTGCAGAAGGTCTTCGAAGTCTCGAGCTGCTAGCTTTTTCATAGCGGACACATTATTCGAGAACTTGCGAATTGTAGAGCGCCCAAAAGATGGAATTTGCCTGTATCTGTGAGCCGAGTGAGTCACTGGGCGACAACTTGTGTACTGAAACATACCTTTCGTTGAGCTTCTGGACCGCTGAACCTCCTTGAGCGATCAAAATGCGGATGAGGTGGGTGAAGACGGCCTTCCACACTCCGAGTTCAAACTCATGCATAAGATCGACGACCAACATCATGAAGAAATTGAACCCGAGAGGCGACAGCTTCGTCGAAAAGGCGTTCTGGAGGATGCTAATGAGTCCCGATTTCAATGAAGCCAACAGTATACTGGTTGACAAACCTCAGTCGGGACATATGATTCTTCCGCCAACAGGTTCTCCACCGCAGTGCTTTTGACGCCCTTCCCATGTTTGTAGACTGCACTTGAGGCAACTTGAACCTTCTCTCGATAATTCAGATTGTCGACACGTTCTTTCTTAAGCCGTCGCGCGTCATCCCTCTGCATACCAAGCTCCGGTATCTGGTCCTTTCCTATCGTGCATCTCGGACACGGACAAGCACCCATGCTGCGTACGCTCGCAATGAGAACCCTTAAAGAGTTGTATGAGAATGTTTCGCAAGGCAGTGTTGCTACAATCACGTACTTTTCCGGGTAGTCCGCTGAGTATGTGAAGATTCGTGGGTATACGCGCCGGGTGACACCATCTGCGCAGGTGATGACGATGCCATGCTGGTATGCGTGCAGGAAGTCGGCGTCGAGGATGATCGTCCATACGGCGTGCATGAGCTCTCGCCGACAGTGGCTCAAAATGTCGGTGGACGGACTGAGGCCTGTGAGACGGATGAAGTAGTCGAAAAACGTATCCGGGAGCTGTCAAAGATGCATCGGCGAGTCTCAGTCATCGTTGCACACATTTGTTGCGGCAGGACGCACCTTTGGGATGTATGCGACGTGATGACAGGCACCTGCACGTGGCGAGACCCGAGTATACTTTGATTGATTGCCAAAGAACAGGTAAAGCGGCCAAAGAGATGCCGTGCCGAAGCTTGCCAGGTGCGTCGAGTCGGACCAGAACATAAGAGCGCATACTGTGCGCTCAAGCGGCTCTCCGGGCTCAGCTGGAAGCTGCTGAACTTCCTCGTATGCCTTTGCGAATGACTCACTTGAATAGAGTTCGCCGTGGACCGACTCAGGCGGCCGCTCAGTGTCGCCGCGGCGTCGCCAGAACTGACGGAATGGCGAAAAATGAAGGAAGGTCGATGCAGGGTCTGACCATACAGCTTTGATGGTCTCAGTGAGCGACCGGTGGTAGAGCCCAGGTACAACAAACTCGGGGATAGGAATATTTGTCGGCGGGCGATGGGGTTGACCGTCGGGGACCGGGATTTTGACATCCGTAGCAGTCCACCCATCCTTCGGGGAAAGCGGGTCGTTCTGGGAGCCTCCGTTCTCTTGCGACTCGTCAAACCGTGAAGTCTCCTGCTTTGCATCAAAGTCCTGAAGGTCTCCAGCACAGAAGTCCGGCGCGAGGATCACCTCATGCACCAGCCGATTGACTTCGGATATTGATTTTGACGCGGAACCAGTCCACATCCAGTTCAACAGCCTGAAGATCGAAGCGTTAGCGAATGGCGCCCAGGATTCGGTGGCATCTGAATCGGTGGGCAGTGGAGATGGGACCGGATGAGATGATGGAGTGCCAAGAGATGGTGCGAGACGTGACGTATCCACGCTTGTCGCTGCTTGATACGACAAGTCGTCCAGAGACTGTGTTTCCTCCGGTGAGTACGTTGGCAGGGTGGGATGTTCCCTGTACAAGCCGAAGATGTTCAAAGTCGTACGGACCACGCGCCAGACCAGAGACGGTTGACGAGGAGCTTCAGGGGTGTGGGGAGCGTCGTCGACTGGCATCTCTACAGGTACCGATGGCGCTTGAGGAAGTTGCTCAAGTATCTTCCACGTTGGCCGCTTCTTCCGCATGCCGCGACCAGTCGGTTGGGAGGGCGGGTGGTCCAATTCCTGCGCAAGCGGCAAAGGCTCAGCGGCGCAGACGTCGACCATGGGGATGTCTTGAATATCATTAGCGCGCTGCCCGAGAAATCAGTTCAGCGATGTCGACGGAAATCATAGATAACGTACAATAGATGTAGCCGCTGCATGCTCGCTCTCCTCCAGTCGCTGTCGTTTGCGCGCCTTCCTCGCTGACAGCTTTTCGGAGAGCCCTGACAAGGAATGATCCTCAGTCCGGAATACTCTGCATTTTGCCTGGTGGATGGTAAGAGCGCGGTCAGTGTCAAATGCACGAGGACAGCCAGCGACGCAGGGGAAAAGCGGCATGTGATCCGCAACAAACTTGAGCTTGAAGGCATAGCACGACGACGGCAGACAGCTTATAAGAGAACTGCGTGAGCCGGTTACCTTGAGCAGCTGAACCAGTGGAGCACAGCCCCCGTGCGCAGATCAACAACACAGCATTGAAATTTTAGAGCTACTTGAATACTGCCGGTTGGACATTAACTCTAGGTCACCCATTTGTGTGCGGCGAGACACCGGTACTACCTAGAGAGAACACCGCTTTGTCAAAACAAAGCAATGATGTGGACGCATGCACTTACAAAGCGAAGCAGATGACAAAAAGCGAGCGGCGATAGAGGGCGTAATGACCGTTTGCTCCACCGGTAGCCGCCGTGTGCCGCTCCCAGCCATTGATTGTAGTCAGCGCATTACAGAAGTTGGCTGCGCCTCGAGTGCCAGACAGGATCTCATGTCGGTGGTATGAGCCACCTGTCCACTCGTCGACCGCGCCCGAGACCTGCAAGCACATGAGATTTACAAAGCACTGAAGATTGGTGAAACATACCGCAGCAATGACAAGAGCGATCATTGTCAGAGGAATGATGCCAAGGGTGCGAGTCTTGAGATAATCGCGCACGGCGGCTGATACGCCCGGGTCAAACCAAGCATGTCGAATAAACTCGCTTATGATGGGGTGCCGGTAGAGCCACAGAACAGGCGGGCTCTTGGCCGCTGTCTCCTAGAAGGGCATTAATGATCAGTAGACATTTGCTCAGCGATGCAAACAAGACGCACATCGTGTAAAAATCTCGTCTGGGATATGAGTCTTCCCCATCGCTGGTTATTGACGATGACGGAGCCAGTCCGTTCAAAACCGAAGTGCTTGACGACAAGTTCTCGAGACAGAGACTCTAACTGGCCTATAGTCTGTGCTATAAAGTCCTGCAACTGAGCGCATAAACATGAGATCATGAAACAGCTAGGCGGCACAACCAGCGTACCAAATGCAGCTCAGACCTCCTCAACTGTATCTCCATACTGCCGTTGTTCTGTATTCCCAGCGCACGCGTGTAGTCGAGAACGCCAGCTTGCCAAGCAAGCTGCGGAAGGTAATGTGGGTCGCGGAGGAATTTGGGTACTGTGCATGCCATGAGCTGTGCGCAGGCGTGATATTTGACACGCTCGATAACACAGGCACGTAACTCTTCCGACAGCGGGACGATGTGAGCAGGGGAGGTGTTCTGAGCGGCCATAGAGGACGTTGGTGGAAGGGCAGTGCACGACCGTGTTGATAAAGCGACGGGACGAGCTCAAAAACGTGAGCGCTGTGCAGCGTAAGCATGGAGTCGGATGTCCGAGAGTCCCTAGCGCACGGATACACAGTGCTCAAGAGGGAGACGGGATGCCTGCGTTGAGGATGATGAACTCCGGATACTACAGCACCGGAGTGAAATGAATGAAAAAATAGTAAGCAAGAATGGAGGAAGGGCGTACAAATGATGAGCACTGCGCGCAAACGATGCGCCCACACCCCCACCATGTCTACGAGCTCGTTGTCCACCTCTCAAATTGCGTCGGCCCCGTCATCGACCACTTCTAGCCTAGACGAGTTGGTTGAAGCATTCATACAACACGCGGAGCCTACTGGACGCAAAAGAAAAAGGTTAGCAACGGAGTCGCCTTGGCCGTGGGGACTGCTGATGCTGTGCGCAGCAGCGACGTGCCTCAAGGGGACGGCAAGGAAAACAACGAACCGAAGAAAACATTTACTGACTTTGGACGCGCCTTTGCACGTCTCGGGGAGCCTTTCACGAAGATTTCCTACATTGTGCAGCGTGCACTCCAGGTCGCAAGTCAGGATTCAGAGGACGAAGACCTCAGCGCAGCTACGGAAGTGTGAGTCGATAATGAACATCGAGGCGACTGTGCACTGAATTGACATACCCGTGTAAGGGAGCGGCGACTAGACGGTGACTGGAGTATTCTCTGCAGGATAATGCCCGGTTTCCGCGAGCAGATCTTCAAGCTCGCTGAGCGTCGAGACGTTCGCAGAGCAATATGCGTCCGAGTGAGTCTCATACAAAATTGTTCCCACGTTGCGGTGATCAACAAACTGCCAGATATCGCACGGAGTCGACAACGCGCGTTCAGATGACACCAGTGGCCTCAAGATCGCTGTTCTTGCATATGTCCACTGCGACACTTCAACCGCTCTAGTGCCCCCAATCCTGTCCGCCAATGTTTCGACAAAATCCCTTCGCGGGTGGAACCATCCAACGATGGCGGCCTTGCTGTCCCCGGTTGATTGGGTTGAGGCTACCGACGAGTACGTGTCCATCTGCTGTTGCCCTGCACTTTACGAAGCCTGATGCTTCTTTTCCAGGATTGCGGCCGATGTTTTGTCTGGTCGGCGACAAGTAACTGCCCAACACCTGCCGCGATTTCTCTTTCCTGAAGACCAACGCTTTGATCCCAACGACCCCGAAGCTGGCCTCCTTCGAGGCCATCTTCCTGTCCGAGTACGTTGCTTTTTTTCGTCCTTATATCTGCTCATTTGCTACTATCTGCCTCAGTGTGCCAAGCATCTTTATTTGGGGCGCTCTATGGCGCTAGCGCCTGCCGGCTTCAGACGCGGTCGTCCAGGAAATGCAAAACTCATCGGTATGACATCCATAACGCCGCGAGCCCTGGCCTATGTTGCAGTGCAGGTAAGCTCTTTTGCTTTAGACCTCAGTTTCCCGTTCTTTAACTAGTTCACGGAACAGGCTCGATTTGCGATTTCCGACGTGCAGGAATGGCACCCAACCGATCGCAACTTCAATTATGAAGAGTTCTTTTGGACAGTCGTGACTCTGTTGGACGGAGATGAGGGAAAGGAGATCATCAAGTTCTATAATGAGTGCGTCGTCGTCTTATTCTGAGGTAACAGTGCATTCACAAGACTCCCTAGGCAACTTTTCGGCACGGCAGCGCTGTCGCCACCACTCAATTCGTCCACCGGCCAACGTCCCCTCACCACCGTTGATCGCATCACCGCGCAGCGTGCTGCTAAACGCGCTCGCATCCAACGAGCGGCCGAAGATTCAGTCCCCGAATCGACCGGAGATAGCGACACTGCCATGCCTCGTCCTGTTGCTGTGGCGCCGGGCCAAGCATGTAGCACGGTGCAATAGTCACGCTATGGAGATGCCGATGGGCTCGGGAGACGTGCGCGGGCGGCTCGACGACAGCACCGGTCGGTGGTGAGTGTACAGCGTGTCGCACTTGTTGCCCTACTAGTAGCTGTACAAAAAATACGAATCTATTGCCCCTTTCTACTGCATTCCTTGGCAAGCTATTAAAAATGCTCGTCGGCGCGCCGGTCCCTGCTGAATTGGCTACCGTCCTCACAAATACTCGCCCGACTACTTGAGCTTGGTAAGACATTATCGATGACTGAACGAACGGCGCGATCTGGAAACTGATCATATGCCTTGCAGACATTATGTGCACTCATCATTGCGGGAGTCGCTTGCAGGACACAATAGATTGGCTCTATAACTGTGCGGCATTTGCCCATTACACACCAGCTGTAATGAGAACGCCCTTGGTATCTTACGGCTCACGCGAGATGAATCGAATCCACGTATAGAGACGTGGGGGATGGATTCACGGGGGCGTGAGTGGATGTAAAATACAAAGGAGTGCTGCCCGCTCGTCGACGACGAGCGGGCCCTAACTACTGGCCATCCACGTGACACTGATCCGTGGTTGATCCGTGATGCGGATCAACCGGCCCATCTCCCCGGCCCGAGCTTTACAGGCGCCAGCGCCAGCTCGTCTTGTTCGATGCGAGGCCATCGCACTTATGCGATGGCCGTCTACCTTACACCCTCCCCCTGGGGATCGATATCGATCCCCCAGTACCCAGTCCAGGAGCTGCAATAGTTTTAGTTCATTTTGTGATCGCTTGTCCTGTGCGGTCCTCCCCCTGTCGCGAACCCACGGTGTCGCCCCGCGCGCCTAGTAGAGGACCGCAGGTGGAGAGCCACTCGCCTCGTCCTCCTCCATGTGTTCAACCTGGAGGGGAGGCGAGGCGGGGTTCCCGGGCGTGTGTTCAACACTCACCGGGGACCCAGGGCTCGGTGTTGCGGGGTCCTCGTGTGTGTCCATAGGCGCGACGGCTTGGTCGTCGTGTGTGGGGGCGCTCGCGAGGGAGGCAGGGGCGGCCACCGGCGCAGTACCTCCCGCCGGCAGAGGTGCAGTGGTCCTGGTACTGGCACCAGGGTTTGTCGCAGGGGGTTGGACGGGTGGATCGAGGGGCCCGTACTGCCTCTCCATCTCAGCGATGGTGGGGAAGTCGGGCCACTCGCTCTGGTCGTACGCATCGCGTTCGTACGAGTAGTTGCGGCGACAGTGCGCGTATTGCTCCATCTGGCGCACTTGGAGCCTTGTCACGCCAGACCTGATCATGTGCGCGACGACATCCTCGTACGAGAGGTTGCGCGTGTCGTCCGAGTAGTGGTGCTGGCCCATGTTGGGGACCCCGAGAGGGAAGGGGGTCCCCAGCCCTTCAGCGATACGCTCGGCGAGGCGGGGAATGGAGAGGAGCGCGATCGCCTGTCGCATGTAGCGGTAGCGCGTCCCGCGCTCCTCGTTGCTCCCACCCAGTGGGGCGAGCCTTCGTACCGAGAGGAATGCCCGCACGTACAATAGCGAGGGCGTTTCTCCACGGGGCTCGACTCCCGACGGGATCTGGGACGGGTTCTCTCGCCAGAACGCCATCCAGACTTCCTCGCTGTCTGATGGCAGCGGGGTCCTGAGATGGGCTCGCGGGCGCGGGGCCGTATCTGTGGGCGGGGGCGCAGCGGCATCGGATGTCGATGCGCGCTGTTGTGTCCCCGGCTCCCCGGCTGCGTGGTGGGCAGTGCGGCCATTAAGCTCGCACTCGAGACGAACTGCGCGTTGACGCCGCTCTCGTTCGTCCTCGAGCGCACACTCCTTGTGCTGCCACTGGCCGTCGTCGCGTTCGATATCGAACGCGAGGGTCCTGCCTGTGCCGGTGGTGCGTTCGTTGTCGAACGCACGCTCCCGGTGGTTGGTGCCGCGTTCGATGTCGAACGCGGACCGCTGCTGCTATCTTCCCCCCTCCCCCTGGCCGAACTGCCCGGTGCTCGTGCAAGGTGCGGGTAGTCTTGCGACCACCGCGCCATGAGGTGCCGGTGGAGGTTCGTCCGCTCGTTGCGCGGGACGGTGTTCACGTTGCGGACCATCCCGCGGAGGTCCTCCGTCGCGCTCCATGCAGTACGCGCGCGCTCGAAGAGCTCATCCAGTCGGCGGATGGGCTCTTCGATCCCGTTGCGCTGTAAGAAGCCGGTGACGGGGTCGTACGCCGGCAGCTCGGGCTGCTGCGAGCGGGGCGGCATGGTGAATGTCGAGAATGAGCCCGTGCTCGACTGGGCGGGGTTGGGGTCAGCGCGAGTGGGCGGCGGTGCTGGTGTGGGGGCGCCCCATGAGGGCTCCGCCCACGCCTGCTCGTGCTGCTCGCGCTTCCGGTTCTTCATGTTCTCGCGCTTCTGCTTTTTCAGCGCGTTACTGTACTCCCGGTTCGCCTTCTTCTTCGCCTTCTCGCGCTCCTCCTCGGAGTCGGCGCCGTCGCTCTCGCCCGACCAGTCGTAGTAGGTGCTCGCTTCGCGCGCGCGCTTCCCCGATGCGGACGCATTGGAGGAGGGGCCGGCGACGGGAGCAGCCTCGACGTAGTGCCGCGCCGCGCTGGGCGCAGGCGCGGAGTGCGGCGTACTGGTAGCGGGTGCGGGGCGCGTCGTCGTTGAAGTCGCTAGCGCTCGCGGCGGCGCGCTCGGTCCCGCGGCTGCCGGTGGCGGTGCTGGCTGCCGCGGTACCGAGGTCCCCGTCGCGTGCGGCCTCGCGGTCGAGGTCGCCGTGGCGGCGGGGGCGCGTGCGGAGGGCTCAGCGCGGCGCGCGGCGCGAGGCGGGGACGCGTCGCGTGGGCGGTTGACGGTGGCGGGGGGTGCTGGTGGTGACGGGGTGCGCGTTCCTTCATCGGGACGGCGTCTAGCCTCGTCGAGGAGCCGCTCCGTATCCTCGAGTCGAAGCATCGCGTCGCTGAGGTCTTCGCGCAGGCGGATGTTCGACTCGCGGTAGTAGTCGCGGTCCTCGCGCAGGCGGTCAGCTTCCGCGTGGAGCTCGTCGCGCGCGACGCGATCGCGGTCCAAGTCGCGCATCCGTCCGAGGGCCTGCGCCGCCCGCAGATCCTCGCGACCTGCAGCGTGCGCCTCGCGAAGATGTCTCATGTAGAGCTCGTCGCAGTCGCACGTCAGGTGGCGAGGGAGATTCCAGGCGAGGTCCCAACTGTAGGGAGCCCGGGACTCGTCGGTGTCGACGTCCATGGCTTCCTGAGTGGGTCCTCCGCCGCTCGGCGCGGCTGCAACGTCGTTCGTTGCAGCTGCGCTCGAGCTCTGGGTGGCCGCCGGAGGCGGGTGCCCAGATGCCGGGTCGTTGAGGTGGTCGGGGACGCGAGGGGGATTGCTGAGGCTGCGGGCTCGCGTGGTCATATTGTGTGGAGGTGGCGGGGAAACGGTGAAGTGGGAGGCGCCCGCTGGCGTCTCTTTAATCTTCCTGCTTCCCGCTTACCTCAGCCGATATGACCCGCGTGCCTGTGGCTTCGCGATCTCGATCTACCGAGCGCCTGATGGATCTCAACTCCGCTGGCGGCGACCACCGCGTGGCGGCGATCGCTTCGTCGTCTTGTCTCCATCTCTGCGTGGCAGCGACCCTGGGTCGCCCACCCCGCGGAGCTGGAGGTACCCATCGAGGGCCTCGAGGTCCTTACAGGTCTCGAGGCCCTCCCAGGTGTGGTCTCCAAGTGACCACCGGACTTCGAGCTCGAGGGCATCGCCATTCCAGCGATGCCCGACGATCTCATCCACGTACCATTCGTCTGCGTCAGGCTGTCCGAAGTCGTAGAAGCGCTTCGCTTCGCGGTTTGGGAACAGCCTGGCGTCGTTGGCTACGTGCTTCCTGAGTAGGGAGGCATGGAACGTCGGGTGTATCCGCCGTGCCCGCAGTTCCTCGGGGAGTTCGACTTTGTATGTCGAGCTACCCGGCCTCGCCTCCAGGACCTTGTAGGGCCCAACATACTTGGGCAGTAGCTTCTGGGCCCTCCCCTTGGGAAGGTTCAGATTCTTCGTGCTCAGGTATACCAGGTCTCCAACTTGGTACTCGTCCTCCGCGCGGCGGTGCTTGTTAGCTTGGAATGTCTGGTTCACCCGACTTTCCAAGATAGCGTCATGTGCCACCTCGAGGTCAGCGACCGCTCGCTTTGCGAACGCGTCGACCCCACCGTACACGGTGCTGGGGATGGACGGGCCAAATGCCTGCGGGATGTACCCGTAGTTGAGCTCGAACGGTGCGAACCCCGTCGTGACGCTCGAGCTCGAGTTCATTGCGAACTCCACCATGGGCAGTTTGCTACGCCAGTCGCGTTGGTCGGGGGCGACCATGCTGCGTAGCATCTGCCCGATGGTGCGGTTGGCGCGTTCAGTCGCTCCATCCGTTTGTGGATGGAACGAGGTGGACATGAGTAGTTTCGTGCCGAGCAGACGGTGGAGTTCACGCCAGAAAGTGGATGTGAACTTCACGTCGCGGTCGGACACGATTGTCTTTGGCACGCCATGTAAGCGCACTATCTCTTTGAGATAGACGTCGGCCAGCTCGACAGCGCTGGTCGTAGTGCGCACGGGGATTAGGTGTACCATCGAGGTTAGACGGCATATAACTACCCACAGGTAGTTATATCCGTCTTCCTCGGGGAACGGGCCAGTGAAGTCCATGCCTATGGACTCCCATGGCTGCGCGGGAATGGGCATCGTGTGCAGCAGCCCGGCGGGTGCTGTATTCCCGGGTTTCGACGTCTGGCAAGTCCCGCAGGACTTGCAGAATTCGTCGATGTCCAGTCCCATCCGCGGCCACCAGAACCAGCGGCGCACATATTCCGACGTCTTCTGCGTCCCCAGATGGCCCAATGTTCGGTGGGCGGCATCCGTGATTACTTCACGGAGTTTGCGCTTCCCGAACATTGCGTCAGGGACGCAGAGTACGCGAGTTCCCATCCGGGACCTCGAGTACCACGCGTTCTGTTCTTTCTCAAAAGCAGGGAATTCGCCAGGCGAGTTCACGACTTTGGAGAAGAACGTGTCGGTGGCGTACCCAGCTCTGAGTACGGCCATCCAGTCTCCTTCGGTCCCCACGCGGTCAGGCAGCGATGGTCCATCTCCCAGGACATCGCGCACCTGTGGCGCGGGTTTAACGGGCTCTGCGTGCGCTGCTGATGCCGCCTTGGCCACCGCCTTACCTACGGGCATCGTCTTCCTCTTCGATGCCGGTGGTGCAGTGGCTTTGGGTAGCGGTGCGGCATATTGTCGCATCTCCCGTGCGAGTCGGTCGCGTTCTGCGTCCCGCTCGCGCAGGTTCATGGCGCGCAGCTCCAGTATGCGCGTCGGCGGCAGGTCATCCATGTCTGGATCCAGCGCCACATCGATCGTTACATACTCGGTGCCCGGGACATTAGGTGGTTGGGACGCGTAGTATCTAGACAACGCGTCCGCCACCTTGTTCCTAATTCCCTCGACGTACTTGATCTCCGTATCGTACTTCGAGAGGAACTCGGCCCACCGTGTCTGCCGAGGCGACAAGTCCTTCTGTTTTTGGAAGAACTCGAGTGCCTTATGGTCAGTGACTACGGTGAACCGTCGCCCTATCAGTTTGTCCGACCACTTCGATAGCGCTTCCAGTATCGCTATCGTCTCGTGTTCGAACGTGCGGTAGTTGCGCTGGGCCTCGGTGAACCGCTTGGACATCAGCCCCGCAGGTCGGCACGATGTCCACTCGGGGCCCTGCCCATACATCGCGCCGACTCCAACCGTGGAGGCGTCGCAGATGACCCAGATCGTCTCGCCTGTGCGAGGATCAATGGGGCGCAGTATGGGGGTCTTACACACTAGTGCTTTGATAGTTTCAAAGCACGAGTTGTGGATCGCCCGCCATTGGAATGCCCGGCCATTCCGCGTCATCCCGGCTAGTACGGAGGTGTATGCGGATATGTCGGGCAAGAACTGGGACAGATATTGTACGAGCCCCAGGAACTGGAGCACCTCGTTCATATTCGAGGGTGTGGGCCAGTTCCTGATCTTGGACATTTTGTCTGTGTCGGCATGAAGTCCCCGGTCGTCGATGACGTGCCCGAGGCAGTCCATGCTGGCGGAGTAGAGGTCGCATTTTTCCTTGCTGAGGAAAAGGTGATTCTTCCGCAAGGTGTCGAACACCATACGTAGATGCTCTTCATGTTCTTCGATGGTATCGGAGAATATGAAGATGTCATCTAGGTATACGTGCACGAACAGGCCGATGTAATCCCTCAGGATTGCCGTCATCAGCCGCTGAAATGTGGCTGGGGCGTTACAGTCCCCTTGCTGCATTACATGGCTGACCTTCGTCCCGTATATCGAGGCGAAGGCGGTCTTCCAGACGTCGTCTGGCTCCACTCGGATCTGTTCGTACGCGTCGCTCATATCGATCTTTGAACGATATTTGGCGCGTGCAACGTCCATTCTTATCTGGTCCTGGTCCGGGAACGGGGTCACGTCCTTGTGCGTGTTGTCGTTGCGTTTTCGCGCATCGACAACAGTCCGCAGCTTCCCGGACTTCTTTGGTATGCAGAGAAGTGGGGCGGCTTGCGGCACTGTACGCATTTCCCACCACCCAGCCGCGGTGTATCGCTTGATTTTCTCCATCAATTGGGGTTTCAGCGAGTCAGGACACCGCGGGAGGTGATAGGATATGGCCAATCCCTCATCAATCAGGTTGATACGGTGGTTCACTTCGCGAAATGGTGGAAGTCGGAGCGGCACCGGGCACATAATGTCCGCTGTCAGCTCCATCCACCTTGCGCGATTAGCATCGACCGTTTCTTTGAGGAGGGGCGTATCCCTTTGGGCCGCCTCTCCCCCTGTTCCATCTCGTCGCCCTGTCTCGTCCCTCGGCGCCTTCACTTTGTGAGGTGCCGTCGAGGTGGCGGGTTCCACTTGGGTGGAACCCGCTGCCTCGATTCATTCTTGGACGGGGCGCGCGGCGTTGACCCTCAGGTCAGCGCGCGGGCGTGGGCGCGGCCAATGGCGTCGCGTTCGCGTGCTCTCCTGTTCCGGAGTCAGTGCGGGGAATGTGTGCCCACCTACCGTGATTGTATTGTCACGGAAGTTGAGCAGCACTCCATGGCGCTTGAGGAACGGCACGCCGAGTATAACATCGTAATGGTCGATGTTGGCTATGTCGAGGTAGGTCGGGTAGCGCTGAGGGCCTATCCCGACCTCGCAGTTGGTTCCATAGTTGATCCTCGACTTGGACCCGACGCACCCCAGTTGCAGCGTCATTGGCCTTTTCAGCTCGAATATCCCAACTCGGGATATCGTTGCTGCTTCCGGGCTGATGCTGTCTGCGGTGCTGCCGCTGTCGAAGAGGGCGTAGAACGTTTCGCCGTTGATGACTACATCACCTGCGAGTACGGTCTGCCCTTCGTCCGTTCGGGTCGGCTGCTCTGAGTCTGGGACGTTCTTGCGCAGATTCGCCATGTAAACCCAGCGGGGTGTCTCCTCGCTGGTTTTACTGGTGCTTGTTCGCATGGCGAACATTCTGCGCGATGGTCCGACATCAGCTCGTGGCATGGGAGGTGTTCTGGACAGTCGGTCTGCCTCGTTATTAGATCTCGAGGCAGGCTCTGTCTGGGGTTCCTCGTTCGCATGCTCCGTCGTCGGGTCATGCGGGTAGGGTGGAGGAGGCGGGCCACGATTTTGATTCTGGGTGTCCCTTCCTCCCCCTGTGGCCGGCTGACGGTAGCGGGTAGGGACTGGCCACGATGTCTGTCCGTACCCGTCCGGCCATAGTGGTGCTTGGGGTGCGCGGCGCTCGAGGCGCTGGACAATGTTGAATGCGTTCCGCATTCCTGCATTGTACGCGCGCTCCAGGTCATCATCGTTAGCGCGGGTGGCGGGGGCGAATGCAATTAGCGCATGGGCCGCGCGGGCCAATGCGTCATTGTATCCCGCGCTATACATGTCCGAGTGAATCCGGCTTTGCAGTTCCACCGCGATCTGTAAACTCGGATTTCGCTGTGGGGCGAATTCGCGGTGGTTTACAAATAGCAGGCACACAAAGCATTCCGATCCATGTATGATCCCGTAGACGTGATCAAGCATCCATTGGTTTGCTTGTGGTGCGGGCTGGCCGGTTCGCAGCAACTCTGCCAGCCTTTCTGCTTCGTAATGGGCGCGTCGTTGCGCCTGCTGGTTGTACCACCACACATTGTCGAGGAGGCGGCGCTCGTCCTCGGGAGCCGCCTCGAGAATGTGCAGCACGGTAGGGTCCGTCGGGAGGAAGAGGTCCATCCCCTCTCCCGGTTGGATCGTCGGCTGGTCTGGGAGGCGCCCTCGATCCGATGTAGGATCGTCGGGCATCTCTCCTCCAACTATGTTCCGCCAGGTCGCTACGTGACGCACATGCTGACGGTATGTGCTTGCGTATGACTGCGGTATGTTGGGGAATTCCTGCTCCCGCGCTTCGCGAGCGTCGCGCGGGCTGATCCAGAATGCCGCTTGGGGCGCTCCTGCTGGGTCTTGCCCTTCTGCGGTCACCGTGACGCGCGTGAACATGTCGTCGATCCATTGGACCCCTGTCTCCCAGGGTCCGGCGGGTCGTGGTTGCAGATCCTCGTCCTCGTCATCGTCCATTGCGATGAGTGGAGGAGGCTCGTCTTCATCATCGATCCTCCGCGGATCCTCCTCTCGTATCCGCATGGAGAACGTCCGCATGCTGGCTAGCCGCACCGGGGGGCCTTCGTCGTCGTCGTCATCGTTATCGATGTCGCCCGCGACGAATTCGAAGTCCTCTGCGTACTCGTCGGGGGACTCGTAGTGCTCCCCGATGGGCAGGTCATCCTCGTTCTCCTCGCGGTCGTCTCCCGAGACCGGGGCTGGTCCCGGGTTCGGTGCATCGGCCTGCGTTTGTTCATCGTCCGAGTTGTCATCGACAACGCGGCTGGCGAACAGGCGAGGTTTTCCGAATTGGGGACACTTCAGGTCGGTGGAATAATGCCCCATTTGCCCGCACGCATAGCACTTGACTGGTCTGTCAGAGGCTTGCGGTGCTCGACCAGTGGCTGCTGCGCCTCGGAATGGGGGTCTATCCCTGTTCCCGGAAGTGGCGGTGTTGCCCGCCCGCGGCGCGCTGGTTGTCTGCGCCTCGGGTCGTGCTACCGGCGTTCCCGCGGCCCTAGGCCGCTGGGATGAGCGCAGTGCCAGCCGCGTGGCAGGGCGGGATGTCTGCGTGGTCGTTTTGCGCTCCGCCGTGGCTCCACTGCTTTTGCTGGTGGAGCCGCCGCTCTTGCTGGTGGTTTGCTGCCGCTCGCGATACGTGGTCATGAGGAGGTTGCCCTCCTCAGCTTGTATCGCGGTCGAGAGGAGTACCTCCATCGTGGAGTACTCAGCGGACATGCCCCTCACTCGGAGGAGTATGTCCGCTATGTCTTCAGGAAGGCCACTGATGAATACACGCCGGAATGTGTATTCATCGGGCCGTTCTACCATCCGGGCAGAGCGCTCGCGCAACTCGTTGTAGAACCCAGCGACCCCGCGCCTTCTTGAGAAGCGCGTCGCCATGAACCTGGTAGCTGCGCCCTGCGCCGACGCCGAGTGGATGAACCTACCGTGGAGTGCCACTATGGCATCCTCGAAGGTCCAGTCACGGACGCGCCGAATGGGTGACTCGACTTCCTGGGAGTACCATCTGGCAGCTTCGCCTTCCAGCATGGACCCCAGTATCGTTACCCGTTCGTCATCGCGGTCGGGTCCCGTAACGTGGTTGAGTCTCATCCAACGGAGGATGGCGCTCAGCCACAGTTCGAACGCGTCCAGACTATCCTGGCCGGCGTACTTGTCGGGGAACGCGACCTTGTACGCTCTCCCTAGTCCCGGGATCTGTACTGTCGCGCGGCCCACGCGGTCTCGTATCATCGCTATGAGGCGGTCCAGGACTGCCTCAAGCACCGAGTACGCGCGGGCTGGGGGATTGACCATCCCCTGACCCAGGCCTTGTCCGTGTGGGACAGGGCGGCGGGCGACGGGAGGCGCAGCGCGGTTCTCGTCGTCGCCCCATTGCCTCTGGTCTAGCCGAGCTTCGGCTAGATTCTGCGGTGCACGATGTGGGGGTTCTTCGCGCCCCACAGCGTCCCGTTCGGCAATCTGTGGCCCAGCCGGCTGGCGGGGAGGCGCTTCGTCGTCCATGAAAGCGGCGCGTTCCCTGGCTTCGGCGGCGAACCTCTCGTTCACCTGAGCCCGTCGCGTGGCGAGGCGCTCAGCGGCAGCACGTCTGTTGGCTTCCTCAGGCGTCTCACCACGCTCCGGTGGTGGCATCGCATCAGTGCGATGTTGTCCCTGAGCCGCCTCGACCTGCTCGGGAGAGTTCCTTCCCGATGGGTTTTGCGGTGGCTCAGATTCTGCGTAGTACTCTTCCAGTGTGTGCAGCGCCGCATACGCATCGCGTATGCTCGCTGTCGAGTCCTGAATGGCCATGGCAGTGGCTGTCGCGTGTGACTGCAGATTGGCGAGCATCTGTTCACCGCGCATCAACTGCGTCCGCACGTTCCGAGCGAGTTCGGTCGGGTCGGCGGCGCGCAGTTGTGCGAGTGCCTCGCGGTTCTCGCGGTGCGGTGCTGACGGTCCCGCCATCGGCTGGGCTCTCGACGGGCTGCCCAGTCGACCATACGGGTTCTGCATGTCATTGCGCGAGTTGCGGAGCGCGAGGATTAAGTCCTCGTCCACCTCCGCAACGTCGGTATCGACGTGGTCAGGTGCCGTCCGTTCCTGACGGTCGGTCAGTTCTGCCAAGTCCCGCTCGCGGCCTTTCCCTTTGTCCCCTCCTCTGCCAGAGGGTGGGTCATCGGGAGGAGCCGGCGACAACGGGGACGGCGTGCGGCTCAGTTCGTGCACGTCGTCGGGGGGCGTTCCCTGGGTTTCGCTCAGTGACCCAGGAAGCGTTGGTTGGTTGTCGGGGGCACCCGTTCCACCTTCGCTTTGCGAAGGAGGTCCAGCGAGTCTCGTCGAGCGACGAGTCTCGCTGGCTGGGTTCTTTCTGGCTGATGGTGCCATGCTCGGGGGGTCTCTATATTCGCTGTTTTTGTATCCTTGTGGGATTCAAAAAAGTGTAATGAGAACGCCCTTGGTATCTTACGGCTCACGCGAGATGAATCGAATCCACGTATAGAGACGTGGGGGATGGATTCACGGGGGCGTGAGTGGATGTAAAATACAAAGGAGTGCTGCCCGCTCGTCGACGACGAGCGGGCCCTAACTACTGGCCATCCACGTGACACTGATCCGTGGTTGATCCGTGATGCGGATCAACCGGCCCATCTCCCCGGCCCGAGCTTTACAGGCGCCAGCGCCAGCTCGTCTTGTTCGATGCGAGGCCATCGCACTTATGCGATGGCCGTCTACCTTACACCAGCCTGGGTCTCCTTCGTAAACCCGAACTCACTTGTGGGCCTTGTCAGGAAATTGTGAACTCATAGATTGTTTCTATAGCTTGGCGGACAAAATATCACCTTGCGTAGCTTATCACCCTTGTATACCTATGTAAAACTTTGAAATCTTCTCCTCTTTTCGCTGATGGATGATAACGGGGCCGCAGCACATAGCCTGCCTGCTCGAGTGCCACGTAGCGTCGAGCCCACCATCGCTCGCCCGGGTCGCGATACGCAGGGTCTGCCTCTTTTTGTCGCAACTCTTCATCTATGTCGTAGGATACGCTATTGGTGTCAGTGGCCATGGGGAGGTCGAAGGTATGTGCACAAGGGATATTCGGGATTCATAGCTGAGAATGAGAGCCGTGCCAGCTTTTGTGTCTGAACAACAACTCCGAGTCCTTGTCTTCAGGACGCAGCTAATAAGTACTCCAGAGGCGGGGTAGCTCAAGAAGTTATAACAACTGCCGCCTCGGTACTTACATAAACTTGATAAAGTTATTGTTCTCCGCCGGGCTAGCTCCGCATATGTACTAATATTAACTCTATGTAACTCGCACTGGACATCAGTGCTAGTGAGCCCCAAGATCGACGTTGACTACTTACGAGGTAGCGGGAATACTGTTCTCCGCTCTCACCGGCGACGACACCGCGGCGAAAAAACGCAAAGGAAATCCGCCTGTGCCTTCCAATGACCTGGCGCGCGAATAACATACTCAGTTCCACAATGCGTCGCGCTCTGTCGTTTCGGCTACGCAGCTCGTTGCTGTCTGTCGGTACATATGACATACACGCCTGCAAGCCCGAGGTGAACTGAGGACCGGCAGAATGCGACTAAGTAGTAGAGAAAGGGAGGGCAGAACGAGCAGTGAGTGTCCACCGGGATTCGATGCTGAGAAAGCTGATGGTTCTGTTTAGTAGCGGGCTGTTCATTGGTGACACACTTAGCGGGTCATTGAATCTGCGCTGGACACGCGCACAGGGCGCGTCGTATGTATATGAGGTGCGCATCTAGACCGTCTCTCTTGACGAAAGGCTCACCACAAGTCCCTGGCCTCGCCGCGGTTACCTCCATCGTCCCCTCCCCGACCAATCTCGCATCGATTGCGATTGACCGTTACGTTCGCGTGCACAGCACATTCCCATCTGCCGAGCCCGGCACACAACAAGACAACAAGGGTGCGGTGCTTGAGAAGATTTATACCGATGGTCATGGTATGGTGTGAATTCGCAGGCCGAGCGGAAGGGCTAGCGCAGGCGGATGGGTTGAGTGATCGCAGGTGTGGGAGGGTATTCAGGGAGTTCATGAGGACAAAGAGGGTACGCGCGCGGCCGATAGGGAAGGGAAGAAGCCACGTGCTGTGAGCTTCATATCATTTTCGGCGTTTTTCGCAACAGCTCTGTTGGCATCGACGACCTTGTAATGCATGCGCAGACTCGCGAAAAAGGCTTTGGCGGCCATATGCATGTGTTTTGAGCGATACTCACCCTCGTCCGCCGGTCTCGATATCAATGCTGGTGGTACGTCACTCAAGTTGTTGTTTAAACTTTGTTATTTCTCATTTTCTCCAGCGTCGCAGGTTTTGTACAGAGCAAGTGCTGCACACGATGAGAATATACTGTTTGCCATGCGTCATGGCTTTCGTGGGGCGAGTTCTCCACGGATTGGTCTGGACCCGAGTCGGATACACGCCCGCCGCGACCACCAGACTCGTTCAAAACTGTCTGTGGTTCGGTCTGTACTCGAACGAGCAAGATATAAACCTCCCTTCTGACTGCGTCCGCCCCCCAAGTTTGTTCTTCACGATCATCTTCCATCGCATTTTCTGCTATACTTTCTGCACACCAGATCTCTATCTTCTTGAATATGTCTTCATTTTCCAAAGTCTCTCGCTCATCGGAGGAAGCCATGCCGGCACAGCTTGGCCGCACAAGCTGTACGTCCCTCCTCTCCCTCGCTCCTATCGCATTCCCACTCACCTCTTGCCGTACCTTACCAGGTGATCATGGCGAGGCAGTCGCAAAGGGGCACCCTGATCGTGGGGACCCCGATGTCGTTCCTCTCTTGAGTTTCGCCTTTCGCGCGGGCGGAACAACGTTCCGTGCGTACTGCAACACGAAGAGCGCCCGAACGTTCATGGTCGCTTTCGATTGCGACTGCGGGGTGTGCCCCGTCCCAGTCAGCACGAGCACGCTGTGGCCAACGCCGGTCCACGCGTTCGGCTACCACCCGCACAACGTGGCTCCTGTCTCTGCCGCCAAGCGTGCCGCCAGTCGCAAGGCGCGCTCCGCGTACGGCCGCAACGCCTACATCTATCACTGCGGGGGACGTCCACTTCCTCGCGTAAAGCTCTCACCCGCGAACGAAGTAATCAACCCGTTGCGCGAGCCGGTGGGCAAGAGGACGAACTGGCTCTACGCGGTGGCCGAACCCGCGCTGCTATTCCCTCCGCCGCGAACCAAGTCCGGTGAAGTTCTCCCGTCTTCCGATTACAGGGTCGTTCCGAGACCGCCGCCGAAGGCGCGCACCCGCCGCGTGCAGTTTGCGGAAGTTGCACGCGTCAAGGAGTTCGGGTCGCGCCCGCCGGTCAAGGACGAGATGAAGCGTCCGCGGTGGCGCTACTGAGTACGTGGGCTTCTTTCTGCATCTGTGTGGATGGGGTTCTCACATTATTGAATCTAGGCGCACCGTTCCTTCGATTCCAATTCCCCGTGTACCGATATCCCCTGCGCAGGCTCGATGGTTTGACGATTCTGGCTTTTTCTGGCTCTTTCTGGCGACATCTGGCGATCTCGAGTGGTAGTTGATATTTGTGGGGCGGGAGAACCCCACAACGGTACGTGAATTAATCATCTCTAGGCCCACCATCAAGCAAGCGCATCAAGTTCAAGTCTCAAGTAAGCGCGTCAAGTTCAAAGTCTCAAGTTTCAAGCGGCCGCTATCAAGAAACAGAAGGGGCGCTTCCAGTCTACGCGTAAGTCCCTGCATCCCTTTCCTTTCAAGCTTTTGTCCTGACGTCTACGATAGAACAGGCTGAAGCGCGCGGTCGGGGTAGCGCAGCCCCCTGATGAGAGCCGTCGCAAGCTCGAAACCGCATTTTACGTCCCATTTGTATTCCTAGTATATTGCCGTTAGGTTGTCTGTAGGATATCTTGATAACTAAACCGTTTACTCTCGCGAAATGTCTACATCATGCTCTCAGCGACGCCATCGAAAGCTATTGAACCCACGGAACCAGCTTCGTCTCAAAATGTTTGCAATGGACACGCCGGTCGTATCTGAGTGTGAATCATCCAGAGGCAACCAGTTCACAAGTTCCCAGCCGGCACCAACGTTAAAATCCCGCGAGAAATTACAGCCCATCCCAGATCCTCTGCAGTCTAGTCCTAGGGCCCCTCGCCTCCTGCTCCATGAGAAACTTCTCCTCCTCCTCATCAATCTCCCTCTTCCCCGAGACCAAGTCGATCTCACGGATCGGGATCAGCCGCGTGCGATAGTAGATCTTGTACCCCCCGTAGAACAGCACGAACGCGGGCAGCCCGACGTACGACGTCGCGAACGTGTCCTTCTTAAACGGCATGAACGTGTCGAAACCTTTGAATATTGTGATGATGGCCGTGGACACGAGCGCGAACCACGAGCCGAACGGCTGGAAGGGCGCCTTGTAGGGCAGGTCGTCGCGCGAGATGCCCTGCGCCTTCAGTGCCTTCATGAAGCGGCTGTTGGCGACGCGAAGTCAGTTAGCTGGGCGGTGGGCGTGGGCGTAGGGGCACGTACATGTGCGAGAAACAGATGCACATCCATGTGATTGCGCCGAAGGTGGACACCAGGTTCACGAACCACCCGAAGACTGGCAAACATTAAGACTAGGCTATCAGCACCAGACCGCAGCCCGGTCGGAGAAGTCTGTCACGCACCCCGCTGGCTAGATGACTTGACATTCAAGAATACGAGCCCCGTGAACAGCGTGCACAGGATGAGCGCGGGCCAGGGCACGCCCATGCGGTTCACGCGGCGGAAGATGCTGGGTGCCTTGCCCTCGAGCGCGAGCGCGTACAGGGTTCGCGAGCCGATGTACAGGTCAGAGTTGGCAGCGCTGAGCACGAATACGAGGACAGCGGCGTTGATGATGTGGTTCAGCGTGCCAATGCCGGCCAGAGACGTCGCTAGAAGGAAGGAGGGAATTTGAGCCCCTGCCACCCTTGAGCATATCACTGCTGACACGTACCGACCACGAATGGCGAGGCAGCTGCGCCGGTCTTTGACTTGTTCGCAACGAAGATTTCCTGTGAAACGAATCAGTATCTACCAGATATACCATGCCCATGAACACTCACGTTGCTCGTTCGGGGCACAATCAAACCAATCACAAACACGCCTCCAATGTAGAAAACCAATATCCGGAAGAACGTCCGCCTAATCGCAATCGGGATGTTCTTGCGCGGGTTCTGCGCCTCGCCGACTGTCACGCCGATGAGCTCCGTGCCAATGTACGCAAACAGCGCGTTCGTCAGCGTGCTCCAAAAACCGAGGAATATCGCGAGGTGGGGGTTGTGCACCCGCGCCTGGAGGTACGAGCCCATGGGCCCGTAGGGATGCTCCCAATAGCGGAAGCCGTAGCGGTCGCCGTGCGGGTTGCCGCCGAGGTCGATGATGAGGCCCATGAGCAGCAGCCCGATGAGCGCGATGACCTTGATGCTGCTGAACCAGAACTCGAGCTCGCCGAACACGCGCACGCCAAGCAGGTTTATAGAGAAGACTGCACCGCTCGTGAGCACAGGCGCGGTCTCAGCGCTGGGAAGTCGGATACTCACCGCAAACGATGAAGATGACTGCGCACCAGTCAGCTTGGGTCACGACAGAAAAGCAGAGGGTGCTCACCCATCCAGACAGCTATGTGCACCTTCGTCGTCCAATACTGGATGACCGCGCCGGCGGCGTTGATATTATTGGGTGTTACAATAAGATACTTCATGAGGTAGTTCCAGCCCAACGCGAAGCCGAACGCAGGGTCCACGAATCGCGTCGCGTATCCCGCAAAGCCCTTCTTGTGTGGTAGATATGCGGCCATCTCGCCGAGCGCGACGAGGACGAGATAGCACACCAATCCCACGAACGAGTAGCCAAGCAGTATGCCCAGCGGCCCGCCGCGCACGAGCGCGGTGCCGGAGCCGATGATGAGGCCCGTGCCGACGGCGCCTCCCAGCTAGGAGGTCGAGATGAGCCTGCGTGGAGCTGTAGGCAAGGAAACGGGCACGCACCGCGATCATGGATATCTGGCGCGCCTTGAGCCCGCGGTGCAGCGTCTCCTCCACAACGTCGGCGGACGTGGTTTCGTGCTGAACATAGCGGAGGCGCTCCGTCTTGAGCTTGAAGCTCTCTGTGTCGCTGGCCTCATCAACGGCCGCCGTCCGCTTTTCGTCGCTCATAGTCGTCGGGCGGCGTGCGGGGTCGTGAGAGGGGAAGAGCAGCGGGAAAGAAGCTCAAGAGAAGCCAGCGGCATGTGCGCCTTCATATACTAAGGGAGCAGTGGGACACACTGCCAAGCATAAGCGTTCGGCGATGTCTCAGGGACTGATGGGCTACTTACAAGCGCAGGAACTTTGGAGTACTTCTTCGATTGACCATCGGGCGATAGGTAATCGTCTTTCGTTTTCCGGGCGCGAAAGCACGCCATGAGGGCCATGAGGTCAGTTAGCCTGAGAATAGCACTGGCGCCGTTCGTCGCAAGTCCTCCACAAACCAGTGAGCTAGAGTGTGGCAGGGTGGTGCGGCGCTGAGCTGCGATGTATCCGCATCAGCGCTCTGGTCCTCGCCTTAGTAGGCTTGGCATCTCGGGGCGAAAATGCGGTTCCTGGGCGCCGATGGACATCTGCAGCTGTCGACTGCGCATGGCAGTCAACGAGAGGTGCGGAGGTTGAGCGAGCGGCGTCCTCGTCGTGTGAGCTTGCGGAGTTGACTTGGCCCGACTTTGAACTCGCTCGCCGCCACGTACCTTCTCACTGCAAATAGTCGAAACCTTGCAGCTGGATAGTTTCTCGGGGATGGCCATGGCGCTCGGGTATGAAGGTTGTTTGATAGTAGACGCTGCGGCGCCAACCGCCACCACGCGTCGGAGTCGCGCGCTCAACAGGCTCTGACCTTTACCATACACTACACACCGCACCGACTCGTCTTCATGGACGCCATCGCCGCGCAGCTCGCACAGGCTCTCTCAGACCGTCTGCTCCAGTGAGGCTCCCCGCCAATGACCTGCCCGCACGTCTTGATCCCAGCGCGCCAGCACGCCGCCCGACGCGCGCCTCCTCGTCGGCATCTCTGGCATCCCCGCCTCGGGCAAGTCCACCCTCGCCGCGCTCATCGTCGCCGCGCTCAACGCCGCCGGCCCCGGGCGCGCGGTCCTCGTGGGCCTCGACGGCTGGCACCTGACGCGCGCGCAGCTCGACGCGCTGCCGGACCCGCAGCTCGCGCACGACCGCCGCGGCATCCACTGGACGTTCGACGCGCCCGCGTACGTGGCCTTCGTCCGCGCGCTCCGCCAGCCCGTCACCGACGCGGAGCCGATCACCGCGCCCTCGTTCGACCATGCCGTGAAGGACCCCACGCCGCACGCGGTGTCTGTCCTACCCGCGCACCGCATCGTCGTCATCGAGGGCCTGTACACGTTCCTGTCGATTCAGCCGTGGGCGGAGGCGGGGATGCTGTTGGACGAGCGCTGGTGGGTCGAGCTGGAGGAGCAGGAGGCGAAGCGCAGGCTTGTCAAGCGCCATGTGGTCAGCGGTGTCGCGAAGGACTTGGACGAGGCGCATTGGAGAGCAGACGAGAACGACATGCCTAGTACGTTTTCTAAGTCGATCATATTGCTATGCACACGCTGATGGATTATAGACGGTCGTTTTATGATCGCTAATCTGCTCGAGCCGACGAGGGTTATAGACAGTGTCGAGGATCCTGTCTTCGCAGTTGCTGAGCATGCTTGACATTGCGGACTCACTGGTCGTGCTCGTTAGGATCGTCTACAGTATGCTGTCCTAACTGCTTGTCACTGTTGTCGATGCTATCATTGATCTCCTGCATCCATAGAAGATTAAGCCACTGCCGAGGCATATCACTATGATATAGTACACTTCATAAATCTACATGTATCACCTTCTGTGCAATTCCCGCTACCTATAGCGGATCTTGGGCCTTGGCACAGGTTTTCGCGTAGATCTTGGTCAATTCAACGGGGTCCACCCATCTCGACCCAACTCTGACCAGCAGCCGCCCGCTGTCGTCGTTGGGCCCACACGATTCGCTGCCGGTGGCCCGGAAACTCCGACGCTGCTGGTGGTATCCGTTTTTGTCGTCAGGGTGCTGTTGAAGAGATTCTCAGCGTCACGGTCTGGTGTTCCTTTCGTCGTCAATGACTGCCATGCCGCCTGAAAAACTGAAAAACGTACCATCAGCTTGCATGTACTCTCCAGTTAAGACACCTGTCATCAAATAGGATAAGGACTTGAGGGAAATACCAATGGGCAGATCTACTCACCGGCACGTTTACTTGACACAGCGTCGGAATCTACCTCGCATTCGGGAATTATACGACCAAGTGAAGCAGCAATATCCTGGGGATCCGGCTCGCATTCAGAGTGCTGTGTCCACGATCAATCTGCGTGACAGAGCAAACTAAATCAGGGCATACCTTGAGGTAATGAATCAAATCTTTGTCGTGCACTATCGCGAGGTCGACGTCTAGGGTCTGTAGTGAAGGTATCAAGCACAACATGCGAAGTCATGATTTAGTTCACACTCACCGTTAAGATGTGGTCCAGCAATGGTGTCCAGAGTGTCGATTTCTAACGGAAAATAACTGTCAAAAGAAGACGACGCGCTCAATCAAATGGCAGACCTGGTCGGACAGGCCCACTCCCTCGAGCACCAATTCCCCATCACCGTCAGCAAGACTGCACCCAATACTGACTTCAAGGTCGCTTTGGTCGGTTGTCTCCTTGTACTCTGCGAAAGTAGAGGGCTTCTCGGAAGATAGGTCGCCTCTGTGCTTCATGCGATATCCGCGGACAAATACACATTCATTGTAACCAGATTTCATGAGGAGCCTCAACCACTCGGGATCCCCTTCTTCTAGCTCTGT
This sequence comes from Auriscalpium orientale, assembly GCA_019915035.1. Classification (NCBI taxonomy): domain Eukaryota; kingdom Fungi; phylum Basidiomycota; class Agaricomycetes; order Russulales; family Auriscalpiaceae; genus Auriscalpium; species Auriscalpium orientale. Next base: position 333,039 of record JAHLMH010000006.1, read on the forward strand.
CTGAGATAATTGTCAAAGGCCGGGCTTTCGAGGTGATCAAACGACGCTACCTGGGGGAGTTCTCCCTTGGCTGGCTTTGGACCTGAGTTGACATGCACGTACTGTTCGTTTACCCACCCGACTTCGGCGGACAGTAAATCCCGGTCATGTGAGCTGCCCTGTACCCTTCCGCAAAGTGTTCCTTCGTCGCTTGCCGTGACTGCGACGTCCCAAGTTTTGGCGACGTCGCACCCTGTCACCAAAATGAGACCGCCCTCGTATCCCTTGCCCTCCACATAGGCAGCCCATGAGTCATAACTGTCGCGGATGAGGCGCTCGTATGCTTGCGCTAGACCGCTGGCATCCGCACGTTCGGCCGGGAAACGAAGCCACAGGACGGCGGCGCCTCTCTTATTTTTCTGGAACGAAACTTTGCCCTCCAGCACAGAGGTAGCGCTGAAGTGTGGTGAGACATCACCATCGCTAGACAACGGGTGAGACATCATCATCGCTAGTTAGAACAACCTCGTACCTCGCTATTGGCCCATCGAAGGTTGAGGACTGCGAGCAGTACACTCCAGCTTGCAACTCTCTGCCGAGATCGAGGTTACTCGCTTCAATCTCCAGTGGCTCGAAATGGGGTGGCACTCCGCCATCAGGTTGATATCTATGGTCCGCCGGTAAATGCACGTTAAAGAGAGGTATAAATCTCCCATAGAACATGTAGCCGACATCGCCTATGAGAACTCGCCGTATCCGATCCGGCGAGGGCTCCCAGATGGCAGTTCCACAGGAAAGACTGTAGAGCTGCCGGATGTATAGCTCCCAGTAGGGTGGTGACAAGGGCTGCATGACGGAGGAAAGAAAGAAAGAAAGAGGTACTGAACTGGCGGTCTATAGCACCCTTCTTATAGCTTTTCTGCGCCGCGCCGCAGCCACGCACAGAACGTTTTATTGCTGAATTGTGGCACGCGCGCGGCAGTGCACAGACCGTTGTATTGTTTCGCATTGCGTTGTACTAAGGCCGGCGGAGACCCATGATGATGAAGATGACAGCGTCGTGGTCCTTGATGATTGTGTAGATGTGCTCTAGGGGCAAATCCTTGTAACAGAGTGAGTGCGGTACGAAGCATCCAAAAGCGGACAGTTGTAGGAGACAGTGTGAAGCACGGGCGTTGGAGTCGACGTCGTGCCGCCGCCTCGTGGCCGCCTCGTTCTGTAACCACCACGTGGCAGGCTGCAGTGCATCGCAGCGAACTCGTCCGAGTCGTGGACGCCACCGCCGCGCAGCTCGCGCACGCCCTCTCAGACCGCCTGATCCATCGAGGCTCCCTGTAACTGATCTGCACGCACGTCTTGAAGCCAGCGTGCTAGCACTCCAGGCCCGACTCCTCTCTGGTATCCCTGCCTCTGGCAAGTCCACCTTGCCGCGCTCATCGTTGCCACTGCGGCACGTTGGACGCGCCCGCGTACTACTTTGTGTCCTTTGTCCGCGTGATCCTCGAGCCCGTCGCCGCCGACGTGGATGCGGAGCCGATCACCGCGCCCTCACGCGGTGTCCGTTCTCCCCATGCCCCGCATCCTGGTCACCAAGGGCCTGTACACGTTTCTGTCGATCCAGCCGTGGGTGGAGGCGGGCTTGCTGTTGGACGAGCGTTCATGGGTCGAGCTGGGCCTGGAGGAAGGAGTGCAGGCTTGTTAGGCCCCATTAGACAGCGGTGTCGCGAAGGACTTGCACGAGGCGCATTGGAGGGCCGACGAGAATGACATGCCGAGTACGTTTCAGTCGCTCGTTACTGCTATGCAAAGTGATGGCTTATATCTTATAGACGGCCGTTTTATGACTGCCAATCTCCTCGAACCGACGAGGGTCATAGACAGAGTCGAGGATCGTGTCTTAACAGTTGCCGAGCATGCTGGACATCGCGGACTTGCTGGTCGTCCTCGGCAGGCTCTTCTACAGTATGTTTTCCTTACTGCTTGTCACTATGATCGACGCCGATGCTCGCCAATCGCCAATAACCTCTCAATCATATGCTGTATTAACGAGCCGCCGCAAGCAATTTTACTAGATCTAGTACCCTTCATGAAGAGTCTACGTCTAGCACACCCATGCAATAAATATCCTGCAGCCCTGCCCGCACGCAACAAACTGTCGTGCACAAGGCCAGTGCAGCTCGTCGTGTCAGCCCTTACTCTCCCTCACCCCTACAGATGGTGGCTTCGTCACAAACTGCCGCTTGGTGCACGGAAGGCACCATTCAGTTATATGACTCTCGTGGGATGAAGATCAGTGCACATGGTGCCCACCAATTGAAGACGAAGCTCTGCAGATGCCCGTGAGTTGGAATGAGACACACTATAACTGTCAATGCCTAAATTCACATCCTGAGTAGCGACACTGTATGCCGTACGTAGGTGCAGTATCGAACTATGTCCGGACTCGCATGGATCGTGGTGGTGACGTCAACGGGATGCCAGACCGTCTATCCGGCCAACTAGACGATGGGATGAGAGGGCGTTTTCGCATTCTACTGTCTGCAATCCTCAATTAGGTGCACGATAGGTAAGACAGTGCAGCAAATAGGCGCACCTTTCCTGTGCGCACCTTTGCTATTGTTTTCGTTGCTTAACCCCTGTGCAACCGGCGATCATCCTGAGCAAGCGCGCCAGCGTCGGGTATGTCTTCCACAGGCTGTGCTGTCGCCGCAGTATCAACCGACTGCAGCTGAAGAGCGCCTTACAACAGGTTACATCAGTACAATCCGACAAGAAACTATTCACGGGTTAGGTAAACGCGTACGATCGTCAAGGGTCTGTGTCGTAAGCTGATCTTTCGACGGGCCTGGTGGTGGACGACCGTCACGACGCGCGATGCCAGAAGTATGTGGACGGTACAGCACTCTACGCGGCGAATCGAGGTCCAAGGGTTTAAATTCAAACTTGACATCTGAATCCCCATATTCCTGTGTCACACTGTTTTCCTGATAAGCGCCTTGAGGCAGGAGGCGCTGCTCTAGCCTCGCTCTTGGCATGGGTTGATCTTCCCAACGTTCAAATTGTCGACTAGCGCTCAAATAATGTTGCTGAACCTGTTGATGCGGATTATTCCGATATGCGGAAAGGCCCGGCATGACAATGCCAGTTCCTTGCGGCAGCTGAAGGCGCTCTGGCGGCGGCAACCGGACATAACCTAGGCTGGGGCTGGGATGATCTGGGATGGGTTGCGGATGAAGAACGCCAGTTCCTTGCGGCAGCTGAACGCGCCCTCGCCGCGGCCGCAAGACATGGTATGGGATGGGTTGCGGATGAAGAACGGCAGTTTCTTGCGGCACGAGCGGCGGCCCCCGGACGTCATCTGGAATGGGTTGCGTCGTCGCGGACCGCTGCATTCCCGGTTCAGCACGATCCTCGGCTGTTTCAGTCGTCGTCAATGACACTGCCATGTAGCATGCATTGAGAAACGTACAATCCATTTGCATATTCCATCTGGTTAGGACACCTGTCATCAAACACAACAATAAGGACTTGATGGAACTACCAATGAGCAGACAGTGCTGACCGGCAGTGGGTGACATAGAGTCGGAATCTAGAACATGGCATTCGGGAGATGTGTGACCAAGTGAAGCAGCAATACTCTGTGGATCGGGCTCGCATCCAGATTGCTGTGTCCACGATCAATCTGCGGGACAGAGCAAACTAGATCAAGGCATACCTCGAGGTATTGGAACAAATCATCGTCGTGGACGATGGCGAGGTCGACGTCTAGGTTCTGCAATCAAGGTATCAAGCTCGACATAACGAAATTATGGTTCATTCCACACTCACCGTCAATATGTAGTCCTGCAGCGGCGTCCAGAGTGTCGGTTCCTGACGGGAAAGATCATGTCAAGGAAAGGCGGCGCATTCAATAGAATGACAGACCTCGTCATCGAGACCCAATCGCTCGAGCTCCAATTCCCCATCTTCAGAGATAACCCCTGTATTGCCTTCATCGTCACCTTGGTCGGTCGTATCCTTGTGCTCTGCCATTGCAGTGAGGTTCTTCACAAAGAGAATGACTCTGCGCTTCACGTGGTATCCGCGGACAAATACACATTCATTGTAACCAGATTTCATGAGGATCCTCAGCCACTCGGGATCCCCTTCCTCAGGCTCTGTCTGAAATGATGTCAGCAAGTCCGGACTTTCGAGTTGCTCAGACGACGCTACCTGCATGAGTTGGGGAAAATTCCTACTAGCCTGGGTTGGACCCGACCTGCTGCGCACGCCCTGTGCGTTTGACCACTCGATTTTGGCGGATACACCCAGTGAATCCTGTGTAGGTGGACTGAATTGCACCCCTCCGCTAACTCTCCCTTCCTCGCCTGTCAAGACTGCCGCCCCCCAAGCTTTGGCCACGTCGCAGCCTGTCACCAGAATGAGACCAACTTCTTTGACCTTGTGTCCCACCGACTCCGCATGGGCCATCCATGTGTCATAATTTTCGCGGATGTAGTGCTCATATGGTTTCATGAGAACTGCATCCGCACGGTCGGTTGGGAAAGGAAGCGTCAGGATTGCGCCACCTCTCTTAGTTGTCTGGAACGAAACACTGCCTCCAAGCACAGAGGCCATGCTGGAATGTGATGAGGCATCATCATCCGTAATCATGCTAGTACAGCGGCGTACCCCGCTAACTGCCCATCGACTGTGAAGGCACGGACTGACCGCGACCAGTGCGCTCCAGCTTCCAGCTCTCTGCCATGATCGATTTGACTGCTTGCTATCTCCAGCGGCTCGAAATGGGGTGGCACTCCGCCATCAGGTTGAAATCTATGGTCCGCCGGTAAATGCACGTTGAAGAAGGGCCTGAATCTCCCAAAGAACATCTGGCCAACATCGCCTATAAGAACTCGCCGTATCCGATCCGGCGAGGGCTCCCAGATGGCAGTTCCGTTGGCAAGACTGGAGAGTTGGCGGCTGTATAGCTCCTGAGATGACAATGGCGGCGGCATGAAGGAAAGGAGAGAGGTAAAGAAACCAGTGATCTATCAAAGCGCCTTTCTTATAGCTTTGCTGCGGCGCGGCAGTGCACAAACTGTTCTATCGATGAAATGCGATGTAAGCCGAGGAATGATCACGAAGATAGCGAATAGAAGCACTTACGCGAGCAGTTGTGGGAGATAAATATTTCCATGAGGCGATGAACTCTATCATCCTGGTTGCAGAGCTTCATTTCGCATGTGTGGTGTATCTGAAGTTTCTGATGAGAATAAGACAGGCAAACAAACTACGCCCATGCACCTTTGGACCTGAAAGGCACTTTACGTACCGTGAGGAGCGTGGTCAGAAACGGCCCAAAGGCTGTATCCGCGCAGAGTCAAGCTGCCCAGCTCGTCATCTGCACCTGCAGCCTGCGTCCGGTGGTTGCATCGAACCTCCTGTGTCTCACCACGTTGATATGACCGGCGAAACCGGGCGATACGTATACACCAGAGAGGGGGAGCGGAACGGCTCCTATGACTGACCAGTACGGCATCTAGGGACAAGTTTGGATCAGTGACAGAGCGCCGGAATCCGACATCGTGCCCGCCGTGAGCGCCACGGATACAGAAGGATCTTCTGCACTTCCCGCCGATTGGAGTTCGGGCACAACTTCGGATTTTGATGAAGCCAGCAGCTGCAGAGGCACCAGTAGCGAAGAGACCGGCGGCCAGAGCCTTTTCCCCGAGTCAACGAGCATGTAATACTGTCTGTGCAAACTCCTGGCTACCCTTTATAGATATGTGAGCACCAACTCAATTTGCGGCGTACCGGCGATGCGGACGGGCATAAATCAGCAGAATTGAGGAGATTCAGTGGGGAATACCTGATCCTGTTGGGCCGTCACTTCATAGGGGGCCGCACCTAGTGTCAGATGAACGTACTATGATTGAGGAGACGGTACGCTTTCATCGCCGCGCAGTCGTATGACGCGGTCTCACACCGAACTTCGTGCGTTATTGTGGGGAGACACATGAAGCTGACCCAAAGCTGACCTGTTTGGATGACGTTCCTGTGATGTTCCGGGGAGACATTCAGCTTTATGATCCCATTTGACGTTGCAGCGATGGTTAGCATCGCAATCCGTGACGTGACTATGCAGGCAATGCGAGAACCAGGAGGACGGCTTTTCTGGCTGGACTCGGAGGTTCTGTCACCGTGTGTAAACATCACGCAATAACTCACATAAGCAACGTGGCGCAGGCACGGATTATCGTTGGATTATTATCGCGTCAGCTAATCTGCGCATGAGCCAGGCTATTCCAGGCTATTCCTTGATCAATTCTCATGGATTTACGAGCTCCGACTGTCACCGAGCGCGAACTGGCCGTCTTGCTCATACCAACTGAACGCCAGCTTCGACCTGCATCATAGCATGCATAAAGGACCCAGGAATCCCGAGGACAACGAGAGTGGGGGAGCGTCTTCGTAAACGATGACCCAGCAAATTTTCTGCGCCGCTACTACTTCTTTCCGACACGAAACACTGCCAGGGCCTGTGCGGGCAGACAATTCAAGTGCAAGACGAAATACTACTGCACGGTGCTATAGTACACATCACCAAGGATGTGCCAGTGCCACCCTCGTGAGAGCTTCTATACCCTGCGCACGAAATGTATCCAACGAGATTTTCAGCGGCACCGTGCCATCCAGGAACGTCAAGAGCTGCGGGGCCTCCGTCGTGTAGCGTGGCCAGAAGAGGCTCGCACTCGAGTCCCCGCTTGCACCGACGTTCGGGTCGAGGTGCGCGGCGAAGCGGATGAGGTAGTCCGTCATGTCGCTCGGCCCGTATATCATGGCCACGTCCGAGGAGTGGAACTACCCATGGCTTGTTAGACACGACGTTCCATGCAAATTAGTGTCAGCCTTACCGCACCGAGATCAGGAAGGCTCTTCAAGCGCTTGGTCACTGTATACGCGTCGAGTCAGCACCCGACCGGAAACAGGCAAAAAACCCGCACAATATGAGAAGACAGGCTGCTTTTTCGCGCGCTGCTGGAGGAGAAGTCGGCGTGGCGACTGCAAGGCGAGGTCGCCTATAAGTGCTGCGAGGCGCTTGAACTGCGGCGTCACAGCGTTAAGCGTGCACGTGTTGAACGGCGAGCCCTGCGTCGTGTCGTTCGGATACAGGGTCAGGAGCGTGTCGATATCCGCGCTGGGAGCACCCTTGAGGTAATTCGTTGCGAGGTAGGTGCGCACATCCTCATCGGTGCTGCGCGCGCATCAGCTCCGCGGGGCGAGCGACGTGAAGAGACGCGCGTACGTTAGGTTTGTTGTCGAGAGGGAGAAGAAGGTACCCTCGTCGTCACAGTCCCCTGATGACTTGTTAGCGCCTCATTTCGGCCACATTGTGGGCGACATCACCTGTCACAAATGGCACTTTGGCAACGCTGCCTTGTAGCACTAGCTTCTGTGGATCGTCTGTTAAGAATTTACCGTCCACGCGCGGCTGCCACGCCACGTTCAAAGACTGCACCAAACCGCTCCTCGTCAAGACTGATTGACACCTTCACCTAATGTAACGTACCTGGAAAGCAAAGAAATTGGGCGAAGCATTGATCGCCGTACGCAGTTTGTCAAGTGGTGCCTCCCGCAAGCACTGAAGTGTATCGTTTGCAGCCGCACAGCCCACGTTCGCAACGAGAGCGTCATAGTAAGGCTGGCCTTCCGCGATCGGCACAGTCGAGAACGGCGAGCCGCTTTGCATGAACGCGCCACGGAATAGGCCTTCAGAGTCCCCGCCATTCGTGACTAGATGCAGTCCGACGGAGATCGCACCCGCACTTTCTCCCCAGCTGATGTTAAGGGTTAGGACTAGACTCTGCCGTCGATGTGAGCTGAATGACTTGCATTGTCACTTTGCTGGGGTCACCGCCGAATGCGTGTATGTATTTCTGGATCCACCGCAAAGCGAGTCGCTCTGTCACCGTAAGTTAGCAACGAGCGCGGCTGGTGTGAATGGAGACTACGCACGATCCTGGAGGCCGAGATTGCCGACACCAGCCTTTTGAGCCTCGACGCCACCAAGGAAACCCAGAGCTAACAAAGCAGATGTCAGCGTCCGTCGCAGACTGCACACAGGGCACTCATGTATGCATACCTGTAAGGCTACATTACGGGTGTATGGTAGGTCAGATGTACACCGTGTCGCAAAGAGAAGGATGCTATGCACCGATAATTCATGCTGACGTAGATGACGGGCTGGCCTAATTGAATTGATCGCTCGACGATGACTGAGCCATTGTTACTGCAGGAAAGAGCTCTTCACAGACGTTGCGACTCGTGAATGCATGAGATGCATACCCGTCGGGTGCCCCGGTCTCAAATCCACCTCCGAATATCCACTAAGCATCGCAGTGAGTACACCAAATAATTGGTATATTAGTGCACGCACAACAAGGACCGGTAATTTTGCGCTCTCTGTAGCGCTCGCCGGCTTCACGACGTTGATCGACAGGCCTTCATACCTGCATCAGTGATTCTTCGCGCACTGAAAAAGAGACGGCATACGTACAGTCTTCACTGTCCACGAGCGGCGCACCGCCTCCCCCGCTGGCAAGGAACTGCAGGGTCACAGGCGACAAACCCGCCGGAATCGGCATCTGTGCCGACTGTTGGATACATGCGGGCCCAAACGCCGACGCATTATGCACGCCCGTGTACGGCGCGTTGGGCAGCGGGAGGCGCAGGCGAAGGTCGCCAACACTGGCGGAAACGCGGGATGAGTGACACGGGCTGGTTGGGAGAGCGGGGCGCGTACGGGGGCAGGGCGAACGGGATGCCGAGGAACTGTGTGACCACCCCGGACGCGTTGCCGATGAACGTTGCGCGGTCGAGATGGACAGACGGGGGAGCCTGGCTGCTTGCCAGTGAACCGGCTGCGACCGCCACGAAGGTGAGAGTCACAACCCGGGGAGGAAACATGGCGCGAAAGTGGTAGAGGGAGAAATGACAGCGGGAAAGGAGGGCGTGCGGAATTCGACTCGGCTTCCTGACAGGCATATATGAGGAATTCCTGTGTACCGGGACGTCTCAGCATGAAGGCGTGGTAGTCAGCTAGCTCGAGACTTGGCTGTGCGCGGGCGAAGAGAATCAAAGACGCAAGAATAACCGCTGCTCGTGGAAAGACGTAGCTGACTTTGACAGATGATATCAGCCGCCGCACAACTACCGGTCGACGCACGACGTTTGGAGCGCTAGAGCCTAGACGGGGAAAGAGCATGACGATGTAGACCCTCCTAGCCTTCGTAGCACCGTAGCACTGTGTAGTAACGGTCAACGCATGACGCACAGGGAGCGCTAGCTGGGCGGTCGGAAAGTATGGCAAGCCCCGTAGCTGACTTCGTTGGCTAATGATAGTATAAGACGTGAGTCCGCTGCCGATGGTCACCGCAAGAAGTTTGTTCAACTTTTGTTCGGGGCGCTTCGCGCCGGGCTTGCATGCCAGAGAAGCTGCCCGAACTAGCGTAACGTCACGGTCAGCCAGAGGTGCTTTTACACAAGTTGAGAATTGGCTCCGCGAAGTCTTGTTAGGATATTGCTGTGGATGTCTGCAACCTCCGCGGAATACCTGGCAGAGTCTGAGGTGAGGGTGAGCCGCAGGACAGTTTGGCAGCCGAGTCGCAGACTCACAGCACCCAACATGCCGGGCACCCACTAATTAGACTCCAAGATGCTACCCACGAGAAGCTCGTCCTGACTTGTGTCCAGCAGTCTTCCGACGTGCGCGGGATACACCACGCATATAACCTTCCCTTGCCTTGGACGTGCGCGGCCAACAACGTCTTATGACCCGAAGTAACGGCGTTTGCTGTGATATGCAGAGTAAGGGTGTTGAATTGCTACGATGCTTGTGCGGGGCTGGGACATTCATTGGGTGAGTTCAAGCCTCAGGGATGTCGACGTCGATGATGAGTTCGGCCGGGCCGGACTCGTACCAAATGGTGATTTCTTGGACCAACGATCCTAGCCGCCACCATCAACAAAGGCCATAGCTTCAATCAATAGATCATGGAGTCCTACTGCACAGCGTCGCGTTGCAACAAATGCCCCATCAAAGCGCATCATAAGACGATCGCACTCTCAGCAACAGCGAATGTATCCCCCTCCGGGAGGCGCATATCACACGGTAATATCAGGCAGGGCCATCCGGCGATGCTATTGCACAGGCGCGTATGCGGCGTTGTATGAAAAAAAGGTCGAGTAACAAATGGCAAGAGATCACAACCAAATGCAATAAAGAAATATCAAAGTGAAGCAAGCGTCCGAGCAGCACGCAAGGGTAAGTACGGCGGGCGAATCCTGAAACGAATATTGTAAGCTATTCTACGAAGGTCGAGTAAAGATGGTATAACATCAAGAGGATGTCCGAGTCCGAACTACGGGGGGTTTTACAACGCGAGGAACGCAGCGAAGACAGCAACGAGCGCAACGGCGACGCGCGGCGACGCAATTGCACCCGCGCCGTTGGGCTTGTTGGCCGCGGACACGGGCGATGCGGACGCCGCTGCGGACGAGACGGGTGCGGACGAGGCCGGGGCAGACGACGAGGCTGCGGGCGCTGCGGCGGCGTTGTTCGACGCCGAGAGCGCGGCGACGTCCGAGGGGATCATGAGGGCGTTGTTCGCGGCGGCGCTCATGTCGACCGTGCCGTCCGACTTGATCACCTCGGGGTTCTGGCCGAGGAACGAGCGCGTGTACAGGATGTTCTCAGCAACCAGGGAGTGCGACCAGTCGGGCATCGAGCTCATGTCGATGTTCGAGCCCCACGAGGACGCGGCAGCGTTGTTCGAGGTCGCGTTGTTGGCATACGAGAGGGCGGCGGACGTCGAGGAGCTGTTGGACGCAATGGAGGGGATGGCAGCAGACGCGGCGCCGAGGGCGTTGGGCGGGTTGATGATACCGAACATGCCCTTCTGGCAATGGGTGGGGGTGCCGCAGTAGAAGAACGTCGGGTTCGTGTCGTTGACAACCTGGGTGAAGACGAAGGACAGGTTGTGCGTGCCGGAAGCGAAAGGCGCGTCGGAGGTCTTGTTGCAGATGCTGAGCTGCGAGGACTTCGTCACGGTGTGATCGTTTCCACCCCAGATGAACTTGATCGTGTCGCCGACGGACGCGTTGGTCGCGAAGGGCACATAGCGCAGGACACCCTGGGTGGGGGCGACCCAGACGGTGTGCGTGGCACCGGTGCCGTAGCTGCCCTCAGACGAGGCCGTGGAGGTGGCAATGTACGCGGACGAGGGCGAGCCGAAGTTCGCAACGCATTCTAAAGCAGTAAAAGGTCAGCTTCAATGCACACAGGCGGACGAACAAGGCGACGCACGCTGCACGCAGCTGTCGTAGCCGGAGCCACCCCAGTTTGACGAACCGGAACCGTAGCTGTTGTAGGATGACGAAGACGACGTGTACGAAGGGGACCACGACGAGGACGTCGACGAGCTCGAATACGAGTTGTCGTACGTGCTGGTGTACGATTTGTCATCGCTGCTGCTGTCGTAGCTGTTGCTGTCGTAGCTGTTGCTATCGTAGCTGTTGCTGCCGTAGCTGGAGCCGTAGGAATCGTCGCTGGAGCCGTAGCTGCTGCCGGAGCCGTAGTTGCTGGAGCCGTAGCTGCTGCCGTAGTTGTTGGACGTCTGGGACCCGTACGAGGACGTGGAGGTCGCCCTGATGGAACAAAAAATGTGAATAGCTGTCCCAAGCTGCAAGAAGCCCAGGTACGCACGTAGCAGTGTCGGACAACGGGGTGCCGAACGGGGCGGACACGGCGACCTCGCCGAGGTCGTTGTCGGGCATGGGGGAGGCGGAGACTACGCTCGCGAAAAGGGCGGCAGCGCCGAAGAGGGAAGAGATGGCGACCATTGTAGAAAAAGATTACGAATCAGGAAAAAAAAAAACCCGTCGAGGTGTGTGTTGGGTGAGCGAGCGATGATATTCCTCCCAGGGAATGCAAAGTAGGTTGACTCTATCAAAGAGGGTGATCTGGATGGGTGTGAGTGTGCTGGGCGCGCCGTGCAGGGACTGGGGACTGACCTCGAGAAAACGAAAAGAGAGCAAGTCGATGATCCACTCGACTAAGATGAGAAAGGGAAGAAGAAGAGGGGGGGAGGAAGTGCAGCGGAGGGAAGGCGGCGCTGGGTTAAGAAGGGCGGGCGAGCGGGGGTTGAAAATGCTGACACGGGAGGACGGCGCCTTGACGACGGGAACAGAGAAAGATCGTGATGGCGCCCCTTGGCAACCCCAGCCAATCACACTCAGCCCAGGGCGGTCATGTCGGCCTCTCCACGCAACGCTTCGGCTCCCTCCTCTTCCTATTCACCTTCGCGACCAAATATCAGAACCCCGTCGTCACTCTCATAGATCATCGTCCAATACTCGTCCCGGAAATAGCTCACTTTGTACTCTACACCCAATGGGAAACAACGACACTCGGGGCTGGGCGTGGCCGTACGTACACAGAATCCACCGCATATCTGCCGCAATGTAAACACGCACGTATCCAACCCGGCCTCAATATCGCTGCTGCACCCCAGCACGCACAGGCCGCGATGGCAGGCCCACACGCGGCGGCGCACGACGCGACGTCTCTGCAGGTGCAGGCGCTGCAGCCCGTGGCGCATAATCCTCCTGCTCCTCGACCGCCGCCCCACCCCGCTGCAGCGCTCCGCGCTTCGCATCGCGCAGCGCTTTCAGCCGGTCCGTAGCGCGCGATGGCCCCGCGGTCGCTTCTTCGACGACCGCGCGCATACGCGGGGCAGACGTAGCCGCAGGCTTCGCCGCGTTCGCGGCCGCCGCCTCGTAGATGTCCTTGAGGCCCCGACTGCGCGGGGCGGGCGCATCCGCCGGGGCACGGTCGCGGCCGCGATCATCGAAGTCGTCCGACGGGCGCCGCGTTGCGGCACGGCGCGCCCCGCGCTCGTTGGCGTCGAAAAGCCAATCCGGGAGGTCCGACGGGTCCCGCGCCTTCTCCAGGTGGTACGCCTTCATGGCACGCGTGAGGCGCGACTCCTGCCCCGGGGGCGTTTCTGCGTGAGCCGTCAGTACAAATGTGAAATTCCCAGGCAATGGACCGTACGTTCGCCGGAGTACGTCGTAATATTGGAAGCCCACGCCTTGCTCACATTGATGGTCATGCTGCTCGCCGCCGCCGCCACACGGGTCCACAAGGATGAGCCGTGGCCAGGCTCCATCGGCTCTTCGTCCTGCTCATACTGCTCTTCCTGATCTGAAACAAGCACCGCAAACGTCAGCCCAGCGCGCCGCAGACAGCGCACATCAGATACTCACATGTCTCCGGCGACGCCGTGCGCCGCCCCATGCCCTTGGTGCGCTCGCGGCCACGCGGCTCCGGCGCGTCCTCCCAGCTCGTGCGCGCGGACGACGCCTTCATGCGCGAAAGAAACGAGGCATCCGAGGCGGACGACGCATTCGACAGCGACGACGCATCCGAGCGGCGCCCGCCCCTGTCGTACGAGCGCACGCCTGCGTCCTCGCTCCTGCGCGAGACGGGCAGCGGCGGGCGCGCGGGGGCGCTAGAGCGTGGCACGGACTGCGCGGGGATGCTCGCGAGGGAGCGCTGGGGGCGGATCGTGCGCGGCGCGGAGGACGCTGACGAGGAGGGGTTCGATGGGAGCGGTGGGCGGGCGCTCGAGGACGAGTAGGACGACGAGTCGGCGGGGCGGTCGCGCCCCACGGAGCGGGAGCGCGGGCCCGTGGGGAGCCCGCCCGCGGAGGGGCGGGGACGGCTGCCTGCGCTGCGGAGGGAGCTCATGCAGTGAGATGGCTGAGATGGTGTCTCGGGGGGTAGGGTGGGGATCGGGCGAGGGGGCGAGTAGATCTCTAGGCCGGCTAGATTGGATGAGCCAGAAACTAGGAATTAGGTTAAGTTAGGCTGAAAGAAGATCCACAGGCCAGCTGCGTGGAATAAAATACGGGAGGCAGGGCGGCGAGGGGAGATGGGAGGGAGGGAGAGGGGAGGAGGGAGGGAAAGAGTCGCGAGGGCCAACTGTCGTCGGCCGTGCGCACGGCGACCGGCGACCGCGGCCTGCAATTGTCCTGCGCCGGCCCGGTTTGGGCGTGCAGCGGCCGTGGCATCACCGTCGACGACGTGCACACGCGGCGCGCAAGTCTGCCTCGCTGACAGCGTGGCCAGTGTCCGACACGTTTGAGCACCAGCGACCGCGGACGTTTTGCAGGTTGCTCACTTGCTGGCGAGAGTCCCGGTGGCTATAGCCAAGGTACGTCGCGATCAAAATGGTCCCGGTGCACACCGACCTGAAAGTCTAGGTCCCAACCTCGATGGCCACAGGAACTTCCGCTGTCGCGCTTACAGCGGCACCCTTCTCATCCTGGACATGCGTGGACACCTCGCAACCCAGCACACGGGGCACCAATAGCGTCTGGCGGGCTCATATGCGCATCAAATGGAGCGTCTCACCACGGCTGATGCCCATCCAAGCGCCATAATGCAGATGCCCGCAGAACCCCTCTGCGACACCGCAGTGAGGAACCGTCCTCATCATCATCATGGCGCCGGCATCACAGATCAATCAGTGCGCGGGGCCCGTATGTGTATGCAGTGCTCGCCGCGCTCCAAATAATTGAGCATCCCGTCGACGCGACGGTGTCGGGGACTCAGAAGAGTCGGCTGCTGTCCTGACTCCGATATCAACGAGGTGGGTCTTTGTTAGATCGAATACAATTCGAGCGTTTCCGGCGGCAGGCTGACATCCGGGGGATCACGATTCGCATCGCTCGGCAGAAGCGGCTCGCGTCACTATATTCCCAGTGTTTACACAGCGCAGCATCGAAGGAGTTCGTAAGTGATGACAGGGATCTTGGCAATCACTTTGTGCGTATAAAAATAACACCTGCTATGTGGCGATCCCGGCGGGGACGAACTAGTGCGTACTTGCCAAGGATCAGCCTAGGACAGACACCACTGCAGCTCATGATCGGACTATCGTCATCAAGAAACCACTGCTGCAGCTGGCAACACTTCAGTCCCGACTGAATGTAAGTACCTGTGCGCGCGTCTTATCCGCGACAACCGCTTTGATGGACCTTCCGAAAGATGCGATGTGCATATCTTTGACAGGTTCCACGTCGAGCCACCGAGAGGCTAGGCCTGGCCACGAAGCTCGCTCGAATCACCGAATTTGATCGGCAAATACAGACATGGGAGACCATGGGTAGTACCTCTGATTGGCCCATGTCGGCGCGTCGTAATGGATTGGTTGCGGGCGTTTACAATGGTTGCATAGATAGTTATCCCCGCAACTAGCCCTTGGGGATGTTCAGATAAAGCACATCCAATGCACTAGAATGCACTCCAGCTGCTCACTGGATGAATTTTTTCCCTAACGCATCTGGCTCGTCGATCGCCTTCCACCAGTACCAGCCAGTACATCCGGATTCCGAGCCGCCGATTGGTGAGTCTGGGCAAGGCCCATCATGACTGGCATCAGCTGAGATGCCTCCGTCATTTCCCGTAGACTGGTTACCGAGCGCGTGAGAGTCGAGTCTTCACGATAAGCAAGCTGTTATTACCGTAAGACTAATTGCTTTGTGGCTCGCCGCTGCTTTCCCGGAACGATGTAGGCTTCCACGCACAGTGAAGTTCGAGGCACAAGCGCTTCAGACTCAAGAGCCGCTAAAGGGGCAGCTGAGGCGGGGGAGCAGAGATCACGAGCAGAGCTGCTGATATATAAGCCCTGGAGAGAAGGAGGCTTTAGCTCGCTCGCTGAGGGAGCGGTGCCATGCCGCGGATAGTCGGACGAAGTATTAGACCGCCCAGTCAATACGAAGGCTATGCGTCGCTCCAGAGAAGTCATTTCAGGTATCCCAGACGTCCTAGTCAAGCGAACGTATGTATGGAGCTTACGGGGAGACTCTCTGGTAGAGTTCCGAGAAGGTGGCACAGGTTCAAGCGCGACTTTCGTTGTTGTGGCTTGTTGAAATCGCAAGCCGTTGGTCAATATACACAAACAACGCTCGGTTTCTCGTACTTACAGGTTCAATCGCGACGGCGCTGGTTCTCGGACCGTTCCAGGTATTCCTATTTTGCCGCGCATTCTTGACTTTTTCTTATACGTCGCAGACCATGGCTCTCGCGCTGTACGCACGCATGCACACAGATAGGACTTTCTTCCCAGTGTCGTGGTGTGGCAGGAAATTCTTCACGGCCTCTCGCGTCCTCAACAGGCCTTCCCCGAATCCCTCCTATAAGATTCAGACACTCGACCCCTCTAAACTTCTCCCCTCCGACTTCGTGGATTTCTCCGGACGTCACAAGGTCAACTACACCGCACAGCTCGCAGACAACCAGCAGATTCGCCGGATTAAAGCGCTCTCCTACGTGTACGTCACAGGGAACGACTCCGACTTTCCGCCCGGCACGCGCGGCTTTCTCTACTTCCACGCGCCGTCGCGCGAGGTGCGCTTCCGCCTCGCCAGCAACGACCCGCGCCGCTTCGCGGAGGGCACGGACCTCGTGAGCCCCAATGGCGAGCCGTGGCGCGTCCGGGCCAGCGTGCTCGCCCACCGGTCGCGCGCATCGGGCCTCCGCGCGCTGCTCGTGCAAGACGGGCTCCTCACGGAGGAGCAGGTCGCGCAGCTCCCGGAGTTGACAGCGCACGGTGCGCGGTTCCATGAGCAGCGCGAGCACATGCGCCGCGTGACGCGGCTGGGCGACACGTTCTCGGTCAGCTTTGCCTTGAAACGCGTGAACTTGGTAGTTGGGCCGGATGAGCATACGGAGACCGTGAGGTGGGAGAGCCCTTTCAGGCAGACCTTGCAGAGGCAGGACTCTGGTGCGCCGTGACCTCTTGCGAGATCTCATTATGACTGATGCTCCAGACTAGGCCACGCAGTGCTCTCCTTTGAGCGCTCACCACTTCCTGAGCATCACGGTCGACGTGTGCTCGTTTTGCTTGTGCATCACGTATCAGGAGAAGCCCGAGTCCTCCCCGAAACGGGGGCCTTTCCGGAATACAAGTTGGAGAAGGGGAAACTGGTCTATCGGCCTGGGCATTACAAGAAGCCAGGGAGGCCCCCCAGCCCGTGGACGTATAATCTTGACGTCAAGGTGCGGCAATCTGCCCTGACGTACAAAACTCTCCTTGACCTGTGGGACCACGGCGATGTTGACAATGCACGCGATGTGTAAGGTTGGTTGATCCCGGCAATGGTTTCCAAAGTACAGCGCTGATGTGTTTTAGGACGCCATAGCGAGCAATTAATAGCATTGTTTTATGATTTGTCGCGACATATCCATGGAGGGGGACGTCAACGCGCGGCACCCACCGGCGCTACCCTCCTTTCCTCCCCTACCTGTACGCACCTTTTCGAGCCATTCTCAAACGCCCATGCTCGCAACTTTCAGCCAGCCTATCCTTGCACGTCCTGTTGGTTTCGAAGGAAAGCAGTTTCAGGTGTACCTGTGATGCTCTGATTTCAATAGCAGGCAATCGAAGGCTTGTGTTTCAGCAAAGGCCTCTATGCGGCACTGGTAGGATCCCCCTCAGTGCTTGCTGGGGCCTGGAAGTGTCAATTGACAAGTTGCGCGCGGCGATTAACGGCGCCGAATAATTCATGTTCCAGGTGTGCATATCTTGCAACATTCCAGAGGGAATCAGATCAAACAGTTTCCGTGACAGCGTTATTTCGGGTCGACAGCCCCATCGCTATTCGCAACACAGTGTCCTACCTCGGCGAACTACTTCAAGGAAGTCCCCGGGCATTTGTCGACGAGGTCCTGAACAGTGCCCGAACGACATGGTGCAGGGATCGCCGTTCGACACTGGCGAACAAAACGCCGTGACTACGCTGTTCAACCGCCTCGCGGCGCTCGCTTTCTGACCACGCGCGTGAGGAGCGTTCCTTCCTCTGCACTTGCGTCTTTGGCAATTCTCCCAGGATCTTCTCGTCGTCACTCGTCGCAGGATTACAGACGGTCTTGGCGATGAATCGAAGCACCAACATGACAGGTCGACAACTTCTTCGCGCTCGTGCAGAGCGCAATCAAACGCGCTCGTGCAGAGCGCAATCAAACGCGCGAACATCAGCTTGAACTATGATAGCGTCAGACGGGCAAGATGATCGCCCTGGGAAGCAGGCAGTTGAAACGATGTCCAGCAGAGCTTACGCACTATAGCCCACGTTGTATCGTCATATTCACCGTAACAGCATCGCAATCCACAGCCTCATGACAGGCCTCAAGCGGGTATCGTGGCGTCACGGCACAAATTTCAGCTTGAAGTATTATCCCATCCGCACTAAGATACATTGGAGAATTGTTCCCGAACAGATATCGCTACATTGAAAGACCTGAGGGCATGGCTAGAGCACGGTAGTATCATGAGAGGATATGCTTCAACGGGCTGGTTATTCTATGCAGGCCCGTTCTCGGCCGGAGAGAATTATAATGCTGCCAAGCGGTCAGCAGCAGCCTCCAGCGGGAACCGAAACAAAAATACGCACCTCGCCCAGCCCGTACATCCTGCGATGATAGCTGATCCGCACCGCCTTCTGCTCCTTGATATTGTCCATCTTCGGCTCCCCGTGCGGATCGTGCACGACTATTGGCGGCTGCCCGCCCTGCACAACGTGGATGGGGACGTTGAACGCGCGGCTGAGCGCGAGGATCTCCGGCTCGCCACCCCAAACGCCCGTGTCGCGGATTGTCGCGCAGTAATGGCCGAACTCGTCCGGACGCATCAGGCCGCCGTCGCCCGCGCCTGCGCCGTCCTCGCCGGTCACCGACGGGAGGAACGGCATGAAGTCGTCCGGGTGCGCGAGCATGTAGTTTGCCGCTGCATGGCGCACGGTCGCGTAGTGCGACTCCGCGGCGGGGAGAAGAGAGAGTAGGGTGAGCTGGTCCGCGATGGCGGCGAAAAGGCAATGCCCGTCAGGGCTGATCTGCGCGTGGGTGAGCATGCGAGCAGCGGGAGATGAGAGAGATGACGCGGACTTCGTAGATGTCGAGGCTCAGGTCGTCGCATATGCGGTTGATGGCCTTCTCCTCGTCCTTCGCCTCGCGCTCCAGCCGGGCATCTGCCTCTTCGTCAATGGGGGACTGCTGTGCGGCAAGCGCAGCCGCCTTTTTGGCCTATGGATGGAATGCGCTCAATCGTACGTACTGGCTTTAGAGGGCACCCAGCGTACCTGCCGTGCTTTGAACCGGCTCTTGCTGTCCGACTTGCCCGATCGCTCCTCCTGTGCGACGACCTGGTCCACCTTCATGTCTTGGAGCATGGCAGCAGACTCCTGCTGAACAGATTGGTCGCGCGAGTCAAGGTGCGCGAGGAGGTCATCCATGAGCTCTGCGTCGTCTGCGCTCTGAGGCGGCGGCGGTGAGGAGGCAGGTGGTGAAATCAGTTGCTTGAGTTTATTCTTCTTTGAGCCCATGTTGACTGTGTGTTGTATCGTCCTGAGAGCGCAAAGATTGTGAAGGAAGAGTTCTAAGGCGAAGACAGAGGGCAATGGGCTGTAGGAGCAAGAGGCGGCCCATGACGCGCACCACGTTGCCGAAGTGGACTCTCTCAATCGCATCAGGTGATCCACCCAGTTCTCCAGTGGCACTGAAGGCATTCAAGTTCACAGTGCGATGTTCCATTCGCGAATGTGCATTCTCTAGACTCTGGCACATCTCCTTCCTCGATACAGCAAATAAAATGTCCTCCATCCGAAATCATCAGCAACTAAGATCAAAACAGCGGATCCTCGTCCGCGCGCCTCGTCCCCGCAGGTCTCGGTCCATCCACCGCATACCCCCCAAAGGCGCTGTCCAAGCTCGCATACGGGTCTGCGACCGCGCTCGCCGCCGGCCGTGCCTTGCTGTCCTCCTCCGTCTCGTCGTCGTCCCCACCGTGCACGCTCTCTTCGCCATCCTCACCGTCCAAGTCGAGCAGATTCCCGGGTGATGTAGCCTCGTCGGGAAGCGGAGGCGGCGGCTTGTTCGAGGCAGACGGCTCGATAGGCCCGGGGCCCGAGACGACGACGGGCCCTGTGGGCGGCTGCACGCGCTGTATAGGCACGAGCACCTGCCGCGAGTGTGCGTTCAACGCCGGGGTGTCGGTCAGCGCTTTGCCCGCGGCATTGCGGATGAACGTCTGCAGACGCGTGCTTGATTTATGGTT
Source organism: Auriscalpium orientale (assembly GCA_019915035.1). Taxonomy (NCBI): domain Eukaryota; kingdom Fungi; phylum Basidiomycota; class Agaricomycetes; order Russulales; family Auriscalpiaceae; genus Auriscalpium; species Auriscalpium orientale. Next base: position 353,177 of record JAHLMH010000006.1, read on the forward strand.
TCAGGGGGATGCAATGTCAATGACGCACCTCCGGGTTCTTGTGGTATATGCTGCCCAGCGTCCCCGTGTGCAGCAGGAGCTGGTCCAGAGCGCCCCGGTCCATGCGATCCGCATCGGTTGTGATCGGGGGCTTCTCCGCCAGCACAATCTCCCCTGCGACGGCTGGATTGATGGCAAGCAGCCGCCAGTACATGAATCCGCGATCGCGCAAGTCCGGGTTGTCGACCTCCTCCGTTGTCCACTTCAGGACCTTGTGCACCAGCGCCTTGACAGAGTCTGACGAAGACTTGAAGATGAACAATTTCACTGCGGCTGTCACCAATGCCAATTGCACCTGTGTGTCGTTGGTCTGGAAATCGAGGTTGAGTACTTTTGAAGAACTCACCTCCGTTGATTCCTCTAGGAAGTTGTACGTCAAGTCATCCATTAGCTCATCGGCGTTGTCGATTCGGTTCGCAAACTGCCCGATGATCCATATCATGGCCGCCTTCGCCTCAGGCTCGTCAAGTGCATCCAGGTTCTCGCAGAGCGTCGGTATGATACCCTCGTACTTGCCAGGATAACGTCGGAAGATGTCTTTAATGACGATGATCGCCTCCTGTACAACGTAGCTGACTTTGGTGTCGATTAGGCTTAGCAGCGACTTGATGCAAGCGTCGGCGGTGCCCTCCACTTTGATTGCGAGGCGCCCTATTGACCTGACGGACTTGCGCACAAAATCGATGTCCACCTCGGAGGCATACCTAAAAATAGACAACTCATTGGATAAAGTATCGATGGTGATCAGACATAGTACCCACTCTTCGAGCTCTGCAAGGACCTCCTTGACGTTATCCTCGCTCGCTAGGCGGTACATGATCTCAAGTTTCGCCAACTTGACGTACACTGGATCATTGTACTTGCAGAAAAAGACTTTCACGTCGTTCTTCAAGACAGCCGGCCGCCGTTGGATAATCAGAAGGATATTCCGCAATGCCACATACTGTACTTCCGGACCAGAGGACAACATAGTTACTGACATTACATATTGCATACAATCAGTACGACAGACAGCCAGCGCAGGTATTCGCATCCTCACCTAATGGAGGGCCCATCTTCTTGCAGATGTAGTCGATGAGGGTTCGGTTGTCCATATAATTCATCAGGTAGAGGAGGAGTTTGATAGTGGTGAGCACAACCGCCGAATTCGCATGCTGCAGTTGTTGCACCACACGTTCGCCCATTAGCTCTGCATCCGCGTGACTCTCTGGAACATATCGCATCAGGGAGTCGAGGATGTATATCTGTCCCCATTCGGAGCTCTCCCCGAGTGCCGTGAGCAGTTTGTTTGCGACAGTAAGATTTAGCTTGAAGATGACGCCGTCCGGCCGGTCGCCAATCTCGGAGAGCGCGGCGACGGCGTTCGCGACAACTGTTGCGTTGCTGTCGACCATCAGGTCGCGCAGCAGCTCGACGAAGCCGTGCCGCTCGGCCTTGCGCGGGTCCGCCGCATAGAGCTTCGCGACGCAAATGGCGGCTGTTTTGCGCACGTACGCGTCGCGATCCTTAAGGTGGTGGCGGAGCTGGTCGGTGAGGCTGTCAATGACGACGGGGATAGGGATGTAGGACATGGTGCGGATCGCGAGCGCGCGGATGAGTGGGTTGCGGTCATTGCAGTCCTAGGGCTGGTAAGCGGAGTGCACTGTCACACCGCTAGGGAGGAGCACAAGTACCTGGAGGAAACTGGGAATGACGAGGTGTATTTGGTCGGCCTTCGCACGACCATAGTACACGAGGAAGAGGTAGACCACTGCTCTGTGTCAGGCAGTCGGGTACAGAGCTAAGCGGCGCACGCACTCTTCTTGATCTCCAACAGAGGTGTCCCGAGACATTGTACCACGTCCGTGAACAACGCAGACACTTGAAATGAGGGCGATGAGCACGGCACGAAGGGGACGCATGCACAACAGAGGCGGACGGACTGTCGTTGCCCATGGTAATGTTCGCCACGATCTTCTTCAGCACGGTCTTGCGCTTCGTGAACTTCTTATCCTTCGTCTCGGCGGCCTGCAGCTCCGCACGAAACTCCTGCGAGGCGCATCGCGTTCCGGTCAGACAGACTTGTCGGTCGGCGCGACTTGGCTCGGCACACGCACCTGAATCTTGCCGCGCGTGAAGAACTTGGCATCTTGGCCTTGGCCGCTCATGGATGCAGCTGCAGAGTGCGATTTGGTGTAGCTGGGGCGGGGCCGGGCTCGGGGTTGGTCGGTGAGTACGTATGTGAGCGCTACCTCCGAGTCTGAGTCTCAGGCCGCGCGTGATGACATCGCCTCTTCACAGGCTTCCGTCGACATCGCCGCACCCCTCATACATATCTCAAGCAATCCTCAACTCACTCGTTTTGAGGTGGCTAGCGAACTTACTGTGGTATCTTTCGGAGGAGTATGCCGTCCCACTGCTCACCGACCGTGAAGCCCATGCATCGGGTGTCGCTCGAGCCTGCCGTGCTTGAGCACGTCAATTCTTTCCTCAAAGCCCTCAAAAGTCCTCTCCGCGGTCTCACGTCCACGTTCACGCATGTCTCCGGCGAGCTGGCATTATTGGAGCGCCTGTACTACAAGGGCAAGAACCAACACCGCTCAGCTCTGTTCTGGCAGCGTGTATCGGAGACGAGGAAGTATGGCCAGCGTTTGCAGGGACTGAACGTGCTGACGCTGTTGGAGAATCTACGCGCTTCGTTCTACGGGGAACGGGAATCCGTCAAGTGAGTCGTTTTTGTATTTCGTGTTTTCGTGCAGCTGAACTGGGGCGCTAGTGCGAAGGTGCTCAAGGGAGCATGGTCACACTATCCCGACGCATCTTATCTGAGGAATGTCCTGAAGACTTTAAAGACGACTACACTGCTGCTCGAGAAGGTGCGCTGGTATCACGGAGAAAAATAGGATGGCAGTTGATGTTTCCGCAGATGCACGAACGCCTCCTGGCGACCTACGAGTACGCCATGCATTACGTCCTTCAAGTCGATCGACTCACCAGCGCAGGTTTTTCACCCTTGTCATGCGGAGCGGCGCGTTCCTCTCGCTCATTTTGACGCTGGTCGCACTCGTATCGAAACTCGACCAACTTGTGCTCGATGCGCTGACCGTCCTTCCGCCCGTGCATCGCGACTGCCACAGTCTTCTCCTAGCTCTGCATGTAAGAATATTTCTCTATGCGCACGGACGACGCAAAAATGCTAATAGTGACCTTCAAGCCTCAACAATCTGGCAAAGGGAAAGGCATGGCGATACCGCGCACCGTACTCCAACCACCGGAAGTGCGAGCTCCCTCTGACACTGCCCTGGTGGATGAGGATCTCGGTCAAACAATTGAGCGGCGGAGCGCGCCAGCTCCGCCTGCCACTGGCGCGGAAGGTGTGATGCCATGATTTCCACGTCGTGATTGGCTTAATCTGACGGTGTTGTGCTAAGCATCGGCGACGGTCCAACCTATTTTTGCGGCTCCGCCTTCTATTGCTCTCCGCGCGCAGGACGTCATCTCGAATGCAGTCTTCGACCCGGCGGCCTCTGCCTCCATAGAAAGGCCACCCGTCGCCGCTGTAATTGTGAAGAAGACTTCCACGGTTCCCAGCACGAAGCCATCAGCAGACAAGAAGCCAAAGAAGAAACCGAAGCAACGGCGGGACGAGATTGACGATATCTTCTCTTGATGAGCAGATATCCTGCTCATGCAAGACCTTGTCGGGCTCAGTGGATATGATTTCACGCATTGTTCGGCGAGCAACGATGTGCGCAGACGCTCACATCATGTTTGACCGTTCGAGGATATGGCTAGAAGTGACGTTGGGCAAGGTGAGTGCGGCATAGAGCCTTTTGTCCGTATGTAAAGAGCCCTGACTATTGCCCCAGAATTATGCCGACCGTGCGAAGGCGGTTCTACTCACTCCTCTACCTCGCCGGATCCAAGGTGGGGTACCAGTCACGCGCTAGACAGTACATCGAACACATCGTGAAGAAAAGGGCACGGGATATGAAAGAGAAATCTTGACGTGCACGTAGTATGTTGCACTTTTTAGAGCTCTTTTAACTTCCAAGCCCTATGTCTGCCTTTGCCGTTATACCGAAGTGTAAGCAATTTCGTGCATGACTTAACGCCTGAGACTGGTGCGAGTCTGCCTCCTGAACATCAACGCCGACCTAACGCGTTATGTCCGACCCGAGGTACACCTCCTTGCTCTATGGGGTATGGAGACTCCCATACATTCGCAGCAATCATACTCACCTCGGGCATCGGCCGAGTCACTAGGCGCGCAAAACCCGGTGTAGCTGTCTTCCGTGGGTGGTTTCTGTTGCGGATGTGCGGGTGTCCGTGTGAGGAAACAGCCAGGATGCATGAGCCGGCGAAGCAACCCGTTCTGCTAATTATCACCGATGCCGAAGTCGAATCGCTCTTATAAATGCGGACAACGAGTAGCAGAACTTCCAACGACTTCCGTCCATCCTCTAATCTTGCAACGGCACAGCTATCATGGTGGCCCGTATCCCACTCGTCCTCGTGAGTTCCACGATGCAAATAAGCCCTTGAGTTGCTGTCAAGCTCTAATCAATTGCCTGTACATATAGGGAGGAGCCAACTTTGGCGAGGCCGGAAAAACCGCCGTGCGCGTAAGCGAGACAGAGGCACAGAAAATCATCGATGCGTTCCTCTCCAAGTACACCGAGCTGGACACGGCGCGGCTGTATGGCGACGGCACATCTGAGGGGGTAGGTATCATCGTGCTTCTGCGACAGGTTTCATCGCTCATCGTCTCCGCAGCTTCTTGGCCAAGTAGACATCAGAGGCGCGTCTATTGATACAAAGTCAGTCAGGTCACATCTCGCTGTGAAGATGTAAGATGCTCACCGTAACGCGCAAGGATTCACCCTTGGGCCCCCCGGCAGGCACACTCCGGCGGGACTGCGTGCCGCGATCGGGCTGTCCCTCGCAGCTTTGCACCCTCATAAGATTCGAGTATACTACCTCCACATGCCCGACCGCTCGACTCCCTTCGAGGATACTCTCCGCGAGGTGAACGAGCTATACAAGGAGGGTAAATTGTCAGTGCAGCTCGTTAATTCTCTCTTGTCTCGCTCATAAGTGCCGCCAGTGAGATATTTGGTTTGAGCAATTATGCAGCTTGGGAGGTGAGTCGGTCCTCGATATTGTGTAGAAGCTTGTCCTGACGTGTATTTGTGCGTGAGGTGGTGGAGATTGTGCATATCTGCAAAGCCAATGGATGGATCCAGCCTACGGTGTACCAAGGGTAAGTGAAAACCAGGTGCCATCGGATATCCGCTGACCTATGCATGGGTCTCGTAGGCGGTACAATGCCATAACCCGCGGGATAGATGCGGAACTGATTCCCGCTGCCCGTAAATACGGTATCCGCATCCTTGCATACAGCCCCTTGGCGTGAGTGTCCAGGTACAACCGTCCTTGGTTGTCTGAAGAACTAAATGTGTTCCTTCACAGAGGTGGCTTCCTCACGGGTAGAATCCCTTCACGCGACGCGAAGCTGGACGTGAGCGATCAGTTCCACGAGAGCCAAGGGTGGCTCGGCCCAAGCCTTCGCCGCCGCTTCCTAAACGACAGCCAGTTCGAAGCGCTAAAGATTATCAAGCAGGCTGCGGTACGTGGAGACATTCCGCATTCCGTGCTCAGCTGGTTCAAATACGTGATATTAGGAGAAGCACAGTATTCCACTTGTGGAGGTGGGATATCGGTGGCTTCAACACCATTCGAAGCTGCAGCCTAGCGATGGGATTGTGATTGGGTCGGTCAGCGTCGAGCATCTGGAGCAGAACTTGGAGTACGCGGAGAAGGGGCCGCTGCCGGATGAAGTGGTGGATGCACTGGACATCGCGAACAAGGTGGTAGGACACGATGCACCGGCGTACTTCTTCCAGTGAATGGGCCTGCAGAGCTGTTTTCAGTGCCAAGTAGGCTAATACTTTCTGTCTTCTGATCTACCATATACTATTCGGAGACTACAAAGAGGCGATCTGATTAGATGAGACGCGACGTGATTTCAATCAATCCTCTCTTGTGCTCTTTTCCCATCCACATAAGCCCTTGCCCTGTTGCCTTTCGCGCCTCTTCACTGTCAGCGCTTTCCCTCCTCGAACATGGGCGACCCTGCCGTTGTTGCACTCGCCACACAACTCATCAATCTTTCTGCTGCCGCGAGCGATCCGGAGTGGCGCAATGTTGAGTCGGCAGCTCAGGCCCTGGCGACTGCCCTTCGAGTCCGGGATCCGAACGGTATGCGCCCCGATGTTGCGTTACTCGGCGCGCTGATGTCTTTCTGCTAGTCGACAACCAGAGCGAGCTCGGAAAGACCGGACTGCCCGCCGCTTTAACGTCCATCCTCCAATCTGCCGCCGTCGATGCGCGCAAGACCGATGCCATCCGTCTCGCCGCCGTTTTCGAGGTTCTACGCGTCGGCGCGAATCTTTGCATGGATCATGGTGCGTTCAACCACGCGCAGTCCACCACTGCCCACCTTATCTATTTCCAGACGTCAATAGGGGACTCCTCCTCGAAGCCGGGTTCCCGCAGACAATCGTGTCTATCCTAGAAGGTTACGTAGATTTGATACCTGCGGATCGTGCCTCCCAGCTGCTGCCACTCTCCATACCCCATCTCAAGGTCGCAAAGACCTCGATCGGCGTCCTGCTCAACGCGACAGTGGGCTATGGTACGCGTCATTTCCTAGGATGGTGACCCGTAACCTCCTCTAATTGGGAGCGCGATTGCAGACCAGGTCAAGCTTCGTCTGATATCCTTGGAAGCTGCGGTCATCATTCTCAAGCTTACGAGCGCGTTGTACCCCGCCGGCGCGTGGCTTACGCAGTCTGACCAGGGGTTGGTCCCGGAACTGGACCAACCTCTCTCCCCAGAAGATGTTGAGGAGCAGTGGAACTTGCGCAGTGGTCTGAGCGCGTGGGCGTGGCGAACCATCGAGGAGCTGAAAGATGACTGTCTGTCCAGTTTTCTGAGCCTCTCTGTGTCTCCACTCATCCAATGTCGCAGCGCGCAGTCTCTTCGGGCAAGACGCCCTCCCACTCCTCGTCCCCCCGTTGCGCATGTACCTCCCGCCACACGCCGCACCGACTGGCATCTTCGAAAGCCCAACGGCGCTCCGCCACACGCTGCTGACCGCGGACTTTGACACGTTCGAGGAGTCATGCACGCTCGTCGAATCCCTTGCACTCGACGTCGAAGACGTGCGCCTGTCGCTCGCGCGCGGCATGGCGTTTCCGGATGAGCACGGTGGTGTTCAATGCCTGCAGGAGATCATGCACTTTATCGACAAGGGCGACTACCCCCCGCTATGGGCGGCCGAGCCACAGGGCTGGCGCGCGAAGCGCGAAAAGACGTTCGATAACTGCAAAGCAGCGCTCATCAAATCGGTCGTCGAGGTCGCGGGCGAGGAGCGCAACGTCGAGGTGCTTTGGGACGAGTCTGATCAAGAGCATCCCGGTGGCGCATTCGTCAGCCAGATGGTACACTGGATAAAGTCGCAGAAGGATCTCAAGACGAGCAGCCGCGATGATCTCCTCGTCTGCGCAACTCTCAGCCTTGGGAACCTGCTGAGACATGGTGAGACGGCCGACATCGCACTCGTCTTGACACCGTCTGATCTGCTTGCCCAGAATCCCACTCTGCCGTCATCGTCAGCCCGCCAATATCGCTTGGCCCCGACCTCGCAAGCATCCTGGACCCTGCGGCCGATCTCAAAGTCAAGCACGGCGTTATCGGGCTTCTCCGTCACCTCGCTTACGCCGTTTCCGCGCGCGCCCCGCTCGCCGACGCCAAGATCATCCCGCGGCTCGTCGCCTCGCAGATATTCCACGACACAGCGGATATCGCCGAACTCGTCCAGGTAAATGCGATCGGTATCGCGAAGCATCTATGCAACGGCAATTGTACGTGTCCTATTTCGTATGCTTGGCCAGAGGACCTGACTGCAGCCTCCCTTCAAGCGGAAAGCTGTTTCGCGTTCACTCTGTCCGCAGGCGACGACGCACCAACCGGCCTCGATCAGATCCTCGCGCTGGTCAACCGGTCGGACACGGTGGCGGTGAAGAGCGAGGGCACGCGCGTATTCGTCAATGTCATCCGCACTCTGTGGTCGTCCGCGACTCCTGACAGCAAACAGCGGACGGAGGCTATGGAAGCAGTTTGCAAGGTACCGGTAACGCTCGCGCTCGCGCAGCTCATTGGGCGCAGCAAGCGGTACCCCATCCTCGTCAATGAGGGCATCGTCGCGCTGGCGCTTCTCAGCCTGCACCCCGGCGGCGGTACGTGCACACCGAGCTCCTCGCAGCACGACCCCCGCTGACTGTCCGCCTAGCCGACATGGTGCTCGACGCGTTGACCACACCGCTGCCGAAAGAAGCGGCCCCGCCAAACCCCGGCGCGGAAGACGTCGCGTCGCCCGTAGTTGGCCCGGGGCGCGCGCTGGACATGCTGCTGTACGTGCTTCGCGCGCCGGGCACGCACTTCAGGGAAGAGGTGCGCGCGAATGTATACGCGTTGTTTGGGCAGGTTGGGCGCGAGGGCGGCGTGGGCGCTGCCCGCGCCCCAGAGCTCACGCGCTTCAAGGGCGAGGTGCGTCCGCTGCTGAATGACGCGGCGAAAGGCGAAGCAGGGAAGCTCCAGGTCGCGGCGAGCGGCGCGCTGCAGAGGTGGGGGAAGTGAGTCTGCGAGTGGGCAGAAATGGAGGATGGACCACACTTACCACTCACTGCAGGGATGGAATCTTTATTTATCAAGAGTGTAGCCTTATGGTTTTTTGTGTTGTTATTGCTGTGTTGCTGCTGTAGAGATCGCTTATGTTGGTCCACGACAAGCGACGAAAAACTAGGTTCGGAACTACTAGCAAGACCAACCACCGGGAATGGTATTGTCTTGCTTCATCAGGGGGACAAAGAGAGGACCGTCTGTAGTCCTGTGACAAGATGATCCTGGGAGAGTTGCCAACGACGATAGTGCAGAGGAAGGAAGGCTCCTCCTCGCGCGCGTCGTCTGGAAGGCGAGGTGCGTCGCGAGGTGTTCAGGATCTCATTGCGCTGGGACTCCCTTAAATCGTTCGGCGAGGTAGGTGATCGGTGGTGCTATGAGCTTCAGTGAGCTGGGAGCTCGAGGAACATGAGAGGAGGCGCGTACGTGAGGTTCGACGTAGAGAGCGAGAAGGGGGTGCCCTCGTCATCGCAGTCGCCTTACGAAGCATCAGTGATTAATTTTGGCCCGCATCCGAAGCACACCTGATACCAACGACTCTTTGGCGATACTGTTTTGCGAATAGTCCTTGAAGTATGAGTTACGGTGTGGCTGTCAACCCGCAATGATGGCTGCAATATATGCACGCCTGGAACATGAATCTATTTCGCGCCATCGATCGCCATGTGCAATTTGTTAGCGGGCACTTCCACGCATGCACTAAGGGTTTTCCTGCCATTGCCGCAGAGAAGCCGTCGTTGAAACACAAGTCTCCGATCGCCTGCTATTAAAATTAGAGCAGGAACGGCTGAAGCTGCTCTCCTTCGGAACCAAAAGGACGGGCAGGGATAGGTTGGCTGGAAATTGCGACGATGGGCGTTTGAGAATGGCTCGAAAAAGTGCGTAGAACGTAAAACGCGGTTGGGCCAGCGTCGCGTCAACATGTACTTCGGGCCGAGACACCGAGCGTTGTTTGTGTATATTGACCAACGGCTTGCGATTTCAACAGGCCACAACAACGTCCGTCGCCGCGTCTTCCGTAACTTAAGTCCATACGTACGTCCGCTTCACAAGGACATCGGGGATACCAGAAGTGAGTTCTCTAAAACGACGCATAGCCTTTGTATCAACTGGGAGGTCTACATCCTTCGTCCGACGGGGGTATCTATCCTTGCGCGCGACCATTGGGAACGCCGACAACCAATCCATCACGACCGCGCCGGCATGTTCCAATCAAACTGCCCATGGTATCCCGTGGCTCTGTTCTTCTAGATCAAAGTCGGTGATTCCCATCCACTGACTCTGAGCGAGCTCCGTGGCCAGGCCTAGCCTCTCGGTGGCTCGACGCGTGAAACTAGCGGTCGTTGCGGATTCTCCGGTCGTTGCGGATCGTATGGAAACACGAAGAGGGACTCTCCTTCGTAATCCCCCGCTTGCAGCTCGCCTGTCGGCACCATTATTCAATGAAACACTATGTACCGAGAGTCCTATGTAACAAGAGTCCATCACAAAGGATGTGCGAGCGACACCTTCGTCAGCTCCGCCATACCCTCCGCACGATACGTATCCAACGTAATGTTCAGTGGCACCGCGCCATCGAGGAGCGTCAGCATCTGTGGCGCCGCGTTCGTGTAGGGCGGCCAAAACAAGCTCGCACTTGGGTCCGCGCTTGCACCGACGTTCGGGTCTAGGTGCGTGGCAAAGCGGATGAGGTAGTCCGTCAGGTCGCTCGGCCCGTACACCAAGTATGCGTCGGACCCGTGGAACTGCCCCCGAGATCGCCGTCAGGTTCCACGTTCAAAACTTCATGCAATATGCACTCTTACCGAACCAACATCAGGCAGAGTCTTTTGGCGCTTGCTCACTGCATACGCGTCAAGTCATTCAGTAAGCAACCGGCACGAAAGCAGCATGAAAAATTCGCGCACGATATGAGAACAAAGGCTGCTTGCCCGCACGCTGCTGGAGGAAGAACCGGCGCGGCGCCTGGTAGACGAGGTCGCCCTGCAGCGCCGCGAGGCGCTTGTACTGCGGCGTCAGAGCGTTGAGCGTGCCCGTGTCAAACGGCGAACCCTGCGTGGTGTCGTTCGGATACGCCGTCAGGATCGCGTCGATGTCCGCGCTGGGCACGCCCTTTAAGTAGTTCGCCGCGATATACGCACGGACTTCGGCGTCGGTGCTAAAAGACCGGGTGAGTGAGCATGAGACAGGGTGTGCAGTAGGAGATGCGCGTACGTGAGGTTTATATTGGAGAGCGAGAAGAGGGTGCCCTCGTCGTCGCAGTCGCCTGGCAAATGATGGTCGTTAGCTGTTCAAGTTTGGCGGCGTTAAGAGCAGAGCGCACCTGATACCAGCGGCACTTTGGCAACACTGTTTTGGAGTACCAATCTTTGTGGATCGTCCTTCAAGAATAATCCGTCGACGCGTGGCTGCCACGCCAAATTCAAGGACTACAATGCACACGTCGTCACTTCCCCAGCCGGTCGAGTATACTAAGCGACCAAACGCACCTGGAACGTATTGATGTTTGGCGAGGCATTGATAGCCGTGCGCAGCCTGTCAATCGGGGCCTCCCGCAGGCACTGGAGCGTATCCTTCGCGGCAGCACAGCTCACATTCGCAACCAGCGCATCGTAGAAGGGTTGGCCTTCCGAAACAGGGCCAATCGCGGAGGGCGAGCCGCTCTGCATGAATGCGCCGCGGAAGAGGCCCTCGGTGTTCCCGCCATTTGTCACTAGGTGCAGTGCGACGGAGAATGCACCGGCACTCTGTCCCCAGCTGATAGGCAGGGTTAGAGAGGCGTGTGGAAGCGAGCGGGAACTTACATGGTCACTTTGCTAGGGTCGCCGCCGAATGCATGTATGTACTTTTGGACCCAGCGCAGGGCCAGTCTCTCTAGTATTATGATTGAGAATCAAGGAATAGAATGGAGGGAGACTACCCACGATCGTAGAGGCCGAGATTGCCGATACCGGCTTTCTGAGCCTCCACACCCCCAGGGAAGCCAAGCGCTGAGAAGACGGTATCTCAGCAAATATTCTAGGCCTCAGACGCGACATTCACCATACCAGACAGGCTACAATGAGTATGTCAACGTGCAGCCCGCTGGAAAAAGGACGGATGCTACGCACCGATAATTCAGACTGACGTAGACAACAGGCTGGCCCAATTGAATGGATCGCTCCACAATGGCTGACCCATTATAGCTGCGACAAGGAGATCACTGAAAAGCGTTGTGCGATCTAATTGCATGGAACACATACGTCGCAGATGCCCCAGTCTCGAATCCCCCTCCATATATCCACTGCACTCACAAACATTAGATGAAATGAGCGGCCCAACGACATGATTCACGCACGACGAGGACTGGTAATTTTGTGCCCTCCGTAGCGCTCGCCGGCTTCATGACATTGATTGTCAGACCTTCATACGTCCACGCATTGCATCAGCCACCCTTCAGGCGCTTAATAGAGAACGAACGCGCACGCACAGTCCTCGCTATCCACGACGGGAGCGCCGTAGTTGAGGCCCTCCAGAAACTGCAGGGTCACCGGGGAGAAACCCGCCGGGATCGGCGGGGACGGCCCTAATTGCTGGATACACGCGGGCCCGAACGCCGACGCGTTGTGCACGCCCGTGTACGGCGCGTTGGGCTCGGGGAGGCGCAGGCGTAGGTTGCCGACACTGGCGGGGCTTTGGGTGAGTGTAATGGGAGGGTAGAGCAGTGAAGGGCATACGGGGGAAGCGCGAACGGGATGCCGAGGAACTGTGTGACTGCTCCGGACGCGTCGCCAATGAAGGTTGCGCGGTCGAGACGAACAGCTGGCGGCACCTGGATGCTTGCCAGCGCGCCGCTTGCGAGCGCCAAGGAGGCGAGAGTCGCCGCCCAGGCAGTAAACATGGCGGGCAGCTGGTAGCGGGAAAGAGGGCGGGTGTGGTTCAAACATTCAAAGTTCCAGTCGACCACTTGTTATAGTCGTCCATCAGCATTTGATTCTTAGAATGATTCATACCGGGTCTTCAAGACGGCAGTCACGCGCCCTCCAAGCTGCTCATGAGGTGAGCGAGGGCAAATGAAAGAGGATCATATACGCCCTCGGCGTGATCATGTGGCAGCGACGCGGGTAAGACAGAACGCCCGCAGCAGACAGCTGCTGGAGTAGTACCGCCTCGGCAGGCCGCCGCACAGACCTCCTACAGTTCAAGGGCGAAGGAAAGTTAGGACACATTGAACTAGTGACACCTTCGTATAAGCCTGCAGTCCGCAAAGGAGGCCGCGGAGTCTTAGCCAGTCCCAGCTTGCTAGCAGCAGCCCATATTGGAGTATCCGTGAGTCATTATCCGACCTCGGTCATTGAGAGTGGACTGGTGTCAGCAGAGAGGTGGAGAGAGCACTCCTTCCATCGGACGGACGACAGTTCAGAAAACAGATCATCCGATCATTTGATCAAGTTGATGCCTGAATCAGGATAAAATGACGCAGGGCAACAGCAGCCGCGTCCGGCGTTTGCCGGCGCGCACTGCTGCATTGCTGCAGCCGGCACTACTCTTCGCTTTGTTACTGAAGTCGAGCTTGCATCTAGCTGAACCCTGCTCTTCCTCAGACCCCTTCGGACTGCGCCAAGTATTTTGTGTCGTGGGTACCACCAGCGGGCGGACTCCGTCGCCAACCTTCAAGTTGTACAGAAGACAGTCATGATCAGATAGATGATCCTGAGCTCGCGAAGGTTGGGTCTACTCTGCCTCTGAGAGACTAAGTGCTGATGCCGCTAAGAGAGGCCCTCTCCCATAGCCACCCTCTTACACTCGCAGGCTCCTGTACGCCTTACTCAAGGAAACGCAGCGTAAGATGTTTGTAGTCTTTTGTAGTATCAAAAGTCCATCACAGAGGATGTGCGAGCGTCACCCTCGTGAGCTCCGCCATACCCTCCGCACGATACGTATCTAACGTGATGTTAAGCGGCACCGCGCCATCCAAGAACGTCAGCAGCTGCGGCGCTGCGGCCGTGTAGCGCGGCCAGAGGAAGTTTGCGCTGGCGTTTACGCTCGCGCCGACGTTCGGATCGAGGTGCGTGGCGAAGCGGATAAGGTAGTCCGTCATGTCGCTCGGCCCGTATATCAATCCCACGTCAGACGAGTGGAACTGCAGTACCCTTCATTGTCAGAGTGGACGCTCCGTGCAGAAGCGGGCGCTGCAAGGCTTACCGAACCGATATCAGGCAGTGTCTTGAAGCGCTTGCTCACTGCATATGCGTCAAATCCCATTCAGTAAGTAATCGGCGTGAGAGCAGCGGGAAAGGGTGCGCACGAAATGAGAAAACGGGCTGCTTCCCCGCACGCTGCTGCAGGAAGAACCGGCGTGGCGCCTGAAAGACGAGGTCGCCCTGCAGCGCCGCGAGGCGCTTGTATTGCGGCGATAGGGCGTTGAGCGCGCCCGTGTCGAATGGCGAGCCCTGCGCGGTGTCGTTCGGATACGCCGCCAGGATCGCGTCGATGTCCGCGCTGGGCACGCTCTTGAAGTAGTTCGCCTCGAGGTACGCGCGGACGTCAGCGTCGGTGCTAGGAGCGGGGCCGAGTGAGTGAGCGCGGAGTGGGTGCAGCAATGGGGAGCGGCGCGCACGTGAGGTTTGTTGAGGAGAGCGAAAAGACGGTGCCCTCGTCGTCGCAGTCACCTGGCACAAGACGGTTGTTAGCTATTCAATTTTGGTTGGCATCGGAGCAGACCGCACCTGATACGAGCGGCACTTTGGCGACGCTGTTTTGAAGTACCAATGTTTGCGGATCGTCCTTCAAGAATACTCCATCGACGCGTGGCTGCCACGCCAGATTCAATGACTGCCATACACCATCATCGTCACTTCCCCGGCCGGTCGAGTATGCTCAGCGTCAAACGCACCTGGAACCCAAAGCCAGATGGCGAGGCATTGATAGCCGTGCGCAGCTTGTCCAGCGGCGCCTCCCGTAGGCACTGGAGCGTATCCTTCGCGGCCGCACAGCTCACGTTCGCAACCAGCGCATCGTAGAAGGGTTGGCCTTCCGATACCGGGCCACTCGGGGTGGGCGAGCCGCTCTGCATGAAGGCGCCGCGGAAGAGGCCCTCGGTGTTCCCGCCATTCGTGACTAGGTGTAAGGCGACGGAGATTGCACCGGCACTCTCTCCCCAGCTAATCGAAAGATTAGGGAAGGGCGCGGGACGGATATAGCGCCCGGCACGTACATGGTTACTTTGTTAGGGTCCCCGCCGAATGCATTTATGTACTTTTGGATCCAGCGCAGAGCGAGTCTCTCTGTTATTGTAAAAGAAAATCAGGGCATAGCACGACTAGTATACTTAGATGAAATTTACGCACGGTCGTGGAGGCCGAGATTTCCGACACCGGCTTTCTGAGCTTCCACACCCCCAGGGAAACCCAGCGCTGAGAAGGAGGTGTTACTCTAGGACATAGATGGGGCAGGGCGTTCAGCATACCGGACAGGCTACAATGAGGATGTGTGGTATGTCAACTGCGTAACACGCTGTCAAGAGATGATGCTACCCACCGATAATTCAAGCTGACATAGACGACCGGCTGTCCCAATTGGATGGACCTTTCAACGATGACGGAGCCATTCGTTCCCCTGCAATAACAAAAGAGTGTTAATCCAAGCAAGTTCATAAAATTCGGACCCATGAGATGCATACGATCCGGAAGATCCAGTTTCAAATCCACCTCCATATATCCACTAGAATTACAGCAGTCAAAACATTGGCAAGTAAAGAGGCTAACAGTCTTGAACTCACCACAAGGACTGGCAAGTTTGCGTTCTCCTGGGCGCTCGCCGGCTTTATGACGTTAATTGACAGACCTTCATACGCGCACGCGCTGCATCAGCCACCCTTCACGCGTTTGATACAGATTGCGCACGCACAGTCCTCGCTGTCCGCAATGGGAGCACCGAGCGCGCTGGCCAGGAGCTGGAGGGTCACCGGCGACAGACCCGCTGGAATCGTCACCTGCCCAGACTGCTGAATACACGCTGGCCCGAACGCGGACGCGTTATACACGCCCGTGTACGGCGCGTTGGGCTGCGGAAGTCGCAGGCGCAGGTTTCCAACACTGCAGGGGTGTGGGTCACTTGGTGAGTGTCACGAGCAGGGTAGAGTGTGCGGCGGGCGTACGGGGGCAGGGCAAATGGGATGCCGAGGAACTGCGTGACGATCCCGGACGCATTGCCGATGAACGTTGCGCTGTCTAGATGAATAGATGGGGGAGCTTGGCTTCTTGCCAGCGAGGCGGCTGCAAATACAACTGCAACAGTAGAAACCCAGGGAGGAAACATAGCGGGCAGCTAACAGTGGGCAGACCAGGACGTGCGGGTTCAATGTTCAACTCGGCCACTTATATGCGTCTAGACGCCATCAGGCATTCACATATGAAGCAGGCACAGAGAGACGGCATCGCCGAGTTGTTTTAGCCATGGACAGTCGCTGCGAGGTGCTGCGACCGGGTGAGCATGGGCAGAGAGAGCAACGGAGCAACGAGGACTAGCGGTCCATGGATACTCTGCCTGAAAAAGAAATGTTTCGATACCATCAGTGATTTTCTGCCACGGACGCCTTTTCTCCCCGTCTGCCGACAGCCGCAGGCCGCGCGTCGCAGAACGAGAAGTTGAAAGTGCCGAGGCAGTTTTTGCCTTCTGTAGCGCTCGCCGGTTTCATGACGTTGCTTGACAGACCTTCATACGTCCACGCGCTGCATCAGACACCCGTCACGCGTTAAATACAGAACAAGTACGCACAGTCTTCGCTATCCACAACGGGAGGGCCGTCCGAGCGGGCCGCCAGAAATTTCAGCGTCACCGGCGCCGCAAGGGCTGTCCTGGCTGCTGGATACAGGCGGGCCCGAACGTCGACGCGTTGTACACGCCCGTGTACGGCGCGCTGGGCAGCGGGAGGCGCAGGCGCAAGTCGCCGACCCTGGCGGGTCGCTCGGTGAGTCTCACGGGCAGATTAGAGAGGTGGCGGGCGTACGGGGGCAGGGCGAACGGGATGCGGAGGAACTGCGTCACCACCCCGGACGGGTTGCCAAGAAACGTTGCGTGGTCGAGATGAACAGACGGAGGAGTTCGGCTGCATGCAAGCGTGCCCGATGCGAGAGCCAAGAAGGTGACAGTCGTAGCTCGAGGAGCAAACTCTACGTTCGGAACAAGCCGCCTTCTTCGTACTCAGATTCCCCTTCGAAGAAGAGGCTTGCTTCAAAGTAAGAGATTTGGAGGGTTTGCGCGCATGCCTGTAGAATATTTGCTTCGGCTCCTCTCAACAAGAAAATTCAAAATTTATCTTACATATGTTAGGACACATGTTAGAATCTATTGCGTATGAATGTAAAAAAATTGAATATGTCAGGACACATGTTCGAGCACAAATCTCGACAGCTGAGTCTATTTGGACCGAGGTATAGGTGCTGTGAGGGAAGCCATCTTCGGATGTTTGTGAAGTACTGCATAATATATTCAGCAAGCTACCGATCCCGGCCAAAGTACGCAGATAGCTTCCGAAATATTAATGGATTGCGTGTATGTATTTCTGGACTTAAATCTGGCCGGACGAGCTCTCTGGAGTCTATTGGGCAGAAGGTCAGCCGTGCCTCACTGCCTGCGCTGTCGGGTATTTCATCAGAAATACTGTGGAAATCATGGTAGAAGGAATATCATTCGTATTTTACCAGAATTATTGTGAAGAATTATTTGAAGGATTGCGTGAGAAACACCATAGCCCACAGCCGCGGGGTTGAGTATTTCTTTATGCAATACTTGACAGTATCCTGACGGTGTTTCTTGTCAAATACTTACAGTCTTCTTACAGTATTTCTACGGTGTTTCTTGGTGACCACTCGACCGTGCAGGCAGTGCCTGTCAAAAGGGTACGTGTCACGTGATACGAGCTAGCGCTATCTGCAGGTACAGCTGTAGACAGACCTCAGCCCAGTCATTAGTGCTGCAGAGAAGGTCCTTGATCATTGTGAACAGGATATAGATGCAGGAACGGAGGCAGAACCGGGGAAAGCGGCAAGTAGCACCCTGTAATACTTACTAACACCTGCCTGTCACATGATGTGACACCGTCCCTCTCCGCTCGTCAATGGTCCGTTGACGTTCAGCACGGCATCATGAGAGCATTTGAAGCCCGTTTATACTACTGAGCGCACTCATTGGGTGCCTTGAAAATATAACCAACAGTTATAGGCAATTAAATGGTGTGCTATGCTCCAGATGACCACGAGAAGCGTGATGGTAGCCATCCAGCCTTTTGAGAGGCAGGACGGCCACGAGGGACGCTAAAAAAAATAGATTTCGGTAGAAATGCATCTCATATACATACCACACTTTGCAGATTGCAAATACATGGTGTAGTGAGCAAGTAGCACGTCTCGCATTAACCCCCTCGGCGAATTGAGCGGGAAGCAAGCCCCTCTGCGAGGGCCCGCGGGACGCATCCCGGAGCAAGGGCTTGCTCCGAACCTATGGTACAAAAGGCTTGTAAGAGTCCATCATCGTTCGGGGTCGAGAAAACTCTCCTTCCACACTCCGTGGGAAGCCGGGGAACCACCGTTCTCATCGTCCTCAGGATTCATAGATTCTTGAGTCATGCTGTGGTGCAAGTCGACGCTGCTATTCTCTTTGATAGCATACCGCAGGTACGGGCCTTCAGCTCCTCTTCGTGAATTTTTACAGGAGACTCCGGGATGCTTTAAACCAGATATTGCGTACATGAGAAAGACTCTGAAAGTTGCAGGGGAGAAAGCAGTTCAGCTGCGTGGTAGAGAGCAGCCGGGGCCCGGAAAGCCGGCCTCTAAATTGAAAGGGAACATCACGGCTTGCTCACTACGGCGTCCTGTAGATGTATACAGCGTCAGCGTTGTACGTTACCGAGCATCATCGGGACCAACGTTGTCAGAGACATCTTCACGCTCCCACATCTCACGGAAAACTTTACGGATCCCATCAGAACCCGACCGCACCTGTGCGTCAATATCATACATCCATGGTTCAGGGTGCAGGCCCCTTCCAGTCCTCCTATAAACCAAACTTCCCTCTCTCGGCATGTACAGATGGTGATCCGGAACGGCCTTCCTTTCGGGACGAAGTTGAGGGTTCCCTGATATTTGATGCACCCGTAAAACGAGAACACGTCGACCGCGATGCTCAGGAAGTGGTGAGCGCTCAAAGACAACTAGCGCTTGACCTACGCTAAGGATATCAGCGAAGATCAGACTTAGCAAAAGGTCTCCCGCACCAGAGTGCTCTGACTCCACGCTCCGTTGGAGTGGGTTTGTCCAGGTCGCAAACGCCGGAGGCGTCCCGACGGCCAAAGTTATGGATTTCGACGCAAAGTCGACCGGGAACGTCTCGCCGAGCCGCGTCACGCGGTGCGTGTGCTTGCGGCCCTGCCAGAGGGGGAGCTGGGCACGACGCTGCCTGGCGGTGACCTTCGGAAGGTGCGACGATGATGCCAGCGCATCCAAACTGACCCCGTCCTGCAAGAGCAATGCACGGAATCCGGCAGCACGCGGTTGCCAGGCGAGCACGTTTCTCCGGAAGCACCACGGCTCGCCGCTGGGGAGCGTGAGGTCTGTCCCCTCCGCGAAATGGGTCGGGTTATTGCTGGCGAGACGGAAGCGCATCTCGCACGATGGCTCGTGGAAGTATAGGAAGCCGCGTGTATCTGTTGGAAATGTGGCATTGTCTCCCGTAGAGTATGCGTAGAATAGCGCGTTTCTACTGCGAATCTGCGAGTTGCCCGCGAGGCGTACTTTGTACGTGACCCGACGGCGCCCAGAGAGGTCGACGAAGTCGGAGGGGATGAGTTTGGAGGGGTCGAGTGTCTGGATATTGGCCGGTCTTGGAAGGACGCAAGAGGCCATAAAGAACCTCCTCCCGCACCACGGAGAAACTGGGAAGAAACCCGTGGTCGTATGCAGGCGTGCGTACATCCCGAGAGGTATAGACTGCGCTAACAATTAGCACAAGGCGATAAACGAGAGGATATGACTGGAATACCTGGATGATGGGCATGGTGAACAGGACCCGGCAGATGCCGAAAGGAGCTGTCGAAAAGGGGATTGTCCAGGATTGTCCTGTTCAACTTGTCCAGCCTCACCCTCGCGGTTTACTCTTTTTCCTCGACCACCCTCCTCCCCACCAGTCGTTGCCGCCCCCTAGTCATCTTCATTGCCATCCTAGTCGTCGTCGTCAGCAGCATCCGACGCCCGGTGGCACCTCGCCCGGCCACCCGACACGCCGGCGCGGCGCCAATGGCGCAATCCTCGCGCTGACTGAACGCGTCGGCGAGCGCTGCTTGTCTTTTTCTCGCAACCATGTTCGCAGTACGGAGGGCAATTCACCGACCGGCGACCGCGCTGCGACGAGCCAGCACCGAAGCTGCCCCCAACAAGTACAAGGTCGTCGTGCTTGGCGGAGGTGCGTCGCGCCTTGTTATGCGAATGGCCCGGCGCATGCTCACGCGGTCTCAATGCACGCGCAGGCTCCGCGGGGCTGAGCGTCGCACAGCAGATATATGACCGCTTCGCCGCCGCGGGCAAGTCGCTCAACGCACAGGACATCGCCATCGTCGACGCCGCGGAGTACCATCATTACCAGGTGCGTCCCTCCATACCCCGCGTCCACGCGCCCGGCCCTTACACACCACGCGCCCTTTCTCGCAGCCCGGATGGTGAGCTGTGTCCCCGGAACCTGCTCTGCCGCTGCTGACCCGCCCCGCGCACAGGACGCTGGTCGGCGCCGGTCTGAGACAAAAGGCTGACCTCCGCCGCCCGCTCGCGGACCTCATCCCGCCGCACATCGCGCACGTCCAGGAAAACGTCGCGTCCTTCGACCCCGCGCGCAGCGCCGTCACGACGACCGCGGGCCGCACGCTCGCGTACGACGCCCTCGTCGTCGCGCCGGGCCTCCAGGTCAACTTCGACGCCGTCGCCGGGCTGTCCAAGGCGCTCGCGGACCCCACGTCCGGCGTGTCGACCATCTACTCGTACAGCACCGCCGACAAGGTCTGGCATGACATCGACGCACTGCGCGCGGGGCGCGCCATCTTCACGCAGCCGCAGGGCGTCATCAAGTGCGCCGGAGGTGCGTGCCGTGTCTCACTCCGTGCGCATATATATGCGGGAGCATCGGGTGCTGATCTTCCATGCGCCGGCGGCCCACAGCACCGCAGAAGATCATGTGGATGGCTTGGGACCGCTATCGGCGGACGGGCCGCGGCGACCAGATCAAGATCGATTTCATCTCAGGCATGCCGACGATGTTCAGCGTGAAGAAGTACTCCGACGCGCTCGACGCGTTACGCGTCTCGCGTGGCGTCGGCGGCGCCTTCGGACGCAACCTCGTCGCCGTCGACGCCGCGCGCCGCACCGCGACCTTCGCGAACGCCGACGGGACGACCGTGACGGAGGACTACACGCTGCTGCACGTCACGCCGCCGATGGGCCCGCTCGACGTGCTCAAGGGCGCGCCGATCGCCGACGCCGCGGGCTGGGTCGCGGTGGACCCGGGCACGCTGCAGCACGTGAAGCCCGAGTACGCGAACGTGTTTGCGTTGGGCGACGCGTCCAGCCTCCCGACGAGCAAGACCGCCGCCGCCGTGACGCGGCAGGCCCCGGTCCTCGCGGAGAATTTGTTCCATTTCTTGGACGCAGGCGCGGTGGGGCCCGCGCGGTACGACGGGTACACGAGCTGTCCGGTGCGTGGCCCTCCCGCGCTATTGTGTTTGTGTCCGCGGATGCTAACGCGCGCGCGCGTCATTGACAGCTGCTCACTGGGTACGGCGAACTCATGCTCGCGGAGTTTAAGTATGGGTTGGAGCCGGCGGAGACGTTCGCGGGCTACATTGGCGATCAAGCTACCCCTCGGAGGTGCGCGCATTTTGCCACTTCATTGCGTGCGGGACTGATCGAATTTACGTCTTCGTTCGCAGAGTATTCTACCATTTAAAGAAGGTGTGCACCTCGTGGCGTAATCGCGTTCTGACAGCTGACTATCACGCATACAAAGGACTTCTTCCCGTGGGCGTACTTCAATTACTACGTGGGTCGATTCATTGCTCTCCGTGTTTTGAAAACTTCTGAAACATTCTTGCGACGTAGGTAAAGGGCAAATGGTTCGGACCAAGTGGGCTGCAAAGACCCCAATTTGCATGAACCTATCATAAAGAAATATATAACCAAGCCTCACTATCTATTTCTGTGACAGATGTGCAGTGACACTTTCGTTGAAGCTTCTACTTGATGACTGCGTGGAGTGGAGCAGCCGGTGCAAGTGTAAGTCGGTGCAGAACAGTGCGTAGCGAGGCGTGCCCGGTGCGGCTATAAGTCCTGCAAACTTGAAGTACATAGAGGAGTCGGGTGCAGTCGGTCTTACTGGCTTAACACCGCGCTGACAACTACTCACCGGCACCGTCAGCGCTCGGCGTTAGCGCAGCCCAGCGCGCACCAATATTGACGGTGTCGAGGTAACGTGCTGCTGAGTCTGTGCCGACTGTGGTCAAGTTGCGCGTGCATTCAAACAACCATACAGGCTATACAGCACCCGATCAAACTGATATCTTGACCATTGATTAAACAGTTAAAGGGCTTGGCGCTGTATTTATGTGGTTGCGGAGCCCGGGATTTCTTGTTGGTTTTACAGCATTTAGCATTTAGCATTCAATATTCACTCCCGACTGCAGGAAAACCTGCCATTGCACTACTGCAAGACCCTACCTATGGGTAGCTGGAATATTCTCGTTTGGAAGGTTTGAGAAGGCATTTTTGATTTTTTTCGTCCGGATGTCCCATGGCCAGTAAGACGGTACTAGTGACGCACAGACCTTTTGCTTACTCTTGTGACTCTAGCCTTACTCGACAGCGGACACTGCCATGGACGACTATTGGCGCCCTTAACGCGGCAATGTCGTCGAAGCTCTGTGAGCGCCTTTGATAGCTTGCAGGCCTGTAGGCTTGTACGCAGGTTTGAGTCCAATAATAGGTTGCGACCGTATCCTAACCTTTTTTTTCGCCAGGACTAGTTTCGAGTCCAATCAAATTGCAGCTGCTTTCTACTGCGGACCTTCTTTCGTTCACCGTTTTACACCGCGACACGCTGCCCATAGCCGACTCTAGGCGCGCACGCGCGGGTGCTATCGTCGCCATGTTTGACTCGGGTCCTCTGTGCCCATGCTCGCCTCATGACGCCCGTCCAGATTTTGAGCAACTCGGCATGAATGACTGCCGTCTGGGACACCCGTTATGACTGCCTGATGGACGGACACCTATATAAGTACTAGCCTTCGAACATCGGACCCCACACGCTCTCCATGTTCACTATGACGCAGCGTGACTGCACGTGCCGCATTTGTGACGGTGACGTGACGGTTGAGCGGAGTCGTGGGAGCGACGCGCCGTTCACGCGTTGTTTACCGCAATCATGTCGCGCTCCATGACCGCAGCGCAGGTCATCGCCCTCGGCGAATATCTCGACCAGGACTTCGACCCCGCCACGCTCACCGTCTCACAACTCCTCGGCGTCTTTGGCTTCCACAACATTCGCTATCCAAGCCCCTACACAAAGCCCAAGCTCGTCCAACTCTTCCACGACGAAATCAAGCCCAAGGCGAAGACCTTCAAGAAGGAGCGCATCAAGCGCGAGAACAGCGACGCCAGTGCAGAAGGCATCAGGGACGGCGTCACAGGCAAGTACCTCACTGACGAAGATCCTCAGGTCGGTGGCTTTCCATTCGTAAAGCGGATAAGCATGCATGAACCCGTTTCTTTCAGCCCTTACGCAGGTCCTCACGCCGCACTTCGCGTGCACCGTCTGCAGAACCCGACATCAAACCTGAGCCCGTGAGTGGTCTGCTTCGTTCCCTCGTCCTAGCCCTCACGCTACCCCTAGTCCAAGCGCCGGAGAGCGTCTGCCCAGCCCACCCTTGGAGGCCCGTCGACCCGAACCGCCCCACCGTCCCAACCCGCTCTAGTTGAAGAAAGCGAGCCCGAGGAAGAAGCCCCGCGCAAGGTCAGCCGGGGGAAGAAGACTGTGCGTAGCAACTGCAACGGCCGCCCGTCTATCTGTCTTCTGATAGCCCTCCACAGTCCGAAGGCGCAGGCACACGGGCGCGTCGCGTCTCCCAAACAGTACGTCTAGTTCCGCAAGCCTCATCGCAGCCGAGCTGACGATGATTGCTCACAGGTCCAAGAAGACAGTGGTTGGGAGGACAACAATATATTCCAATCCGGTGCCGAATCGTCGTCACCTGCCCGCCCGCCGCCGAAGACTCGCACGCGTCGCAGCGTCGCGCCGAAAGCTTCCACCACCACCACCACCACCACCACGCGCCGATCGAAGCCCAAGGCGTCGTCGATACCACCTGAACTCCCGTCCTCGTCGCCACCACAATCCGATGATGACGCCCCCACCCATTCCCCGCCGCGCTCGAAGTTCGAGCCTCGATTGCCGCCGGAGGTCGTCCGCGAGAACGATCTCGTGTCAAGTGGCAGGCAACGGACGCCGTTCAAGTCTCCGGCGTCACCTCTGCGGCCGCTGAAGCTGGAAGAGCCGAGTGAACACTCGGATGAGCAGCAGGAGCCGGATGAGCTCGCGGAAGAATTGGACCAGGCCAGCGACACAGACCTGCTTGAAGCCATCGACGACCACGAGCCCGACGATGAAGAGGAGCCTGAGGATGCAGACGCGCAGCACGTGCACGCAGTCCAGCGACGCATTGCCGACCCGCGCGTCTCTCGCCCCGCATCGCAGGGCAATGCCTTCACGCGGGCGTTCGGAGCGCTCGCGTTCGGTCTCATGCTGTACTATCTCTTGCCATACAAGAACCTGTCCACGTCCTTCGGGTTCTGCGACACCAACTCAACCACAAACGACGCGCTGGAGGAGGCACGCACGCGCCGCGCCGCGGTAGAAGCATGCCAACGCGAGAACCGCACGCTGCTGTACCTCCCGTCCACTTCTACCCCTGTCCCTGCCGAGGGTGACAAGCCATCGCCAGAGTGCCCCCCGCCTGCTCTCCTCCCCGCGTGGTATCCGGACGAGTGCACGCCGTGCCCCGAGCACGCGCGCTGCACGTCGAACTCCGTCGTTTGCGAGGACGGGTACCTCTTCCGCCCACATCCGCTGCTGTTCTTCCTCCCGTTCCCCGACGCGCCGTCCATCGGGCCCACCGACCTCCCCGGGCCCGCGAACACGTTCCTGGTCGCGGTCCACACCGCGCTGAACGGGCTCCCTGGGCTGGGCTCGGTCGCGCTGCCGCCGCGGTGCGTGCTGGACCCGAAGCGCGTGAAGCGCATCGGGACGATTGGGAAGACCGTGGAGGCGCAGCTCGGGTTGCAGCGCGGGAAGAGGCTCTGCGTCGGCGCGTCACCGGAAGTGAAAGAGGAGGAGGGCGGCGAGGCGAAGCGGTGGGGGTACGAGCTCGGGTTCTTGAAGGAGGAGATGCGGAGGAAGACCCCGGTGAGTCTTGGTGGGCACAAATGACGTGCGTGCGTGTGCTGATACATCAACAGCCGAACAAAGTCGCGCAGTTTGAGATCGACTTCCAGGAGGCGATGCAGGAGCTGATGCAGTGGGGCGGAGTTGTGACGGGCGAGGATGCCGCGTGAGTACTCGCGCAGTTTTCACTTGTCTCATGACTGATTGATTTTGCAGAGGTCGCAAGTACATCGCACATAGGGTACCCACGCTCGACTGGAATTGCTACGCAACCGTCAAGGCGCGCGAGGCCTGGACCGCACACCGGTGGAAGGTATACGGTACGTATGCGCCTCCTTGAGCCCGACGCGCCACCAACGCTAACGGTCCACAGGAACGCTCGCCTCCCTCCTGAGCGCGCTGTACCTGCGGGCGCGCGGGGCGGCGCGGGCGGTCGAGGACACGCGCGTCGCGGCGCTCGTGCAGGTCGCGCTGGACACGCTGCGGAACCAGGAGCTCGCGCACCACACGGACCCGGTGAGCGCGCCGCAGCCGTACCTGCCGTCGCTGCAGCTGCGCGACCTCGTGCTGCAGGACGAACACTCTGTCGGGCGGCGGCGGCGGCTGTGGGACCGCGTCGAGCGCGTCGTCGAGGGCAACGCGAACGTGCGCGTGAACCTGGAGGAGGTGCAGGGCGGCGACGAGCTGCGGGTGTGGCGGTGGGTCGGCGGCGCGGGGCGGCGGAAGGTGCAGTACGAGGGCGCCGAGGGGCGGGTGGTGGCCTAGGCGCGCGCGTCCGATCACGGCGCTGGCGCGATCTATCTGACGACTATTACGCTGTGACTATTGTGAATGTTCGCTGTGCTTTCTATGATTTATTCCTTATGAAACCCGATGTCCTGATATGTCTAGCGTTGTGCTGTCTCCGTGTGTATGATATGATATGTTTTCTGTCAGTGTCGGCGCGCTGCCATGGTGACCGCGGGGCCAACGACGGACGCATGTGCAGGGAGAGGGCTTATTGTCTGTGCAGCCCGTTCGGGCAAGTACAAACAAACGCGCGCAAATGGACGGTGGGAGCATGTGGACGGCTCGCGCGCCGAGGGAGCCAGATCGATCGCGCGATGGCGGCCGGACGGGAGGAACCATCCTCCCTTTTGTGTCTGGCTGTCCAGGCGTGCGGGTGCATCAGAACAAGAAGACGTCGGGAGGCCCCCGGTGTCGATCGTGGCGCGCGAGGCAGGCACCCGTGCACTAGCACATGCTTGATGTATTCGCGCCGAGGACACACACACACGCCCGCCGCCATCCTGTGATACACAGACCCTGCAGACCCACCCTCCCCGTCCTCGTCACGCGCGCCGGCGTCAGGACCACCCGGACGACAGCGACACGCCCATCGGGATCGACACTTGTATCTTCTCGATGAGCGCACGTTTCATGAACTGCTCTTCCGCGAGCACGCGCGTCGTCTGGCCAACGCGCGCAGTTTCAGTTCAGGTGGCACGCACGGAAGCAAATCAACGCCTGACCCCCCGTGAAAAAAAGGAAAGATGAACGCACCCTGAGGAAGCGATCCAGGTCGATCCGGCCCGCATTCAGGGCGCGGTGGAGGTGGTACACGGTGTCCTCGATGGCGTTGTCCTCCGCGATCAGGTCGATAAGCCTGCGGAGGCGCAATCAGGTGGGGCTTACGTCAGCGGAGAAGACATACGCAACTGGTTGTGAACAATAGACGTGGAGCACACCAGCTCGTCCACGGGCGGGTCGCCCTTGCGCCGCAGGTCCGCGACGTTCCGCTCGGCCTGGTCCACCGCGCCCCGCACGCGCCCCGCGACGCCGCGACACACGTCCCGGACCGCCTCGAGCCGCGCCATCTCGTCCCGGATCGCTGGCTCCCCCGCGAGCAGGTCCGCCTGGTGCGCGCGCAGGCGCTCGCCATCCAGGGCCATCGCCTGCGACAGCGACGCGAGCTCTGACGTTAATTTCGCGTGCACGCGCGCATGGAGGTTCAGAAGTTCCGGGTTCGGGGGGCGCGGGGGAACGTGCGCGGGCGGGCTGGCTATCAGGCCCGCGGGCGGGTCATCCATGGCCTCCTCGTCGAGCAAATTTCGCGGGGGAGGAGCCGGGGGGGCTGCCACCGGAGGCGACACGGGGGGGCGGGGCTGTGCTGCTGCGATGCCGTATGCGCTGAACGGTGGGGGAGGAGGCGATACAGGCCCAGGTGAGGCGGTGACAGCGGTTGGCGGAGCATGCCTTGGAGGCGAATGCGGGATCTGCGCAGGTGCAGGTGGTGCGTTCGGAGGAAGCGACCACCGGTGTGAAGGGGATGGAATTTGTGCCTGCACCACCGACGGCGGTGACTGTACAGGGAAGATATTAACTGAGGTGCTCCTGCTGTGGACCAAGGGAAGTGCCGGATTGTGCGCAGGCGGGGACGGGCCCGATATCGGCAGAAAGCCAGGCGGCAGCGGCGGCTTCGGGGGAACGGGAGGCTGGCAAAGACGGGGGTTGGCGACATGTCACGAATCAGAGAAAGAGGAGCATACGTGCTGGGATCGCGCGGGGGCCGGGCTAGACCCGTTCGTGTGAAGCGGCGGCGGCACGGACGGCGAAGGTTTCGGGGGGAGGACTGGGCGATCTGGGGTTGCGCCTGGCGGGGTGGCTGAGGCTGAGGGAGGGCGCGAGTCTGGAGGCCGAGACTGCTTGGGCTTCGCGTACACAGGGGGTTCGCTGGAGAAGTGCGCCTTCATGGCTTCGACGAGTGATGCAAGATCGCAGCCCTAAAGCAGACGGTCAGATCCAGCGAGATCGGGGTGCTGTCAGACGCACTTCGCTCTTGCGTGCCCAGTGCTCCAGGTACTCGACATGGCAGAGGCCGCTCACGTCGACGTGCTTGCCAGCGCGCACGAGCATGTCGGACGTCGGGACGACGTATGTGATGGGGGGCGCGCGCGGGTAGTCGCGGGGCAGCCAGAGCGCGACGGGGATGTGGTATGCGGCGCCGCGGTACGTGATGGGCAGGAGGCCGTGGAGGCAGAGCAGCAGCTGGGTGCGGCCGTCATCGAACGCTGGGGAGGCGTGAGTTGAGCGGGGCGCACGCAAGGACGAGGAGACGAGCAACTGAACTGTAGATGTCTGTCTTTGGGCGGAGGGCGGGGTTGCGGGCGAGGGCGGCGTCGACGTCTGCGTAGACGGTGTCCGCACGGGGGTAGGCGTGGAGGTTCTGGCGCAGCCAGCGCTGTGTGAGGGAGTCGGACGACATCGGGCGGGACGGTGAGCGGCGGTGGCGGGGGTGGCGGGAGGGAGAGAGTTCAGGCTCCGCCGGTCGCGGTCGCTGCGGGTGACGACGTCGAGGCGGGCCCTGCGTCGTGCTCGTGCTTGGGCCGCAGCTGCCGCTTTGGACGGGGGGCGACAAATGGGATCGAGCATCTGGAGATCCATCGGTGGGTGGCCCGGATCTTGGACGTGCTCCCCTTTGTCTTGCGCTTGCAGCTCGCCGCGGCAACCTCTCGCGCTGGCCCTGCTCGCCAGGCGGGCCTCGGAAGCAATTCCGCCCCCATTGTCGCCTCTTTCTGGCGCCTTGTTCTTGTCTCAGCAGCACGGCGAATTGTTCATTTCCTCATATGGCAACCTCAAGGGGCCCCTTCGCAAGAGCTGTACGCCAGCGCCTTGCCCCTCGTCGCCCGTCCCGGTCTCTCCAGCGGGTCCCAGGGCCTCCACGCCCATTCCTGTGCACCCCCCGGACCTCTGCACCTGTTTCGCCCATGTGCTCCGGGTGGAGTCCGCAGGCCGCAGCCAACCGCACGCCTCCGCATCACAGCAGAACCCCTTCCGCCGCCGGTCTATACTCCTCCCGAGCTCCCTCGCCCGCTTCCGGCCTGGCTCGCTACCCACACTTGTCGGCCACAACCCTAACAAATCGTCCGATCTCTGCATCTCGCCGGGCGTTTGTTCCATTGACTATCTCCAAATCAGCGGGCCCTTCTTGCTATACTCGGATCCCACAGGTATTTTCGGCGCGTCTCTTGTCCCTTTCCAACTCGGCGCACCAATGACTTTTCATGACTAGTGCTCACTTAGCCTCGGACCATCTCTTCGTATATAACTCCCCCATCACTCCCTCTCCCCGGCTCCTGCTTCCCACTCTGCTTTTGTTCGCGTCTCTCACGTCCTCTGGCGCCCGTCCCCTCCTCCCTCTCAGACCCCCGCGCCGTCGTTCATGGGCATGTCTTCCACCCGCAAGGCTTCGTCCTCGTCGCGAGACCGCAGGTCTCCGTCGTCCGCAGAGCCAAAGTCCCTCACCCCCCAGCGCAAACATCGCAAAATGCTCAAGGACGGCACGAGCGAGGTTTGGCCGGAAGCCGTCGAAAAGGTCTTCGTCCAAGGTGCGTTTGTCAACCTCGGACCCTCCAACGTGATCCTTACGTCTTGCCTCCAAAGGGCTCCGCGAGTACTGGGAGTCGCCCTGGGCGACTTACTCGCGAGGTCGCAGTCGATGGCGTAATCAATTCCTCGTCGACCACCTCGGCAAGGCTGGTATCGCGCGCTCCAAGAAGCAAGTCGCCAGCCACATCCAGGTCTTGCGCAACATGTGGAAAGGGGAGCCAGGTGCGTTCTTTTGTGTTCGCGCTGAGATCCCCCATGTCTGAACAAAAAACGCGTCCTTCTCTATTGTAGAATATCAACTTGTCGCCGGGGGAGAAGAGCTCTTCGAGGAAAATGGTCTTCTCGCGCAGAAGACCGAGAGTCCGCAACCTCTCCTCAGCGTACCTTCGCCCTCATCATCAGAAGTTGTCGTAAAGGAAGAGCAGAAGGACGTACAGACTCCGTTGACGCCAGACACGCCCTCCGACGAGAGCAAGAGTTCGTTCGACAAGGAGTTCAATGCACACCTCACCTCGCTGCTCGACTTTCCCACTGTCGGATCGTCGCCGCAGACGTACTTGACGTCTCTCCCTCTTCCGGAGCACCACCGCGACGCACGGAGGCGGCCCATCAAAGCCGAGTCGCTTCCGCTTCCTGCGCCCTTCCATGTGTCCGCGCCTGTGAATCCAGGGTTCATCAGCTCAAGTCTGCCAACCCCGCACTTCCTCCGCACCAGCAGCGTCACGGCTGTGTCATTGTGGGCGGAGGGGATGCACCCGCTCACCGTGGACATCGGCCGGTACACGACGCCCTCCCACCTCGAATCACGTGCCGTCTCCATCCGCTTCAGGCTGTCGCTCTCGTCACTGAACGACGTCGCGAGCCCACCCACGCTGCACGGCTTCCAGGGCTCCATCAGCCTCGCCGCGCCCTGGACGAGCTCGGCGCAATGCTTTACGCGGGTTTACGCCGGGGGCGTGCTCGAGGAAGAAGAAGCCGGCAGCCTCATGCCAGGAATGTCGAGTGCGGCGCAGCCGTTCACCGCCTTGTTGCCCGAGTCATGGTTATCGCGGTGCAAGTGGCGGCGCGCAGGTCAGTCCTTATAGCTGTTCTCCACACCCGAGCCTCGTTGACGCCACGTGTTGGTACAGGTGTGGACACGCGCATCATCCAGGACATTTTTATCGACAATGAGGCCGCCGCGTGCATCATTTATGACCTCGAGCGGCCAGGGCATGGCCCACCGTCAGCGGAGCTCCTCGAGGTATATAATAAGGACCGCGGGCGACCGTTATCTGCCCCCCACTCCGCCCCTCAGGCTTTCCCCCAGGTCAGCTGGAGCCCCGCGTCGCTCCCCGGCTCTTTGCCCTATACCCAGACGCAGTACTCTCACCCTCACGACTCGTCTCTTTTCGCATACTCCTCCCCCGAGACCTCCGACTCGGTCATATCGCCTCCGGACGTGGCCAGCGGCTCCCAATTTTCCTTCCCGTCGTCCGCTCTGTTCTCGTAGCACACGCATATACCCCGGCCCGCGTTGCTTTTTTTTTCCCTTGTCGACATGATGATGCATTGTAACTCTCCGCTCCTGTACGCTACAAAATGTGCTGATCATGTATTTCTTGACGACAGAGCACGGAACACTGCTGGACCATGCTGACGATTTTCTATCTATTCTTGTGCGCCATAACTTACTCACTCCATCATATCACTGTTGTATCCTGTGCCATACTGCTGTATAACTAGCCGCATACCTTCGAATTCCAGCCGCTTTGCACGGACTCCTCGGGCGAGTGCTTCTCGCCCACGCCCGGCCATCCCCACGCTCGAACCACCTACGGCGTCTTCCAAGCCGCGTCCATGCGCTCGCTGACACCTCTGTCTGATGTCCGCGTGCGCGGAATCCGCCATATGCCCATGCCAGCGTACGCCGCGTCCCTTTTCCTCGTTATAGGCCCCTCCTGACAATCGAACTGCCGTTTCAGCCGGGGGCCAGGGGGCGCACGGGCGCGAGCGCTGGAACTAGAAGGTCAGCCGGTATGGCGACCGCGTCTCGATTCCTTGGCCGACTGCAGGCGAGCCGTTCATTCACCTCAGCCTCGGCGAGCTGCGTCTCGCAGCTAGATAAGGTCCGGGGATAATAGGACGGCATCCAGGGGACGCCCCCGGTGCCACCAGAATTTATCTAGCGGTGATCCTTCCATCCCCCGCCTTCACCGCGCTGGCAGTAAGTGACACGCTAACTATGCTTCCCGCAGATTCAACGCACGACGATCCTCCCGCTTCTCTGCTGCCGCTCATGCAAATTTCCTTATGGTGCGGTGCAATTGTGCCGCTCGCGGAATAATGCGACTGACCCGCTCCGCAGCCGGCTGTGATAAGCGTGAGCTCACGTTCATAAAAGCACATTGAATGCCGCCGAGAGACAACGGTTGACGGGCCCCATTTTTCTAGAAGGCCCATCCACGATCGGCTTCGCCAAATGCGCGGTGCGAACGAAGGAACCTAGCTCCATCTAATTGTCCAGACGCGTCGGCTCGCCGTCACAAGTGACAGTGCAATCGCTGGAGATTAAGCCCCAGCTTTTTGGGACGGAACGCATGGAAATGGTATCATGCGCACGGCACGACGGACGGGCTGTAAATACCCGGGACAGCCCCTTACTGTGGTTGTATTTGGTGATCGCTGGGCGCAGTCGCTCCATCGGCGGTGCAGCGCACAGTTTTACCAGCTTAAATGAGCGCACTGAGAAATGGTCGTACAGCCTCGATAAACTGCTCTGACTATGAAAGCAATTTTTTTCATCCGCTAATCGAATGTCTCCGAGAGAATTTACGGCTTCGACAAGCTCGACAGACTGAGCGCCGCCCGCCGGACCTTCACGTCTACGTGGCTGGTCTCCAGCAGCCGCAGCTCGTACGCACTCGTCGCAAACGGGTTGCAGAGCTGCGGGTCCTCGACATCGGGCCGGTACACCCCGTCCACCGTGCGGTCCTCCGTCGACAACAGCGCCTCCAGCTTCGGATCTTTGCCCATGAGCTCCGCCACAAACTCGAGCGCCCTGAGCGCCGCGCCCGCTGGCCAGTGCAGAGACGCTGAGAGCAGACGCTTGGCAAAGGCGGCGGAGCGCCAGGGCGGGGCCGCTCCTGCGGACGACCGGGGCGAAAACGCAAGGTGGAGCGCGCGGAACAGGAGGTCGCTCGTTGATTGTGGTTTCGGACCGCGGATGTTCGACTTGAACGTGACACTCGGCGGCGCATCGACGTCTGGCATCAAACTTAGCGACAGGATAATGGAGTACAGCTGGTTGATGAAGTCGCCCAGATCAATGTTGAGCGCCTCGCCTGTGGATGGCAAATACGGGAGCTCAGAGGTCAGCAACGCTTGCCACGGAGACCCCGGAGAGTACGGTCTGACCTTGTCCTGAAAGGAGCTCGAATGCCGTAACGATACATGATAATCGATGCCGGATGTCGTCGTATCCTTCCGGAGCATGTGACGGCGTCGCATCGTCAACGTCTTCGTCGCCAGGGGAGTCGCGTGAGACCAGCCCCTTCAAAACTTTCATCAGGTCCTTGAAGAAGTCCACACTGACGAGATGCGCAAATTTAGAGATGCCCAGCAATGCGGCGGGTAGTAGGGGCGTGGGAGTTGGGTTCTTGAGTATCCGGAAATAGAGGACGAAGAGGAGCTTGAGGGTCTCAGTTTGCTGTTCGCGAGGGCGACATTAAAACGTGTCATGTGGACGCGAAGGGAGTACTCACGTTCGCGGCGCGCTCTTCTTTATCAACCTCTGCTTCCGCCTCCTTCATCTCCTTCTGTATCTCCTTCTTCTCTTTCAAAGCCTTCTTCGCCTTCTTGCTCAAGTGAACAGGCTCCCCTGACCGTGCCTGGCCCTTCTTCCCTCCCTTCTTTGTCGGCCGCATTTCCTCGCGTTCTATCTTCGCCTCTGATGCACGAATGCCTAGCTCGGTCTTGAGGCGGAGGTGTAAAAGGCATGTGAGGACCTCCGGGTGTATATTGAACCGACGCTCTTTCACCATACGATTCAATAGGCGAACGGCTTCTAGCGATGGTTCTCCAGTTTCATCGGCACGTAAGACGGTGATGATCGTATTCAAACAGAGGTCGGAGGCCTGTGACGAAGCCAAAGTCAGTTGGCCGTAGATACCGTCGCTATCACACGTACTGCATCCCATGACTTCTTGCTCAGGCGCGCGATTATAGCGCCCAGGATGTTGACACGAAAGTTGAAATGCGTCACTGTGGTCAGAAGGGTGCACATGCAACGAAGCGCAATCTCCTCAAGGCCCGCCTTCGCTAAGAACGACACGTAAATTGCTGCGCATGAAGGAATGCGGGAATCATACCTTTGAGCTCGCTGTCAAGCATTTTGAGGAAGTTTTGGTAGACGCCTACCAGCCCCTGCTCGTATTCGCGGGAGCGGGCGACCATTTGACTAACTTTCTCCGCCTTTTCTTTCTCAGTGAGTGAACGTATCCGGTAGCCGGGGATGATGTCTTTGAATACGGCGAGCTGGGACAACAGGGCTAATTTGCGGATGGCAGGATCATTGGTGACAGGCTCGGGGTGGGAAGGGGTCGAGATTTCGGCCAGGGAGAATGTATGGAGACGGCGGAGGAGACCAAGCTAGACTGAATATCAGCTCAGCAAACAGACAGAGAGGTGAAGAGACGCACGCTGTTCTCTGGCTCGGCGACAATCTCTTGGCAGATGCCTGCTATCTGCTCTTTTGCAGCCTGGAGCCTGGCTTTCCTGGACTTGGTCTGCAAGACGTCGACGATGGCAGGACGCCCAAACCGAGCTCCTGTCGATACATCATCTCGTCTAGGTGCCGGCGCGGGCTCCTCTTCATCCGACTCTTCATCCGACCTTTCGGCTTCAACAACGTCAGGTCGAAGCGCTACCTTGGTGCCACTCTTTTGTATTCGGCCGTCGCCCAGTTTGATGGGAAGTCTGTCAACTTCGTTTCGCCGCTCATCGTCAGACCATGATGGACGTCGCTTCCGAGGTGCGACTTCGTAGGACATTTCGGCGTCAGAATCAGGATCGGGGTCTGCGATATCCGAAAGTTCACTGCCTTCCGAGACAGAGTCAAGCTCAGAAGCATTACCCTCTACTCCAGAGCTCCAGACCTCGTCGTCGTCTGAATGAGAGGCTATGGATGGCAAATCATCCTCGACAGATGCTTTACGAGCCGGTTTCGACAGGCGATGCAGACGGTCTTGTTCACGTTTGCTCCTGGGCCAGGTGAGCCGGGATTAACGTGAATATGATACTGACACGCACCTCGAGAGGCCCTTCTCGTCCAAAGCCTTTAGAAATGCAGCGCCTCCGCCATACTCGTCAACAAGATCCAAATCTTCGTCATTCAGACCCGACTCCTCCTCGCTATCCTGCTGCGGTATTGGGATGGTTGCTCGGTCGTAGGCATGATCTTTGCCTTTGCCCTTCGCGGCGGGTTCACTAGACTTCTTGTGCTTGCCGGGCGCAAGCTTCCGCCTTTTCGAGGGACCCTGCCAGGAAGTAAGCACCGGCTCAGGACAAGCTGTGATTCAAGCAGACCTGACTGTCCTGAGAGCGTCGTTTTGTAGAGGTTTTGGTGACCATGGCCGCGCTGTTGAAGGCTCGAAATTTCGTCCGGGCCGGACGTCCGCAAAAGCCCAAATTTGACCAAACAGCGCGCGCTCCGGCGACGGGCCGCGGCGAAGAACTGAGCCTCACTGAACTCCCCCGTCGCGCTCGCGTGGCATGACGACCACCAGCATAGGGCGCAAGCTCGCGAGAACTCTATGGTAGCTGTTTGTTTCAGCGAATGGTTGATCAGTAAGTGGTCAGTACGAGGCTGCGGGGCGCATGCCCTTTCGGCGGAGTCTGGCTGTTCTCGCCGCGTGTTTGTTTCGTCATGGTCTTCTGCTAGGCCCAGAGGCGTGCAGTTCCCGCCGATTATTTGCGCTATAAAGCCAATATTTGTGCGTGACTGATGATAGCTCCTGGTGAGTCTTCCAATGCCAATCCATACTTGAACCAACAGGCTCTTGTTGACGAGTTTGATAGTCACCTAGTATGTACATGCTAATTCAAGTGCGCGGCGATTGCCTCGCGCACCATCATCTGCAAAAACGTCTCTTACTTCTTTCGGGTGCGCAGCTCGCGGGAATCACAGCAACGGCGGGGGTCAAAATCAACACTGAGCGTCGTTGCGGGTGAGGCCTTCGGCTCATTCAAGAGGCGCAACCACGAGGTATCTGAGGGCATCTGCCTTCGCCGGTGTTCAAATAATGTCAGTGCAATGCGCACATCTCTGATGTGATGCCCATTGACGTGTGTACGTTCCCGGGACACAAGTGTCTCCGGTGGCCAAATCTCGAGAACTGCGCAGCCCGCAGCCTCTGCTTATTGTTCCACTAACGCGTTTGGACCGAGTAGTTGATCGGAGCCGATATGCAGGCATAATTTCGGACTCTCGATTTTGCTGCTCAAGTCAATCCACCAGACACTGCGCGCTTCTCTGCCCAGTTATCCCGATTTTCGGCCTGCAAGTCAAGTTGTGACATCATTGAATTCTAACCCGGAGCGGATGCTATGCCATGCCGTGGCCCGCGGGCAGCATCGAAAACTAACTTTCAAAGGTAAGGAAGGCGCGCTACTGGTTGCAATTGGCGAGCGGCCAGCATTCAAATGTGCGCGCGCAGTCGAGCGCCCACAAAATACTTCATGATCGACGTCTTCCGAAGTTGGCTGCGCAGAAAGGTACGAGTCCTGCACCCCGACGGCCGTACAACATACCGCCTTTCAATTATACAGCGGTCATCAATGACGGTCTAGCGCCCTTCACGGCCTAGAGGCAAAGCCGGCTGTGTGGAGGAGACACAAACGCGAGAGTAAGACCTCGTGAGGTGCAGCTGACGTACAGGCCCGAGCAGATATAAAAGACGCTGTCATTTTCAACGTCTAGCATCCCATTCCTCTCATGTCCGACTTCGCGTCCTTCGAACGCGCCTTCCACGGCGACCTCGTCACTCCCAGCCATCCCGACTATGAATCGTCCTTGAAGCGCTGGGCTGCAAACTCTCAGCGCCGCGCTGCAGTCGTTGCCTTCGTTAAAGACGAGGACGACGTGCGCGCTGCCCTCCTGTACGCGCAAGCCCAGGGCCTCCGCATCGCTGTCAAGGGCGGTGGGCACAATCCCGCCGGCGCGTCCTCGATCGAAGGCGGGCTAGTGATTGACTTGTCGCGTCACTTGAACGGTGTCAAGATCGATCCTGAGACCAAGCTCGGGTACGTGGGCGGAGGCGCTCTCTGGGGTGATGTCAATGGGGCCGCAATAAAGCATGGGTTGGTCATGACAAGCGGAACCGTTAGCCATGTATGTCGGCCTTTTATTTCTTTTCGAATGCACGTTCTGACAATCTACCGTTTACGTAACAGACTGGCGTGGGCGGGTGTGTCGATACGCTGATGGTCCTATGTCGATGGTGACTGACTCCTATTACTCCTAGGTTGACGCTCGGCGGCGGCTTCGGCTACCTTGCTGGACAGTACGGACTCGTCGTCGACCATCTGGTCCAGGCCACAGTCGTTATAGCCTCTGGAGAGAAGCTCATCGCGTCCGCCTCCCAGAACCCCGATCTATTTTGGGCAATTCGCGGGGGCGGGTCGAATTTTGGTGTGGTCACCGAGTTCGTGTTCCAATTGCACGCCCAGTCGACCACGGTATTTGCGGGCTTTCTCGTCTTTGCGCCGCCCGCAATGGAGGATGTCATGCGCCTCATGGAGGCCAAATTCGACGCAGGCATGTCGGAGAAGGAGACGGCGCATGTGGCCGTTGCTCTCGGTCCCGGAGACCAGGCGAGTAGTCGTGCTTAGGAGGGGATGATATTCTGACATCAATTGTAGCCGTGTGTCATGATGGTCCTCTTCTACAATGGGACCGAAGAAGAAGGCAGGGAGAATTTTAAGCCTTTCTTCGAACTGAGTACGCGGCTTCTCCTCTACACCACTGCTAATTGACTGGTTAATCACAGAACATATTGTTGCGGACATGTGCAAGGCCATGCCGTATGATCAGGTTAACACCATACAGGTATGCACTCCACCGTGTGTTCGTTGGACACCAACTGATCTTCTTTACGCCGTAATCGACTCTAGGATCCATGGGTACCACATGGCGGCAACTACTATCTCAAGTCCGTGTCCCTGCCACGGCCGTCGGCGAAGACGGCTCTTCAGGTTCGCGATGCAGTCTACGAACTGGCAAAATCGAACCCGGACATCCACATCACCTTCATCTTCGAGCATTGGTCGCTCGTGAAGGTCTTGAGCGTGCCGCCAGAGGACACAGCGTTCAACCGATCCCGAAGCCTGTCCACCATGATTTCATCAAGTACGATAATGACACGCCGGATTCGCTGCGCCGCGTGCGCGAGATTGTCGACAAACTCGTGACGATTTCCATTGGCGATGCTAAGGCAAATGTCGGATATGCAAACTATAGTGCGTTCCTCTTGTACCGCAATATACAGGACACCGTTGACATGCATATAGACAGCGATGCGCCGAGCCATTTCGCTGCAAATGCGGATGTTGTGTTGTCAAAGGAGCAGACGAAGGCGCTCTTCGGGCCCAACATCGCGCGCTTGCAAGATATCAAAAAGAGATATGATCCTGACATGGTCTTCGCGAAGTGGTTCGCGATCAAACCAGCCGCGTAGTCGTACACATCGATGGGATACATGTCTAAGAGAACAAGCGGTAATTTGCGACAGAACAAGTGTAGACGTACCGTTTTTGAAACGCAGCACAAGTTTGCGGGCCGGTGTGCGGCCCGGTCGTGCCGGAGCTTCGGACGATTTGTCGCGTGCTCAGGTTGCGAGTGAACTGGAACCCCCACGAATCAGTGAAGTCCAATACTCTCGCCAAGACTGTCCAACCTGTCCAGTAAAGAGGATACTGAACAGAAGGACGGGGGAGCTCAGTTAGCACCGCATCTGACATAGCGAACCATCGGCGAACACGCGTCCAGACGCGCCTTTCATCTATTGGACGCCACTGCAGGCAGGTAGGTTGTGCCTCTCTTGCTCTCGAACACGCGGGCAGACTTGATCTCATCGTCAGGCTCGGCCATGGCCACCTATGAATCCCGTAACATGGACGAGCCACCGCCCACCACGCACACCCTCCGACCACATCATGTTAGCCTTCTCATGATCATCATGATTCTCTACCGGCAATACGAAAGGCCAAAGTTCCATCCTGATTTTCTGCTACATGTCGTCAGAGTCCTGATGGTTGAAATTGCGGAGGTCTGTCTGCTGCATGTTGCGTAGGATGTCACACTGGCTCACCTTGCGCGCCAAAGGTTTCTCAACCTAAATCCTACGAAGAGCTCGTGACTGCACTTGCTGCATCCCCTCGCAGTAAAGATGGGTCGCAGGGCTTCTTTGAGTCCCTAAATCCCATGGTAAGTCTTGCCAACCCTTGGTGAAGATAAAATAACTTACACTGGCACACAGTACGCCGCCAGCTTCGCGTCGGTCGACCATCTGACAAACTTTTTTCATGGTAGCCTTGGCAGACTTATGCACGGATATATAGGCTGACTTCCGAGGCAGGGATCTCGTATCTTTTCGTAGATACCAAAACAGGAGAGGAGGTGAAACAGCATTCTCTAGCTCTATCCAAGTGCTGACCGCCCTGCTACTCCCAGTCTGATCTCGTCAGTATCTACCTTGCATCTCACGCGCCATACATTACAAACTATCGCATGCCTTCCAGCACCGGCGCTCTTTTCTGGGTTATTTCTGTCGCAGATGCTTTGTCACTTTCGTCAAGCTCTCGTTCGCCGGCGTCGCTCAACTGCGTGAAGATTATCATGCTTGGCTGTTTGGGCAACCAGGTGGATATGGAAAACAACAAAACGATTCGATAACTTTCGGTTGGTGATTCCTTGCTCTTCTAATGAGTGTACGAATCATCGAAGATCGCAGACAAAATCCTGTTGAAGACCCACGCAGATGACCATCAGTGGGCCGAGCCCGAAGCATATGCCCTGTAAGTTTCGCCATCGAGGAGCTTTAATAAGTGAAGCTCAACTTAATTTGTCAAGCTTCGAGAGAGGTGTCGCGATCGCGGACTCAAATATAGCTTCGGAAGCGATTCGCAGATTTTTCGAACAGCATTTCCATGAAGGGAGCGACTCGTCCGTCACTTCTCCCTGTCTCAACCGTTATCTCTCCAACGGTTCGTCTTAGGGGAACGCGGCAGCATGCGCTGCTCAATTTGGCGCGAATGCACTATATGCGCCACGAATTTGCCGCCAGTCGCCAAGTCAGCAAATTCAGAATTCTCGCCATATCTTCTCCTTCCTCACATCTATTCGTCTTCTCACAGTATTTGACCGAGGCAATAGAAATTGCTCGCATAGCGAATGATCATTGGGGGCTGCAACATTCGCTGAGGTACATTGTCCACAACTTGCGCGAGGCGTTGCATACTAACAAATACGCCTCAGTTTGATGCATCGCCTACCGCCTACCGAGAAGGACCAAAAACCCATAATCAACGAAATACAGGCTGGACTACACCCCCTGGAGGTCCTGTTCGATGTTGAGAAGCTGATCAGGGTTTCCAGCGTAAGTCCATTTCCGGCCAACCGGGTAATGGCTTTAACGAAAAGGGTGCTCGTAGAATCAGCCTCTCAGCGCTTCCTTTGAAAAGATTATCCAAGCTACTGGGCTCTATGATCTCTGGATTGGCATGCAAAATCACGTTTTTGACGATTCCGAACTCTTGGCCCCCCATGCCGTGCAGTCTATCGTCTGGAGGGCCGCCGGTACGCCATGCGCCTGCGCACAATGGCGCTCTACTCATCCCGCTTTACAGGGTGCGAAAGACTGGCAGCCATCGAAGAGAACTATGTCACGGCGTTCTCGGAGATTGGCAGCGACGACAACAACGTCATTACTGTGACCCTCAATCGTGCATATAGGGTATGTGTGCCTCTATCTCCGGGATCTGCGCCCGAGATACTGAATCGATGGCTGCATTTCAAGCGCGCACGGCAAGGCGAGTACGAAGATGCCATCGCCATGCTGCTTGAGCCCGATGTCTGGTGCGGTTTGGCCATACATGACTACGCCCGATGGGCTTCCCAGATATGGCATATCCTTGTCCTGCGGGCCAGCAGACGGTGCGTCAGCGCTAAACCACTATTCCGATTTACCTATCGATTGACGTGGACCGTGTGCTCACAGCGGGCAGGAGCGGCAGTACAACGATTTTTTGAAGCCGCGCTTCCCAGGGAGTACGTTCAGCGCTCGAGAGTACTTCTTCAACGTCAGCACGCCGATGTCGTCTATCATTCGCGATCCTTTGTATGAGGTGCTGGAAATGCGGGTGAGCACTTTCAAGGGTATCTCAGATTGCGACTGTGAACATTGACGGGCTATGCAGCGCGTGGACCAAGCGGTGACATCCGTCGAATCTCTTCTCAAAGCACTATGGTACTCCGAGTTCCAGTGTCGATATGGGTCGTATCGCACTGGCATCATTCTGCTTGCTGATGTTGGTCTCGAGTTCGGTATGACGAAGCGGAGCCAGAGGATTGTAGAGGAGATCATGCCGCAGGTGTGCTCCCAGTCTTTCGTCAAAGTCTGGCGCCGACATTCCTCTAGGTGATCAACGGAGACGACCTGGAGCAGCGTGCGTTGGCGTGCTTTGTGTTCGCGCGCTGCATCCTCGCGGCGGGCGAACAGTCCTCCGAATCTATGACATCCGCCCTTCCGTACCTCAGCATCGCGGAGCGGGACTACGCAACCCTGCAGATGTTCCGCTCGCTTGCGGACGTACAGTACCTCAAGGCTGTGCTCTATCACAACCTTCATATGTTCGAAGAGCGGGACGAGGCGGCCGCGCGGCAGCTCAAGACTGAGGAACACATGGATGCTACTTCAATAATTGTCACGGAAGAGTGGATCGCACAAGTATGGGAGCTTGTGTGTGATGTAGGTGCGGCGCTAGCAGCTCGATGATGTTATGCAACGCCGTTGTGTCAGGACTGCTTTGGAAGACAATGTAGTTTCGGCTGCAGATATTTCGACGTGCCTTTGTATGCTGTATGACGAAGTCTTGCTGTAAGTCGGTTTGCTAATTGTGCGCCCCCGGAGGCTTTGGACGGCTCGACGCAAGCGCTTGTGCAGCACCTGGTACTCTCTGGTACTCCACGTCTAACAAATGTGTCTCCGCTTCGCGTTTGGGAACAATCCCTTGAACCTGCAGAACATGCAACGCTTCCAAAACATTTCCTCTGATCGCCGAATACCCATTCAAGTTCGTTCGCGACAGCTATCATGTTGAGTAACGCGCCGTCGGGCCCGTTTTCGCACCAATATTTGATCTTGGTATCTGCATCGCTCTCCACTCAGAGGCCATACGGCAGATCAGTGGGGCCGATGGACATCGCCATGAGAAGAAGAAGAAAAATAAAATGGGGATTTTGACTCTGAGCAGGGTGACATGGTTGCGTGACAGTGTCGCGTCTCTCTCATCACGTGCGTCACGTCGGCGAAATGCGATATCCTCCCACTTGCCTGCGGTTGTGGATGCAAAAGTTGTTAGACAGGACGCGCAGTGATACAGTACAGTTTGTATCATCCCTAAAGTCTTGACGATGCTGCGTATTGCATCTGCCCTGGTATATGACCTTGTGACGCGGGGTGTGCGTCACGCCGTCACGCTGTGGCTTAGGCGGAGTCCGAGTCCGGTCGCGTCCAGAGTCCAACTTCGACGAGTCCGAGCCATTGACCCCTTCCTCTTTGCCCGCTATGGACGGGCCACCTCCCCAGGAGGAGGATTTTTCTTCTCTTCCAATTGAGGCTCGGCTCGCGCACAAGAACTGGAAGGCCCGAGTCAATGCCTACGAGAGTCTCATCAAGGCATTTCAACTCACCGTTTCCGATACTGATCCCGCATTCAAACCGTACCTGAACAACCCCGACACCCTCAAGAAGATCGTCATGGACTCTAATGCTGTTGCGCAGGAGAAGGGGGTTGAGGCAGTCATCGCGTTCGTGAAGTTCGCCGGAGAGAACGCGGCCAAGACGCGCGAAACAGTGGTCCCATCTCTAGTGGACAAGTGCTTGGGCTCTGCGCGCGCGGGAACGAGGAATCAGGCCATTGAGCTTGTTCTGCAGTATGTGGAGGTAGAGAATGGCGGGGCTGGTGTTGTGGTGCGTAAATTTGTCTAACCATCCGACGCGTGCCTCGAACATTCGTTGTATCTACGTCTAGGAAAACCTCCTACCTGGCTTGAGCGCGAAACAGCCGAAGACTGTAGCAGGCACTGTTACGGCGCTGAAGGAGATCGTCCGGTGTGTGACAATCAGCTACCTATTCCTCGATAGCCGCTGAAGCACACCGGTAGACTATTTGGTCCTCAGGTCACCCCGCCAGCGATCGTCCTCAAATCTTTACCCAAGATATATGGCCACTCTGACAAGACAGTGCGTGCCGAGGGCGCAAACTTGACCCACGCGTTCTACCAATATCTCGGAGCGGGGATCGAACAATGGCTGGCGGATCTGAAACCAGTGCAAGTGAAGGAGTTGAAGGAGGCCTGGGATGCCCTGGAGAAGGATGGCAAAGGCAAAGGGTCCCTCAAGCCGGAGCGTTTGACGCGCGCGCAGGCAAGGGAAGCAGAGCAGACCGCAGCGGCTGGCGGCGATGATGCAGCAGACGACGGCCCGGATGAAGGTGCGTCAAAAACGTTCCCTATATTTTCCGTCTGTCGCTCATACTTGCTGAGTAGAGCCAGCTCTCCCCGATCCTCGACAGTTTGCGGAGGAGGTTGACATCATCCCGAAGTTGCCGTCCGGCCTTCAGGCTAGTCTCGCTTCCTCGAAGTGGAAGGATCGCAAAGAGGCCCTAGACGAATTGCTCTCCTTGCTGAATGCTACCCCTCGCGTCAAAGAAGCCTCTGAACT
Organism: Auriscalpium orientale; assembly: GCA_019915035.1. Classification (NCBI taxonomy): domain Eukaryota; kingdom Fungi; phylum Basidiomycota; class Agaricomycetes; order Russulales; family Auriscalpiaceae; genus Auriscalpium; species Auriscalpium orientale. The sequence continues at coordinate 396,745 of JAHLMH010000006.1, forward strand.
CGGAGAGCTCGCAAAGTCATTGGCGACGCGGGTGCAGGGTGACGCAAACATCAACTGCGTTATGGTCGCGGCGCAATGCCTCGAGGCTCTTGCCAAGGGTCTCATGAGCGGCTTCGCACGATACCGCGAGACAGTCGTGCCCCCGATGTTGGAGCGCCTGAAAGAGCGGAAGGCAAATGTTACGGATACGATTGGCGCGGCTCTGGACGCCGTCTTTCAAGCTGTAAGTTCGTCCCATTCGCATCTTTCCGCGCATTAATGCCACCCTATATCAGACCAGCCTTGCCGATATTATTGGAGACATACTCCCTGCGCTCAGCAACAAGAACCCTCAAGTCAAAGAGGGAAGCGTGAAATTCATGACTCGCTGTCTAGCCTCGTCCTCGCAGCCGATTCCTCCCCCACAAATCAAACCGGTCTCAGAAACAATCGCTGTTCTGTTAGAAGACTCCTCTGCCGGTGCTCGCGACGAAGCTGCGAATGCTCTCGGCACCTTGATGAAGATGGTGGGCGAGCGACCGCTTGGCCCTGTCATGGATGGGCTTGCGGACGTGCGCAAAGCGAAAGTGAAGGAGGCGTTCGAGAAGGCGACGGTCAAGGCTAAGGCTGGCTCCGGTGGGCCTCCGAAAGCGCCGCCTCCCAAGGCCGCGGCAGCGAAAGAGGCCCCCAAGAAGAAGACCTCTACTGTCTTAGCGAAGAAGGCAGAGCCTGAGCCTGTAGCAGCTGAGCCCGAGGACCCGCCTCCAGAGAAGAAGGTCCGGGGGCCCACCGGCCCGTCTACTTGCGAAGAAAGGACCCGCTCCCGCAGCAGAAGGAAGCGGCACTCTGCCTGCTCCCGCTGCTCCAGCAAAGAAGCCGCCGCCAGCTGCAGCTGCCGCCGCCGCCGCCGCGTCGAAGCCTGCAAAGAGCAGCGCCCCTGTCCCTCCCGGAGCACTTGACACGTTCAAGTTCAAACACACGCCAGAAGACGCGGAAGGACTCGCTTCCGACCTGATCCCTTCCGGGATCGCGAAGGACTTCGCCGATGCGAATTGGAAGACGAGGTTAGCAGCTCTTGACGAGATGACATCGTGGGTGGAGAGCGTTGTAGAAGAGGTCGACGCAGAAGTCGTAGTCCGGTTTCTGGCGAAAAAAGGATGGAGTGAGAAGAATTTCCAGGTCTGTTAATTTCTAGGCGCTCGATGATCATGGACTGACCCGGCGCCAGGTGTCTGCGAAATTATACAACATCCTCGTTATCTTGGCTGAGCGCTGTCCTTCGTTCGGGAGGTCATGTCCTGCCCTCTGCGTACCTCATCTGTCCGAAAAATTGGGCGACATGAAGTTGAAGAAACCGGCGAGCGAGACGTTGGTCGCCTTTGCCGAGAGGACGTCGTTGCAGTTCGTGCTGCATCAAGGTGCGCTGCTCCAAGAATTTGCAGCGGAGTAACTGACAGTAATGGCGACGACAAAGCTTACGATCCTATGGCGAAGATCAAAGCTCCCAAAGCTCTCGCCGATGCGCTCGGATGGATTGAATCCGCTCTCATCGATTTTGGTATCGCGGGTTTGTCGCTCCGCAGTCTTATCGACTTCCTGAAGACGGCGCTGCAGAACTCGAATGCAGCTGTCCGCACGAGCGCGACCAAAACCTTGGTCACAGTCAAGCTTTTTGCCGGCGCAGGTAGGTCTGGATTTCCTGTGCTTATGCAATATCTCACTCGTATCGTTGATCAGGCATCAAGGATCTCCTCGGGGACCTGAATCCCCAGCTGCTCGCTATCATCCAGACTGAGTTTGATAAAGTTGAGGGCAATACACCTCCAGAGCCCACTCGCAAATCGGCCGAGGTCGCGGCTGTGACGAGCTCCGGCGCCGGCAGTGGTGCGAAAGGCGGTGCAACTGCAGCAGACCCGCTCGATGATCTCTTCCCGCGAGTGGAGATAGATGGTCTATTGAAAGGAACTACCATCCTTGCAGACGCCAAGAGCGACGCTTGGAAGACGAAGAAAGAGGCCCTGGAGACTCTCCAAGCTATTTTGGATCAAGGCCCAAACAAACGTCTTAAACCGCAGATGGGTACGCTCTAAGACACGGCTCGTCATTTAATTGATACATATACGAGGTCCCATAGGCGATATCGGACAAATCCTGAAGGCGCGCGTCACGGACTCCAACAAGAGCGTACAGATGTTGGCCCTCGACATTGTAGCTCGAATCGCAACAGGGATGGGCAAGCCTTTCGACAAACAGACTCGCTTCTTCGTCGCGCCCGTTGCCAGTGTCCTGTCTGACCAGAAGGCACCGATCCGCGCTGCGGCTATTCAAACACTCGCCGCCATCGCTTCCGCTTGTGAGGGCATGGACGCCCTGGTGCACGGTCTTGCGACCGCACTCGAGGCGAACAATCCGGTGCAGCGCGCTAATCTTCTTACTTGGCTGTCCGGCTGGTTCTCAGAGCACGAGGTATCTCCGGGATTGGACTTGAGCAGCTGGATTGCGCCCATCATCTCGTGTCTGGATGACCGTAACGCGGACGTGCGCAAGGGTGCGCAGGGCATGCTGCCGCATCTCATTGCATCTGCTGGATTCGACCAAGTTATGAGCGCCACTGGATCACTGAAGCCAGCTTCGAAGGCGTCGGCGGTTCCTCTCATCACCGCGGCGCGTGCGATGGCACCCAGTTCGTCTGCAGCTGCCCCGGCCGCGGCCGCTCCAATTCCTCAACCCTCCAAAGCTCCTGCGCCCAAGGCCTCAGCACCGGCAAGCCCGCCCGAGCCAGCCGAACCTCCTACACCTAGTCCGCCCCAGTCGCCCGCCGCCACGACCTTCAAGGTTGGACCTCCTAGCAAACTTGGAGGTATCCGACGCAAGCTTCCACAAGGGTCTATACCGCGACCAGACTCGCGAGCTGAGAGCGTTGATGAGGCGCCTGCATCTCGTCTGGGCCGGCCAGTGAGTACTATCACCTCTGGCCTCAAACGTCCAGGTCCTGCAGCTGCTGCCAAGCCTTCCCCTGTCCAAACACCTGTCGCCTCTGCATCTGTCGCTTCTTTGCCGTTGCATGGGATGAATCTCGATGCGAAGAAAGCTCGTCTAGCAAAGGATGCAGGCAAGTGGGTCAACGAAGCGGGAACTACGCGGAAGGACCTCGCCGAACTTCTGCAGCACCAGATGGAGCCGCACGCATCGAAGGAGCTACTATCCAATCTCTTCAGCCATGATCACAATGCAGTGAATGACCACGTCGTTGGCCTTACTATGATCAGTAATTTCTACGCGGACCTACAAGCTGGCGAGAAATTCGGGTTATCAGAGGATGAGATGCGGACCGTTGGCATCGCAAACTCCGACCTCGCCTTCAAGTATGTCTCGATCAAAGCGCACGAGCCGCAGTCCAATCTGGTCGCGAAGTGCCTGGAAGTGGTAGACTCCGTGCTGGCGTTCTTGCGCAACGTCGACTACCAGTTGACTGAGCCTGAGGCCCAGTGTTTCATCCCGACACTGGTTTACAAGGTACGAACTTTGCCTTCGTTCGTGCCCGAGACGGCACTCATTGCACATCTAGCTCGGCGACGCGCGTGAGCCTGTCAGGACACGGGTTCAACAAATCTTCCAGACATTACCAAAGGTGTATGCGTACAGCCGGGTCTTCCAAATCCTGCTGGACCATGGCCTCAAGCACAAAGTCGCAAAGACGCGTCAGTTAGCTTTGGACGAGCTCGCGATCATCTTGAAGCGCTCTGGCATGGGAGCGTTTGATCCCCCAAAGGCCTGTCCCGCGATCGCGTCCATGATCGCTGACAAGGATCCCAGTGTCAGGAAGTCGGCTTTGTCGGCTCTGAGGTCAGTGGATCTGGCTTGTCTTGTCCTTTGAGCCGGTAGCTCTAACACATTCTACAGCGAGGTCTACGTCATGGTCGGCGAGAAGATCTGGTCGTTGGTTGGGACCTTGTCGTCAAAAGATAAAACACAGCTCGAGGAGCGGCTGCGTCGCGTTGCAGGACCCAGCAGTCCCGACAAGAAAGAGGTCAACAACGCAGCCCCGTTGCAGCCAGCCCAAGTGTCGCGTCTGCAAAGCGGGCTCGCTCGCCCGGCGTCGCCGTCTACTGGTCTTCCGCGTCCGGGAGGACTACCTCGTCCTGCCAGCCCGTCCGTTACTGTGTCACGCTTAGCTCGCCCCACCTCCCCCTCAGCGGCTGCCGCCCGGTCCATGTCACCAGCCCCTTCCCAACTTGCCCGCCCAGTCTCACATTTACCGGCACCCACTTCTCCCCCCTCACGCGGAAAAAGTATGTTACCATCGCGATTAGCAGCTCCTAGGAGTAGAGCAGGGACACTAAGGTCTGGTGTTACTGCACCTGGCCCGGAGCCTCCAGGATCTCGTCAGCAGAGCATCCCTAGCCATATAGAAACCTGGCGACAGATAGACGAACCCCTCGAGGAGCCCGACGTCCCGCCATCAGCCTCTAGCGACATCACAATCACGATATCGAGCATCCTGAGCAGCGACTCAGACCGTAGCGTGGATGCCTTGAAGAAGATTCAGAAGGTCCTTCAACTGGGCCCCGATGCCGGACCGGACTCCCCGGCGTACCGTGATCTGGCCGAGCACACCGAAGGGCTTATCGAGACCGTGACCCTGCAGATGGCGCACGCTTTTGATTATCCAGAGGACAATATCAGGTTGGCGAAGCATTTGATCCAGACTCTGAACGCATTCTGTGACAATCCTTTGCTCGCGGAGTCGTTGACCGTCGACATTGTGACTGCTCTGCTCGAGGAGCTGGCCCTGAGGCTCCTACAAACCGACGACAGTCAAGACCGAGAAGTCAAGAACTTGTCCAGGTTCATAAACATGATCATGCTGCGACTGTTCTCGACCGGCCGGAGAATCACGATCTTCAGGTATGTTTTCTTGTTACATGTTAGACTATCATGAACCTTACGACGTCCTGAAGGTCACTATTTGCCTTATTGCTGCAAATTGTCAAGCCCTTCCCAGCCAACGGAACCCTTCCAGACTCTCAGGAGGCGAAAGTCGCAGAGCTTGTCCTGAAGTGCATCTGGAAGCTTGCTCGCAATATTCCACAGGACCTGTCTGATCTCAAGCTCGACCCTGTAGAGCTTTTCCCTGCCGTTGAGCACTTCCTCCAGTCCGTGCCGCCTAACGAGTGGCGAGCCCGATCAACGAATCGTGTTCCTTGCGGTGATATGCCACTGAGGACCGTCAAGGTTATCATTCAGCACGTAGTTGGTACGTTAATTCAAAGACCATCTTCTGCTTCAACGCGCTGACTACAGCTTATCAGCCCATTACTCGGACGATGTTTATGACATCCTTTCGAGCTCCTTCGACGATCCTTCTGCAACGATCGTGTATCCTTATGTCTACCGCATCTTGAACTCAACCGCTGCCCGTAATGAAACCGGCGCGCGCTTGAACGGCGGCAGCAATGGCCTGACTGTTAACGGGGGAACTCCCTCGGAGGCCAGCCGTCCGGTGTCACCTCAATCGTCGGCGGCTTCTGCAGACATCCGACAGTCTTCCCCCAGCCATCGCACAAGCCGAAGCGCCTCTTCTACCAACGGATTGATGTCTCCGCCCATCGAAGAGCCTGATCCCGATGCTCAGCTCATTGCGATCATCGGCCATATATCAAGCGAGACAACTGGCGCCATGCACAAAGAAGGGATAACTGAACTGCATCACTTCATCAAGGCATATCCGCACAAGAAGCCCAAAGTTGACAAGATGCTCGAGGCGACTGGGCCAGCGTTCAGGAAATACATCTCCCGCGCACTGGCCAGTCGAGCGGCGGAGGATGAGGAGAGGGATGTCGCTGTCGCGGACACCTTATCCAGTATGTCGCTCTGCTCTATCTCTTGGGACGCCATGCTGACCTTCAGACCCAGAATTAGAGTCCAACGGACAGAACACGATGCCAGTCTCGCCCTCACGGTCAGCGTTCAGTGATGGACCCAGATCACCTGTCAGTGCCGTGCATCGTGTCAGCTCGGACATCGTCTCGCAGGAACAGCAGGAGAAGCTATCCAGGCTACACAATATCTTCCAGTATCGGACCAGCGTCGCCAGCGTATCGTCGCAGGGGCGTGCAACTCCTTCACTTAATCGCTCGCCTCCAAACTGAGTATATGCGTGATTGTATGCAGTATCTACGGAGCTAAGTCATGTTTATGTTTCTTCGTGTCTTCATGTGCTTTGGTCTCGCATCTGTATCTCTTTATACCACCCGCAATCGAGTGTACGTTACCAGGCTGGGCCATTATATCGTACATCGCATACTATACCCGCTCAAAATGTATTATTTCAATTTCCCGTGGAAATGTCGAACAAGTATGATATTGGATTCTGTAGTCCGTGGATTATATGCAACATGCTCAATATTGTCCTCTACAACAACCGACTCCCTTCAAGCAGTCTACGCTGACGATGATCTACGGCGACGAAGCGGGCGGGGAATGGCCGCGCGCCGCCTGCCCTCGGCGCCTCCTGCGGTGGCGATGTCGTCTGGCGGGATGGTATTCGCAGCAGCGGCCGGAGGCGGCGTCACCGCGGGGGGCGGCGGTGCGGCGGCGGTCGCGGTGGCGGAGTCCGCACTGTCAGATGCAGCAGCGGTGTCTGCAGGAGGCGCAGCGGTGTCTGTGGCATCGCCGGAATCAGTCGACGCGTCGGTCGCGGTCGCGGTGTCTGTGGTATCCGAAGAGTCGGTGGAGGCAGACGTGTCTGTGGAATCGGAGGTATCGGTAGAGTCAGACGTGTCGGTTGAGTCGGATGCGTCGGTGGAGTCGGTGGAGTCGGATGTGTCCGTCGAGTCTGAGGTGTCCGTCGAGTCTGAGGTGTCCGTCGAGTCCGAAGTATCCGTCGAGTCTGATGTGTCCGTGGAATTGTCCGTCGAGGATCCCGTATCTGTGCCGTTCACCGTTGAAGTGCTGTTGCTCAGGTCGGGGAGGGAGTCGGTCGAACCCGCCAAGCATGTGCAAGTCGACGGGTCCGGCGTCGAGCCAAACGGACATGTCCCAGCTAGAGTGGGCAAATGAGATTTTGAAGACCCATAATCAAAATTGTTTCTTACCTTCGCCGAAAGCAACAACAGGCTCGTCGAGGCCGCCGAAGATGCCCGGGTCGACACCGTCCAGCTGAGCGTTCACAATGCCGTTAAGCTCGGGGTTGCGCGGCGCCTTTTGGCAGTAGGGCGTCGAGGGAATGACGCCGCCGATGTTCAGTGCATTGCGCGCGTGCTGGCGATACAGGATTGCGTTGGCGATGAGTGCGGCGCTGTTCACGACGCCGGCGGACTTGGCGAAGTCGATCATCGCGTCTGCGTTGTCCTGCTGCGCGCAGGCGTCGCCACTGGCGAGCAACCCGTTGATGCCGTTGATGCCTGCGAGCTGGACACAGGGCTCATTCGTGAAGATGTCGCCACCGCTCGCGAGCTGCAGAGGACGTCAGCTTTGGAGGCGCGCACAGGGAGTATAGAACGTACGCAGAGATCTTGCCAAGATTGGGCAACGGTAGGCAGGTCGTCCTGAGCGATGCGCTTGAGCTTGGGGACACGCATGCGCAGCCAACGGGGAATGAACGAGCGCCGTCTGCCCTCAGTGCCTCCGGCAGTGGCGATGTCGTCAGGCGAGATCGTGTTCGCAGCAGCGGCCGGTGGCGGCGTCACCGCGGGGGGAGGCGGCGCGGCAGCGGTCGCAACCACCGCATCAGTGGCGGTCACGGTGTTGGTGTCGGTCACGGTGTCCGCATCCGAACTGTCCGTCGCATCTGTGGAATCAGACGTGTCGGTAGGGTCCGATGTGTCGGTGGAATCAGCCGCGTCGGTAGAGGTAGAGTCGGATGTGTCGGTGGAGTCAGACGTGTCAGTAGAGTCGGATGTGTCGGTCGTTGAGGTGGAGTTGTCAGTCGAGGACGAATCCGTGCTGTTGCTGAGATCGGGGAGATCGCTCGGGCTGATAATAGTAGTCGAGTTGAAAGTGACGTAGGTCGAGTTGGCCGTGGAGGTGGCGTTCAAGTTGAGGCCGGAAACTGAGAAATTGGCCGCCTTTCCAACACATGCGGGCGGAGACACAGGTACAAGCCTACGAAAGCGATTCTCTAAGTCAGCAGTGGACCGTTGTGCTAGAAATGCCACGTACGATGAATCCCTCGCCAACGAGATGGGACCGGCCCTCGCGATTGCGACAAGCGCAAGGAGCAAGGAAGTTTGAAAGAAAGGCATAGTGGCCCAAAGGTAGAGAAACAAAGAACGAGTGATAGGGCTCACGAAATGACGAAAGGTGTGAAAGCTAACCAGGCTCTCGAGCTCTATGGCATTTTGAGGGAACGAGGGCCCCGGCTATATAGCGAAGCTGCCACATATTTTTGGCGTGGAGACGGACACAGCGCCGAGGTAGTATCAGTCTTTGGGGATAAATGATGAGGTCTGACCAAAGTGGGCGCTGCCAGTCATATCGTGTCTGCGTTGGACAGTCGCGAGGCGGGTATACGACAAGCCCATCCGGCGCTCATCTTTGAGGCGCACGTGATGCATGGAAAGTGACACTCACCTTGCGTTGGCTATCAGCGAAGTAGACATCCGTGGGCAGATTCATGAGCGCTCCCGTTAGGCTGTCCTCCGCCGGAGATGCTATGCATGGCTCCGTTTGACATATGTCTGAACAGTGAGAAAACGCGTGTAGAGGAAGGACAGGGCTGTCGCGCCCAAGGTCGCAGCAAGACAACAGCACAGGAATAGCCGAGGAGTTGACGGGCTTTCGAAGCCCAAAGCGACGTATGATTATAGGACATTAATCCCTAGGTGTAAAAGGACTCTGCACGCGCGTGGACGGGGCCACAACAATCGGAGGAAGGGTTTGCGCGAGCTCTTGTGTGCCGGCAGGGAAGGGCAAATCTACCACGCCTTTCGGTAGCACCTTCTCATACAGGCCCTTCGCCTGATGCGCCCGCGAGAGGCTGACCATCCTCTTCTTCGCGTCGCGGATCATAACGTGCGCGTCGTCGATGCCGGGGACGCAACCGCGCACGAAGATGAGGTCGAGAGCCGTGTCGATGCGGACGACAGCGAGGTTCTGCGTCGTGATGCGCGTCCCACCCATCCGCCCGGCCATCTTTTTGCCGGGCCAGATGCGGCCGGGATCCTGACGTGACAAGAGTGAGTGTCGAGTGTTGGGAGGGCTAAGGATAGACACACCTGATGCTGTCCAGTTGAACCTGCAGAGCGATGCGACACGGAAACACCATGGCTCGCCCGTAGTCCTTTGAAGTTCCAGCGCTTCATGGCGCCTTGGAAACCCTTGCCAATCCTAATGACCTGTCAGTCTTGGTTGACACCGAGAAGGCCTCCACGTACGAGTTGGCGATGACATCAACATATTGGCCCGGAACAAAGTGCGCGGCAGACAATGTGGTACCTTGGGAAAGGTTAATGGGCGCGGAAAGCGAACGACAGCTTGCGCAGCTCACCGACAGGAACGTGAGCATCGGGGGTAACAGCGAACTCCTTCACGATGCGCTTCGGGAGGACGCCAGCTCTCTTGAAATGCCCCAGCATCTGCTTCGTAGTGTTCTTTGCACGCCGGTCTGAAGCAGCCACTTGAACAGCATGGTATTCTGACTGGTCCTTCCGCACAGTCGTGACGTTCGCGGTTACCTGGCAGTTCTCGAGCTGCGCGCGCGCTTTGTCAGAGCTTGATTGAGCAATATGCGAAAAGCAACGCACCTGAAGCACTGTGACCGGAAATCGGGCCCCATGGTCATCCCACATCGCGGTCATTCCGCGTTTTCTTGCAATGAGACCGGTGCGAATGGAGTTGGGTGTCCATTTGGCGACGACATCAGCACTGCTCGTGCTGGCGACAGACGCGCTGCTCGCCGCACTAGAGTGCAGTGCTCGACAGGAGGAGAGGGCTGGTTTCTGGGAGAGAGCCCAGAGCCTGAGCATGGCGACTGAGCGGAAAGGTTGTCGCGCTGTCGCGGGCCGCGATGCTCGCGGAGCGCGCGTGTCGGACTTCGAAACCCGCACTCTTTCCTCGACCCTCACAAACTCGCAGAACAAAATATCGTCGTGCTATGGAATGGACGTCTGGCTCGCGAATAGTCACTCTGGAGTTGCAGCTCAGAATGGAAGAAAGAGGAAAGGCGAAGAAAAAGCGGATCGCGCGCAGTATCCGCTCATAGAGGCCGGAGCGGTGACCTCCGCAACGTTGCAGGAGCAGCATGGGCGACTTGAGTGGGCGACCATCGTCCGAAACGACTCCCGTAAAAGCTCTTGTCTGCACTTATATGCCGCCGCGCTGAACCCAGCATACAGCCCGCCGGTTGGTGCCCGCAAGCAAGGAGCCCGTCCTGGCATTCCCGCCGACGCGTCCGGCACCGACTGGTACTCCCTCTACCACCATCTCGCAACGCGCTGCACAAGGGGTGGGACTTTATATGCGTCTCTCTATTTGCGTATGCAGCTGACGCGTCGAATAGGCACATTTCCTCCGCATGCACTACCCAGATGTGGACATCTCTGGCGAGCTCATCCGAGAGCAGGTTGCGGCCGAAGCGCAGCTTGCGGATAACCTGCAGCAGTTCGATCCCTACGTCGGTGCATGCATCAGCGCATTCTGCCTGCCTGACGCAAGCCTCAAACGTTCCGCGTTTGTGGCGTTCCCGACAGGAGAAAATGCTACCGAACTGAGTGCGTATATGCTAGGTGTGACATTACCTCCTGCCTAATGTCTACGTGCATTTGAAAGATGTTTCCGAATTTGAGTTCTTTGGGCGCGATGGAGTGATTGCGAGGCCGTCGGCGCGCATTGTTGAGACGTTCCAGACTCCAATGCGTCAAGTTGTGGCCGCAGACAACGAACAAGGTGAACATTTTTTCAACTTTTTCAGTCTTTCTGCTTAACTCGCCTTATAGGTGCTGTCGTCGGTGTTCGCACGCACTCATCGACGTCTTTATTTCGGATCACCGCTGTGCCTTCTTGGACGCCTGCGAGTGTGACCACCATTGACAGCACCAGAATAGGTTCCTTCACATCTGCAGACTTAAATGGTCGACAGGCGGCAGACGTTCAGCTGGCTTCGCAAGCCGATCAGGCCGTCCTAGTCAACGACCGCGGACACGTCTACACGAGCCGCTTCGGGGGCTCCATCGGCCTGTACGCAAAGTTTCTGGTGACGGCGTCTGATGCATCCTGACAGATACTTCGCTATAGGGAGGCAGTCTATGATAGCTCACTCCACTCGTCAGAGCCCCCTGAAGACCCGTTTTGGCGAGCGTGTTTCGCTACGAACCCAAATGTCATCTCTTTGGCATCTGCCCGTGATTTGACGCGTTTAGATGTCAGAGTAAGCAGTTCATGAAAGTTTGTCCAGGTCAGCAGCTTAGTTGGCTTCAGGCACGGGCTCAAGGCGTGACACTCTACTCCGTTCGCTCTCCGATGGACTTCCTGACGGCCATGGCATGCGGCCAGCAAGACCAGATGACACGGGTCGTCACTACGAGTGAAATTATCTGGATAGATGAGCGTAATCCAGGCCGGCCAGTCATGGCGTTCAAGCATGGACGCGAATTTGATCGGACTCTCCATTGTAGCATTGTGGAAGTTGAAGACGGTACGCACTCTATCCCATCTCATTGCGACGCTGACTCAGTTCTTGCAGCTAATCTGACGGTCCTATCGTCGCGGAAGAACAGTCTGCTAACAGTCTACGATGTCTGCCATTCTGGCTCCGGAATAGTGCAAGCCCATGCGCCTCCTTACGATCTGCGCCATCGGTTCCCACTGGTCACGGGTCATGCAGAGTTTTGCTTCGCCCGCCCACCACCAGAACTTCGCGATCCACACGTCGCCTTGCTGCGGATGTCCGACCAAGGAAGCATCCATCATACAGTTCTCGCGCTCGCACAGGACGGCATGTCCCCCGAACCGCCGACCGCCGCAGAAGCGGACTGGCCCCCTGAAGTCCATGCACTAGAGGCTCAGAACAACGCTGCACGGGCAGACTTGGGCAAGTTTGGTGCACGCGACGCTCACCAGCTGGATTTGCGTCCGCTTTACCGAAGTGATTTACCCCACACTTTTAAGCGCGCAATACTTGCTAACGATCTACATTCTGCATCTAGGGCTGTTCACTCCTGCCGACCCAAGCGAGCGCGTCTATCCCGAATCCGACCCCGAAGGAGTCTACCAGACCCTCGAAAATATGCCCACCTTCTTTCAGGACGCTGACCTTCCCACCGAGCAGATTTTGACTACGTAAGCGCGCGGACATGTCTACTCAAGCGCTTACTCACCAGACCTCTACGCTTTCCGCCGACGCCGATTGGCGTCGCGTAGATTCGACATTGCATTTCGCTCGGGGGAGGAGCCCAGCCAGCCGTCGCGCGCGGACTTCTTGACACGCAGCGCGCTGAGTTCCCGGCGGGGCTACCGCGCGCTAGTGCAGAACCGAATCCCGATGGACAGATTGGCCAAGGCGGTTCCGTGGCATCGCAACATTGCGCCCTTTGTCGAGCAGTTCGTGCCGGATGTGTCGAGTGATATGGAGATTATGGAGCAGCGCTTGAGAAAGTACGACCTCGCCGACGATGACGCCCGCCCGGGGCTGTCGCTGCGCCGGGAGGCGGACGCGCGGGAGCAGCTCGCGGTCGATCTGGTGCTCTCGCTCGACTTGTACTCCTCGCAGCCGTTCGTCAAGCAGCCGCCCGCGCGCAGCCCTCCGTACTCCGACGAAACGGCCGTCGAAACAATGTCCCGCGCGGCTGAAGCCCTGTCGATCGACGAGGACGCACGCCCCGCGCTCGCACCCGCGGTGCAGTTTGGCTTCCTGAATCCCATGCCGAGAATAGACCACTACGCGCGGGAGGAGGACCGGCAAGGCGACGGGGCGCCGCGGAGCGTGGGCGAGGACATGCCCGCCGGGGTGCGGCTGTTGCTGAGCGAGTGGGACGTCGGCACGGACCCAGAATCGTACGCGTTCCACGATCCGTACGGCGACGAACGCCGCGAGGTGCAGCGCCGAGGGCCATCACAAGCGTCCACCGCCATGGTGAAACCGCCGCCAGTCGCGCAGCCCCACCCGCAGCAGCGGCCACCGCCCATCGTGTCCGTCGCGCAGAAGCCGCCGTTGGTCGTCGCGGCGGGCCCGCGGGTGCTGCCGCCCCTCGCGCTGTCGAGATCGGGGCCTGTGGGGGCGGGGTACGCGCTGTCTCAGGACACAAAGGCGCCACCGTTGCGCAGGAACGCCAGCTTGGGCGGGGCGGTGGAGCAGTCGCAGTCACAGACGCAAGAGCCGATGACTAGCACTCAAATCGAGCCCGGTCCATTTGGAGGAAGGCAGAGCGTTGGGGGTGGGAGGAAGAAGCCCGTGAAGAAGCGGCTGGGCGGGTTCTGACGTGAAAGCGGGCGCACCAATCGTGAACATCTGCGACGGATCACACGCGTACGGGCGCGCACGCTCTGGAAGGGGTAGGCGCGGAGGTGTTCGCGGCGCGAAGATGGCGTTCTCGAATCATTCACCCTCTTCCTCGTAAGCTGCCAGCATTTCCATTTGTAACACAGCGTGGCATGCTGATGCATATGCGCAGCATCGATTATCTCCGAGGTGGGTGCGTTCGGAAATGCAACCCCGCTCTTGTTTTGGACCCTCCCCTTCTCATTTGGGCAGCATTTTCATAGTCACCGATAGTCACCGGCGCGGTGCATCTTGCGTAGGCGCGTGGGCGTCTTCTTGGACGAATCGCCCGCGACTCCTTTGCCCAATGGCAGTCCATGAGGCCACAGTGTGCTCGCGGCGCCGCGCAGGTGCGCGATCTATGTAGCGTGATACCCTTCCCTTCAAGTTCTGTCTGACAGCGGCAGCTGTTCATGTAGCTTCAAACCTGTCGGAGCGCGTAGGCCACTCGCTCGCCACGCGCAAATGGTACGACAGCCGCGCTGTGTTCATTCTTGCGTCTTTGCGGCTGTGAGTTGGGCGTTCTGAGAGAGTGACTCGAACTGCGCATCGACGGTCCCGCCGGCACCGATTCATCTTCTCGGCGTCTCGCCCCACCGCACCTCCGCGACTGGGAGATGCAACCTCCATGAACAGCTTGAGACCATGCCTTTGGAAGGTGGGCGAGTCAGTAGAGTCAATGCGAAACACCAGAGTCAATGCAACTTGACGCTGTGACGGACCCGTGCCCGGGATGGGCGCTTTGGGGGTTGTCGGCAAGGTTGCAATCAATCAGACGTTGCCCGATAACGGGATGCGCGGTCTGGTGTAGCGCATGCGTAAGCGAAATTTTCGGTGGTAAGCTGGTTAGGGTCGGGCATAAGTGATCGACAGAGGCTGACTGAGACTGCCGGCTCAATGCCATCGGCGTTAAGCCACTGTGGGCCCTGCAGATGCCGAGATACGTGACGGTCCTCACGTTCCGCACAAAGATATTTAACCAGCTGCCACCCACGATGGCCCCGTTCCGTTTGCATTTCCCCCCGGCGCCGCTCTGCCCGACTGCTCCTCCGTCCCTCAGCGGCCAGCACAATGGGTGAACCGCATATTATCCATGAAGAGCCGCACGTAGACGTCGTCGCCGCGGAGGAGACGTTCCATGCCCTTTCGCGGCAACTCACACAACCCACCATCGTCGGAGCCAACAGCGCGCGGAACTCCCCCACGTCGGAAAAGTATACAAAGGACGCGGAAAAAGGCGTCGCGTATGAGGAGGATGAGCCCTTTGATCTCAAGGAATACCTCTCGTCTTCGAACGAGGCCAACCAGCGCGCCGGGATAAAGCACAAGCATGTCGGCGTAACCTGGGAAGACTTCCAGGTTGACGTGCTCGGCGGGGCTGATTTTAAGGTGAGTATCACGCGTTTTTACGATACTGACACCGGCTGACCCGTTTTCTTTTAAGCTGTATATCCGGACGTTCGGCGGTAAGTCAAGGACAGCGTTGTTCGGGTTGAGTCTCACGTGCCCGTATAACTTCAGACGAGGCATGGCAATTCTGGCTTCAACCTCTCTTCGCCCTTAAGAATGCAATCTCTGGTGTTCTACCCTCGAAGAACAAGACCTTTATGACGCGTACGATCCTTCACAAGTAAGCCCGAGGAGCCTTCAAACGTTGGAGGCATGCTCATGCCCTCACAGGAATTCTGGCGTATTGGAGCCCGGACAAATGTGTCTCGTGCTCGGGACACCTGGCTCTGGCTGCTCGACGTTCCTGAAGGCCATTGGCAACGAGCGCGCAGAATTCTTCAAGGTTAGCGGCGATGTCCGGTACGCGGGCATCGACGCGGCGGAAATGGCGAAGAGCTACAAGGGCGAGCTGGTCTACAATGCCGAAGGTAGGGTGCCGCGTGCTTTTTATCAGCCGCATATATGCTCACCCCAGCCCCCAGATGATATTCATATACCCACCCTCACCGTTGGCCAGACGCTGAATTTTGCGCTCAACACGAAAACGCCAGGTCCCCAACGGCCGTCTCCCCGGCATGTCCCGCTCCGAGTTCAACGGTTCCGTCAAGAACATGCTCCTCAAGATGCTCAACATCACCCACACAGAGCACACTCTCGTCGGCGACGCGTTCGTCCGCGGTGTGTCTGGCGGCGAGCGCAAGCGCGTGAGCATCGCGGAAATGATGACCACCCGCGCGCGTGTCCAGTGCTGGGACAACTCGTCGCGCGGCCTCGACGCGTCGACTGCTCTGGACTTTGCAAAGTCGCTGCGCATCATGACTGATGTCCTCGGCCAGACCACCTTTGTCACCCTGTGCGTGCTCTCATCCGCTACACATTTACCCCACCGCTCCTGACATCGCGCGGTTAGATACCAAGCCGGCGAGGGCATCTACGAGCTGTTCGACAAGGTCCTGGTTCTTGACAAGGGCCGCCGAGTGTACTTCGGGCCCCCGTCTGAGGCCCGCGCGTACTTCGAGGGCCTTGGCTACCGGTCGCTTCCCCGCCAGAGCACACCCGACTACCTCACCGGCTGCACGGACCCCAATGAGCGGCAGTTTGCTCCCGGCCGCTCGGAGGCGGACGTGCCCTGCACGCCCGAGGCGCTCGAGCAGGCGTTCCTCGCGTCGCACTACGCGCAGACCGTTGCAGACCGCCTGGAGAAGTACAACCTGAAGATGGAGACTGAGAAAACGGACCAGGAGGCGTTCCGCGCGGCGGTTGCGGACGACAAGAAGAAGGGCGTGTCGCGCAAGAGCCCGTACACTCTCGGTCTCGTCGACCAGGTCAAGGCTTTGACGCGCCGCCAGTTCCAGATGCGCCTGCAGGACCGCTTCCAGATTTTACGAGCTTCACGCTTATGACGGGTCTCGCGCTCGTCATCGGTGGGTGCTTCTACAACTTGCCACCGACGTCGGCGGGCGCATTCACGCGAGGCAGTGTGCTGTTCTCCGCGCTGTTGACGTCGTCGTTTGATACCTTTGGAGAGGCGAGTCTTTTGCTCTGGCTCCCGAGCCGTTGAATTAACCTATTCCCACATCTCTAGCTTCCCATGCAAATGCTTGGCCGTCCCATCGTCAGGAAGCAAACCGGCTATGGCTTCTACCGTCCCGCTGCAATTCAGATCGCCAACACGCTCGCAGATATACCCTTCTCGGCCACTCGCATCCTCATCTACGATATCATCATCTACTTCATGTCGGGCCTGTCGCGATCGGCGGGCGGGTTCTTCACATTCCACTTGTTCAACTACACGGCGTTCCTGACGATGCAGGGATTCTTCCGCACCATCGGCCTCTTCTGCTCCAACTTCGACACGGCGTTCCGCGTTGCGGTGTTCTTCTTCCCCAACCTGGTGCTGTATGTCGGGTACATGGTCCCCGTCAACGAAATGAAACGGTGGCTTTTCTGGATCGTGAGTCGGGATTTTATCACTGTTTTTTTTTTCGGTCGCTGATGCGCGTGTCTCAGTTCTACATAAACCCTCTGAGTTATGGTGAGTGCTCCGAGGGGATGTGCGCGTGACGGCATCTGACCCTCCTACAGCATGGGCGGGCCTGATGGAGAACGAATTCTCGCGCATCACAGTACGTCCTGCTGTCTCGCCTTCAGGAACAGCGTGCTTATTGTTCGTAGTTGACTTGCGATGGTAACTACGTCGTGCCGCGTAACGCGGGCAGCGCCTCCAAGTACCCGTACGTACACTATCTCCGTCTACGGGATCTTCGGTCTCACATGCGCACGGGGATTCAGGGCGGTGCTGAGCCCGAACCAAGCGTGCACGTTGTTTGGGGCTACGCCCGGCAGCCTTTTCGTAACGGGAAAGGCGTACATCAAGGCCGGCTACGACCTGAACACCGCCGATCTCTGGCGGCGCAACTTTGTCGTGCTCCTCGTCTTCCTCTGCTTCTTCTGGTTCACGCAGACCGTCGTAATTGAGATCTATCCGGTGCGCGTCCTCCTCTAAAGCATCGAACTTCTTGTGTTGACCGCGCTTCGTTCATCATAGCAATTCGCCGGCGGCGCTGGCATCAGCTTCTTTGCGAAAGAAACGAAGGAGACGAAGCGCTTGAATGAAGAGCTCCGTCAGCGAAGGATCGAGAAGGCCGCCACGGAGAAGCTGGAAAAGCAGCTTGCGATGGAAGGCCAAAAGGTGAAACGCGATCCGTACGTGTTCCATGCTGCATGTCCTCCTGTGCCGTGCTCACTTTTTGCTTGCGTACAGCGACGCATACTCCGACCGCAAGACGTTCACATGGGAGAGGCTCAATTACCACGTCCCCGTCCCAGGCGGCTCGCGCCAGCTGCTCAACAACGTGTACGGCTATGTCAAGCCCGGCACGCTCACTGCGCTCATGGGTGCTTCCGGTGCGGGCAAGACGACGTGCCTGGATGTCTTGGCACAGAGGAAAAACATCGGTGTCGTGTCCGGCGACGTGCTCGTTGAAGGACGCCCGCTCGACGGCGACTTTGCACGCGGCACTGCCTACGGTCAGTGTCCTTCTTATCTGTCACGACATAATATCCTCATTTCTTGGCAGCGGAGCAAATGGACGTGCACGAGGGCACTGCGACCGTGCGCGAGGCCATGCGCTTCTCCGCTTATCTCCGCCAGCCGCAGGAAATTTCCAAGGAAGAAAAGAACGCATACGTCGAGGACATGATCGAGCTGCTCGAGCTCCAGGACCTCGCCGACGCCGTCGTCTGGAGCCTCGGCGTGGAGGCGCGCAAGCGGCTCACCATCGGCGTCGAGCTCGCGTCCAAGCCCGAGCTCCTGCTCTTCCTCGACGAGCCGACGTCCGGCCTCGACGCGCAGAGCGCGTGGAACCTCGTGCGCTTCCTGCGCAAGCTCGCGGACAACGGGCAGGCGATCCTCTGCACGATCCACCAGCCGTCCTCGCTGCTCTTCGAGAGCTTCGACCGGCTGCTCCTGCTCGGCTCGGGCGGCAACACGATCTACTTTGGCGACATCGGCGAGGACTCGCGCGTCATGCGTGAGTACTTTGCGCGGTACGGCGCGCGCTGCCCGCCAAACGTGAACCCCGCGGAGTTCATGCTCGAGGCGATCGGCGCGGGTACGACCCCGCGCATCGGAGACCGGGAGTGGAAGGACATATGGGCCGACTCGCCTGAGTTTGAGAAGGCGAAGCGGGAGATCGAGGAAATCAAGCGTACCGCGCTGGCGAAGCCCGTGCCGGAGCGCCTGCACCTGTCGACATGTACGCCCCCTTCTCTGTGCACTGGCGCTGTTTGATTGACCATGCGCCGGTTAGATGCTACGCCGTTCTGGTTCCAGCTTAAGACTGTCGTGGAGCGGAACTCTACGGCGCTGTGGCGGTCGCCTGCATACGTGTTCACGCGCGTGTTCTCGCATATCACGGTGTCTTTGCTCGTGTCCCTGCCCTTCCTGCAGCTCGGCAACAGCACGCGCGACTTGCAGTACCGCATCTTCGGAATGTGAGTGGCACTTGAATTATTGCGTTTGTTTGGTGTTGAGCGGTCTTAGTTTCTGGACGATCATCTTGCCTGGTCTCGTCATTCCGCAGCTGGAGCCCATCTTCTTACTCAACAGAAGTGAGTGTCTCTTATGACTTCTTCGATGGCTCGTCATTGACATTGTGGCTAGGAACGTTCATCCGAGGTTAGTGCAGGTGCTCTGGGCGCTTGCCACCTGCTAACTCTTTTACACAGAGGCGTCCAGTCGCATCTACTCGCCATACGTGTTCGCGATTGCCCAATTGTTGGGAGAGATCCCGTACTCGATTTTATGCGCGGTCTGCTATTGGGTGCTGATGGTGAGCCGTTCCTACTCGCAAGCTAATTGCAGACGCTCATGAAGAATACAGGTCTATCCGATGGGCTTCGGCAAGGGCGCCGCCGGCACGAACGGGACAGGCTTCGACCTTCTCGTCGTACTTGCTACGGAGCTCTTCGCTGTGTCACTCGGCCAGGCAATTGCGTCGATTTCCCCGAGCGTTCAGGTATGCTGTGATAGCCAACCTCCTGACGACCCAGCGCTGAAGATTGCTTGCAGATCGCGGTCTTGTGGACGCCACCGATCTCCGTCATCCTCGGCAACCTGTGCGGTGTCACCATTCCGTACCCGGCGCTGGGCAAGTTCTGGCGCTCGTGGCTCTACGAGTTGGATCCATTCACGCGCATGCTGGCGGCCATTTTGTCCACCGAACTTCAGTATGTCGCATTTCATGGGCTGTTTTTTTTTTCGACTTGTGTTGACCCCGATCGTAGCGGCCTGAACATCACGTGCAAGCCCGAGGAGTTCGCTGTCTTCAACCCGCCCTCTGGCCAGACGTGCGCTGCATGGGCAAATGACTTTGTGAACGCGGTCGGAGGGTATTTGGACAACCCGAACGCCACTGATGCGTGTCGGTACTGCCAATACAAGGTCAGCACGTCCGCCCTTCTCTGCCCGTGAGCCCAATTATCTGACGACGTGCTTCTTAGGTCGGCGATGAATTCTTCCTCCCACTCAATATCCGCTACACCCTTCGATGGCGAGACGTGTGGATCTTCTTCGCCTACTTTGCCTTCAACTTCATTGCTACGATCAGTGAGTGTCGTCGGGTTGCTTTCTTCTGTGCACGCGCTGACGGTCTGTTTCAGTTGCATCGCGTTACCTCCGTTTCGCCAAGCGATAGACACGACGTTCCATGGACATGCTCTCTAGACACCAATTTACAGTAATGTCACGGCACGCGGGATAATCTATACATACAGGCACTCGTCCCTCGCACGCACGCATCTTAGACCACGACCCTCGTTTGCCACTAAACATAGCTTAGTACTCCATCCGTGATAAATAATTGCGTAGGGCCGCTACTGTGCTGCTCTCCTTAGGCGAGCAGCAAATTCGCCATGGCGAGAAACATAGCTCGCTCATTCCTCTGGTGCGGCGAAAATAATACAATTCCCGCTACTAAGGTAGTGGGTCTTGTAGTGCAATCGTGGCCCATTTTACTGCAATCGGGGGGCAGATCTGGTAAAAGCTGTGCACTGAGTTTGAACTTCGGCACCTCCCGCACCTTCATTGTCTTCTCCTTGACCACGAATGCATAGTATTGTCTTCTCCCTCTATTACAAGCCGCACAGACCTCTCAAATAATCCCATAACCATGCCAGCGTGCCTGTGTCGACGGAGCCCGTCCCACCTTAATCGCTTCCCTGCCCTTCCTCCTCTCTTTCCTACCTATGAAATTGCTGACAACCCGACTCTGTCAATGACTGTTCCATCTTTCCTGCGAATATCATCTCGAACACTGCGTAAGGCGCCGTGACCCCCGTCTGAGACTGTGCGCTTCTATCCTCAGGCCTCCCCTCTGATGTTGGCCTTGTTTGCGACCGGTTCTGCCACCACTACCCTCGGAGCGCCCCCAATGCCTTCTCTCCCGCCATGGCGACCGTAATAATGGCTCAGTCACTGCATTCGACACACACATAATTTTATGCGACCCTTTGCTCTCCCATGCGGGATCTTCACATGCCCTGCCGCTCGCATCGTCTTCACGGTAGTCCCATGGTACACGAGCACCCCTTCTTAAAGCTGGATCTGGAAGTGTTACACCCTTCATATTGTGTCTGAGTGTTTCTGTCTTGCGAGCATTTAGAGCTGTTGCGAAACACCGCGCATGTGTCAGCGCTCTCAAGTAAGGAGAACTTTGAGATTCATCGAGACGCGCGTACGGTTCGGGTGTTGCTGTATTGAAAGCACTCCTTACACCAGTTGAAAATAGTGTTCTTACATACAGAGAAGGGACCTGGTAGCGGGCCCTGCCGCGGAGCGGCCCTACGCAATTTTCCATTCTGCATAAAAGTGGTCAAGCTTCAAGAGCAATGACCACAGTGATTGGCGGCCGGCAATGAGATGCGCAACTAGTGTCAGCTTGGTGGGACGGCCGGTGCGAGAATCTTCATGTCAAAACAACATTTACACCCGATCAGATTGGGTAAGCAGGCGTTGTCGTTTAAATTTACATGACCGATTGCAGGGATTAATATTTCGAAAGAATTTTGCCCTCCATCGCATTGCAAAACTGGCATAATAGCGAGAATGAATGAAAGTACAGTAATTGCCTGTGGGAGCCTGTCGGCCGCATGTTACTAATTTTATGTTCTCGCATGAAGTGGCCACCCGGTCAGTCGGATATGGCAAGTCGACTTTAAATTGCCGCGTTGTGTTCTTCCGCTTCACGAGCGACCGCTGCTGGCCGCCCTCCTCCTCCCTTCCTCGCCTCTGCCCACAGCCAACACGTCTCTTCCCGCCAGCTGCTCCCAAGCGCGCTCGTGCGAGTGCACGATACTGGACTCGAGGCCGGCCCAGCGCACGCCCATCTTATGGATGGACAAAGGTGCGCCTGTCCACGCGCAGCCGTCCGGCCGCGAGCTGACGCGCGCGCCGCAGGCCGCCACACCCTGTATACGACAGTGTCGCCCTCAATGATGCCCTCCGCCGTAAGAGCACCTCGCCCGCTGTCGCCGCTGCACATGTGTCTGACGTGTCGTCTCGTGGCGCCCGCGCGCGGCTGCAGGCAACAAGGCAGTCGTCTGCGCTCTGTCCGCCAGCTACATCTCCACGTTCGCGGGATACCCGGTGCGTCGCGCGTTTCTGCCCTCGGGGCGGTCGTTTCTGACGCCCTGCGCAGCTGGATTCCCTCAAGTCGCGGCTGCAGACCATTAAAACCCCCATCACCGTCCCCCGGCTCGCCCTCTCTGTGTATCGGGAGGAGGGCATCATTGGGTTCTACCGTGGGCTATGGATCCCGCTGATGACGATCTCGTTTGTTCGTGCGTGGGATGCCATACTGTCTGCGTAGCGTGCGCTGACTCTGTTTCACGCTAGGCGCTGCGTCTTTTACGATCTATAACCGTACCAAGGAATACTGTCGAGACCATCACCTTCTCGATCCGAACAATCTGCTTCATGCCGCGAGTATCGGAGGGATGAGCGGTGCGATGGCGGGGTCGTTGATATCATTTGGCAGCGCCCGTGAGTGGCCTTTCCTCCACCGCAGCAATTTCTTACCCAGGGCCGCAGCATTCGAGCTTGTCAAGGTCACCACCTTCTCCGATGACTTCCATGTTAATTTGACTGAAGAAGAGCATAGATTCGGCGCCAGCTCGAGTTTGCGATCGCCGAAAAGAAGGGATTGCGCCTCGTCAAGCCTCCGAGCACGCTCTCCGCAGTACGCGACATCATCCGTGGGAGCGGTATATTCGCCATGTACACAGGATTCAGGTTGCACTTCCGTACGTCTCTGATGATCTCAGCGCTTGCGTCTGCATGTCACCTCACGCCTGTGTTTCCTAGTCCGCGACACCACCGGGACCGCGCTATATTTCTTCGAATATGACGGCATGCGTCATCTACTGGGCCGTCTTCCCTCCGGCGAGCAGGGCCCGACCCCTCCCTGGCTGCCCATCCACCCGTCCTTGGTCCCGTTCGTCTGCGGCTCGCTGTCGGGCGTGACGTCCTGGGCGCTCATATATCCCCTCGACGTGTAAGTGCCATCTGCGTGGCTTATCGTCCGCCTCAATGACCGAACCCGCGCCGCCAGGGTGAAAACGAAGGTCCAGCAGCGCGCTCTCGCCGGAGAACCCGCGCGGGGCGTCGGGGAGACGCTCTATCGGCTCATACGCGGTGCGTGCGCTTCGTCCGCCTCTCGCGCTCTCGCGCCCTGACCTCATCGCGCAGGCCCCGACCCGGAGCACCCGAAGCCCCTGCTCGCGGGACTGGCGAGGATATACCGCGGCCTCGGCGTGAGCGCGCTGCGCAGCGTGACGACGCACGGGCTGCTGTGGACATTCTTCGACCTTGTTGCAGGCTACATCGATCGCCTGCCCGATACGTCGGCATGATGTGCCGGCTTGAACGAGACTGCTCTCCTCATGTTCGAATCTCGCTGCTACCTACATCCCCTGCAATTGATCGCCTCACTCATTGGCTAATGCATTTATTATAGATATTGTGTTTATACATTGTAACATGAGTCGTGCATCGGTATCGCCCCTTCTGCTGAAATGTTGAATACGGGTTTGAGAGCGACATCGCTGGAATTTAAATAACTGCGATCTTCCGACATGATAATCGTCAGCAGGGATGGTGCAAGTCGCTGCTTTCGAGTCCTCTACCTCTACTTACTAGAGTACTCTCATGGCTATATTATGAGGTCACGTATGTACGTACAATCTTTCCTGGCGCGCTTGTACACCGCGAGGGCTAACGTTACAACTGCGCTCCGAGCCTGTGAAGACGAGTACAGTGAACATCACTACAGACAAAAATCGACTGAGGTAGATTCGATTACTTACCAGCCTAGGCTTCCGGAAGAGGTAAGTTAGTCACACGAATACTACTGCATATTTTGAAACGTTGACTCAGCGGGCGCCGTCTGTTGCTAAGTTGAACATGCACAATGATTCGAATCCACCTGGATGTCCCAGTAGACGGTAATGGCCGTAATCCTTATACAAAGATTCCTCGTAGTTTAACCTTACTCGACAGCAGACACAGCCATGGACGAATATAGGTGCCCCCGGGCCTCTCTTCGCTCCGACGTCCTCTCACGCGACTTGCACTGTGCAGGCCTGGAGGTTTGTACGAATATTTCAACAGCTCTCAACGGGTTCAATGTTCTGGGTGGTCTGAACCTACTCTTTTCAGTGTGGGAAGTCTGTGCGGTGGAGGGTTCTTTCCTTTGTCCCCACCATGGCCGTACTCCAATCCACTTGAATCCAACAGCTGTCTGCTACGCGCCTTCTTTCTCTCAGCGTCTTTCGTCGCCCCCACATGATGACGACGCCGGTGGCTCCCCTGACGCCCCCAAGCGCGCACGCGGGGCTTTCGTCGCCGTATTTGATCCCTCTTTGCCCATGCTCATCTCGTGGCGCCCTGAGCAGCTCGGCGTGACTACCGTCGTGGACACCCGGTATTGAATGTCTGATGGACACCTATAAAGAGTCTTCGAACGGTACTTAGAAGTACTCCCTCTTCGCCTGCTACCAGCTTCCCGCCATGTTCACTCCTCGGGCTGCGACTCTCACCTTCTTGGTGCTCGTAACCGGCGCGCTCGCTGGGAGCCAGGCTCCCCCGTCCGTCCGACTTGACCGCGGAACGTTTTTCGGCAACGCATCCGGGGTGGTCACACAGTTCCTCGGTATCCCGTTTGCCCTGCCCCCGTACGCCCACCATTGTAAAACCTGCCCGTGACGCTCACCCAACACCACGCCAGTGTCGGCGACTTGCGCCTGCGCCTCCCACTGCCCAACGCGCCGTACACAGGCGTGCACAACGCGTCGGCGTTTGGGCCCGCGTGTATCCAGCAGGTAGGGCCGCCCTTGCCGATCCCGGCGGGTTTCTCGCCGGTGGCTCTGCAGCTGCTGGCGGCCCGCGAGGCTGGCCCTCCCATCGTGGACAGCGAGGACTGTGCGTGCGAGTTCTTTAAATTAGCGCGTGAAGGGTGGCTGATGCAACGCGTGGACGTATGAAGGTCTGTCAATCAATGTCGTGAAGCCGGCGAGCGCTACAGGGAGCACAAAATTACCAGTCCTTGTTGTGCGTCCACCACCGCTTAGTCCTTCTACTTTGTGTTCTGACTGGTCTGAGAATAGTGGATATATGGAGGTGGATTCGAGACTGGATCAGCTGGAGAGTCGTATGCATCCCATGCGTCTGAATCCCACAAACCCGCCTGAAATAACTCTCTTGCGTTATGGCAGTGGCACGAATGGCTCCGTCATCGTTGAAAGATCTAACCAATTGGGACAGCCTGTCATCTACGTCAGCCTGAATTATCGGTGGGTAGCATCCGTCTTTCTGCAGCGTGCTGCGCAGTTGACATACCACGTCCTCAATTCAGCCTGTCGGGTATGCTGAAGCCCGTCTACGACCTAGAATAACTGCTGAAACACGCTCTTTTCAGCGCTTGGCTTCCCTGGGGGTGTGGAGGCACAAAAGGCCGGTGTCGGCAATCTCGGCCTCCACGACCGTGCGTTTTATTTCATCCATAGTAGTCATCCTATGCCCTGGTTCTCATTTACGTTACCAGAGAGACTCGCTCTGCGATGGATCCAAAAGTACATACACGCATTCGGCGGCGATCCTAGCAAAGTGACCATGTAAGTCCCTGCTAGCTTCCACACGCCTCTCTAACCCTGCCTATCAGCTGGGGAGAGAGTGCCGGGGCAATCTCTGTCGCACTGCACCTAGTCACGAACGGCGGGAACGCTGAGGGCCTCTTCCGCGGCGCATTCATGCAGAGCGGCTCGCCCATCCCTGCTGGCCCGGTTGCAGGTGGCCAGCCTTTCTACGATGCGCTGGTGGCGAACGTGAGCTGTGCGTCCGCAAAGGATACACTCCAGTGCTTGCGGGAGGCGCCGATCGACAGGCTACGCACGGCTATCAATGCTTCGCCAGACATCTTTGCGTTTCAGGTGCGTTGTGGCTTACTAAACTGAATCGACCGGCTGAGGAAGTGACGATGTGCGGTTCGGCGTATTGTAGTCGTTAAATTTGGCGTGGACGCCACGCGTCGACGGAGTATTCTTGAAGGACGATCCTCAAACATTGGTACTTCAAAACAGCGTCGCCAAAGTGCCGCTGGTATCAGGTGCGGTGTTTTCCGATATGTGGCATGAAATTGAACAGAGCTAACAGCGCGCCAGGCGACTGCGACGACGAGGGCACCCTCTTCTCGCTCTCCACGTCGAACCTCACGTACGCGCATCTCCCGCCTAAATTTTCGCTCCAGGCTCACTCACTCGATCTTTCAGCACAGACGCCGAAGTCCGCGCGTATGTCGCGGAGAACTACTTCCAAAACGTGTCCAGCGCGGACCTTGACGCGATCCTGACGGCGTATCCGAACGACACAGCGCAGGGCTCGCCGTTCGACACGGGCACGCTCAACGCCGTGACGCCGCAGTTCAAGCGCCTCGCGGCGCTGCAGGGCGACCTCGTCTTCCAGGCGCCGCGCCGGTTCTTCCTCCAGCAGCGTACGGGCAAACAGCCTTTGTTCTCATATCGTGCGCGTGTTTTTAGCTACGCTCGTGTTGGTTGCTCACAAAATGGTATGCAGTGAGTAAGCGCTTAAAGACCCTGCCTGATCTTGGCTCGGTAAGACTGCGTCTTCCATGAAATTTCGAACGTGGAACTGACCGAAATCCGCAGTTCCACTCGTCCGACGTGGACCTGATATACGGGCCGACCGACTTGACGGACTACCTCATCCGCTTCGCCACGCACCTCGACCCGAACGTCGGTGCAAGCGCGGACCCGACTGCGAGCTTGTTCTGGCCGCCCTACACGACCGCGGCGCCGCAGCTACTGACGTTCTTGGATGGCGCGGTGCCGCTGAACATCACGTTGGATACCTATCGTGCGGAGGGTATGGCGGAGCTGACGAGAGTGTCTCTCGGAAATCCCTTGTGATGCACTTTTGAATTGAAAAATATCTTACCCTGCGTTCTTGAACAAAGCGTACAGAAGCCCAGCTACTCGGAGTGTAGGAGGGCGGGTATAACGCCGTACGGCGGCTGCTGTTTACCGATCCTCTGCTTCGTCATCACGCTGACTCAGCTTTGCCGGAGTGATCGAAATGATCCGTTGAACTTGAACTTGAAGTCGTCCGTCCGATGGAAAAACTGCTTTCTCTACATCTCTGCAGCTGCTGACACCAGTCTACTCCCACTGACCGAGGTTGGATAATGACTCAAGAATACTTCAATGGCTACTGCTAGCAAGCTAGGACTGGCTTAGACTGGCTAAAGCCGCCGCCTCCTTTGCGGCCTGCAGCATTGTGCGAAGTATCAGTAGCTGCTGCGGGCCTTCTGTCTCACGTCGCGGCCACATGATCACCGTGCCGAGGATGTATACGACGGAGTACGTGTGACTACAGTCTTGGACACCTGGTATGAATAATTTCATGAATCAAATGTTTCATGGACACCCAAGTATAAAGAGTGGCCGAGTTGAACTTAAACATCGGACTACGCACGCCCTCGAGCTCTTTGCCCGCTGCCAGCTCTGCCCACCATGTTCGCCCCTCGGACTGCGACTCTCACCTTCTTGATGCTCGCAACTGGCGCGTTCGCAAGCAGCCAGGCTCCCCCGTCCGTCCAACTCGACCGCGGAACGTTTTTCGGCAACGCGTCCGGGGTGGTCACACAGTTCCTCGGCATCCCGTTCGCCCTGCCCCCGTATGCCCGTCACCCTTTAACCTGCGCGCGTACACTCACCCTCCGCCCCGCCAGTGTCGGCGACCTGCGCCTGCGCCTCCCCGAGCCCAACGCGCCGTATACGGGCGTGCACAACGCGTCGGCGTTCGGGCCGGCGTGCATCCAGCAGTTAGGACCGTCATTGCCGATCCCGGCGGGATTCTCGCCGGTGACCCTGCAGTACCTGGAGGGCCTCAACTACAATGCTCCCGTCGTGGACAGCGAGGACTGTGAGTGCGCGTTTTTCATTAAGTGTCTGAAGGGTGGCTGATGCAGCGCGTAAGGTCTGACAATCAACGTCATAAAGCCGGCGAGCATTACGGAGGGCACAAAATTACCAGTCCTCGCTGTGCGTGAACCACGGTGTTGGCCCACTTGATTCATCTGACGTTTATAATACAGTGGATATATGGAGGCGGATACGAGACTGGGGCATCTGAGATGTATGTGTTTCATGCATTCGGATCGCATAACGCTTCTCAGTGATTCTCTTTACTGGTTGCAGGTATAATGGCTCTGCCATCGTGGAGCGATCCGTTCAATTGGGCCAGCCCGTTGTCTACGTCAGTATGAATTATCGGTGGGTACCATCCGTCTTCTTTGTTGCGTGCTGCACGTTGACATACTCATTGTAGCCTGTCGGGTATGCCGAACGCCATGTCTAAGACATAGAACAACTGCTGAAAATCTTCTCAGCGCTTGGTTTCCCTGGGGGTATGGAAGTTCAGAAAGCCGGTGTTGGCAATCTGGGCCTCCACGACCGTGCGTATTTTTCATTCATAGTGCAGTAGTCAGCATATGCCCTGATTCTCATTTACGTCACCAGAGAGACTTGCTCTGCGATGGATCCAAAAGTACATACACGCATTCGGCGGCGACCCTAGCAAAGTGACCATGTAAGTCCGTGCTAGCTTCCACATGCCTCTCTAATTCTGCCTGTCAGCTGGGGAGAGAGTGCCGGTGCCTTCTCTGTCGCACTGCACCTAGTCACGAATGGCGGGAACACCGAAGGCCTCTTCCGCGGCGCAGTCATGCAGAGCGGCTCGCCGTCCGCGATTGGCCCGCTCGCGGAAGCCCAGCCCTTCTACGATGCGCTGGTTGCGAATGTGGGCTGTGCGGCGGCGAAAGATACACTCCAGTGCCTCCGGGAGGCGCCGATCGACGACCTGCGCACAGCTATCAATGCTTCGCCAGATATAAATTCGTTCCTGGTGCGTGTAGTCTATCAGTTTACTCGACCGGCTGGGGAAGTGACGATGTGTGTATTTTAGTCATTGAACTTGGTGTGGCAGGCACGCGTCGACGGAATATTCTTGAAGGACGATCCACAAAGATTGGTACTCCAAGGCAGTGTCGCCAATGTGCCGCTCGTGTCAGGTGTGGGGACTGCCCAAAATGTATCCTGAAATTGGTGTACTAACAACCCGCCAGGCGACTGCGACGACGAGGGCACTCTCTTCTCGTTCTCCACGACGAACCTCACGTACGCACCTCCCCGCACCCTCTCTCCGCGCTCACTCACTAAGTCTGCTAGCACCGACGCCGAAGTAAGGGGTTACCTTGCGTCGAACTACTTCAAGACCGCGTCTAGCGCGGACATCGACGCCATCCTGACGGCGTATCCGAACGACACCACGCAGGGTTCGCCGTTCGACACGGGCACGCTCAACGCATTGACGCCGCAGTACAAGCGCCTCGCAGCGCTGCAGGGCGACCTTTTCTTCCAGGCGCCGCGTCGGTTTTTCCTCCAGCAGCGTGCGGGCAAGCAGCCTTTGTACTCATATCGTGAGTGATTTTTCCTGTGTCGGTTGCTGACTTATTGACTTAGCGCATATGCAGTGACCAAGCGCCACAAGAGTCTGGCTGACGTTGGTTCGGTAAGACTGCATTCTGCATGAAAGTTCGAACGTCGAACCTGACAGCGTTTATTTGTGGTAGTTCCACGGGTCCGACGCATATTTGGCATACGGGCAGAGCGACTTGACGGACTACCTCATCCGCTTCGCCGCGCACCTCGACCCGAACGTCGGTGCGAGCGCGGACCCAAGTGCGAGCTTGTATTGGCCGCCCTACACGGCCGCGGCGCCGCAGCTGCTGACGTTCTTGGACGGCGCGATGCCGCTGAACATCACGTTGGATACGTATCGTGCGGAGGGTATGGCGGAGCTGATGAGGGTGTCGCTCGCGCATCCTCTATGAGGGACTCTTGTTACATCAACCTTACTTTGAGATTGGACTCTTGGACGCTTGGACTCTTGGACTTTTGGACTTTTGGTAGGTACATTATTACTACTTTATGACGGCGATCCATTTAGCTTTTTTGGCTTTTTTCTGACATTACGCGGTATTTACTGTCCTTCCCGTACACGCTGCCACTCATTTTCTCCATCGCCTCATGCGCAAATCTCACGATATCCTTGCGTTCCTTATACGTCGAGCATAGGGCGCCATCCGGACCGAACCAAATTGACAGCGGCTCGTCACCTCCGCTCCGGACACCTTCGTCTCGAAATGGAGGCGCAGACACTGCGGAGACAGGTGGAAAAAGAATATTGTCATATCGACAAGAACAGCACTGGTATGCTGACGAGGAGAAGGTGAGTGATTATCCTGAGCAGTCGTCAGAATCTTGCGCAGGTACAATCTCTGCGCGGTGCTCGCCTCGCCTAGAGTCTGCCTCCATCGTCATGGCATTGCGCATGCGCCGGCTGTACGAGGTGGACAACGAGACGCAGAGAACTGAGGCGGGGGTGGCATTTATTCATATCCTTCGCTGAGGAACTGCAAGAGCATCAGTGCGGGAACATTGACAACTGACGAGCGCAAATAAAGGCTTTCCACCCCTTCATTGCCCTGCTGACGGCAGTGACAACACGTGGATGATGCAGTCGCGGAGGGTGAATGTAAACCCATGTGAAGCGCGGCCAGAAAAGCACCGTCGTCGCTTCGACAGCCCGGGCTGTTCAAAGGGAGAGCATCGCAGGTAAGCCGTGAGCTTGTTTCCGTTCGAGTAAACAGGAGGGTCTGGGAGGGTTGACCAGACATTTTTTTTTATTTGAACGACTCTGCAAAGTCGCAGAAAAGAAAGAGGCAGTGGGCACAGTGGGCGGCAGGGGTAGAGGAGAAAGGAGGCAGGCGGCTCGGGCCGGCTGCACTTCCGCGACATACATTATGGGTTGACGTCCTATAGAGCGTCAGCGTCGTGCGTTTGGGAACATTGCCAGGACCGACCATATACACACGTTATCCGTGTTTCAAGAGACGTCGTCGTCCCACAGTTTTCGGAAGATTTTGAGGACCCGGTCAGAACTCCGCCTCTGTACATCAAGATCATACGCCCATGGCTCAGGGATCACGTTCATTCCCTTCGTTCTCTTATAGACAAAATTTCCCTCTTTCGGCATGTACAGATGGTGATTCGGCAAGGCCTTCCTCTCGGGACGAAGTTGAGGGTTCCCTAAAATTCGATGCACGCGCAAAACGAGAACACGTCGACCGCGATGCTGAGGAAATGGTGAACGCTCAAAGGCGATCAGTGCTTGACCTATGCTAGGGAGATTAGCAAAGACACGATCTAGCAAAGGAGTCAACGCGCACCAGAGTCCTGTGGCTGCACGCTCCATTGAAACGGGTTGTACATGTTCACCAACGCCGACGGCGTCCCGACGGCCAGGTTCATGGTTTGCGAGGCAAAGCGGACCGGGAACGTCTCACCGAGCCGCTTCACGCGGCGCCGGGGCTTGCGGCGCTGCCAGAAGGTCTCTGCACCATGCGACGACGACGCCAGCGCATTTAGAAAGACCCCGTCCTGAACGAGCAACGCACGGAAACCGGCAGCACGCCGTCTCGTAGTGAGCACGGTCCTCCGGAAGGACCACGGCTGGCCGCTGGGGAGCACGAGGTCTGTGCCCTCGGCGAAGTGGCGCGGGTCATTGGCGAGGCGGAAGCGCACCTCGCACGATGGCGCGTGGAAGTATAGGAAGCCGCGCGTATCCGTTGGAAATCTTGAGTTGTCTCCAGTGGAGTATGCGTAGTATAGCGCTTGTGAACCGTATATCCGCTGGTTATCCGCGAGACGAGCGGTGTAGGGAACCCTGGAGCGTCCGGAGAGGTCGACGAAGTCGGATGGGATAAGTTTGGAGGGGTCGAGTGTCTGAATATCAGGGACGGCGTGTCTTGGAAGCCGGGAGAGGACCCGAGTGGCCGTAAAGAATCTCCTTCCGCACCACAGAGACACCGGGAAAGCTGTGGTTGTGTGCAAGGATGCGGACAACCTGAGAGCCATAGACTGCGAAATACAACGAAGAAACTCGCTTTAGCGCAAGACGATAGTAAAAGCTAAGTCTAAAACATGAGTGACTGTCAGGGAGCGTTGTTTGTGCATATTGACCAGCAGCTTGCGAATTCAACAGGCCACGACAACTCCGGCATCGCGGCACCATTTACAGGCGATTCAATTCAGTTCAGTGGCTTTATTAGAACATAACATTCAAGTCATCTTTTCTGCGACACAGACACCCGGGCGAGTTGGTGCGACGTGTTCGCTGTAAGCTTAGTGCACGCGACCGCCCTGGGCTGTACGTGCCGATTCCCTTTCAGGGTCGATAATCCAAGAGAACTTTGAGTAGTATCTGTATTGTATCCGATTAGCTACAACATGACAACACCAACGCCCTTTCCAACAGGTCTGTCATCAGTCGGATTGACCCCCGCAAGCGGCTTCGTTCGCCAGTTGTACAGATAGAAATTGAGCAGGCCGTCGCCCGAGCCGAACTTCAAATCCGACGCATCAGCCCCACCACACGTATACACATGCGACGCGATGCGACCCACCTTTAATTCCTGCAGGAAGGACGGGTTGTCCATAAGCGTGAGCGCGTTGAACACGTCGAACCTGGCTTGGTCCGCGATAATAACCGCGTCGCCGACGAGCTCCTGCAGGCGGTGCTTGAGCAGCCCGCGCTCGTCCGCGCCATCCTGGAACGCGACGTCGCTCGCGTAGTAGAAGAGGTACGCGGCCTCGAGGAGCTTGTGCTGCTTCTGACCCATGATTGTCGACGGCAGCGAGTAGAACGAGATGAAGTCGGTGATCTTGTGCGTCTCGGGGTGCTGTGCCGGGTGTCGGTGTCAAACCAAATGAAGGCGGGACTTGCACACGAACCTCCACAACGTACGACCACACAACCTGCCCGTCCCTCCGCCCCGTCGCCGCATCTCTCTCTCCGCGCCCACGCCCGCTCAGGAACTGGTGCTGCACCTCCTCCGGTGACATCAGCGGGACCATATCGAATCGCTCCATATACTTCGCATATAACTCTGAGACCGCGGACACGTCGCGGTCCTCCATCTCGCGCAGCCCCCCGCGCGCGAGGTGCGGCGTGTTCGCGACCTTGTACTGCCGGATCATGCGCGCGATGGTCATGTTGCGCGGCACATACGTGAACTTGACGTCGACGAGCTTCGGCACGTTCAGGGTGCGGTGATAGTAGCTGCGCATGTAGTGATGAATGGTCTGTAGGAATGAAAGATACGATATGGGAGTGATACCTACCGACACGTGGACACGGGGGTTGGAAGCACGACGCCGGCGGTGTAGATGGCTTGAAAGATACCCTTCAGATTGCACTGGCGCGTCACTTCTTTGATCAAGACCGGCGCGAGGCGCTTTGAGCGCAGCTTCTTGTGGATACAGAGATAGTTGATCTCAGACGCGTGGACGGTGCTGCGCGCCACGCGTTACGTCTGGGTCCTGGCGGGAGGAGCATACGCGCGACTCACTGGTTGCGCACGCGCAGGGTGATGGGTACGCCTGAGATGAACGCGACGAGCTTCTTGTTCGACGATACACGCACGCCAACGTGCCACTCCTTGTGGTACCCTGGTGGCTTGAGGGCCCACTCCAAGAATTCCGCGGTGTATTGGAAGCGGAATGCTGCTTGGTCGTCCTCCACATAGTTGGCAGAGAGCAATTCATATAGCTCCTTGATCTATTCCAGGATGCAAATGCATGAGATATTACAGCATCGATGTGGAGATGACGAGCGCACCTGTACAGGATCCACGATGTCGATGACAGACCATTCGAAATCCTTCGGAAGTGGGTAAGGGTCCTGCCTGACCTCTTCCCGAGGCTTTGATGCTTCGATAAATCCATCCTCCTCGCCCCGATCTTCATCTGCGCGCACAGATCCCTGTAAACTAGGTGAAAACGTAAATGGAATTTGTGCTCACTAGAGTGCGGCACGGGCTGCGTCGCCCAAAACTGAACGCATGACACTCCAGTCAATGACCTTGATGGCCCGTCATCATATGCCGTGGAACTCACCTTGTGATCGCCGGCGTCCTTCTTATTCTTACCGCCCAGCCCAGCCTTCCCCTGGATCACGTCGTTTATCTTGAGCTGCTCGAGCAGTGCGCGCACAGTCGCCTCGTCCGCGCCGGGCACATCGCCGTGCTGCTCCTGAACTTTCTCCAGGACCTGGTCGACGACCTGCTGCGGTACCTCCTTGCCCTTCAGCATGTTGATCGCCTTCGCAACCTTGGATCGTTTCTTCTTTTTCTTTTTGGAGGAGGTCGAGGGTTCAGAGGGACCAGCACCGGCGGTGGTTATCTCCTCCACCTCGCTGCTGTCAGAGTCGTTGGCATCTTCTTCGTGTTCAGGCT
The DNA here is from genome assembly GCA_019915035.1 of Auriscalpium orientale. Lineage (NCBI taxonomy): Eukaryota > Fungi > Basidiomycota > Agaricomycetes > Russulales > Auriscalpiaceae > Auriscalpium > Auriscalpium orientale. The sequence continues at coordinate 431,080 of JAHLMH010000006.1, forward strand.
CTGTAACGGTCTCCCTGGCTTTTTCGGAGGACATAATGGTGAAGGGTGAGCTAAGGACGCGCGCCGACACCAACTCAGCCAGAGATCAATGACGCATGCAGATCAGATCTTATCAGATAATTGCTTCGTCGTGAGCCTTCTGCTTCCCATACTAGTAAGTACTTCCCCGAAGGATTTGTATGCAACCGTGATAGCGATATAAAGAATAATTTACAAATATGCGTCTACTAAGCTCGTCAAGTTCTCCGTACCCGTCGACGTTTCTTAACCCTGTCTGCCAACGAGGTGGATGAGTCCTCGACCGCAACTTCCGTCGTCGTAACCACCTCGCTTCCCTGGGCCTTGCGTTTCCTGCTCGGTACCGGTACGACTGGCATGGGAAGTGCGTCATCCTCCGGATATGCGGACGATGCGGACGAAGGTGGTGCGGGTTCTTTCGAGGGACTCGGGGATGGCGTAGGCAACCCGTATGTAGAGAACGACTTCAAGTCCGCCGTAAATAACACCTGCGTAGACAAATACACTGGATGAGCAATTCTCAAGCCAACAGAAGTCCAAAAACACGTACAGAATGCGCCCAGCCGGCGTAGCTTCCCCATATTTTTGAAAATTTAGCGTTAATTTCGTCGTAAAGCTTCGGATTCATGGTCGCTTTCCCAGAGGAACCGCGCATGCCGTAGTGCTTGACCGCAATCTGGTAGACATGGGTGTCCACGGGGATAACCTCGCTCTGAGGGAAATGAGAAAATCTGACGGAGGATAAGAGCCACGGAGGGTCGCGCACCTTGTCCAGGCTCATGAGCAAGATACAATCAGCGACCTTGCGCCCGACACCCATTAACTTCAGCAAGTCAGCCCGCGCCTCATCCGTGGACTTTGCGCGCAGCGACTGGAGCCACAGCTCTGCCGCCTCCCTGGTATCTGCTGAAGACGTCGCCACTCCGTGAGCTTCAACGAGCATGCACGCGGTTTTGTGAATAAAGTCCGCGCGGTAGCCGAAACCCAGCGCGCGGAGTGTCGCCGGTACTGAAGGGTCCGTTAGGCGTGACGGGGGAGGAAAGGGGTGGTATGCTTCCAGCTGCGGTGCTGGGGAGAGGCGCGAGGGTGTCGGCGGTGTCGAAAGCGTCGGGATGGGGATGGAGAGGAGTGCGGGAGAATAATGAGTGCATAAAGAGTTAACCATCTTGGTAATACGGGAGATGTTGTTGTTGGACGAGCAAATGAACCTACGGTCGCTCAGGGTTCTGTGACGAAGAGTGGGCTGGATTCTACGCACGACACGAGGTTCTCCCATGGGTCTTGTCGCAGCATGCGGATACCCTCGAAACGCGTCCGCAGCCGCGCAAAAACTGCATCCCTGTGCGCCCATTCAGTGTAGAGACTGACGAGGTCGATGTCGAGCTGGAAGTAGTCCGTGAGCCACGCGAGGGTCTGCGCGTCGCGTGCTGCAGCTTCGCTGGACCCTGACGACACGTCGTCGACAACCGGGAAGACTGCGCGGTAAAAGAGCGTATCGGAGGTCTGGCGCAGACAAATGACGCGGTCGCGCAGGCAGAGACGGTACTCGTGGGAGGGCAGCGACGTGTCGAGGGGGTGGATGGACCAGCGGAAAGACTGCCCGCATTTGAGGACGGCTGCGAGCGACAGCTGGGCTATTGGAAGAGATAGCGCGCGATAGCCTAGGGGAACAGACATAGCCATTGCCAGAGCTGATCGTTGTGTGAAGTAGTGGCAGTTGGTCGTCAGTGAAGGAGGGACAGGACCGCTGCCGCCCCCGCGACGTTTGCCGCTTGACCCCGACGCACGACCACGCTCCGGACGTCGACCACACCGACGGTGGCCGGCACACCATGGCTGCTCAGGGCGACTCCTTTCTACCTCGTCTACAGTCGGTCTTCTACGCTGTGTTCGATGTCACACAAGGTCCAAAGATCGTCTACCAAGTCCCCGAGGGCCTCATCATGTCAACCTCAGCCGGCACCACCTCATTTTCCTCCTCTCCCATCCCCTCCAGCACGCCCAGCTCACAGGCTAGCACGGCAAGCTCGCGTGCATCCAGCATATCACTCTCCGGGCCTCCTCCTTTTCGCCCCGACTCGCGCGCGCAGAAGGCGTCGCCGCAGAAGCGTTCTCTGTCGGCGAACCGCACGCTCTTCAACTTCGACGACATCTCCAAGTACGTGATCCCGCAAGGCCCGCTATGTGGGCGCCTCGTGATGTGCACAACGGACAAGTGCAAGGTCTCCGGTTTCCCGACAGAGCTGCGCGGCAACTACGAGCGCAACTACTTCCGCTTCAACGTGTGCTTTGTCTTCGAGCGCGGCGCGGACTTGAGCTGCTATGAGCCCATCGTGCGCAAGGTCAACCGTGTTCTAACGAACTGTGAGGTGCGTTTCCGCCTTGCTGTGCACAGTTTCATCGTGACCAAAGCGGACACGCGCAGGAGGAGTCCGGATTCTTGTCCTCGCCTGAGACGTCGCCGAAGATATATGCTATTCTTGAGCAGCTCTATGAAGACTTGAACTCATACTCTGAGACGTCTATACCCATCGACAACTTCAATTCCATAGAGCTCAAGATTTTTCCTTTCTACCCGAATCCGCCGGCTGTCAAGGACTGGATGGTGCCTCTCTCCCTCATCAACCTGACGAAGATCGTAGAGCCCAACTGGGACCTTACTATGGCGAAGGTAGGTTTCTTACAGGAAGCTATGCCTGTCATTCGTCTCGCAGCACAAAACTCAACGTGCCTCCGGGGCGGTTGGGCAAACAGGTATGCCAGTACATCGATGGGACGAACCACGTCAGCCGCATCGCACATCTCGCGAAATGCGATGTCGAGCTCACACGTCAGGCAATCGCGCACCTTCTGTACGCCCACCACTGTTCGTCCTGCTCCTTTCCATGTATTCATAGCATTCTCTGTCCTGTGTAGCTACTACCAAGTGGTTATGACAATCGATATATTCCAGTACTCAAACATGTACAAGCTACGAAAGAGCATCCAATGGCTCGCAGATGAGCCACATGTGAAGGAGGAATGTGGCCCGTACATCTCAAAGGAAGGTATGTCGAGTTGAGATAAAATATGAGTAGACCGAACGAACCCTTGATGTGCATGGTAGGTCGCGCAATCCCGGACTGGCCAAAGCTGCTCCACCTCTACTCGCGCATGAAGCCGGGGAAAACAGTGTTTGACTGGATGCAGGACCACGACGTGCACAGCCTAGGTATCGACGTGCGCCGCTTCACAAGTTTCGGCGTAATCAAGGTCAATTCCACCATCGTCTTCTAAGCTGTATCACTGCTCACGCAAACCTGCACACAGGGCTTCCTCCGCCGCGTCCACCGTTGGCCCGTCCTTCTCGCCGAAGATCCTCCACCCGCGTCTGCGCCCACACCCGCTCCGCAGTCCTCGCCCCGCAAACGCTCGCTCAGCCTGACGCTCGCCATGCCCGCCCCCACTCCCGCCCCGCCCCCGCCGCCATCGCAGCGCGTGCGTCGGCGCGCCTCCGATCTCTCCCCACCCCTCGCCACCGTCACCACCAGCACGCACTCGCCCACCGGCACCGTGTCCCCGCCGCCGCGCGCCGCCGACTACCTGCACGCGCGCGGCTTGCGCCACTCTGCGGCCTCGCCGCCCGCTCGATCGCCTCCCGCGCGTGAGGGGCGACGCTCGACCGTCACCGCGACGTCGCTATACGAGCTCGCACAGGCGCTCGCGAGTCCCACCGCCGGAACCAGCGCGCGCACGTTCGCGACGCTGCCCGCGCGCCCGCGGCCGTCGCGCTCGCCATCGTCGCCTGCCCTGAAGACGCAAGCTAACAATGCAAGTGCCGCGGCGCCGGCATTGCAGCCGCAGCCGCAGCCGTACCCGCCTGCACTCCTGCCTTTGCTGGACGGAGAGCATCACACAGACGAGCTGTGCACGAGGTTCGAGGTGGGCTGGCCGACGCTGGAGAAGTGGCTGGTTGCAGCCGGCGGCGGCGAGGGCAGCGGTGATTTTGGGAGGGTGCTGATTATCTATCGGTGAAGCATACACGCGTCGAACAGCAATTATGATTGTATAGCATACTTTTGGAAGAGACGGAAGGCTGGTGGGTTATGCCAGGGAGCGATTGGTGTTGACGTAGCCCGTCCCGTAGCAAGAGTACAGGAGCTGAGCAGGGCCCTCGCTCGACACGTCCACGGGCGTCATCTTGAAGGACGTCGCGAACGCGAGCTTGACATCGCGCAAAAACTGGATTCTGTGCTCACACCATGTCAATCAGATGGGTCGCAGTTTCAGGGACGACACACGTACGTGCGTTCTGTTGGCTCGGCCATCCGAACGCGTCCGACGTCCTCGCTGCCCAGCACCATCATGAGAAGCACGAGGGTCTGGTGTCTTTCATCAACGCAGCCTCCGCGCTGTATCTCCCTTAGCAGCGCGCGGGAGGCCTGTAGGGCAATGTCTTCTGGCGCGACCCCGGGCTGGGAGACGGCCTCGGAACAGTGGATGGCGGAGGTCGTGGACTCGGCGAGAAGGGTCAGAGCGTACCCCGGTGACCTGCAGTGGGATTAGGAGGACTCCTTCGTCACGGATAACAGCACGTACTTGCCACTGTCTTCGCCCTTGTAGACATCAGAGTATAGATAAATGTCAGGGATGTACCGATTCAAGACGGAGCGCGAGGCCTCGATCATGCGATTAGAGAATTGAGGGCTTACGCGCACGGCATGTCTGTAATCACGACGCATGAGTATACGTCGGCTGACATGCAAGAAAGCTACGAACGCTATACCGCGGATGCGCTTGATCTTCCCGGGTTCAACAAAATTGAGAGTTTTGACCTGCTTGACGACGGGACAGAGGAATTGCACTTCGCCACCCCCTAGAGGCGGTGAGCCCCGTTTTTTTATCTTCGAATGCACGATGAAAGACGGAAATGTGAGCCAGGTTGCAAGACTCACGCGAAGCTCCAATCCGTCAGATATGCCAAATGCTTCGAGGTGCGGGAGAGTGACAGTGCGAAGAAGATCTGCCTGTTGCAAGAAATCAGGAACCAGAAACGCCGATGATGTAGAAGGCAAGAAACGCACGGAGAGGTCCTTGTCGTCGGTCGTGATGCCTCGGAGGGTCAGATTGAATGGCTTCTTGGAGAACGGAGCGAGCATTATCAATGGCTCAAGGAAGTAGCCTATAGAGCGCGACAGTGGACAGTCGTGCGTGATAGGACCCCCGGCGATGATGCCTGGCTTGACAAGAATTGCAGTACCTGCGAGGGAGATGAACGGGACTTCAACACGAGAAGGAGCGTGCTACGCACCTGTGAGAGATATCTCAATGATTGTCCCATTCGTGACCTTCTCCACTAGTCTGAGGAGGCTGACCTCGTAGTCTGTAGCACTTAGTCTACGACGAAAGTCATTCTGGCTGTCACATACCTCGTAAACCAGGATTCTTGTCATCCGGGCGAATTTTGTCGACTTTGAGAGCCTTCCCACTCAAAACAGACAATACGAGTCGATGTCGAAGGTACTGGTGGCCACTGAATTGCAAACCATTGGCCTGCGTCATGTCCGGGAATGAGGGAAGAGGTAAACGTGCAAAGACTCAGAGTCAACAAGCGCTCCCGGGCCGGGCTCGGCCGGGCTGGTGCGAACGTTCTTGTTTGCCACACAACTCCTCCTGACTCCTCCCACCGTCATCAGGGATGGCCGGACGCGCTGAAAAGCACTGGCTTTGGCGTCTTCCAATATTTTGGCGGCGTCAGGAAACTCGAGAGCAGGCTGCAGTCCGGCGAGCCCTCGCCGAGCACAATGCCCTGCAGCCCATTTGCCGTCTCTCACCAGAGCTCCTCGGGATCATCTTCGCCTACGTCGCCGCTAACGCTCCTCCAAACCGCCCTGGATACCTTGGTTGGATCACCCTTACGTTCACCTGCCAGCACTTTCGGCGCATAGCGCTAGCGCAACCCACCATTTGGGCCAACATTCCGCTTCCCCTCTCAACTGGGTGGCGCAAGTGCATGCTCGTGCGCGCTCAAGACGCTCCGCTCACCATTGAGATCGTTCGCCGTGGCAGCCTGGAGGCCTTGTTTGCCGTACAGCCACCGGACCTGGATTTCATGATCTCAAATCTACACCGCACCGACACACTGCGTCTATTTTCCGCGTCCTATACTAACCAGGGCCTCCTGGAGGCCTTCATCGGGCACCCAGCACCAGTCTTGCAGCGCCTGGAGGTTATCATTATACCGCGTTCCGGGAAGGTGTCATCCCAATTTCCTCCGAACTTTCTTGGTGACGCCGCGCCGCGCCTGCGTCATCTCTCCCTTACCACGGCGTCGCGGCGCCCGTGGGACATCCCCTTTATGCAGAGTCTGATATCACTCGAGATGACCTACGAGCACGGAATGCTCAGCATGCCGCCGATGGGTGAACTGCTCGACGCGTTGGAAGGCATGCCGCAGCTCACGAATCTGGGGATGGACATCTCAAAGCCACTCTTTGCGAGGCCAGGCTCGGCAGCGCTACAACGTTATGTCACACTTCCGAATCTCAACCAGATGTACCTGCGCACGGGCCTCGTCCGCGGTGCTGAACTCCTGCGCCACATCGCCCTTCCCCCCTTGATCAAACTGCGCATCATCATTGACCTTTGGAGCGAAAATGAGCTCATGGTGTTCGACCACGAGTTCGCGACCTACCTCGCTTTCCCGCGCACGCCCTTTGCCAAGCTCGTCACCGCCCCGCTCCCATCAGGGAATGTAGAAAAGCATTCGACCGCGGCCTACGACATCGAGGTCTCCGCCTGGTACACGAACATGCCAGGCGGCACTTCACCCGATTTCTTGCTCACGCTCATCTTCAAAATGTACAGCCTTAAGGAGGCCAAGGCACCCGCTGTGTCGTTCGCCGCGCTGTGCGCTTCTGCATCGCCGGATCTGCAGGCGCTCACGCTCGCGGGTGACGACTGGAAAGAAAACGCCGCGTGGCCGCTGACTAGCAGGGACAGCGCCGGCCTGCGCACCGTCGAGGTCAGCGGGAACGCCGCGACTGCGCTTGTCGAGGAGATCACGAACAATTCTGCAGAGGAGTTCCTGCCTGCGCTCACCGGACTTACGCTGCACGACGTCACGATCGAGCGGGGGTCAGACTCGGACGAGCGTAGATGGACAGTGTTTAGGCACCCAAGCTACGTCGGCCTGCTGGGCTGGCTTGTACAGCGGAAGGAAGCAGGGCGGCCCGTCGAGCTACACATGGATGTTGATATTGCGGAAGTCGGCCTGAGGCAGTCACTGGCATACTAGGCAGGACGCCATAGACCTTACTCCTCTTAGTCTATGCCCGAGAAGTTTTAGTATACAGCAGTTAGATTCAATCGAGCACTGTCGCCCTTGACTCTTTTAGTAACCGGTGCACAAGGCCACGCATGCTCCAGTAGAACTCCGCTAACCAGTATGCTCACTGGCACACTCAGCAAGGGCCGCTCCAAGGCCTCAGTACGCCTCGCCATACTCCGGGAGCCCATCCGGGAAGAAATGTTGGAAAAGGTCTGGGTAGTGTCGCTGCGCGACGTCGGGGTGGCTCCTGTATAGATACCAGCATGAGTCCAGAATCCCAGAGGACCCGGCAAGAGGACGATACGCACTTGACGCGGCCGATGAGCGTAACCTGGCCGGACGGCAACGACCCATACTCCGAGAAATTGACGGCTTTCCTCGCACTCAGTCAATCGCGAGCCAGCCCCATACCCATGGATCACGTACAGTCCGTTGCGCCGAGCTCGCCGCGCCGTTCCTTGAGCTGCAGCACCTCTTCCGGGACTATACCGGCAATTATGAAGCGTCTGTCAGTGGCAGAGGAGAGGGCACGCACAATCGAGCGTCATCTCGCCGATGCGCAGGTCCTGGGCGATGTTCTGGAAGAAGGGGACCGAGTACCGCGGCGTCGAGCCCACGGGCGGCGCGAGCACGCGGTGCGAGGTCGCGCGCGCGAGGCCCTGCGTCACGGCCTCCAGCGCTGGGGGCACACACCAGTGAGGAGGGGCGGAAGCGGAGCGGCGGGGGCACCGTACCTTTGCCTATATTCACGACGAAGGTGTGCGGCTTGGGCGGGACGTCGATCCACGCGCCCGCGAGGTTCTGCACCTGCAGCCCGGGGTGGTCCGACGCCTGCAGCAGCTGCACGGTGCGTCAGCATGCGCTCTACACGCGCGGCGGGAGACAGCGGCGCGCACGAAGGTGAGGAAGCCCGCGTCGAAGTGCGGGCCGACGCCCTGCGCGGCGGAGGGGGCGTCCGAGGGGCGCGCAGGGTACTTGACGATCTTGGCGCGGTGCTGCATGCGCTCGGGGGCGTCGTAGAAGCGGGTGAGCGCGGCGGGCTGGAGGCCGAGCGCCTCTGCGATGAGCGCGATGAAGGCGTAGCTGAGGGCCTCGACGTCTGCGAGGTACGCAAGGAAGGCGGCCTTGAAGCCGGGGACCGCGTGCTCATCTGGCCACTGTCCGCGGGGCATCAGCCGGGATGCGAAGTCATGCAAGCTCAACACAGGCGGCGCACCTGAGATGGGCCCCAGAGTCTGAGGTAGTCCGGGCGGCCCGGGGCCCAAGCGTTCTCGTGCGGGGTGGCAAAGTCGAACTGCTCGCGCTGGTCGGCGGCGCCGCGGGTGCGCTCGACGCCGAGGCGCGAGTAGCCGAGGAAGTGCTCGCTGTTAGCCATGCGCACGGCGTCCTTCACGGGCTGCGGGAGCCCAAAGACGCGCGGGAGGAAGGCGACGACGGTGTCGATGGTAGCGGGGGCGACGGGCGGGTTGGCGAGGTAGAGGAAGCCCACGTTGATGAGGGCATGGCGAAGCTGTGCGATGAATGCGGGGCGGGTGTTGTCGTCGGCGAGGAGGGCGTAGTCGAGGACGGGCACGGCAGTGAAGGTGGGCTCGGACATCTCTCACGAATAGTCGGACGCTGTCTGACGATGGTGGTGGTCAAAGAAAGACGGTAAGGTCGTTATCGACATGGCTGGAGCTGAGAAACTGAGAGCAATGACGCGATGAAGAGCAACTTGCTCGCAACCATCTAGACCTATAAACTGCGGGCAGATGACCGTGCGACTCAGTGGCACTTGCCACCATCTCGACATCCCGACGCTGCCACATCCAGTCCGTATATACGTGCCAGCTGCAGTGCAGCCGCTCGGGCAGACATAACGTCAGTCTACATCTCAGTAAGATCTAGCTCGTCGTCCCAGCACCCCAGGGCAAGGTCAGTCACTCCTTCTCCTGGTCCACCTCGCCAGCCTGTGTCCGTGCATCATCCGCACTGCTCTCCTTCTCCACACTCACGCGCGCCGACACCTCCGGTTTCTCGTCAAGCGCGTCCACAGCGGGCGCCGCCGCCGGGGCCGCCTCCACGTCCTTCGGCGCCGCGCGCACCGTATTGCGCTTCAGCGTGTAGCCCTTCAAGAACAGCACTGCGCGCGCGGTCAGCCACGCCCACACACACGCACAGCCGCGAGAGACGCACCCATGATGAGCCCGGCGCCGACGAGCGGGGCGTTGACGATCCAGATGGTCGCGATGGACTTAGTGTACGCATGGATGATCTCGCCGCGGACGACGGGGTCCGGGATGTCCTTCAGCGAGCGCACGCTTTCGCTCAGCCCCGCGGGGCTCGTGTCGAAGGTCAGGCCGCGCAGGTCGAGCGTCCTGATTTTCTTGCGCAGCTCGCTCGAGTAGATCGCCTGGCCGATCGACACGCCGACGGTGCCGCCCAAAGTGCTGCATGGGGCTCAGAGGTGGGGACGAGAGAGGTTAAGAGGGGCGGGCGTACCGGATGAAGCCGAACGCTGCGGTGGAGGTGGCCATGTCCTTGAGCGGCATCGCGGCCTGCAGCGCAATCAAGGGTGTCTGGAACAGGCAGCCGATACCCGTCGCGGTGACGAGCAGGTACAGCACTTGCTTTGCGCTGTATCGCGGTGTCAGCCATCGTTACATGGTCATTTGCGAGAGCACACGCACCTATTGGAATGGTCGTCCAGCGTCGTCGTCAGACCCCAACCGAGGACCATCGTCGCATACGCGAACCAGATAATCGGGCGGTAGTGTCCAAGGCGCGTGAGGAGGATTCCAGAGACTGCGGAGACGACGGCGGCGGCCAGGGAGAATGGGAGCATCCTGGCGACATGTGTCAACGTGCAGGACAACTTGCGAGGTGAGGGGACTAACCTGACTCCGGCATTCGTCGCCGAGGAGCCGAGCACCTGGAAGTAGAGTGGCAGGTAGAACGCACCTACGGCGTCCGAGTAAGTGGTCGGCGGACTAGTCTCCGAAAGGAGATGTGAACCCACCGGTGAAGAACGTGATGGCGTGCAGCAAGTTGGTGATCAAGATGATGCCCGTTGTACGTGTCTGCGCGGGACGACGGGTCAGCTACGCAGGTCCACTCCCGAGCGTCGGTACCCACCCTAAACAAACGAGGCGGCACGATGGGCGAGCGCGGAGTAAACACCTCGTTGACGCCGCCCAGGAAGAACAGCACGCCTCCCACAACGAGCAGCGCGATGGTCTCCGCGTCGTCCCCTGGGCAGGCTATCAGCTACAATATGCGGGCAGAAGTGAATCAAAGCATACAAGTCGTTTCGCTGTTGTTGAAGCCGATGAGAAGGCAGACGACGCCGCTCACGAGCAAAAACAGCCCGAGGAAGTCGAATTGCGCTGCGTGTTGCCGGAGGGTCATGCCTTTATGCGGGTTCAAGTTCAGGAAGAAAAAGAGGATTGCGAATGCGATGCCTCCCGTGGGCCTATGGGTACAGTCAAGATTTGTGCCATTCACCGACTGCACAGATGGCGTACAGATTAACGAAGAAACACCTGTGAACACGTCAGTAAATTTTGTCGGCGCACGCCATGTGTGTTGTGGCTCACCATCGCCACGAAACATGATCTGTGAAAACCCCTCCGAGCAGAGGGCCGACGACACTGTCCGTACGTCAGTCGATGAGCCAAATCTCGAGCTGACGGCGCACCTAGCGATGCCCCATGTGGCACCGAGGAATCCACCGTATTTACCACGGCTGCAATTTCATTAAGACCGGGAACTCACATGCATCACAGGCGCAGACTTACTCTTGCAGGGAGACAATGTCGGAGATGGTAATTTGTACGAGCTGTATGATGCCGCCTCCGCCCATACCTTGAACGGCGCGAGCTATAATGAGCCACGTCATACTCTGGGCCGCACCGCATAGTGCGGACCCAACCTTTTGGGAAGACGGAATAAATTCTAGCGCCGAATCTCGGATGACGACACATACCAAGAAGGTGGCGATGGCAGAGTAGAGGATCGGCTTGCGACCTATGAGGTCGGAGAGCTTGCCGTAGAGCGGGGCAAGTGCGGTTGCGGCGAGCAAGTAGGAACTGGACACACGCGCGTGAACAACGCGGCCGCATGCGCGACTCGAGGGTAACACACCTTCCCACCCAGCTGTAGTTCTTCCCTCCGCCTAGGCGTTCCACAATGGTCGGCAAGGCCGTCGCCACGATGGTCTAATGGCTACGTTGGCAAACATGCCTGAGGCGCGCAATGAGCACGCACCTGATCCAAGGCGGCCAAGAAAGTGCAGGCCATGAGTCCAGGAAACACGATCCAGAGGCGGTTCTTTGGCAAGACATGTTGTTCGCCCGCCTTCCAAGACGCTCCTGCACCCGCCTTTGCGTGTTTCTCGTCGGGGGGCGAGGCGGCGACCGAGGCAGGGTTGGTGTCGGACATGATATGCTAGCACCACTTGTCCTGTCCGTCGACGGGGGAAAAGACGGGATGACGGGGAGAGTGAGAGTGCAGGTCAGAGGACCCTGGTCCGACATGTTTCTGTTCTTATTTTGATTGCGAAAAGTTGTGACTTTCCGTGTAGTCCACATGCCGCCAAAGCCGTTCGGCATCGAGTGCCGGTACACGCTCCCATTGGCCAGAGATCCGATGCGACCGCGATATCTGATTACTTCGGCATCGCAGCCGACAGGGCTCGTCATCTTTTTATGCGCGTGCTGAATAATAATGCTGACACACATATACGTACAGTAGTGCGCGATGACATGGTGGCAAGTTCGGTGGCAGGTGGGTCCAGGGCTCGTCCTGGTCATTAAGTATTTAGCCAGACACACGGACAGCCGTCGTTGCCCATTTAATCACGCATCATGGACGAGGCGAGGAAGTACTAGCCCCTCCTAAAGCACTGTACAGGTTACTTGGTCTACCATCGTCTACACTCCCTACCGCGCCTGAACGTAGTCATCTATTTTCAACAGCAGCGTCACCGTCTCCGTTGCCAGCTCGATCGCGCTCGTCGACACCAGCAACGGCTGCACGACGTCCTCCTCCAGAATATTCGAAATCGTACCCTGTACATACATCAGCATCAACGCACAAAAAGAACCGAGACGGTACACACCCGCCGCACGTTGATGCCCGCGTTGCGATCGCCAAGCGCGTGCCGATTGCGGAGCTCCGTGACGATTGCGATGGGGTTTAGGCCAGCGTTCTCCGCGAGCGTCGTCGGGATGACTTCGAGCGCGTCCGCGTACGCCTGGAAACAGTACGCCTCCATGCCCTTCAGCGATTGCGCATACTGCGAGAGCGCCCGCGAGACGTGGATCTCAGGTGCCCCACCTCCACCGATCAGCGCTCTATCGTGTGAGAAAAATCAGGATCGTGATGATACGGAAGGGTGGGTCACCAACCTCTTCTTGACGAGACACCGAATGACACACAGCGCATCGTGGATGCTCCGCTCGCATTCCTCGAGGACGAGCTGATTGCTGCCCATCGCGAGGATGCTGACCGTGCGGCCCTTGTTCTTCACGCCCGTGATCTTGACGACCTTCGTGCCATTCGTGTTCGTTTCCTCCACGAGGTCCGCATACCCCAGCTTGTCCTCGCTGAACGCCTCGATGTCCGCGACCGGCTTCACGCCAAGGCTCTTCGTGAGGAAGTCGATCTCGTCCCGCTCGACGTCCTTCACCACCAGGATGTTCAGCCGCTTCAGGAACGCGAGCGACGTCTCGTCAACTGCATCGCGCAGGATAGACTTTTGGATGAGCAGCACGTTGCAGCCCGTCTTCTTGATCTTCTTGCACATGGTGAGAAGATACGTCCGGGCTTCTTTGAGCACTTTGTCCATCTGCCGATAGTCAGTGATCACGACCGTGTTGTCCATCTGCGCGAACGGTCAGAGTGTGTCTGCGAGATAGATGCGAAACGAGTTCAGCACGTACGTCAGGCTTGGGCTGGCTCAGCTGGAACTGAATCAGCCCAATCTTCGCCTTCTCGATCCTCGTTGGGCCGCCGCCGGAGACAACGACATTCTGATTCAGCACGACGCCGTCGATGAGCTCCGTGTCCTCGATTGTACCGCCGACCTTCTTCACGATACGGATGTCGCGCAGGTCGACGTTCGATGATGTCGGCGTCGCCAGGCGGGTCACAGCAGACACCGCGATCGGCGCCAGTGTCGACGAGTACTGCGACACGATCTATGGATAGGGAGTTAGTCAGCACTTGCACCGACACGGTCGCGTGGGCCTACTTTGGAGTTGAGCGAGGTGCTGGCGGCGCGGAGGAGAGTTGCAGTGTCGGTGAGTTCTATGGGTGTCGAAATTTCCGTCAAGAACTCTACCGATTTTGCCGACGCCTTCAGGAAGGACTCGGCGATGATGGTAGGATGGATGCCCTTTTGGAGCATTTTCTCCGCAGCACCGAGGAGACTGCCGGCGAGCACGACGACTGAAGTGGTCCCATCGCCCGCCTCGATATCTTGCGCTGCGGAAAGATCCACAAGCTGAGGGAAGGTGTGTCAGGGAAGTATGCGGTGGGGAGTGGGGGCGGCGCACCATTTTTGATGCGGGGTGTAATGCCTGGATGCTGCGTAGGATGGTAGCCCCGTCGTTTGTCACGATGACCTCGCCCTTCGTTGTTTGGATCTGCACGCGCCGTCGAGATCAGCAGCATCGAATATGCGGACGTGTAACACACCATCTTGTCCATCCCGCGCGGACCCAGAGATGTTCGGACTGCATCGCTGATTGCTTTGGAGAGATTTATATTGCGAAAGGACGAGATTTGCCTGTCGTGCTCACCTTTCGCGGCAACCAGGTTGGAGAGGCGAACCTCCATAGGCTTGCCCTTTGGAAGACGCGTCTCCTCAGAGGCGTTCAGGTTGGCGAGTTGATTGAACGCACCTTGTCATTGAAGGCCTTGTTTGCGCCTGAGGCTTGTTTCAGCGCAACTTTTGGTGCAGCAGAGGACGACGCCATGGTGAATTGAAATACGAGCGAGAAAACGCGAGCCTTCAAACGACGCGTGAGCCAAGGAGCGACCGGCAACTCCCGGCATAACCAGCCTTCTATGAATCTATCCAACCATCCTCAAACTGAGTCTACAAAGGTCTACAACCATCCGCCAGTATTGCGCTTATTGAAAAATGATGTCATGAAAGTTTCGTATACTTTGTGCTATTTTGTGTCTCTCTCTTATTAGCTAGACTGGAGTTATCTTTTGTGCTCGACTCCACAGGCAAGAAGAACTTTCACCGGCCCGGCAGGATTAGGCTGGCCGAGTCCCGCGTCAGTCATGGTCTCATGTACTAGTACTGTAGTGCTGTTGACTACATTGTGAGCATCTACTCTTTCCCGACTTTGCCGCGTGGTGTTGTCTGACACGTGTGCGTAGGTGTGCTTGTACTTCTAACAACCTCAAAACATACATCCCTCCCTATCTACTCACTAAGTACAAGGTCTGCTATACGTACGTCACGCGCAAGGACAAGCTGAACGGCAGCGACGTTGCGGTGACCGTGATGTCCCCACCGTCCGGCACGAGGTCAACGAGCAGCTTCTCGAGGTTCGGCCGTGTCGCCTCCTCGAGCTGCTTCGGCGCCTGGAAGTATATGTGCTTTGCACCACTAGACAGCGACGGCTTCTTGATCTGTCTGAGAGGCGGGCGAGGATCGCGTCAGCAGGCAAGTCGTATGCGCATAGACAAGGGTGGAGAGTAAGGAGGGATGGGACGTACATGTCTTGCTTCTCGACAAGCATGTCGATGAGGCGCTCGACGGTCCATGAGCGGGGAACGGACACCTCGAGCGCCTCACCGCCACACACGGGGCAGTCGTCACGCTTTTCGTGCTCGAAAGTGTACGAGTAGACCCCCTCCGTGCCGATGAGCATGAAATAGTTGTTCAGATAAGCCGCGGAGCTCGTCGCGATTTTAAACGCCTCGTTGCAACACGAGGCTGGGAATAGAGGCGCATGATTAGGTTAATGATAGTACAAGAGGGAAGTCAGGGAGTCGTACCCGCGATGATCGCGTTGGTGGACGCGATGGCGGGGATG
The DNA here is from genome assembly GCA_019915035.1 of Auriscalpium orientale. Taxonomy (NCBI): domain Eukaryota; kingdom Fungi; phylum Basidiomycota; class Agaricomycetes; order Russulales; family Auriscalpiaceae; genus Auriscalpium; species Auriscalpium orientale. Next base: position 446,443 of record JAHLMH010000006.1, read on the forward strand.
ATGTTCTTAACGACGCCCTGCGTGAGCTGCCATGTCACGCCCTCTATCTTGAACTCCTTTGCGCGGGCAGATGCAATATTAAACAGCCATTGTATGTGTTCCGGGTCATCTGTATCCATCTTTTTCTCTGGATGCTTGTCAGACCTAGAAGAATCGAACTTGAGAGACATATGTACCTCCCTGCACACGCGGCCACTCGAGCACAGACGCCCACTCGATGCAGTGCTCTGGCAGCCTTGGCGTGTTGGCGATCGTGCAGATTGGGAATGCGGTGGGCTTGTTGAGCATGTCGAGCGAGCACTCGTAGCACGACGTAACCGTCGGGAGGATCACACGCGCCTGCCCCTTGAAGCCTGCGCTAAGCGGTAAGCACGGCGCGCGCATACAGCAATGACAAGCGACATCGCACCTTCAGTCCCGCCGTCTATGAGAGGCTTCAGGCTCTCTGGGTTCTCTGGATCGACGAGGTTTACAAGGGTCGCGTTGATCCAGCGCCGCGCCTCTACGGAGTCGAGCCCACAGATGACGAGGTTGAACTGCATGTAATAGTCGTCATCCTTGTCCTGGATTTTGCCAAAATATCTTGTGGCTATGAGAACGCGTCGAGCAGGATGGACGGAGACGTACGGGGTAACAGTGACGCCTGGCACGCGCTTCATGATGTACTCCGCCGCGACGAGGGCCTTCGGCTTCCCCACGTCCTTCGGTCTATTTCGCGCAGCGTCATTAAGCCGAACGCTATTCATGAGCATACCACGCACCTAAATAGGAACTGTCTATTGAGGTTGCTGATGTCGATGGTGTCCATGTCGATGACATGGATGTCCTTGAAGCCGGAGAGCGCGAGGTTCGCCAGGATCTCGCAGCCGAGACCGCCGGCGCCGATGACGAGGATCTTACATTGTGTGCGAAGGAATTCCTTCACCTGTGAAGAGGAGTTAATGGTCGACTAATGTTGCTCTAAGGACGTGCAGGGGGCGTGGACGCACCCCCGCACCAGCCATGAAAGAGGGATCGGTCCTGGGCCCGGGACGGTCGAGGACTTGGTCGACATGGTAGTACCTGTCGTGCCAGTCGGTAAGATGGCTGGATCCGTTGACTCTGGCGACGTCGGGCGTGGCCATGGCGGGAGATTGCAAGGTGGCGACGCGGCGTTCTGCTGACTCTTGAGCTCAACGGCCCGGGGGTGCCGGCAACTGCCGATCGTACATATAACATCCCGGACGAGGGAAAAAACAACAACACATGCATGGATTCATTGCGTCTAAATAAGGCCTATAATTTATTAACAAAGATTGTGGCTAATTTCCAGGGCGTAGTCGTCCGGGACGGTTCGACGAAGCAGCGTGACTTCTGTGGTGTCTCCCTATGACGGTCGCGGCTTGCGCCTCCGCGACCACCCCCCTCACGCCTCCATGGCCGCTCACTCACCACTTCAGCCTTGACTGCCTCAGGTCTACTTCCGCAATATCGACATCCATGGTCAGCTGGACGGGCCTTCCCGCCTCCTTGCGCGCTGCAAGCCAGTCCGGCAGGCCGACGTAGCCTGGGTGCCTGAACACAGTCGTAATGAGAGCTTCTGAGTCCAACATCGGCTCGACTGTGAGGTTGCGTAGCGTAAGCGCAGTGAGCGCAGGCAAGAACTCCTCCGCAGGGTTGTTTGCGAGCTCGCGGGCAAGGGCGTTCGCGGCGTGCCCAGTGACTTCAAGAGTGCGCAGACCGGCAAGGCTGCCGCTGCCAGTCAACGGCCAGGCAACATTCTCTTTCCAGCTGTCCTCTGCAATTGTGAGCGCTTGCAGATTGGGCGATGCAAATGCGCACATCGCGGCGAACGACACCGCGGGTGCCTTATCCTCGAGATCGAATATTTTGAGTGTGAGCAAGAAGTCTGGTGAAGAGCCGCCCGGCGCGTTTGCATGCCAGGCGGAGACCTCGATGGCAACGTAGGACGTACACAAACGGTCTTCTGCATCACTGCCCAATAGGGGCGGGGCAATGACGAGCTTGGCGAAGGGCGCACGCGGCAGAGCGAGGTAGGCCGAGAATTCGTGGTCGAACGCCGCGTGCTCATTGTCGCCCCAGTAGTCGATGATGATGTGCAATGGGATGGAGGGGGGAAGGGCGATGTGGCGAAGGAGGTCAGCACCGTGGGCGAGGCGCGTACGCAGGTACATCTGAGTGAGATTCGGAAGTGTGACAATACGTTGCGGCGCTACCGAGACGCCTCGGCCGCTTGGGTTCGGTTGCATAGCCAAGGGCGTCGAGATGTGCAGTCTCAGCTTCGTGAGCTGCGCCATGCCATCCAACGCGTCAAGCAGCTCACTTAACGGCGGCATCCCGGGCATTTCGTTCTCGTAGGTCATCTCGAGCGATGTCAAACCCTGCGTAAAGGGAATGTCCCATGGGCGCCGCGCCGCCGTGGTAAGGGCGAGATGACGCAGGCGCGGGGCCGTGTCACCGAGAAAGTGGGGGGGAAATTGAATTGGAGAGTTTGACCCGTTGTTTGGCCCTATGATAGCCTCCAGTCGCTGCAAGATTGGTGCTGGGTGCCCGACGAGGTCGTCCAGGAGGCGCTGGTTCGTATAGAACGCGGAAAATAGGAGCAGTGTCTCGGTGCGGTATAAATTTGAGATTATAAAATCCAGGTCCGTTGGCCGTAGAGTAAACAGGGCCCCCAGGCTGCCTGGGTGGAAGATATCGATGGTGAGCGGAGCGTCCTGCGCGCGCACGAGGATGAGCTCGCGCCACTCAGATGAGAGGGTAAGCGGAATGTTGGCCCAAATGGTAGGTTGTGCAAGAGCGATGCACCGAAAGTGCTGGCAGGTGAACGTAAGGTTGATCCAGCCAAGGTGACCACGGTAGGGAAAATCTTTGGCGGCGACACAGGCAAAGATGACCCCAAGGAGCTCTGGTGGGAGACGGCAGATGGGCTGCAGGGCATTGTGCTCGGCATGGGCTCGCCGCACGGCGGCTTGTTCTTCAGTCTCCTTGAATTTTGGTTTTGTGTTGTCCGACGGCTCTTGAGCCTGAGCAACTTCAGCCTCAAGCACGTACGCGGAGTCGGTCTCGCTCGAAGGACGCGTCGAGGGTCTAGTATGACGCCGCGAAAATATTGGGAGTCGCCGAATCCAGTGCTTCAAAGCGCGTCCAACCATCCCTGACGCCAATGGGAGGAGTTGCCTGGAATACGGCAAGGGTCGGCACTGGGATACTGGGAGTAGAACTTGACGAAGGTTCCCCGGTCCGGCAAAGGCCGCCGTGCTAACGTAAAGTGTTGCGCGCCCATTGCGTCCACTGCCTCCATACTCTTTCTCCTCCCACCACCATGGACTTCGTGAGCGCGACTCTTTTACATTCCTTATGTGCTGTGCTTACGCCATAGGAAGTTTGGCCAGGATGGAATGAACGGCGGAGGCCCAGCAGGCCTCTTCGCCCAGCTTGCTCAGTGCGTGACGCGTCGCCGTCCAGTTCCACCGCTACTGATCCCCGCCTTTATTTCACAGAGGATTTGGAGGTGGATTCGGTCCCATGGCAAGAGGCAGGCCCAATCCAGGCGCATACGATGAATATCTCAAGGCATACAGCGTCGCTATGCTCCCCGGCCGTGAACGCGAGAATCTGAGCTATGGGGGGAAGAGTGCGCCTTGTTCCTAAATCCATCCTGACTGCGTAGCTCATGGACGTTTGTCACCCTAGTCATTATGCCTCCGTCGGCGCTCGCGCACCTCACCTCTCTCGATCTCCCGTCGCCTTGGGTATTCAAGCTTCGTAATCCTACCAACCCCGCTGCCTCCACCCACGCCGGTGTGCTCGAGTTCATCGCGGAGGAGGGCGTCGTCCACTTGCCATACTGGATGATGAAGACCCTCCGGCTGAACGAAGGCGATCCGATACGCATCACTGGCACTGAACTGCCCAAGGGAAAGTTCGTGAAGCTGCAGGCGCAGACCGTGCACTTCTTGGAAATCTCAGACCCCAAGGCTGTGTGCGTGGCGATCGCGTCATCTGTGCTGTTCACACACTTACAAACCTCCTGCAGGCTCGAGCAAGCGCTGCGCAACTTCTCCGCCCTGACCCAAGGCGATATAATCGAGATCTCGTACAATTCAATCGTCTTCGGGCTGCTAGTCATGGAGGCCAACCCAGGCGGTGAGGGTATTTCCGTCCTCGACACGGACCTTGAAGTCGACTTCGCCGCGCCCGTTGGGTACGTCGAGCCCGAGCGCCCGAAGGCCGCCCCGCCATCGACCATGGCATCCAAGCTGAATATCGATCTGAGCTCCTCAACGCCGGGCTCTTCGCGGCCGGCAAGCTCGCTTGGGGGCACGTTCGCGGGCACGAGCAAGGCCGCGACGACGGTGAGCAAGGACGGCGATCGGTGGGAGAGCTTCAAAGGGAAGGGCGAAACGCTCTCCGGACGCAAGACGAAGGGCCGCGGGATCAGCCATCGCAATGTAGAGTCGGTGCCCGACGGCAGCAAGATTATTCGCACCGAGTACGCGTCGCATTGTCTGTCGTGTGTATATGTGTGATGGCTGACAACGTTATGCCGCAGCCGACACAAGGTTGTGTCAAACGACGATCTAGGCACCGAGTCGAAGGTCCCTGCGCCTCTTAATCTTCCCTTCGGGAAGCTCTTCTTTGGTTACAACATCCCGCCCTACCAGCCCCCGCCCACCGCAGAGTCAGAAGCCGCCCCTCTGGTACGTGCTGCCCGTCCATCTCAGTGCCCAGAGGACTAAACCGCCGACAGTCTCCCACCCCCTTTGCCGGCTCCGGAAACTCGCTCACGGGGCGCGGCACGCCTGCGTCGTCCTCCGCCGCCGCCAAGGGCAAAGCCAAGGAGAACAGCCAGCCATCTGCGGAGGAGAACGAGGCGAAGTGGGGCAAGGGGCAGGCGCTAGGTGCGCGCGCTCCTCCGCCTCGCGTCATCGGAACGGGCGAGGTCGGGGCAGGCGGTGCTAGCGTGCCGCGTGCGCCGCAGCGTGCAGGGCGGGGGGTGGTAAAGGAGCGCAGCCCGTCGCCTGAGTTTGATTGGGGTGTGGACGACGACGATGTCATTGATATTGATAGTGATTAGCAGGAGATAGGCAGGCGAAGGATGAGCGCAGTAATGGCCAGCCATGTAACATTTATTCATACACCACGACATTTCATCCTGATAGAGTTCCTCGCGTTCTCGAGCTTTTATTATGACTACCTCCAAGTCATGATACTTATCCATAAGATAAAATTGAACCCCTAAACAGGTTGCGAAGGAACACCGTTCATTTACAATAACTTTGAAATGTGTTGGCTGCGGTACATGCTGGCAATGATGCTACATGGCGAAGAACGTGGTGTAATAATGCCGCTGCCGCTGCTACAAGGAACAAAACTGCTGTAAAAAGCTGTCCATGGTCGCGAGGCGCAACGGCCGAGACGGCAACGTTCCCTAATCATTGAGATAGGAGAGCTCACCGTCACTTTCACCCTGTTGCTGCGCCTGCTGCTGCGCCGCCTGCTGCTGCGCCTGCGCCAGCTCCATCGTCGGAGGGCCCTCCCAACGTGCTGGAGGGGCCCTCCCAACGCGCTGGAGGTGCGCATCCAGCGAGGCATCATCCGCGAGTGCGGGTAGGTGCAGTCTCATGGCGACCACTTTCGCATCCTCAACTAACATAACTAAGTCAATGGCATCTGCCGATGTGGTTATAAGAACTCACTGTCTATGCGGAGCAAATCTTGGACGCGTTGGGGCAAGCCGTCTGTACTAACGCCATCGGGATACTGAACATCCCCCCCACATAGGCGAGAATGCATTCATAATCTGAATCGGGACCATGGCAATTCAGCCTAAGTCTCCGGAAGCTTTGCCAGCAGTCCCGGATTTCACGCCCGAGCAACGTGCCAGATACTTACTGCCGACCGCTTGCGCTCAGCCTCGTCTTCGGAGTTCAAGTTCGCAAAATCGGGACTCGGACGCCACCTTCTCTATGCCATGATATCATTCCCCAGGTAGAATCATGCTTCTTGCTGCCAGCATCTTTTTCTTCCAGCTCGCATGCATGCAACGTCGACCTCGCAGTCTCCAGTTACGTCTGCGGGCATTCGAGTCTTCTCTCAAATCTGCCTCGCCTTAATACTTCTGCACTGTATTCTTCAGCAACTCTCTCTCCCAGTCGGATTTTGGCTTGCCAACTGCGACGGAGACCTTCGAGCCGAGCGCGTCGGTAGGGGACGATAGGCCAGCAGGACGCTTGGACGATGAGGATGGATTGGTGGACCAACGACGACGGGCGAGGTAACGAGATAGGGCGCGAAGCGGGCTACGGAGGGACGAGCGCGAAACGAAAAGCACTGAAGCAGGACGACAAGCTGGGGAGGTGGCGCGTTGGCGCGGACCTATATTTTGAAGTCCGCTGGTCGGACATAACCGTATTATGTAATGTCAGTTATGTCGCTCCTCAGCTCCGAGTCTTACTACTCTTAGTTGCTCAACCGCAAACTGCACCATGTCCATGCTTATTTCGACCCAATCGAATTGTTATGGCGTTTGCCTCAGCACTGCTTGTCAGCCGTTGAACTCCACGCATAGCAACTGATGAAGGTCTCCCAATCAATGTCGTGAAGGCTAGCACAGAAAACAGAACGTACACAATTACCAGTCATGTTGTGCGTAGATTTTTTTGCCGTGAAATAATCACAGTGGCGTGACTGATATGGTCCATGCAGTGGATTGATTCTGAGCCTTCGAAATGGCAGGGGGCCCTCGGACTGGCACGAGTGATGGTGACGACGGCGCCGGCCTGACCCCACGACGTGTAAAGTTGGTTGTTCCCGACGATAAGTTCCAAAGTACAGTGCTGATGTGGTGTAGGATGCCGTGGCGACATACGCAGAATATCTCATACAGTGTCCTTTGAAAATGTGAGTCAATGCATAGTCAAGTAATGTTCATTTCCCAGACCAAGAATGTCTAGCCATCCCCTCACGGCCGGCTTGTCGCGCGGAATCTGGCTGATGATATCCACTCACCGGATGTGTATGAGCGCATGGAGCTCCTGGTAAAGTGTTCATATCCTGCGAATCGCATGAATATCCTAAATCTAAATGGAACGCGAGAACCTGGAAGGCGACTGCAGTTCAAAATCGGTCTGGACACGGAGTCTCAGTTGAGCCGCACAAGGCGTGTAGTCATTGCTAAAAATCTGCTCAGATGCACGCTGACTTATGAGTTAGGCCGTTAGGTACTTCGATATCATTAATAGAATACAGTAAATGCGGAAGACCCACGCTCACGGTAATACTTGGGTGATCAGAACTGCTGTGCCCTTGGGCCTCAGCTTGGTGCTTTTCGCCGGTCGGTGCCAACAGCCGCGATGGCAAAATTAATTACAGATGATCGTGAGCCGATGGTTGAAGATGTCTTATCTGCGTCAGGGAGACTAGAATTACTGTCCATCAAAGAACCGGAAGAAGTCGGGACATCGTCCTCAAAGGCCAACCACAGCATTCAGTCGTCGAAGTCAAGGACAGTGATACAGCACTGGCCTTCCTTCTCCGCCGGACCGCCGATCCAATTGCCATGAAGCTTGGCAGCCCTGTTCCATTCCTCAGTGGATGCAGTTACACGTGCGCTCGGACCAGACCTACGACTACGCGGGTCTCGAAGCGCAGCACGCGGGCTCGACCTCGTGCGATACGGGCTCCGTGCGGTTGGCGGCGTCGAGTGGGAGCACTGCGAGCCAGGGGAGCCGTGGGCTGACCCTGTCGAGGTATTCTCCGCGGCTGACCTTATCCACAGAAGGCAGTCATTCTGTAGCCCTGAAGGGACTCCGGCGACGCACGCTCGCCCGAATCTCAGGGCTTTGGCCTGCACTCAACCTCCACCGATTGCAGGTGCACTAAAGTGCTAGCAGGCGCTGTTTTGTATGGCGCGGGCATTGGTTGAAATTTGACGACGCAATTTGTCCAGTCTTCAGAGAGGCGCCCTCATGAGTAAGTGATTACGCGTCTACACTTCGTAAAACTCATATGGCACAGTCCTCGGCGGTAGTTACATACCTGTGGTATTGTGGGACCCAGAGGTCGGTGAGTGTGAACGAGCGGGCCGCGCTGTGCGCGTCTCCGTGCACACTGGCCACCACACTGCGCGTACGGCGCGACCGCGCCGTGGCGCCCGCTGTCTTCAATCCCCGTGAAGTACACTCCTCCCAAACACGCAGAATTGTCGTTGACCGCGCCTCTCCCTGTCGTGCCAGCGCGCTGGTGCTTCGCCCTTTCGCGCTAATCCACGGCGCAGGGCCATTCCCTGGAAAGTGTAACGGCGCCCGGACGTCCCACGTCTATTCATTACACTGTACGTGCGGAGGGACCCCGGCGAAGGGCCAAAGATAAACGAGGGTTTTCGAAGCATGGCGATTTATTTACGGGCTGGGTATGTGGTTACTGTTGATTGGAGCGGTGGACTGACTCATTCCGCCGAACAGGATGTCACAAGCGATCCTGAAACTGACGGACGCTAGTACGACTGTAAAGCACGGGTGGCGCTACATGTAGCGCCGTTCCACTCGCAGGTTACAGGCGCGCACCTGTCACCGTCGAGGAGATGACCGACGAGACGAGCACAACAGTGCGCGGGCGGCAGGGCGAAGCGTTGGCATCATGAGCGGCGGCAGATGGAATCAGCCGATATACGCACAGCAAACAAATACGAGGACGATCCAACTCGTGCCGAGCCCGGCAGATCATCCAACGCTAGGACAGCAGAGGGCGAACGATCTACACAAGCGCTAGCCCATCTGTATCAGCCAGGGCGGGCGCCCCGGTGGCTGCGCAAGGGGACGCCGCACGTAGGTCGGCGGGAGGACAACAGCGATGGATGTGCGCCAACGCCTGCGCATTGGGGCAGAGCGCTCCGTCATATCCCGGCGCGTTTGAGGATCAGCAGGGCGTGAGCCCCAATGCAGACTTCGCAGATGAAGTGGCGGCGTCGACGGTGGCGAGCTAGGACGGAAACATAGGCTGGACGCGAGGCTAATAGAGAGTGCACAGGATGGAGCGATGGTCGTGCAATCAATTGTCGGCGTCGCACAGGGGATCAAAGATGAGAGCAACGTGCACAGTCGAGTATTTGTTCGGGCGGACTGCGCGGTATTTTATTCGGGCGGCCTGCGGCCAGGGTATGCATGGCGACCGAGCGAGTGGTTGTGAGTGTGAACGGTGGACGTGACAATGGAAGCGGGGCGGGGCTGCAGGAGCACGTGGCCGGCCGGGCTAAAGACGGGCAAGCGAAATCTGCCTCCTTCGCTCTGTCCCACCACCAGCTCGTCGCTGCTCCCCTCGATGCCCTCCGAACATGTCCCCGTCCAGCCCTCGCAGTCGCAGCCAGACCTCCCCCAGCAGCAGGTCAAGCACTGTGCAAGCTGCAGCACACCCCTCGCACCCGACACCGACCTCGCCGCCGCCATAAGACGTCTCGACGAGCACGACACAAACGACCGCACACCCATATGCCGTCCATGCCGTGACCGCCTGCGCACCCTCCAGGCCGCCGTCCTCGACCGCCCCCTCTGCCTCGACATTGACGAAGACAACGCCCTCGCGCTCCGACGACGCACCCTCGCTCCCCATAGCCCCAACGACATCACTCTGCTCTCCCTTCCCCCCTCGACGGTCATCGAGCGACCTCTTCACAATGATTCCGACCCGGATCATGACCATGGCATGGAGTCTCCGCTGCCCGGCGGCCTTTCGCACTACCATGCTGCCCAGCAGCAGCGACCGCTGCCTGCCGGCCAAGGGCCCAGCAACAAACCGCCTGTCCTGACCATCGACACCCGCCCGACGACACCCCCCGCACCCCCTGCGCACTCGCCACCCATGGCATCGCGATTTGCCTCATCACGCAGCCCGAGCACCGCCTCTCGTCGCGCCGCGCCCCCGCCGGATCCGTTCGTCGACATCACCCGCATCCGCATGCGCTCGCAGGGCCACCACTGCCTCTACCCGGGCGCGACCTTCCAAGGCACCCAGAAGAGCGGCCGGAACAGCTACGACGTGACTGTCACCATCGTCGTGCGTGCCTGCATCCGCACAGGTCCTCGCTACGTGCTGACCAACTGACGTACAGGATGTCGACTTCTCTGCGTCGTTTCTGTGCGGCTATCTGTGTATTCGGGGGCTCACAGACGACTGGCCGGAGCTCACAACTTACTTCGACGCCGAGATCATAGGCTCGCGGTACGGATTCCTCACGCCAAATTGGGGTGCGAACGAGCAGGAGGATATGGTGCACTGGGCGCGCTTTCCCGCCTTCCGGCACATCAAGAATAAGCTTAAGTCACCGCAACTTACGATGGATGGGTACCAAGGTGCTGTGTTCATGCGCTGGAAGGAGCGCTTCCTCGTTCCGGATCACCGCGTGCAGGATATCAATGGCGCGAGCTTCGCAGGTACGCCCACGCTCCACGCCGCGCACCAGCCCCGTGCTGCACCACCCTCCCGCTTACCCTCGCTTCCCCTTCCCTGCGGTTTGATGGCGTCTTATCTCACTTTACGTTGCAGGCTTTTACTATGTGTGCGTTGACTTCAACTCGCATCCCGCCGCCCCGCCGCCGCCAACAACACGGCACTCTGCAACGGGGCGTGAGCGGCTCGGCCAGGACCCTCAGCCGTCGCCCATCACGCCGAAGCCCGATCTCCCCGCGCCGCTGTCTGCCACCGCCCACGCACACCCACACCTCGCGTCTTCGCGGCCGGCCCACGGCCACGGCCACGCGGCTGGGGTCGGGGCTGGGCCCGCCGTCGCGACCATGAGCGGATTCTACTTCCACCAGAACTCGGAACCGTGAGTACCCATCCCGCCATGCTTATCTTAGCCGCGAGCCCAGACTGATTGATGGGGGTGTGGCTGTGCGCGGTCTAGGTACCAGCAGCTGTCGTTGCAGCATGTTCCGGAGGGCGTCAGCACGAGCTTCGAACTGCGATGAGTGCGCATGTGTGCCCGCAAAAATGGTGCGACGTGCTCGTTCGAGACTGCCCGCGCCGGTCCCTCTCGCCCGCTGTGTTGTCTTTCCCCCTCCTTCTCACGCACTTTCCCCGTCGTGCGATTCATACGCCCTGTCCTCGCGATTCATCGACTCATCGGCTCGTTCTCCTGCATCTTTTACGCTCTCGCCTCCTCACTCTCTCACCTTTTCTCCGCCCTCCCACGACCTTCTTCTACCGTGCACGTTCCTCTCATCTCACATTTCTGACTGTCCTCGTTGCCCGCTCCCTCACACCTGTTTTCTCGTACGTACGTTACGTTCTCGTTTGCGCTCGCGTCCCCGTCATGTTGTGTACTTACTTACTTGTGTACATTGCGTTCTGTCGTAGTATGTGATGAGCGGCAGGATATGGTGTCGTAAAGCCTCCAGGACACGCAAGGCAAATTTCACGCGCTCTCGGCGCGTATACACTGTACAACCTTCAGCGGAGAAATGCGGGAAGTGTTCGGGCACGGAGACTACGGGAGCGCATGTACAGTACTTGGTCCGCGCCATGGCCACGCTCCGCGGCTCCTCATCAGATGCATCCGAGTCCGTCCACGTTCCCTTCGATATCGTTGTCATAGTACACAACGCACCCGCATGTCCTTTGAAGGCACGCGGCACGCACTAGGGCGCGGCTTGACACTGGGGAAACCCGGGAACGGTCGCGGTGGAGGTGAGTCGCCGACCTCAGCTGTGTTTCGGCGAGGCGGAGAGGCCGAGCGGCCGAGCTTCAAGGAGATACATGTACAGGCAAATTAAAATCTGAACGAGCTAAGGCTCATATGTATCCACCTAAATACAAAGTCCTGCACGAAGTACGGCCGCACGAGTTGTAGCCTATGGGCCAAAGTAACCGGCATTCTCGGCCGACGTTGTTGTGGCTTGTTAGATTCAGAAGCCGTTGGTCAATATGCGCAAACAACGCTCACTTACTTAAGAACTGAACAGACGACGTTGCACTGGCTGCCGTTGCCAGGTAATTGAATACTGCATACTGCAATTTTTTACCGTGACCTTGTGCTGAAGCGAGCTTCTTTCTTCTATGTCGCAGTCTATGGCTCTCGTGCTGTACGCACGGCGCCTGCCTACTACCGCAAATTTCTTCCCGGTGTCTCCGCGGTGCGGAAACAGATTCTTCATGGCCTCTCGCCGTTCTATCCCGGCAGGCCGTCCCTCATATTCAGACACTCAACCCCTCAACCCATTCACCTCCGACTTGGTCGATCTTTCCGGGCACTATCGGGTCGCGTACTACGGCGTGGCGGACAACTCGCAGATTCGCAATTTAAAAACGCTATTCTACGCATACTCCGACGGAGACAACGCCAGATCTAAGTATTTCCATCCGATACACGCGAGTTTCTTTACTTCCACCCCCATCGTGCGAGGTGCGCTCTCGCCTCGCTAGCAATGACCCGCGCCACTTCGTCAAGGGCACAGACCTCGCGCTCCCCGGTGGCGAGCCGTGGTGCTTCCGGAGGATCGTGCTCGCTACGAGAGCGCGTACTTCCGGTTTCCATGCGTTGCTCGTGCAGGACGGGGTCCGTATAAATGCGCTGGCGTCGTCGTCGCATGGTGCAGAGCCTACCCTCTGGCAGCGCCGCAAGCACCCGTCGCGGCTCGGTGAGACGTTCCGGCCCAATTTACCTTGCAATGCATAACCCTGGCCGGACGCCTTCGACGAAGGTTTATGGTTGCAATACCCATTTGAATGAAGGGTGCTGCGGTGACGGACTCTGGTGCGCTGGGACCTTTTGCCACACTTGCCCCGAGCGTAGGTCAAGCGCTGATCGCCCTTGAGCTCTCAAGTCTTCCTGAGCATTGCGGTGGACGTGTTCTCGTTGTGCATCACATATTAGGGAAACCTCGACTTCGTCCCGAGAGGAAGGCCCTTCCTCACCAACATCTGTTTGTCTCACTGAATGCAAACGACCCAACACGAAAGTGGACGCAGATTATGTCAGCAGACCCGTGGACCGCCGGGGAACTCAGCCAAATTTCGCTCCCAGCTCTGAGTCCCTCCACGACTTTCCCCTCAACCTCCTTACACCATTTATACAGTAACACGACTTGAGTTGAACGGGTGCCGTTGGCACGACGGCTGGAGCTGAAGGCCGATACCCTGCGTGCCGCAGCTGTCGAGGACAAATACTACTCATTGAATAGCTTATTTGGATAAAAGATGATATATTGAAGTCATCAACAAACTATGTACTATGTTGTGCTCAAAACTACTAACAGCCTGCCTGGCAGGCGCCTCGATACTCGGTGATTGAGCAAACGGGCTGGAGAGCGGGGGAAACGCACCGTGAAAAGGGACGCATGCGAGGCGGGAGGTGACGGTGGGGCCCATCATGGCATGCCGCGCGGTGTCTTTGTGGGGGCGTGTTCGAGGGCCGAGAGTCCCGGTACCGCCTTTGCAGCCTTGCAGCCGTAGTCGAGGGCACGTCGAAGGGGCCGAGGGCCGCAACGGGAAGCATGCGCGGCGCGCCCGAGGTGTTCGTTGTTGTTGAGTCAAGTTGGTGGCTCACCGTGTGCACGACAGCGTGCCCTCTCGTGTACCCGAGCCACCGGCATGCAGGCTCTCGAGTGCGACACGCAAAGCGCGAAGCGCCGTCGGTGACACGAACAGTGCAAGGAGGTTGAGGGGAAGTCGTGGAGGGACTCAGAGAAATTTGGCTAAGTTCCCCGGCGGTCCACGGGTCTGCTGACATAATCTGCGTCCACTTTCGTGTTGGGTCGTTTGCATTCAGTGTTTGTCTCTCCCAACCCAAAGAATGTGTATAGTTGGTTGGTCCCGGCAATGTTCTCTAATGTAAGACGCTGACGCTTTATAAGAGCCTGTACATAGTGAACAATCCATACGAGATGTTGCATGGCCGTCGGGTGTATAGTCATATCGAGGAATTCAGTCTTTCCTCTTGCCTCTATTCCTGTGCCTTTCCGCCTCGTGTTGCGTGGGTTCTGAACCCTCCGAGTCAGCCAACGGGCAAACGCGCCCAATTGCTCTGCTTTCATGGCAGTTATCTGCGCCCTAAAACTGAACAAATGCGTCCCGCTATGCGTGGATCACGCCGTGGACCGCGAAACAAATGCCCTACTGAACATCGACCTTGCAACAGACTCGTTCATGCGACCTGCCGGCCCGGCATCATGATTTCAAGACTCGCATCTCCGCTCAACCACGCGTGCTATGCGAGCGATTTATGTAGCAGGGCCAACGGGCAGAATCTATAGGTACATCATGATATTTCGTCAAAAGTGTTCAGCGCTTGCATTCGGCCTGGCAGGGCCATTTCTGGTCAACTGAATTAGCGCTGCGCACTAGCTGCGCCGCTGTCACTCCGGCTGCGTATGTATATATACATCAGGATGCTCATTTTCCTTCGGCCAATTCCCCACTTCTCGTCGACCTGTCCTACTTTCTCCGACTCTATTCAGCATCAACGCAGCATTCAGTATGACCAAAGTAGCTGTGAATGCGGGGGAAGAGGCTGTACACATCGTCATTATCGGTGCAGGGTGCGCCAGACTCGCCGGACTCGTCACTCGGGCTAGGAGTCGCTTCATCCTCATTCAATGTATTCCTCACTCACCGACTGAATATTGTCCAGCCTTGCGGGAATTGCGGCTGCTATCGCGCTCAAGACACAGCTGCACTTTGACGACTTCACGGTGCGTGCCAGCGCAGCGCAATGCGTGCCTCATGTTGGGTTACTGAGGCGTTGTGCGCACAGATATACGAACGGCAGGCGGGCGTCGGAGGGGTATGGCAGGTGAGTGTATATCGTCTGTTTCGACGCTGTCGAGGCTGATGTACGAGGCAGGAGAACACGTATCCCGTGCGTAGCACACCAGCTGCGCTCTCTGCGCGCAATGATCTCATCTTCTTCTTCCCCGACGCCTTCCTGACAGGGCTGCGGGTCTGACGTGCCCGGACACTGGTACTCGCTCTCGAACGAGCTCAACCCGCGCTGGTCGGCGCTGTACGTCTCACAGCCGGAGATTCGCGACTACTACCTGGACATCTGGACGCGCCACGGGCTCGCCGCGCACACGGTGTTCGGCGCGGAGGTCGTGTCCGCCGAGTGGGACATCGCGGCGCAGCTGTACCACGTCGACATCGAACACAGCGCGACGGGCGTGCGCGAGCGCCGCACCGCCCGCGTCGTCGTGTGGGCAGCCGGCGGTTTCCATGCGCCGGTTTTCCCGAAGGACGTGCCCGGCGTTGCGCAGTTCCGGGGCCCCGTCTGGCACAGCGCACGCTGGCGGCACGACGTCGAGCTCAAGGGGAAGCGGGTCGGCGTCATTGGGAATGGGTGCTCTGCGTGCGTACGGTAGGCCACTGGGCGAATCGCAGGCTGACGGAGATGTGCCAGTGCGCAGTTTGTCCCGCGCATATCTGAGGACCCGTCCGTCGAGGTGGTCAACTTTGTGCGCAGCCCCCAGTGGTACCTTCCCCGGGTGCGTGTGAGCTCTCTCTCGACCGCGCGCGCGGACCTGACGCTGGCGGCGCCTGCAGGTACAATACACGTACCCCGAGTGGGTCAAGTGGATGTTCGCGCACGTCCCGCTCGTGATGCGGGCCTACCGCGCGTTCATCATGGCGCGGGTGCGCTCTTTCTTTGTCGCACGACCGCTCACTAAATGGCTTCCCTCGCCAGAGTGACAAAAACTACCTTGCCTTCCGAAACGCAGACTCAGCTGTCACAAAGCTTGCGCGGACTGTGCGTGCCCTCTGCTTTCCGCGAAGACAGAAACAGAGTGAAATTATGTCTCGCAGGATATGATTAAGTACATTAAGCAAAAGGCCCCTAAGGAGTTGCACGAGCAGCTCATACCTGACTACCGTGCGCTTCTTATCAACTTTGGATTGACGTTGTCGTTCTGATACTCTGCTAGCGCCTGGGTGCAAGCGTGTTGTCATCGACCCGTCCTATCTCGCCTCTCTGCACCGCCCGAATGTCTCTCTGAATTGGACGCCGATTGACCACGTCGTCGAGGAGGGAATCCGTCTGCGCACCGGGGAGGTTGTTCCGCTCGACGCAATCATCTTCGGCACCGGCTTCCACCTTGCGAGTGGCTTTGTGTCTTTGTGGGGAACGCACCGTGCTCATACACCGTCTAGGCGCCCGCACGACTACAGATCAAAGGCACGGAAGGGACATTGGCGGATTATTGGGAGAAGCACGACAACAGGGCATATCTGGGTCTTGCCGTGCCGACGTTCCCCAACTTATTTATGATGCTCGGTATGCACATCTCTTTACAGGCCCACATCGATGGCTCCTAGAATTGCTTTAGGCCCGAACAGTGCTGGCGGCCATGCGTCCGTTATATTCATCGAAGAAGTCCAAGTACGTCGTACGCACCCCCTGTGCACGTCTGATTGCTCACTGCGCCGCAGCTCGGGCACTTCCTGCAGTTTATCCGTCCAATCGTCCAACGCAAGGCGCTCTCGTTTGCGCCGCGCGAGGAAGCGACCATCGCGTACAACAAATGGCTGCAGGCGCGCCTCGCGCGCTCGGTGTGGAACTACTGCTCGTCGTACTACCGCGCTTCCGGCGGGCAGGGCAGAAACTTCGTGATCTTCCCGGGACCTGTGACGCTGTTCTGGATGATGGCGCACAACCCAGAGTGGGGCAACTATGAGGTGGTCGGAGGGGAGCGGTGGGCGCGAGAGCGGAGGCTGAGGAAGGTGGCACGTTTGGGTGTGCTGAGTGTGCTCGGGCTTTTGCTTGGCTGCTGGCTTGGCCAGCGTTGGCAGTAATCGGGGCATATAGACATGCATGTGGACCGCTGTAGGACCGTACATCCGTACACACGCTATGGACCAGGCTATTGATTTTCTCTTACTCTGCGACACAGCGACCTCGATGCTACAGCGCTGCGGGGTATATGCATGCCTAAGCTACTATTCCAAAGGCACCACGGCTTCCATCACCTTGACACCGAAAACACGACCGCCATTCGTCATGCGAGCCTCCCTGGCCATCAGCGTCTCATCGATGTGTTTGCCCTGCCATCCGGTCCATTCCAGGGGAACTGAACCGCCTGCACGACGTCAATGCCAAATGAAAGGGTCAAGCCCGCCGAGGCCCGGACAACCGGCCTCGCGACAATCAAAGAGAACATCATGGAGTGTTCACTATGGCATCCTATGTATACAGCGTCAGCTTGTACGTCAGGGAACATTGCTAGAGCCAACGTTGTCGGAAACAACTTCATGGTCCCACAGTTCACGGAAAACCTTTCTGGTCCGGTCAGGACCCCACCGCACTTGTGATGCGTCAATAGCATACGTCCATGGTTCGGGGAGGAGGTGGTTTCGTTTCCTCGTATAAATCAACCCCCCCTCTCTCGGCATGTACAGATGATAATCCGGAATGGCCTTCCTCTCGGGACGAAGTTGAGGTTCCCCTGATATTTTGTACACCCGGAAAACGAGGACACGTCGACCGCGATGCTGGGGAAGTGGTGAACGCTCGAAGGCGATCAGCGCTTCACCTAGGCTCGAGACATCAGCACGGAAAACATCGAGCAATATTTTACCAGCTGCAGGCTCAGGTTGAATGGGCTTTGCAAGAACACGTACATCACAGGCGTCCCGCCGGCCAGGGACATGCGTTGCAATGCAAATGGGACAGCGAACGGCTCGCCAAGCCGCGTCACACGGCGCGTGTGCTTGCGGCGCTGCCACAGGCCAAGACGCGGTGGGATTGGGACGAAGATGCGGGCGCATCCATACGGAGCCCGTTCAGCACGAGCAACGCGCGGAAACAGGCAGCACGCGCTCTCCTAGCGAGCACGGTCCTCCGGAAGGACCACGGCTGGCCGCTGGGGAGTTTGGGGTCTGTGCCCTCCGCGAAATGGCGCGGGTCATTGCTGGTGAGGCGGAAGCGCACCTCGCACGATGGCGCATGGAAGTAGAAGAAGCTGTGTGTACCCGTTGGAAAGCTGGCATTGTCTCCCCTGGAGTATGCGTAGGATAGCGCGTTTGCAGTGCGAATACGCGAGTTCTCCGCCAAGTGCGCGTTGTACGCGACTAGATTGCGCCCGGAGAGGTCAAAGAAGTCGGAGGGGATAAGTTTGGATGGGTCGAGGGTCCGGATCCGAATATCAGGAAACAGTGGATGCCGGGATAGAACGCGGGAGGCTATAAAAGATCTCCTTCCGCACCACGGAGAGACTGGGAAGAAAGGCGTGGTGACATGCAGGCAATGGTAACTCTAGCGCAAGACGATGAATGGAGGATACTGGATGGCTAGACTCACATTAATCTGAGTTGCAGTACGAGTACTAATAGCTATGATCCTGAGCCTGCGAAGGTTGAATCTAAGTAGCTACTCAAGTCTACGAGTCTGCCTCAGGAAGGCTGCGAGTAGCGGCAGATGCCGAGAGGGGTTGCCGGAAAGGGCCAGCCAAGCGAGTTGTTCTGCTCTGCGACACCGCGCCCTCGCTGCTGCAGCTCTCGACGCCCCGGGCCCTCGCGGCCCACTCTTTCGCTCTTTCTTCCCCTCCTCGCCGCCATGTCCTCCCAACATCACGCCAACTCGACCGCCAACCTCGTCGGCGTCCACTACCGCGTCGGCAAGAAGATCGGCGAGGGCTCGTTCGGTGTCATCTTCGAAGGTGCGCCCGCCCTCCAGCGGCCTGTGTGCACTGTGGCGAAGTGTGGCTCACGTCCTGGACGTCGTAGGCACCAACCTGCTCAACTCACAGGCTGTGGCGATCAAGTTTGTGCGTATATCCGCTCGGTATTTGGCCACTGCTCACGCGCCCCCATATTTCCTGCCCTCCTCTCACGCCGTCGTCTTTCCTGTCGCCCCCCGTAGGAGCCCCGGAAAGCCGAGGCGCCCCAGCTCCGAGACGAGTGCCGCTCGTACCGCATACTCGCCGGATGCGGTACGTCACTCTGTGCTATTTCCAGCCCTCGACATCTGACCCGTGTACGTGCGCGCCAGCCGGCATTCCGCAAATCTACCACTTTGGGCAGGAGGGCCTGCACAACATCCTCGTCATCGACCTGCTTGGTCCCAGTCTGGAGGACCTCTTCGACATGTGCGGCCGCAAGTTCTCCATAAAGACGGTCTGCATGGCTGCCCGGCAGATGGTGCGTGTGGGTGCGTTTTCCGGAGGCTGTCTGATGCTCATCCCGGCACGTGCAGCTCTCGCGCGTACAGACCATCCACGAGAAGAACCTCATCTACCGCGACATAAAGCCCGACAACTTCCTCATCGGCCGCCCAGGGACGAAGAACGCCAACGGTTCGCACCATGTCCTCGTCTGCCTGCCACGCCCGCTCATCGTATCTCTGCGCCAGTTGTCCACGTTGTCGACTTTGGCATGGCAAAGCAGTACCGCGACCCAAAGACGAAGCAGCACATTCCGTATCGGGAGCGCAAGAGCCTGAGCGGGACAGCGCGCTACATGAGCATCAACACCCATCTTGGCCGAGGTGCGCGCATCATTCATCCCCTGCGCCTCAAACTTGTTTGTCTGGCATGACTGATTGAATGATGCATGGCAGAACAATCACGGCGAGACGATCTCGAGTCGCTCGGGCACGTCTTCATGTACTTTCTGCGCGGCAGCCTGCCGTGGCAGGGCCTCAAGGCCGCAACTAACAAGCAGAAGTACGAGAAGATCGGCGAGAAGAAACAAACGACGCCAATCAAGGAGTTGTGCGACGGTTTCCCTGGTTAGCCGGAGCCTCTTCCGCCCCTGCCGGCTAAGCTTACCCTTTTTCTACAGAGGAGTTTGGCATATACCTCAACTACGTGCGGAAACTCGGCTTTGAGGAGACACCCGACTATGACTTTTTGCGGGAGTTGTTCGCGAAGGTGCTCAAGAACAGCAATGAGGTGGAGGATGGCGTGTATGACTGGAACCTGCTGAACAGTGCGTATATGCGTCTATATCCTGAAATTGCGCTGACGTACCTCATTTCTGTGCAGATGGGCGTGGATGGGAAGCATCAACCGTGCGTATTCCTTCGAATTTCCATTCACTGCCTTCATTGATTGTGTGTAGGGCAAGCAAAACCAGATCTTGTCAACAGCCCAAAACGCAGCAGCCCCGTCGCCACAACCCGACCGCCGACGAGACTTGCAACGCCGGGAGTCAGAGCGGCGTCGGACATCACAAGTACGTGGTCCCCTCCTCCTCGTAGTATCCGCCCCTTACCACGACATCCAAAGCTCCCACCCGCCCTCACACCCGGCAGCAGCGCGATGCCTGGGCAGATCACGCCACTCTCCGCCGCGGCGCACGTCAATGTGCCCGTGTCCGCCGCGCGCGCAAACGGACAGCACCCGTATGCGCAGGCGGGAGGGACAGGCGCGTTCGACTACGCGCGCGACGATGCGTACGGCGGCACAGGGCAGTATGGGCGATCGTCGCCGATGGTGTCGACGGCCGCGCGGGCGGAGGCGGCGGCGGCGCGCGAGCGCGAGGCCGGCGTCGGGCAGGACGGCGAGGTCGCGCGGCCTAAAGGCGGGCTGTGGAGCATCCTGACGTGCCGGTGCGCATGAGCGACGCGGGGCTTTCTTTATTATGGGCGGCGTGGTTTTGCCTGACACTGCTTCTTGTTTTTCTGCGCGCCGCATCCTCTCCTAGGGTCTTGCACTGGATCTTTCCACCGTCATTCATTGCCACTAATTCCCCGCCACCTTTCATGCATCTGTCCCATATCATCTCTTCACGGTCTATAGCGTCTCCTTTTTTAACGACTTTGCGCCTTCACCACACGCTTTGCTACTTACTAGGCCAGCTATCTTTTTTGCTATTATACCCACTGTGATGCAGACATAGCTCAGCACGACGGCCCGAGTACCAAGGCAGTGTCGAGGCCAATAGGTTACGATACTGCGATAATTACATGCGTCGAAGCTGATATACAAATGATACCACGTTATGCTGCTACGAAATATCTAGGCGGTGGTGGATCCAAGTGGCCGCGACCAGTGAAGGTTTTCGTGAGCTGAGCGAGGGGACTCTTCGGTAGCGTATAAAATACTCGCATTGGAATGGTAGCGACAAACGCGAACACGTCTGGTAATACATGGAATTGGCAGTAGCTTTGAACCATAAAAAAAGGCCCGACATACAAAGATTAGCTGGTACACATTGTCAAGGAAGAGAAAACAGGTAGGATGCGACAGCATAGTCAGTTGCGAGAGCGATATGTGCTAAAACATTGCGAAAACAGTTGGTCGAGAGCTCCAATCCAGAGAAAATCCACGATACATTGCTAATATCCTTGTGCATCCATGTTTCGTAGTAGCCACGTTCCGCCTAGTCCGAAGAACCACCTGGATCCAAACAGTCAGTCAAATGTCTGGACAGAGATCAAAGCGCCGGACTCACAGAGGCTCACGCTATCTTCCGTCCGCGAATTTGCCTCCGGCATCGGCGTTGTGAACCGACTGACTTCCTCATGCGTCCTGCGGTGGCTCTGGCGCTCCCCGCGTTCCCCGCGCTCCGAGCGCTCCGAGCCGGCATACGAGCGCGAGTCGTCGTAGTACGACTCTCGCGCGCGCACGCTGCGCGGCGTGCGCCCGTGCGGTTCCTGCTCGGGGTGGCGCTGCCTTTTTGAGTGCGTGTGGGAGGTCGACGATTCGGCGTGCGAGGGCGGGGGCGGGGGCGGGGGCGGCATTGGGGCGCTAGACTGGTTGGGGGGTGGGTATATATGGGGAGGCGGTTGCTGCTGCGGCGGCGGAGGATACTGGGCCGGTTGAGAGGATGACGAAGCATATTGAGTTGGAGGACCATGTTGCTGGTCAGGACCCGGCGGCGGCATATACCCTACGACACCATTAGAGGGCTGGAAACTCTGAGGTACTGTCAACGCACCATGATCATCATAACCATATTGATAATGATTGTCGGGATATCTATGGTCGTAGTACCACGGTCTGCGATAGCCAGAGTTATAGTATCCGCCGCCGCGGCGCCAGTTGTTGTAGCCGCCGCGATACCCACCGCGCCCACGCCCGCGCCCTCGGTACTGTCAAACATGCCGAAGGTCATGGGGCGGCAATGAAAGGAGAAGGGTAGGAGGACTGACACCTGAGTTATCGTAAGGTCGATTGTTCCAGTCGCCCTCACGATGGTATGGGCGCTGGCCTTGCTGCTCGCCTTGGGGCGGCTGTGCTGGTGGTTGGCCCCACGATGCCTCTCCTTCGCCTTGAGGGTTCTTCGAGGGTGAGGCTTGAGTCGCGGATTCTGGCGGTGGTGGTGTATGGTCGCGCGCATCGTCGGATATGGACCCCCGATCGTCGCGGAGATCAATCGTGTCGTGGATCATGTCTCCAATCTTGCCGAGGGCGTCGTCGACGCGGTCGATGATGCGGCTAGCCAGCTGCTCCGCGAAGCCTGTCAGTCGCTTCTCCATGTCGGTCAGTCGCTTCTCCATGTCGGCAGCACGTTTCTCGCTATGTTTCTCGACGTCACTCAGGCGTTTGGACATCTTGTTGCTTTGATTGTCGTTCGCCACCATGCGCGTGTTTACGGTCGTGGTCAAGGCTTTCACTGCATCAAGTACTTGATCTACGCGAGGGTCTGGTGGAAGGACTGCGGGTAGGTGATGATCTGGGGAGCGAGCAGGGGGAGGGGTGGTGGTGCTCGGAGGAACGACTTTGGTGCTCTCCATGCTTCGGGTCTCCTTGTTCTGCGTCGGGATGGATGCTGCAGGGGCAGGGGGTGATGCTTTCAGAGGTTTCGAGTCCAACTACGAGTGCGCCACACTTGGTCAATACAAAGACGACGCCGGCAAGTCACCAGGGCACGTACCTTGCGCTTCCTCTTTGGCGGTCCGACACGTGAAGTATCTATCTGTGGAACTGCGACAAAGTCGAGCGTCGCGCTTTTCCTCTTGCGCCCGGAGATGGTGTCGGCGATGGAGCTCGATGTGGGGGGAACATAAGAGGCAGCCTTGGGCTTTGGCGCCGGTGCCGGCGGTTTCACAGCAGGCTCTGCTGATGGTATTACTTCAGATCGCGCTTCACTATAATGCTACTGCGACGTACCTTTCCTCACCGGGGAAGCCGGCTCGTGCACCAAAGTATTAGTATCGGAGTGTTCAATATCGGAAAGAGGAGAATCTTCGCGTGCGACGGTGGGTAAGGGATCCTGAGGACCATCCCAGGTTGTGTTGTCCATGATGATGTTGAGAGGAGGCTGGGTATGAGGGGGCTCCGCGAAGGTACCCTACTACAAGGACAGGTCCTTTTATCAGTGGCGTTCGAGGCGGAGGAGAACAAGAACGCGCCAAAGAGGTACCCGGCGGTGCCTTATCATACCACCCTCGCTTGATATACACAGCGTTAATGGGCTGACACGACGGGAACGTGGTCGCGGCGATGGCGAGGCGGTGACCCATCAGATTGGCAACGAATCCGTCACCTGACCTTTCGGCGCTCAGAAGTTGCTCCTTCTTGCCAGAAAACGATTTCTTCTGCATCATGTGAAATGAGTGCCAGTATTCGTGGGTCTTCGCCTTTTCGTGAGCTGGGACAGCTTGTGAAGAATGGATCCCCCTCTTCGCGAGGTGAACAAAGCACGTGCCATGATGGCACCTTTTACACAGCAAATAGTTTGCGGCAGGGACGGTATGCGCGCTTTCACACCGGCCTTCCCTAACCTGGACAATGCATGAGAGGAAGGATCGATTGACAGACTGTCGGCAATAATTATTACCTTGATTGATGAGCGCCATCGATGAATAGCGGAAGCCGCCTGAAAGAGGCCTGTGAATTCTTCCGACTCCAGGTCCGCACTGTGCAACGTGTTCAGCCTCGTTGCGCGCCACTCACAATAATGAAGCTCAAAATAACCCCAAACCCGGAGAAGATCAGAACGCACCTGGTCTGACGTTCTTGTAATTGTCCCATGCCTACACTTCTGAGCGCGCGCACAGCGCGGTTGTAGTCCTCCAACAGGACGTCGTGGGACCAGAGCTGCACAGGCTTCATAGAAGCGCACAGGCATGTACGACCCTCCGCATAGCATCCGGCGCAGATATGGAAGGCCTCCACGATGCCAGTATCGCCTCCGGGTGGCGGTGGCGGGACACAGACCTGGCACATGAAGAAGCTCAGAAAGATATCGGCTCCACAGAAGTCGCAGGTGTATGCATGTGCAGAGTAGCCGCCATCCGAGTACGTCTCCGGGTCGAATTCCGCCACCAGGCGAACGGGCACCTCGGGACCGGAAAGAAATTCATCGATCATGATTTTGCCGAACAACTCCAGGAGAGTGTCCATTTCGGCGGCGATGTCCGCGCTAGTCATGCGACTGAGAAAGTAGCGCCGAGGACACAGTGTTGATGGTCAGACTGATAAGGGATAATGAGGAGGGTTAGTACTCACCAAGGATCTGTGTCCTCGGGTACGGCAGACTGAGAGGCAGTCCGTCTTCTTGCCTCTAACTGCTTTAAGTGATGCAGAAGAGTATGGTGGATAGTAGACTTGATGCGATACACTTCAGGCCGGCATACGCTGAGAGAGACGTGAGCAAAACGTGCGCCATAACCCTGGCTGCACAGCCCTACTTACCGCCGATAAATGGGAAGTTCGTGCCGCAGTGCGACCGCCGCACCGTTTATCGTCATGCGTGACCACGACATTTTCAATGTGAACCCACCGCGGTTGACGACCTGGTGGCAGCTCCTCGGCGGGACCAACACGAAGTCCCCTACATTCTGCTCAGCGACGAAAACTTCGAATGGTGCCTTTGCCAGCTCCTCGACGGTGATTGTATGGCTTTCCCAGTCGATCTCGTGTCCTAAGTCGTGGAAGTAACGTGCGACAGCTGGCGCATCTTCGGATTTTGTCATGAACCAGAAAGAGGATGCGCCTTCTTCCGTGTAACACATGAGGTTGTGTCCTGAGGATGCGCACAAGTCTTTATGACATGCCGTGAACGTATCCCCGATGCCCAGATAGCACATCAGATTTTCTACCCGGACCTACATGCAAATGGGACTCTCAAGACGCATATAATTTGAGTTTCTGAGAGCACGCACGGATTGTGGGAGGTACTTCAAGATGTCGTTCGAGCCCTCCGGGCAGAGCATCTCGGGGATTAACCCCCCCGTTGATATCCAATCTCGCCAATCATCGGGACACTGGATGTCCTTGGCGTAAAGCCGCTCAGTTACTGTCCAAAGTGAGGCACTCGTATTGACGGAATGTGGGCCGTTGGCAAAGTTGGACATACCTTCCTGAGAACCTGCCATGTTTGCTGTCTGCGACTGCACGACAAAATCTGCCAGAGAGATGACTCTTTCTGTCCCGTCGTTGACGTTACGGACGGGCAATTCTAAGCGCGTCATGACTGAGCCTCATGACATGGAGGCAATACATACAAATTCGTACCTTGAATCGCGTGCTGTTTGAACCACTCTAGATCAAACATATTCGACGGCCAGTCCGGCTGCCTGTGGAGGTCTTCTATGATGATAGGGATCCCCGCGCGGTCGTAAGACCGTATGGTGCCCTCGAGCTCTGCATCCCTGCACGATACTCGCGCGATGTGAAAGAAGTTGGGATGCGCCGGCGAGACTAGTTCATCAAGATTCAAGTCCGCAGAATTTACAAATCCTGTTCGGGTCATGGATGAGGTTCGCGAGGTTCGCGAAATTGAGGGCCAAGGACACGCTATGCAGTCATGCTCAGCGCCACTGGCAGGCTGCGATCCCGAGGTTGACACCCACATGTAAGAAACAGAGCAAGAGATTTTGGAATAACGCGTTGAGCGAACGAATATCTTCTCTTAAGTCGGACACGAGGACTGGAATGCGGCGGGAACGAGGTTGAGTTCGTTGACTCGTCTGAGTGGCTGAATCGCGACCGTCACGCGATTGTCACACCGCGAAGACCGACGCGCTTCTTTGCACAGACCACCATTCCCTTCATTCTCGATGTCGCATACATCCAGCTCGCAAGTCAGCTTGGACTTCTGGGAGTTCGTCAATTGTGGGCGATGCCATCTACCGTTCTCGCCCAATCCGTCGGCCCCTCCGCCTGTCCCATTCTGGCTCACGGAATGTAGCCATGTCGTCTGCAACAACCACCTCAGTGCGTGCATCGTATACGTCTGTCTTTAAACTAGACTAATTGAATTACGCTCATCGTTTTAGATCCGGACCAGTCGTGTCCTGTGTGCGGTTCTCAGAAGATTCAGATGATCCCTCTCCAACGCGAGCCAGAGGCGAGGCCCGTAACTCGACTCTCCTGTACCTGCTAACGAACACCTTATCGCAGATGGAGGCACCTATGTCGCAGTGGTTCTGCTCTCTGCCGCACACCATCGATGCTATCGCGAATGCTGCGAAGGTTAGCTCCCACTCGTTATATGCAGAGCTCACCTCGAGGATGTGGCCTCTGTCAGTTCCAGCAAGACATGATGGCGTCGCTGGTCCGATTTTACAAGGCCAGATATTATCACCTACGTACCGTGGCTGAGCGATATAGAGCTGAGGCACTCGAAGTGAAGACGTTGAGACAGTAGGCGGCCTGTCCCTCTGACCGTCGCGACTGCTCAGTCCATCAATGTCGTAGGACCGTTGAACAACAGAGGGAAGAAATCGAGCAACTCCGCCGGTACGCTCCGTCGGACGCCCAGGAACCATCCAACATACCAAATAATCATGGAAAGCGCCGTATGGTTGACGCATATATGCAAGTCTTGTGCCGTGTACGCATCGCGTTGTACTCACAATCACACAGGAGTGGTGATACCCAACCATATTCCAGTCCTCGGTCCGCCATCACCCCTCTCGGCCCCACCAGGCTGACGCTGCCCGCGAGCCATCAGCAGCCTGTGTTCGGTGCAGGAAGCGACGGCTTAGACGGTTTCCCTACCCAATCAGAACGACCTGGGTCTAGTCGCCTCATGCAGTATGTACTGCATTCCCCAGCTTTTCAGGTTCATATCCGAGCTCCGTGTTCGTTCGTGGCAGGCAGTACGCCTATGCTCCACCTCGAACGCCACGACAGCAAGGGGACCTACTCCCGCTTCAGACGCAAAGTACTACACCTCGACGGCAATTTCAAGCGATGCCTCCCCCTCCGACGCCAATGGCCCGCCAAAAGCCTAATGGCTTCCGACCAGCCATCCAACAGCAGGTGCAAGCGACCTCGCGCCTTCCCCGTACTTCGAATCACCCTCAAGCCCCCGCACAACCTCGTTTCTTCGCCGCGACCTCAGCACCTCAGCCACTTCCTCAGATGGCGGACACTCGTCGAGTTTCTACTGCGAATGCTTTAAATCGCTCACTGGCCCAGGCGGGGACGTCCACGTCGCAATCTCGTACTCAGGCGACATCGGGCGCTCGATTTGTTCCTCAGACGCCTTCTGGCACACATCGCTTCGGTCCGCCTGTGGCAGCGGGATCTCGAGCAACCTCGCGGGCGAACAACGGTGAGGCTGGACTGTCTTTTGGAACTCAGAGGGCTCCTTTTCGTCCCGGAGGTCAGGCGGGTTGATCTGTCGCAGTATGATTCTTCTCGAGAGTCGGCCTAGGAAATATATTCCTCTGCTGTGCTCTGCTTTCTGCGTTCGTATCACTCAGTCTCCATCACGGGCCGTTGTTGCTGCATGCACCACTTCTATATCACCCGAGATATACTCCATAGACCGGGGCTTTATGCACGCTGCCCAAATCGATCATAGAGTTTGGCCACTGCGACGCGTCTCGTGTTATATCAACGCCATTGGCACGGTATGCGACCATCCTATCGGCGAAGGTGAATTTGCTATCCAACGAGCATGTTGAAATGCTACATTTTATCGGACCCAACGGCCCTTCCTTCAGGTGTTGATTGATAATTAAACAACTACATGTAATTAGGAGTTCTAAGTCCTCCGAAAGGGTGCTAAATCATACAACTAAGCTAGTAGCCTATATTACCATTCCGCCGCCGCTCACAGAGGAAGGCCAACCCGGGGGTTCAGGACGTTCTCGTGGATTTGCACCAGACGTCTTCCTGCGGATGCAGTCAGTTAGCCACCGCGCACACATTTGTTCTCACCGACATGAATACGCACTTGTTGCCCCAAAGGCGCGTCAAACCACCCTTCCGTTTGTCCCGCGGAAGCTCAAGCCTACTTACAAGACAATCGGGCTCGGCGATCGCCTCCTTCCAGCCCTTCCTTAGCTCGCCAAGATCCCAGTTTGCTGACACGAACCTGCGGATAGCCATTGGATCGTTAGAACAAGGAGAGCTGTGGGAAAAAGGGGGTGGACATGCTTTCCCCTCAGGTAGTCCGCATTCCCAGATGTCAGGTAGAGCGTGACGGCGGCTGGTAGCTCCACTGAGTCCTGCGGTGATACCGGTGCCCTCAGTTCCCAGTTCAAGTCCGTCTCTACGGTCCCGGGATGTAGAGCGAACACTTTAAGGCTTGGGTACTCTATCGGAGATCCAGTCAGACGCGGATGGTCGGGCGGCAGAAACTGTTCCGCTCACCGAGAGCGATTTGCTCTGCCAGCCGGCACAAAGAAAGCTTCGAGATACTATACTCGCTCCCCCCAGCTAAAGGTGCGTTTGCAGCGCTGCATGTTGTGATGACAATCTGACCACTGCGTTTTAGGAGTTCCGGCAGGGAGAAGCTGTCGACGGGAAGCTTCCGCGTCAGGGATATAACTCCAGCAGCCGCGTCACCTACAGACTCACTGCACAAAGTTGTATACCCCTCGAAGGTTCACTTCGATGATATCCCACCATCCAGACGGGTCCTTCGAACCGAAGGCTGCGATGCTATGTGAGTTCGAGGGCTACTGGGCGGATTGGCCGGGCACTTACGACCGTCCACGGCGCGTGCTTGGCCAGCATTTGCGACGAGAATGTCCAGCCGCCCGAAGCGCGCGACAGTCTCTCGGACTGCATTTTCCGCCTCGCTTGGGTTCCGGACGTCTGCAGCGAGCACCAGGACCTGTGCCCTCTTTACCGCCTGCAGAATAAGGTGGCGGCTGCTGTTCAGGGCGTCGAGTTGCGTCCCGACAAGCGCCAGCGCCGCGCCGGCGCGGGCATACTGCACCGCCGTCTCGAGTCCGATTCCGCGCGATCCGCCTGTGATGAGCACAACTCGGTCTTTGAAGGTCTTCCGTGTGTAGTGGACCTCCGGGGCCACGGTCGGATAAACGCTGTGAGGAATACGGTCACCGCGTCCTCCGATGGAAAGGAACACTAACTCATGCCGGATGCTCACTCCCAAGGATTCGTTCACAGCGGAGAGAGCCTGCTCCATGCTGCCTACGGATATTGCCGATCGTGTCGCGGAGGGTGTTCGTTTGACATCTGGCTCTTCGCTTGTGCTGCTTTTATGTAGCACCCTTCCGCAGCAGCCCCCAGCGTAACGCAATCTCCACACGCCTTGTGCACCAAAGCAGCCAGCAAACAAAAAGCTGGGAAGGAGACGCGGCACTGCGAAGGCTTATTGTCAAGCCGTGGCGCCCGAGCGACGCCCGTACGACGCCCGAACGGCATTCCTGCCCGGCGCATCAAGCTACGTAGTGATATGAACATACCGGTATAGCACTGTGGCCCACTTCCCTTTCCTCACTTTCATGATGATGTTTCAACTTCACGAGGCTGGCAGCTTCGAGGCAGACGTAAGTCCGCTCTATTGTCATAGGCATCGTCTTGAAGACGAAGACGCTGAGTTGTCAAAGGATCCGGCCTTCCATGGTCACGATGCAGCTTGGAGACTAAAACAGTGTGTAGATTCAGGAAGCCAGTGACAGCACAGAGTTCGGCGCTGCTCAGAGGCTGGCCCAGCGCCGCTGAGACAATGAGTGTGGAAAAACCCGAGAGTCAGAACTCAGCCACAGTACTACTAGCTAGTGTGAACTTTATTTACCGCAAATTACGATACCAGCCAGTACTAGTGCCACAGCCCGCCAACGACGGACACGACATCGAGCGCTCTCACAGCAATCCGCGGGGTCGTGTCTGAACCTGCTCTCATAGCGCCGCGCGCAACGTACAGGCGCTCCGTTCAGATCTGTTTGCCGTAGCGTGGGATCATTTACACGAACAGGAACGGGCAATCGAAAATTCTAGAGAATCAATTTGACCTCCCGAGGTCGGGATTTGCACAAGTTGCAGTCGAAGAGCTGACACGCCATGCAGTCGTCGCTAAACGCGACATGGAACAGTCGTTGCAGAGCCATTCCCAAGGACACGATATCAACATCGAACGTGTAACGGGCAATCTGATAGACACTCACATGGATGACCTCGCTCCGGCGTCCCGTTCTCCGGAAATATGACCACGTACCCGTCTGTCAGGACCGGTACTGCCAATGCGACTCATAGATGTCATCGACACTGTTCGAAGAGGAGGCGCGCTTTGTGTCATAACCGTTTGCCAGAAAGTGTTGATGTGGGAGGGTCCCTTCTTGGTTTGAAGGTAAGTACGAAGACCAGAGCGGATCACCGGGAGAGGCAGCACCGCGGAGTCGGCCCAAGCGGCCCTCGACATACACGGATTCTGCTGGGGCAGGGGATATGTCATACATATATTCCATGCCTCCTTGCAGTTGGGTGCCATGATCAAATGATACA
Source organism: Auriscalpium orientale (assembly GCA_019915035.1). NCBI lineage: Eukaryota > Fungi > Basidiomycota > Agaricomycetes > Russulales > Auriscalpiaceae > Auriscalpium > Auriscalpium orientale. The sequence goes on from JAHLMH010000006.1 coordinate 477,030, forward strand.
CCTGATACACCTGGTACGGTGGTATGAAGATACAGGAACGCTATAAGTCGAAATCTGAATCCGAATCGTCGGCTTTCTTGGCCGAGTCGCGCACGTTCTTCGTCGTGTGGTTCGTGAAAGTCGATTTTGACCGTGGATGATCGTCATCGTCACTTTCTTCACCAGAGTCATCGCCGGACTTCTTCGGAGGTAGCTGGTCCGCTGGGATGATCGCGCCCGACACTATGAGAAGAGCCTCAAGCTCTGCACAAGTTCTCATCAGTCATGGCGGCGCATCACAGAAAGACAACCTGCCTTCCTGTTTGCGCTCTCGATCGGCGCCCCATGATGTTATTTGCGTGACGATCTCACCCTTGCGGTAGACGATGAACATGGGCACCCGGGTGTCAGGCAGGTTGGGGATACACTTGTCCCCAACGATGGATACAAATTTCGTGCGCGGATGCTTGGCTGCCAGAGCGCGCACATGCACAAACGCACGATCACTGCGCGGGATGCTGCAGACACGTCAGACGGACTTCAAGAGGTAGGAGATGCTAGCGATGCGCACCCGTCCTTGTAGAGAAAACACACGACGCCAGTGCCCAGCTGCTTATCCTCTCCGGGCTCATTAGCGTTGCTCGCCTCTGTGACCTCCCTCGTGTAGTCTTCTCGCGATATCGGGAGGATGGTGCCGAATCGCCCGCGCTTTTCCTCTGCTTTCATCTGGGCGAGCAGGCGCTGCCGGTACTCGACGATGTAGCGTTCCGCGTCGTCATCCTGCACATCGTCTCCAATTTCTTGGAGCTCTGATGGAGAAAATCCCTCTAAGAGGTCGTCAAAAGTCGGTGATGGTGGAGGTGAGGGCGAAGGGGGTGTCGGCTCGCGTGGAGGGAGGATGCCGTGCTTGCGGAGCGCGTCGTTGCTGCCCTGGACGTTTGCGATGATACTCTCACTGAAATACAGCAACTTACAACTCGGTGTCTTCGTTGGGGTTGATAGCCATGGTTCGAGTTCAAGTACAAAGTGGCCTGCTCGCAGAATGAAGCTGTCAATGTTACTGCGGGCGGGCTGCGGGCTGCGGTACCGTGACTTGCACGGTACGCACAGGCCTCTGACGTCATCACGTTGCATATCTACTCCCTGGTACAGCCTGCGGTCATTGGCAGGCCTCTGTTCCCTGCTCTCTACCCCGATGAGCGACGCGAACTTGATCAACCTAGTTCCCCCAGCAGGCCTGTCTGACGCCGACAACCACACCGTCTTTCAGTACATCTTCCGACGCGTCGCCGCTCACCGCAACACCGCAGAGTTGTACGCCGAGGCGGAAGAGGCCTACTCTGACCCACAAGAGACCGCGCATGTCAGATTGAAAGAGGAGTTCGTACGCGAAGTAGATGCCTGGACGCAGTCACTGCTGAGCGCAGCTTGGGTAGCTTGCAAAGAGCCGGGCGGCGGTGCGTGTCCTCAAGGTCATACTCATCTTGCACTAAGCTTTCTAAAGGCGAATGCCCCACCCTGGACCCCCTCTCCGACTCATCCGTCGCTGACCTTGCACCCCTCCCCGCGGCGCCCCTCTTGAACCAAATGCTCAACGCGATCCTCTTCCTCTCCATCACCTCCAGCAAGCAATACTCCGCGCGCACGCGCGCTTTCCTCTCCCGCCTCGGCACCCTCGACGAGCGGGCCATTGCCGCAACGCTCAAGGACCCGGACACCGCGCTGCACGCCGCGGAGCAGCACGTCAACGTCGACGCCGCGAAAGCAGAGCACGCCGCGCGGGGCGCGACCCTCCGACGCATGGGTGTGGGCGTCGGCGCGGTCGCGGGCGGCTTGCTCATCGGCGTGACGGGCGGGCTCGCGGCGCCACTCGTCGGTGCGGGCGTCGGCGCGGTGTTCGGCGCGCTGGGGCTCGGTGGGAGCGTGCTCGGGCTGCTTGCGGGCGGGCTCGCGGGCTCGTCGGTGGTGTGCGCGGCGCTGTTCGGCGCGTACGGCGCGCGCTCAACGGCGCAGATGGTCGAGCGGCACACGCAGGAGGTGCGCGACCTGGCGGTGCTGCCGGTGGGCCCGCAGCGGGAGACGCTCGCGGTGCGCCTCTGCGTGAGCGGGTGGCTGCGGTCCAAGGAGGACGTCACAGCGCCGTGGACGGTGTTCGGCGGCGAGAGCGACGGCGTCGACACGTACGCGCTGCAATGGGTGCGCCGCGCGCCGTTCCAGCACCATGCGAGAACCTGACAACATTGTCGTAGGAAGTGGAGGCCCTCGAGAAGCTTTCCGCGGCGCTGACGACGCTCATGAAGGCGCAGGCGATGAAGTATGTCCGCGCACAAATCATCAAGCGAGCGTTCCTCGCGTCTCTGAGCGCGTCGCTTGCGCCCCTCGCGTGGCTGCAGATCGGGCGCGTCGTCGACAACCCATGGGCGAACGCGCAGGCGCGCGCGAGCAAAACCGGCGCGGTGCTCGCGGACCTCCTCGCTGCCCGCGCGTTCGGGCAGCGCCCCATCTCGCTCGTGGGCTACTCGCTCGGCGCAGCGGTGATCTGGGCAGCGCTCGAGGACCTCGCCACGCGCCCACCCGCGCAGACCGCGCACATCGTCGAGGACGTGTTCCTGCTTGGCGCGCCCGTGCCCGCGGACCCGCGCGCGTGGGCGGCCGCGCGGCGCGTCGTGTGCGGGCGGCTCGTGAATGCGTACGGGCGCGACGACTACGTGCTCGCGGTGCTCGCGCGCGCGTCGACGACGCGCTGGGAGGTGGCGGGGCTGCAGGCGGTGGAGGCGATGGGCGTCGAGAATGTCGCGAGTGCGGACGTCGACGGGCATTTGCAGTGGCGGGCGATGGTGGGCCGCACGCTGGTGGCGTGCGGGGCGCCGGGGGTGGATGCGGGGGAGGCGGAACGGCAGGCAAGGGAGGCGGCCAAGGTGGAAGTGCAGGCGATGAGCAAGGAGGAGGCGGACAGGATCATCGAGGAGGGTCCGGAAGGTGGAAGTACAGACAAGGTGCTTCAAGATGACATTCGCAAGCAAGGGAATTGATGTGATGAGCTTTGCACTTTCCTGGCCAGGGAAACCATACATGAGAGGCCATTCAATTACAAGTCAGCGATGTACGTACTGATACATGGCTCGAGATTGATACAAATGGATCGGACTCGTTGTAGTGGAACAGGAGTGTTTGCTGGACAACGCCATAGACTGCTTCCTGGTACGCCGTCTTGTCACTGTCCATGATACCAAGGACGACGGACACTTGTGTCCATCCTCTTCGCAAGCTACTGTGTACCTTTTTGTCACCGTCCAAACGTCAAGAACCACGATGAAACGTACGTCTTCGTGTGCTCGAAGACAGCGTCCTGCTCGACGCGCCCGTCTTGTCACTGACAAATCATCAAGACCGAAAGTATCGCCGTTGCAAACAATCTAGGCTGCTACTCTCCGCACGCGGCTTCGGTGTTTATTTAGACGCAGAGCAGCGCGCGCGTCCTGAATTTCCTGCAGCGTTTGCGATTCGTCGTGAGGTTCCTGATGCATACAGCGGCGGCAGATTGCTGGAGAAACTAGAACTGCGAGTCAAAATGGCCAAGGTCATCGTTTCCTTCGGAATCTGAGGAGCCATGCGAGGAGGAGATCGACAAAAGCCAGAGGAAGAGGTCGAAAAGGCTGGAAGGAGGAAGATGAGTCGGAAGAGAAGGCACGCCACCGCGTACACACGCGCAAACACCATCCTCCACACCACCACCACCACCGTCTCCACCTCGGCGCCCTCCCGCCTTACAAACAACTCCCAAGCAACCCCCAAAACAACCTCAGTGCAACACTGAACAAAACGAAAACATGGGCCGACTCGCGGAAATGCAGCGCAAGCTGCTCGAGGTGCGTACGCGTGTTGTGCATTGTGTCAGCGGCGGATGCTTACAGGCTGGCGGGCGGGCGCAGCAAATGATGGGCCCGGAGGCGATGGGCGTGGCCAACGCGAACCTCGTGTGGTCCGACGACAAGGTCTGCCGCAACTTCCTCTGCGGGACGTGTCCCCACACACTGTTCACCAACACCGTGAGTGTCTGCCTTTCTCCCCTTTCCTCCTCGCTCACTGCCTCTTTGCGCGTCCGCTTGCGTTTGTTGGTGCAGAAAATGGACTTGGGCGCGTGTCCAAAATCGCACACGGAGCGCCTCAAGACTGAGTTTCTCGCCGCGCGCGAGGCGGATCCCGCGAACCCGATCTTCCAGCGCTTCCAGATGGAGTATGAATCGAACATCTTCGCGTTCGTCGACGAGTGTGATCGCCGCATCCGCACCGCGCAGCGCCGCCTCGAGAAGACGCCCGAGGAGAACGCAAAAACGACAAACCTGGTGCGTCGCCCCGCGGCATGCATACATGCTGACTGACTGACCGACTGACACGGTGGGTGGTAGATGCGCGAAATTGCGGAGATTGAGCTGGCGATTCAGGGCGGGACGGAGAAGATCGAGACACTCGGTGCGCCCCTCGCTCGCTCCCCGCGCACGTATGCTGACGCCGGTTCGGCACTGTAGGCGAGCAAGGCAAGGTCGAGGAGTCCATGAAGGAGATGGCCGCCATCGAGGCGCTCAAGAGTGAGAAGAGCGAGAAGGAGGTACGTCCCGCGCGCATGCAAGCATTGCGCGCGCCACGCTGACGCCGGCGGAATTTTGTAGCGCGACCTGCAACAGCTCACGGACACGTCCGGCGCGTCGGGACACCAGAAACTGCGCGTGTGCGACGTGTGCGGCGCGTACCTCTCCGTGCTCGACTCGGACCGACGCCTCGCAGACCACTTTGGTGGAAAGGTACGCCCCCTCCCCCTCCCTCTCACTGCCGTTCTCACTGCGGTACTGTGTAGATGCACTTGGGGTACCACGAGCTGCGCAACATGCTCATCAAGTTCCGCGAGGAGCGCGAGAAGCGCAAGGCCGCGCCGCCGCCCGCTGGAGGGCCTGTCGGGGGTGCCCCGCCGTCCGAGCACCGGGACCGGGACCGGGATCGCGACCGTGATCGTGAGCGCGAGCGTGGGTACGAGCGGCACGGGTCGTCACGATATGAGTGCGTGCATTTTTTTCTGGTTTTGTGCATGTGTATTGACACGGTGCAGCGATCGGAGGAGGGAGCGCTCGCGGTCGCCGGGGAGGAGGCGGTATTGATTGCGCGTGGTGTGTACGGGCGCGATAAGTATTTGTGTGCGGTATCGTATCTTGTTGCTCTTAAATTCCTCTTTATCGCCCGGGCCCCAGCCCAGATGAGGCCCAGGCTAGTATGCACGCTGGACGCAGGTCTCATTTAGCCAACAAAACATACCCTCAGATGCGAAGACGAAGGCGCAGCGTTATTTGGCCGACGCTGCGCTGCGCCAGGCTCCAGCTTAGGTGAATGAACGCTAGGTGAATTTGTACATCAACTACACCTGCATACCAATACTTACGGCGCGAATGCCAGCTCTACATCCTCCACTCTGTTCCCCCGCAGCGTGCCCTTCTCTGGCCTCCCCCCGCAACTCCAACATCCCCCCGCCACTCTTTCTGGCCTCCCTCCGCTACTTTCACCGCCCGAACATCTCCTGGCCATCAGACCTGAGACGTGTGCCTTTCACACATTCCGATGACGCGGTGCACGACGCGGTGCATCCACATCCGGTATCTTTCTGCATGCGTCCCCATGTGAAGGGCCTAAACTTTCTTCCTTCACCCGGCGCCTCGCTTGGGTGCGCAGGCGGGGGCGTGGCCGGCGTCAGAAGGTCGTCATGTATGGCGATTGTGACTGGAAGCTTCTGCTTCTGCGCGCCTCTGAGCTGGTGGCGTTTTGGCGGACGGCTGCGGGTCGGATGTTGTGATACAGCGAGCGTGTCGGCAGTGATTATCATAGGATATGCTGACAAGAGGTGAGACGAGACTAGTAGCAACGGCGCCTTGTGGCCGTATATGGCGATTAGACCGCCGGCTAGGATTAGCCTTTTGGGTCGGTTGCGCTCGTGCTGGCTGGTCTTCAGCGAGACGGCGGGTGTACAGACGGTCTGCAGGGGGCGAGCAGGTGTTGTGCGCGTGCGTGTGTCGACTGTCGCAGCGGAAGGCTGGAGGAGGAGGAGGGACTGTCGGGCGGGAGTGACGTCGTGCGTCCCTGAGTGTGACCGCGGGTGTGACTGCGTGACGGGCATGTGAGGGCATTTGCAATCAGCGAGGCGAACGAGCAGGCGGCCACGCACTGTCCTCGTCGTCGTCGCCGTCGTTCTCGCCTTGGTCCACACCGCCAGCACAACACACGCAGCTAGCCCAAGTCTCAGCATCGCGCGTGCCCGATCGACGCTACAGACGCCCGCCGCACGTCCGCCACCTACGCACCTTCCTTACCCGTCTACCGCCAGGAAGATTTCATCCGCACCGCGACCGTGACCGACTGTCGGTCCCGCTTCCGCCTTCAACGCCCATCACGATCATCTAGCTCATCTCGCCATCGTTTCGCCCTCTGCATCGTGCGCGCCGTACCGCTGCACTGCACTGCATACAGCCGGCCTGCGCATACACCGTGCAGCTCACTCTCTTGCCAAGTGACTTTGTCTTCACAGGCCAGACCCACCGCCTCCATCGCCACTCTGTCCTTCCCGTGACGCCCCCTCTGGCCTGTCTTCTGCAGTCTGCTGCCGCTCGCCGCAACGTCGATGGGCTCCCCGCGCGATGGCCCTCCCTACCAGCCCATCCTCGGGGGCACCGCTGACCCTGCATCCACCGCATCACCCCCTCTCCCCGACCCACATCTCGCCGCCACCGTCACCTCCGCTGCCCCCTCTGTTTTCTCTGCCGTCGTTGGCTCTCCTCACGCAGAACCCGTCCTTTTGTCCCCTCCGCACTCCCTCTTCTCAGAAGAACCCAGTCCGTCACTTGCCAACCACATCCCGATGGACCTCACTCTCCCTCCCGTCCCACAGCACATGGACATATCCCCCGTCGACCTCCTCGCTGGCCCCGTCGCCGTCCTCGATCGCGCGCCGCCCCCTGCCGCGTTCGCGTCCATCCCAGAGGGCAGCGCCGCGTTCGCCCAGGACCCCCTTGCACCTCAGGACCCGCTCGCCGCGCAAGCCCCGCGTGCCGTCGCGTCGCCGGCCGCGACGTCCGTGTCGAGCTTCGCCTCGCACCCTGCGTCGCCCGCGGTCCCCGGCATGAACCCGCCGTACATCACGCCGTCATCCATCGCGTCCGCACTCGACAACATGCTCCCGCCGGACACGTCCCGCAGCCGCTCCGGCTCGTCCGCGTCGCCGGGCGTCGCGTTCCCCTCAGCCGCCGGGCCCGCGAGCAGCGGCCCGCCAAGCTCCGCGTACTCGGGATTCCACTATCCAGCCGACTTCATCGAGACCCCGCCCACGGACGACGACTCGCCTGCCCTTACGGGCCCACATCTCATGGCGGTCGGCGACATGCTCAAAAAGTAAGCATCTCGACGGGCCCGGACGCGATCCTCGCCATCAGCACGTTTCCGTACGCACTTGCGCGCATACATCCGCCCTGCCCCCGCGCGTTCTGCGCCCTTCCTTTCACCGTGCCTATCACCCGCGTTGTGACTTCATGCTGACACGTGTCTCCTTGACAGCATCGTGCAGACCGCGGACTCGGCTGCACGCGACTGCTCTCTCGGGCAGGGCGCGAACGCCGGGGTCAAGATCGATCAGCTGCGGAAGACTATCGCGCTCGTGGCGGAGTTGATTGCGGCTACGCACCTCGTGGATGGGCCAACGCCCCTGCACGGCAACGGCGGCAGTCACTCGGCGAGCGGCTCGGCGTCCCCGCCGCACGCGAAGCCCACGCGCGCGTCGCCGCCGCACCTCTCGCGCCTCCCGCCACCGTCCCAGCTGCAGCAGTATGCACAGCTCGCCGGGCTCGACGACATGGATCCCGGCGCGGACCACGAGTCGCGCAAGCGCTGCGCGAGCTCGATGAACGAGGACGACCGCGTGATCAAGGCGATGAAGCTCGAGCCGCAGGACGAGCTCGCGCTGCAACCGCCGCTCTCCGCCGCGGGCTTCTCCTTCTCCCCGCCCGCGGCGCCCCCGCCCTTCGCGTCCGCCCCGCCCTCGCAGCCGCCCTCGCGCCCGCCGAGCGCCGGCGCGCGGGCGCTGCACCACCACCACCAGCTCAACCTCTACCAGCCGCTCGCGGGCCCGTCACACGTCCCGCTCGCGTTCCACCCTCACGCGGGCGCCGCGCTCGACCTCACGCCGCCCGCGTCCGCGCCGTTCGGCCGCCCGCCCGACCCCGGCTGGCCGGACCCCGCCGTGTTCGCACACCGCCCTCAGCACTCGCTCTCGGGCGGCCACCTCGGCGCGGACGTCGTCATGGGCGCGCCCGCACAGCAGCAGCCCGCGTACGTGTCGCCGCCCGCGACGTTCTCGTCGCCGCCGAGCGCGGGCCGCACGCGTGTGTCACGCTCCAACTCGATCACCCAGCCGAACCCGTTCGCATTTAGCCTGCCCGACGCGCAGTCACAGCAGCAACAACAGCAGCAGCAGGCGGCGGCGGCGGCGGAGTACCGGTCGCGGCCGGGCACGGCGCGCTCGCGGGACCACTCGCCGGCGGGCTCGTCCGAGGATGACGGCGAGTCAGACGACGGGGACGCGTACGCGCAGTCGCAGTCGCCGCCTGCGGGCGGCAGCAACGGCGGCGCGTACCGGCGCGGGCGCATCGGGAGCGTGGACCACGCGGCGGGGTACCCGCCGAGTGCGTTCAGCCGCCCGAGCACGGGCCACCGGCGCCCGCTCGTGTCGCAGGCGTCGGCGGACAACGTCGGCGTCGGCGCGCACGGGAACGAGGTGCCGCAGGAGTACCGCGCGGAGGTGGACCGGATCTTCTTCGAGTTCCTGACCAAGACCTGTTCGAACCGTGAGCGCGTTTATCTGCCTTGTGTGTGGGAACGGTGTTGCTGAATGTCTGTGCTTGCTTTGCTTTGTCGTTGTGCTGTTGTGTGTATCGTTGTGTCGTGCGTACGTCTCGTCTTTGTCTGTGTTGTGGTTGCGCTGGGCTGCAGTCGAGGCGACGGATGCGAAGGGCGAGCCGATTCACCAGACGCTGATGGCGAAGAAGATGCAGCGCCTAGACGAGTCGCCCGACTTCCGCCCGTTCAAATTCCGCATCCAGGCGTTCACCAACGCATTCCTGGAAGAGGTGCGTGCACATTGCGTCTGTGCGCTGCGTGTCTCACCTGCCCCACCAGCTCGCGCGACAAGGATATCCTGAGGACAAAATACCCATGAAAAAGGTGCGCGCGGCCCCAGCTGAGCGTGTGCCTGCCGCTGACTGCGCGTGCGCTAATAGATTCGGAATTATCTGTGGAACTCATCGTATATCTCGCGGTTCAACGAGGATGGGAAGAAGGCCAAGTCAAAAGGGAACCACATCTGGAACATCGAGGCGAAGAAGGCGGCCGAGGGCGGCTGGCTCTTCCGCCCGTTCCACCGGCGCCTCGCCGGCGTGCCCCCTGCGGTCGCGTACATTGGGCTGCGCTGGTCGTGGACGCCGCGCATCTGGGACCCGCAGGCCGCGCGCAACAACATGCTCGTGACGTACGCGTCGCCCGCGCTCCCCTCGTGGCTGTCGTGGCAGGAGGACGTGCTCTCGGGCGTCCCCCCGCCAGACGCGCAGAGCTGCGACGTGACGGTCGAGGCGAGGGTGAGTGATCGTTGCCGCGCGCTCTTATAGGGCGCCGAGCGTGGATGACGTCGCTGATGATGCGTTTGTTTGGTAGTTCATGCAGGACGGGGCCGAGGAGTTCTTATCGCAAGTGGTGCATATCAGCATTGCACCCATGTCAAACGTCGACACCAACTTCCCGCCCACCTCACGCCGCCCGTCACTTGTCGGCGAAGGCGCACGCCGCGCGGCGAGCGACAACGTCGTGCAGCAGTCCAGGTACGTACTCGCTCGCCGCTCTGCTGTCGAGCTTAAAACGCTAATTGCGCCTCCGCATCATCACGTGTGCAGAGCCCCGCCGATCATGCGCGCCCAGACAACCTTGCCCCCGGCGCCGCCGGCACCCGTTACCTCGCAAGACGCCCAGCTTATCCAAGTGCTGACGACCGCCGCCCAGCGCGTGGCGCAAGAAGCCCAGTCACAGGTCATCGCGTCTGCGTCGAGCACTGCGCCCACCGAGCCCGGGCACGACCACGAGCTGCAGGCCCTCGCGAAGCAGCAGCACGTCCTCACAGTCACCGCGCAGGCCGTCGACGCGACCGTCACCGCCGCCGCCGCGCAGGCGACGAGCAGCGCGGCGCCTAGCCCGCCGCCCGCCGCGAGCGCGCTCGCGGTCGCCGCGCAGCAGGTCGTCCTGCAGGCTGCGCGCCAGGTCGTTGCCGACCGCACCGCCGTCGTCGCCGCGCAGATCCACGCGGGCGTGCCGCCCGCGCACGTCGGCGCTGCGGGCCAGGTCACCGTGAACGAGGTGTCCGTCGCGACGCAGTCCGCCGTCGCGCAGGCGGTCGAGCTCGCGGGCCCGCTGTCGAGCGAGGTCGACGTGCTCAACACCGCGACGTCGCTGCTGCAGCAGGCCACGCAGCACACGCATACCCCGTTGGCGCCGCCCCCCGTGCCCCCCGTGCTCGATGCCCTGCGCCCTGCGCTTCAGAGCGGGCCGAGCGCGATGGGCCGCGGGCCGTCTGCGTTCGGCGCGCTGCCCCCGGGCCTGCAGGCGGACGCGGGCCTTCTGTCGTCCGGGATTCCAATGTCCGCCGTCGATATGCCCATATATCCCCAGCGGTCATGATGGCGTCCGGCTTCTTCTTTCGGGTGCTTCTTTGTTCCTTTCGTGTTGTACAGATATTAATTTGGGAGGTCTCGACGACCCTTTGCTGTTTATCATCCTCCCCTTCCATTCATTCTAGGTCTTTTTTGCGCGTTTACTGTCCGTGTCTCTGCTTGCGGGAGGCCCGGTGCTGTGCCGTTCCCTCGAGTCTAATGTTAGAAGCTCGCGTCGCATATTAAGTATACTTGTGTTTTGGGGGCGTTCAAGCTTAAGTACAGTATAGGGGAAGAGAATGAATGTATGCTGTAATATAGGAATATATGCAAGAAATCAAGTAGTCAAAGTCGAGTGTCGCAGATTTCGCATGTCGACGCGCCAGCAGGGTTGTTAAACGTGCAGGCGGGGCAGGGTATGGACGTGTCTACGGGGGAGGACGACCGCTCGGTGGCTGTGTCCTCCATCACGGAATAGTCTGACATGGCGTCGCCTCCGAGCAGTGTCCCACCGAACCCGCCCCCGTCGGCTTCCCGTTTTCGGGATGCAATTTCAACGTCGGAGTCTTCCAGTAGATCTTCGTTCTCCTTCACTTCCCGAAAGTCTAGCACGTCATCTACCAAGATTTCTAGCGATGCTGCGGTCGCGGCGTTGTCAAGGAGCTCGTGTCCTTTGTAGAAGAGCCGCTGGCAGATGGTGGGGACGTTCAACTCATCTTGCAACTAAACAGAGAGGATGCCATTAGCGCTGCTCGTCGCCACCGCACCGGTTTTGAACGTACGAGTAGCTTGAGGTCCTTGACAGACATGTCCTTGGATATGCCCAAGCGCAGCTCCTTCCGCTTCGCGAGACTGCGCAAGCGTTGCGACTGGCGCTGCGGGCCTCCGTTGGCGTTGCGAGAACGATATGTCATGATACTTGTCTGGCCGTCCAACGAAGCCGTGCGGCGCGGCGGAGGCGCAGCTACTGCTGTCGCTGCTGAACTCGGGTTGGGATCGGGTTCTTCTCTGTCGAGTATGCGCACCGTGATCTCCGTGTCGTCGTAGTCCGACTTCCTGCATCGACCACGAAGATTATTAAAAATATTACTTCAGGCGTCAGGCTCACGCACCGCTTGATACGGCACCCTTCGCACACCGCTGGCTCGTGGACAAATCGCGGGCTCGTCGCCCAGTTATTGTCTACGGGCATCGTACGGTTCTCGATCTGGATAAGTGGACCAGCGTCGTATCTGTCACAGACCATCGTGATCACTACAGCATGGATTTTCACGGGAGTGAAAACCTACAATGTCTCCAGGAGCCGCCAGTCCTGCATCCTGACCAGGTTGCACACGGCTTTATCCAGATCTCCGGAGTTTGGGTCAAGGACGAGGAGCCCGTGCTCGCAGATGAAAGGAGAATTATCCAGTCGCTCGGGGCGCGTATGGCCAGCGGGCCGCAGGATCCAGAGCTTCCAAGCGCGGACGAAGGCAGCGGGGAGAAGGGCACATGGAACGTTTTCTAGCAATGCTGTGTTGCCATTGTGAGCATTTTCGCTCATGTGCTTGAGCTTCGCCTGCCGTAGTATATAGCTGTGAATTTACTGACCGAGAAGATGGCAGCGAAACCAGACATTACCTTCTCGTCCTCGGCACGCTTTCGCAGCTCGCGGCTGTCGTTCTTTGACAACTGTACGGCCATGTCACACACCGCACATTGGCTGTATTCGTCAGAGAGCGTCTGCCACTCGGGAAATAATGATTGAAGGAGAGCATACGCCTGGATGCCCATGGTCAGCTCAGATCTTCCAACATCTGAGCATCTACTGCGAAACACACCTTCTGCGATATTCGCAATCGGGAAGTAATATTGTTGACCAGACCGCCGTGTTCGCAGTAGACGTGGCTGCGGAAAGGATCTGAGTCTGGCGCGGGATCGATCTTGCCCGTTTCGTGCATCTTAGGCTTGGCCTGCTTCCAGTCTAGACTCGACACGCGGGCGCTGGTGAGACAAAATGCTAGGCACAATGCGGGAGTGGAACATGCCTTTCAGCCACGCCTTGGAGATCCAGAACGTGGGGCCGTATTCCTTGTCGTCAACAACCGCCTCGAACTGGGCTACATGCTCTGGGTGCTTGCGCCGATACAACTTTTCTTTAGAAGTGATAAGCAAATGGCGCAGCAGTATTACGCCAAGAACGCACCTGTGAAGGTCACTTTGACGCACCGAGCACAGACCTGCTTCGGATAAGCCACCGGTCGGAAGGCGCGCTCTGAGGAGATCTCCCTGTATGCCTGCTGTAACAGCCATGAGTCCCACGGAAAACTCTACAACCAACTGTGCGCACATAGCTAACGCGCTTCATGTCTGATGCTTTGTCAGGGTCAAGACAGTTATGCACGCAGAAAATGTCCTTGTTGGAAACTTCAACTCGCATTGGCGAAGATTCGGGCACAACAAAGACTCCGCGCGAGTCTTCTACACCCGGGTCAGGAAGTTTGCTGAAAGGTAGCGAGATAAACGTTTTGAGGGCTTGCTGGCTGATCACTATGCAAGTCTAATAGCATCCCCGTCAGACGAGGTCGCGATCTTCATAATGAAACATACGTCATCGTTCGAAGAGACATTCCAAGAACGGTAGAAAGCCATCATCTTCTTTCGAATGCGACGAAAAGCATCCGTGGCCGTATTCAGACTACAAGAACGTCGTTGGTGGTTGACGAGAAACGACCAACAGAAAACTCACTTGTCATGGAAAGTATTACACGCATCCTCGTGCGCTGCGTTGAGGTGCGATACAGCTTCGTGGGCGCGCTGGGGAGGCGTGATTGCCTTGGCACCTTTGTGTGTCGACCCTCGCCTGGTGTACACCAACATATAAGCGTCTTTAGATGACAAATCTTTGGAGTCCTGCGCAAAGGGCGCGTTGTCCGCCCTCAAATGACAGCTTTCAGATGCTTCATACTATGACATAAAGCAAGGGAGACGCACCGAGCTTCGTCATCGCTGTCTTCGACTCTCCTTCGCTTCTTGGCAGCGACCCCGGTTCGCGGTTTGCTGGGCTTGGACTGCTCACTGTCGAGGCTCATCGTCTCGGATGCTCGGGGATCCATCTTCGTCACGACCTCATCGTTGAACCTGAACCACTCATCGTGGCTAGGTCCGTCGTCAGTTTCTGGCAAGCTGAAGCATCCGGTGTACAATTCTAACTCACGCGTGATCTAACACCATCGCTTCGTAGTGCCCATGGTACGCACTCGGACCTTTGTGCACGAGAACGCCTTGCAACTCATATACGCACTCCCCTGCGTCTGACCCCATGAACTGCCCCATATCAAGCGTCGTGGGGAACTTGATCGTGTGTTTGCTCTTCTTGCGCTCGAGCGTCGACACGTCGAATACGAACCGCAGGAGTGAAAAATGGAGTACTGGTGGCAGTTTACGGAGAACAAGTTGTCTTGTGGCATCCTCGAGGGAGTCGCAACGTGGACATCGGTACCTGCAACAAAAAGCAATTAGGAAGGTGAGGGAGATACTCGGAGGAAACCCACTTATTGTCGCCAGACAGGGTCTCGGGTTCGAGAACCGCCTGGATGCGGCTTTGCAAAGATGCGTTGTTCTGCGACAACTGTAAGGCGGAGCACTGGAAATTTGCGTGAGCTTACCTCCAAGTTCACTTCGATCTCAAGGAAGTCAGATTCGTTCTCCGAGCGATTACCACAACGCTTGCACGTCGTAGCGTAGGCTTGCTTCCCTTGAAACTGTGAAGACCATGTTGAGTCCTAACATACTGGTCAAATGACGAAACCAACCTGCTGTGACAGTAGATGCTTCAAGTTCGGATCCGACTGCTTCTGGAATTCCGTGTCCAGGTGGGACATGAAGAGTTTGGAGAATCTGCGCCACAAAATAAGCACCAGGTAGCAGAGTCTGACACAAAATGAGGAGGATTCGTTCAGAAGACTGACTCTTGGGCATCTTGCTGTTCGTTCGTACGCAGTTTCAGACTTTCGACAAGCTTGACGGGATTGAAGACCTTCGTCTTGCTCTCCTGAAGGGCGGCAAACGTTGCTTGAAGCTGAAAGATTGGCGACTCCTGAAGATGATTGCCATGAGAAGTAGATGCTTTGCCATATTTGCTCCCCTTACTTCAAACGAATGATCCTTGTCCTGAGACGGTTGGCACTGGTATACTCCATTCCGAAAGGGTATGTCTTGAAACCACACCTGTCGGAGGGATAAAAGGGCGAAGCATATAGATGAATTAAGATCGTACTTGGATATAAGCATTGGCGTAACATGTTGCGCCGAGATTCTGAGGCGTGAGGCCGCGTGAGGACTGAAATGAGTATAATACCGAGATCAACGCATACGCACCCTCAGACCAACTGGAATAGCAGGATTCCTGTTCTCCAAGCGGGGGTCGCTTCCTAGATTCGCTGCCGCCATGTATGCCTCTAAGGCGCCCTCTATGAACCGCGACGTGATCCTCCCGTGCCATCTACGAGCAGAGAGCACTCACCTTCATCCTCCCACTTTTCCTGACCCATATAGTTGAGGCAATTTGGATTCTTCGCGCAGGCACGCTTGCTACATGACGGCGACTCGTCGTCCGAGATGACAATCACGTCGTCGGCCAGCTCGCCATGCACGACAGGGCCGGGCTCCCCCGCCTTGTCTTCCGCCTTCCGCCGGTACTTGTTCGCGCAGAAAGGGTGGGCGGACCGTTTCGACATGCCACAGGTTGCCAAACGGTGTTCTTCATCTATCAAGGACGCGTCGGTGACCTCGGTGCCCACCCATCCCCAAGGCCCGGTGTCCCAGTCATCCTCCGTGGCGAGCTTTTGACGCTTCAGTCGCTCACCGGCAGGAAGACCCTCGTGCGTGCCGACGCGACGCGGACGCTTTGCGGCCATGGAGGAAGAAGGCGGGATGTAAGGATTGCGATGGCCGCTTCTGACTCTCCGTCCCCGGAGTCTGCGCCGCAGGCGGAAAGCGCCGGCCCGGCCGGCGACTCTAACTCTACGCAACTGCTACGCAAACACCTTTATTTCTTTAGAACTATCTGGAGGCTGGGGCTTGCCCCGCTCGGCAGAAAGGTAAGTCGCTGTAACTACGCCTACGCATGACTCCCGTGAGTTCCGTGACGCATAATAGGTCCAAGTTTGGTCCATAAAGGCCGAAGAAAACTCAGGCTTCAGCAGTAGTCACGGCGGACAGAAGGTCTCTTAGGCCATGAAATACTGACCTCGGCTTCAAGCCATTTCTCGAAATGGCCAAAAATAACGCAGGCGTCTGCGTCCATCAACATGATACTGCGCATAGCCTCTATGCTCGTGTCCTAGATGACACTCAGCGTGTTGGCCCCACACAACATAGCTTTCTCCTGCGCATAGCTTGTCAAACACAATGAAATTAATACGCAAAGGTATGGCGAATCATCACCTCTTCGGTCAGAGTTGTGAGGGGAGGAAGGATCCAGCAACACCTCCGAATAATCACAATTCCTCGCCTGGCTGAAACAAGACTCGATGTGAAAAAGATTCAGCGCAAAGCGGAAGTTTTCGCGGTTGAGAGCATGCGGATAGTCATCAACGGAGCGGATAGGGGAAGGGAAGTCAAGCTGACGAGGGCTGGCAGGTAGATCGTACTGTTGAACATCTCGTCGCCGGTGGTGGCAATATCACCCCAATTATGTGAGGTGGAGGAAGCAAGCGCGGGGGGCTGAGGCTCGGGGAAAGGGCATTTCCATAACATTATTCTCTGAGAAGACTGCAAGGGCATATGTCAGTGCGGGAACACTGACAATTAACGAGCGCGAATTGCATGCATCTACGTACCACACAGTCGTTGGAGGCTGTCGCCATCAACAACAGCCCTTTATTGCCCTCCCCGCCATTGATGGCAGCGACAATAGTTGTGATGCCTTCCGCAGAGGGCAGATGGATGAGCATATACTTGGCCCACCACGCGCGCTTTTCATATTGAGCGCATCGCAGGTATGCCTCGAGCTTCTCTCCGTTGAAATCTGCAGGATGTTTCGGGAGGGATTGACCAGACATTACGTGTATGGGAACAACTCTGAGAGTTGGGGAGGCAGTGGGCTGCGTGGTAGGGGTAGAGGAGAAAGGAGGCAGCCGGGGGCCCGGCGGGGTCAAAGACGGCCGGCCATGCAACATCTCAAATTAACATCATAGATTGCTCACTAGTACACGGTCTTACAAAGCGTCAGTGTTTCACCCTAGGAAACATTGCCAGGACCAACCATTTTTACACATCCTCTGGGTTACCAGAGACATTGTCGTGGTCCACCAGTTCTCGTTAAATTTGACGGGCCCGGTCAGAACCCCACTGTACGTCAACGTCTGGCTTAGGGGGTCCGTTCTTTGCCGGGCCCACAAAGACCAAACCCCCCTCTCTCGGCATATACAGATGGTGATCCGGAAGGGCCTTCCTGTCGGGACGAAGTTGAGGATTCCCTAATATTTGATGCACGCGTTAAACAATAACACGTCGACCGCGATGCTCAGGAAGTGTTGAACGCTCAAAGGCGATCAGCGCATGACCTAGGCTCGGGACATCAGCAAGGATCGGGACATCAGCAAGGAAAACATCTGGCAAAAGGGCACCGCGCACCAGAGTCCCGTCGCTGCATACTCCATCCAACCTTATCACCTTCGACACAGGCGTTCCGACGGTCAGGGCCGTCTCGTAGCGAGCACGGTCCTCCGGAAGGACCACGGCTGGCCGCTGGGGAGCTTGAGCCTGTCTGTGCCCTCCGCGAACTGGCGCGGGTCATTATTGCTGGTGAGGCGGAAGCGCACCTCGCACGATGGCGTGTGGAAGTAAAGGAAGCCGCGTGTACCCGTTGGAAATTTGGCATTGTCTCCCACAGCACATGCGTAGTATAGCGCGTTGCGAGTGCGAATACGCGAGTTGTCCGCCAGGTGCGCGTTGTACGCGACTAGATTGCGCCCGGAGATGGCGACGAAGTCGGAGGGGATAAGCTTGGAGGGCTCGAGTGTCCGGATATAAGGATTGGCCCGTCTTGGAATCCGGGAGAGGACGCAAGAGGCCATGAAGAATCTCCTTCCGCACCACGGAGGGACTGAGAAGGAAGGCGTGGTTGACTGCAGGCGTGCGTACAATCCAGTGAGAGCCATAGGTTGCGACATAAATGATAACAGAAAGAGCCTCAATTCAGCGCAAAGCGATGGATGAGAAGATATTATTCTACCTGGAGACGGCCAGCGTGATCGCGAAGTGAGCGTTATTTGCGCATGTTGACCAACGGCTTGTGATAGTCTTTGTCTTTTCGCCGGTAGGCTACCTACCGAATCCGGAAGGCGGCTTATGTCAGATTCTGCCGGCGAGGCGGCAGCTGTCGGACTTTGTATTCAGCTGTAAACACCGAAATAATAATGATAATAATAATAATAATAGTAATTATATCGAACAATGAGAACTGGCCTGGGGAATCCAACCAGTCGACCACACCACCCCTTCCCTCTCTTCCTCTTCCTCCCCCTCCCGAACCGTCGTCGTCCCCACTCACAGCGCTGGCATGTTGTTTTTTGGTCAATTTCGCGTCAGTATTACATCGGCATCAACTTCTTCGGCTCCCTCTCAGGCGCGCCTGCCCAATCCGGCAACGTCGGCTCCCACGTCGGTCAAATTCCGCGACCCCGCGACTTCTCGAGCGCCCGGGAGCTTCGAGTGGGACACGAGAGTTGGCGGTTATCGAGGGGAGGATGGGGAATGGGAATGGGACTCGAGGGAAGAGTTTATGGAGTGGCTGGAGGATGAGCAGAAGCACCTGACAGTTGAGTACCTCACACTAAACATGGCGGCTCTGGAAGTCCTCTGGACCACGAAGGATTGAAACCTTCGTCTGCTCTCGGCAAGGCGCGGGTGGGAAGACCAAGTACTCGAAGAATTAGCGCTTTACCGGCGGCTCCTGCAGCTGAATTTCCCGGTATGTTGATTCCCCTGCCTCAAGTGGATGTTCCAGACCGTGTTCCGCCTCCCGAGACCGTGCAGGAAAGTGCGCGGAACGCCCTCGCTGCGCTCCGTGCCGTGATAGATACCCACACTCCCGCCGCGCCACCGTAGATTACCGTATCCATCATTAATACATGTAATCTGCTTGAATCCGACGTGTTTTGGGTCTTAACTGAACTTCTACGCGTGAAAAAAACCATCATGAACACAGCAAATGCTTATCAAATGTCTGCCATATCCTGTGAAATGCCTCTCGCATTTAAGTCTATTTATTTGAATACAATAACTGTGGATAACTACCGGATGAAGCGGAGTTACAAAAAAAGAGAGGTATCTACGGATGCCGAAGGGTCGCCGAGGTACCTTCCGGATTCGGTAGGTAACCTACCGGCGAAAAGACGCCAACTGCTTGTGATTTCAACAAACCACAACAACCTCGTATACAAATATTGGCAATAGCCCTCCACCACTCTTTGACTTTGTGAGTCCCGGTAAAGTACTTTGACTCCGTCCGAAAGACGCCACATGTGACCTAGGAAGACTCGCTCACAACCCAGGCAAAAAGGCATTGTTATTCATGTTGCCATCACGCGACGCCCAACTGAGTTCGACTGGGAAAGAAAAAACCCGAGAAATGATTATGCAGTAGGTAACACGCCGAACAAAACATACTCTGCCGTGCGACGTAGAACTAGGTATCATCAAGAAGCTTGTATATATGCAAATGCGGCTGTACAATAGCAAGAATGAACACGGAACGAAATGATGAAGATGCATGTCGGTCAATGATGGCTTTCGAGAAAATCGGAAACATATGATGTCGGTACGAGAGCTGGGACGGTCTTGGGGGAGGCAGCCCTAGACCAGAATGGGAAAAGCGGGAGGATCACACAGAGTTCTGCGGCGGCGCAGCACCGCGACTACGCCCGCGTCCGCGCCCTCTGCCACGGCCCCTCCCGCGGCCAGGTGCAGCGCCTTCGCCGCCCCGACCGTTCAGCGGGAGCCCGCCCTCCACTCGATCGGTGCGCGGCGCCGACGAGAACGACGGCTTCCCGCGGCCACGATACCCCTGTGCGCCTGCGCCGTCTGTCGGCGTCTCTGGCGGCGGCGACGACTCGACCGACGACGCGGCTGCCTCAGACGGCGCGCGCCGCGCGGGCTGCTGGACGACGATGTCCCCGAACGAGACCAGGAGGTTCGCGATCTCCTCGCGCTTCTGCGTGTCAGCCTTTGACGGGGCCGCGCGCGCGCGCGGAGCGCCGGGTCCGGCAAACGCGTCCCACGCGTCGCGAATCTCGCGCTTCGACGCGAGCTTTGTGTCGAGCACGAGCCAGACGGCCTCGGGCACGCCGGACGCGACGGCGAGGCGCACAACCGACGTCGACGGAGGCGCACGGTAGATCGCGGCGTGGTCCGACTCCCTGGGCGGGTACTCGTTAAAGAAGGGCTTCATGGAGGCCGTGTGGCCTGCACGCAAGGCGAGGTGGAAGGCGGACAAGTCGTCTGCATTGCGCTCCTCCGGTTCTGCATCTAAGGGGTCAAGGTCAGCACCAGCTCCATACGCTCGCACGTAGGAGGGGTACATACTATGCGAGAGCAGCCACTCGACAAGGTCCGCGTCGCCGCGCTGGGCCGTGATGTGCAGGAGCGTTTCTTTCTTGTCCGCGGGAGCATTTTGGACGAACTCCTCGTGCTTCACCTCGCCACCAGTGACGTCCACGCCGTCCTCCCACACGCCCTTCCTGACCTTCTGCGCCTCCCCGCGCCGCGCCGCTGCAAAGATGTTCGAGCGCAGCGTCTGTACGCGCTCCTGCTGAGCCCGCACGGCCTGCTCGGCCGACTTGCGCGACGCCTCTGCCTTGGCTTTCTTCCCAGATTGTTTGGCTTTCTGCCTATCCTCCGCGGCCTTGCGCTCTACATGACGGCCGGAGTAAATTCTTAGTGAGAAGAGGCGGAGTGGCGGAAACAGCTCACCGCGGATGCGCTCCTGCTCCAGTGCAGCCTTACGTGCAGCGGCTTCTTCAACGCGACGCGACTCTGCGGCCTCTTGTTGCTCGCGCAGACGGCGAGCATGCTCGGGGTCGTAGACGGGTTCTCGTTTTTCCGGAGGCGCGCCGTGGTGGTGCATGAAGTGATAGCCTGCCAGAGCGGTTGTAGGGCAGCTGATGGCACGCATTCAAGAGATTACTCACGAGAGGTTGAGAATCGGAGCCCTCCACCGCGCATGAGCTCTTCGTACATGAACCTGGTGCCCTCCGTTTTAGACAAGGGTTTGCGGCACCGAGCGACGGGAACTCACATGTAGAAGTCGAGATTTTCCTCATCGTAGTACTCGTCCTGCTCATAGTCATCGTACTCGTCATCGTAGTTCCCATTGCCCCCAAAAGATGAGCCAAAAGGTGAGTGGCGGAGAGGAGGCGACGACGTGTCGAGATGCTTCATTAGGACATTGTAGGCTTCGCTGATCTTCTGGAATTGCTCCGTGGCCTGCTCATTGCCCGGATTCTTATCAGGGTGTGTCTTGAGGGCGAGCTGTAGGTGTGTGAGCGCGAAAAACGCGTTTTTCGCAGTTGTCGACGGGCACGCACCTGCTTGTACGCGCTTTTGACGGACTCAATTGAAGCGCCCTGTGCGCGCGCAGTGAGAAGACGTCTACGCTGAGCTGAAACAACGCACCTGGTCGAGCCCAAGAGCGGCGTACGCGTCGGGGACGCTGGAGTGTTTGGGGACCATGGCGGAAGGCGGAAGAGGGTTGTAGACAAGAAAGGGATCGCGACTGCGACCTACGCGCCGGCGTTTGCCACCAAGCGCTTGTAATGCTCAGATGTCAAGTTTGCGCTAATTTCTCCCGAACATCCTTCACAATATATTACATCGATACGATACAAATCACAAATCATGGCTAGGACCCCATTCCAAACTCTAGCAGAACCGGTCACTAATGGCAGTCAGGTTAACGATATACAGCCATGCACATATGTGGGCGTACCTCTTCAGTTTCGAGCGCTGGTCCAGGAGCTTTTCTGCTAGCCGGCCCTCCTTGCGTGCGCGTTTGAGCTGTATCCATCCGATGAGCAGACGATATAGTTTGAAGTCGCAGAGAAACATACGTCTTTAGTATCAACACCCGACACGACGGACTTGCCGGCTCCCCAAGCCTGGTATATTTTGCTGTTCCCGATGAGCTAAATAGGCTCTAGAGGAGGACACGTCACCCACTTGGTATTCGCCTCGTCCATCGAGGGCTCTGCCAGCTTCCCCTCTTTCTTCTTCTCCTCCTCGTGCGCCTCGCGCTTGTACTTGCTCTGGATCTTCACGTGGAAGCGTTCCGCAAAGCCGACCGTCTCGCTGTCGCCGCGCAGCTGCAGCTGCCCACCCGCAACCTCGTCGACAGCGAGGTACTTCTCGTACACGGACATGAACGCGACCATCCCGTCCGCGAGCACGACGGGCGTCCACTCCTCCTGCGGGCCGCGCGCCTCGCGGTCTGCGGACACGAGCCCGTGCTTGTCGCACGAGAGGAACTTGCCCTCGCCCGTGCCCGTGCGCAGGTTCACCGTCCCCGCGCCCGCGACGCGCGTGGCGACCCACACCTGCGCGATCTCGCCCGGCGTGCGCTCGAGCAGGTCGTCCGTGCCCGCGTCCGCGAGCGGGAGCAGCATGATGCGGTTACGCGTGGCGTCAAAGTTGACTGAGATGGGCGCGGGGTCGGAGGGGTGGTAGATGAAGGTGGGCCCGCGAATCTCAGCGGGCTGGCTGGGCTGCACCCACGTCTCGTCGCCCTGGTCGTCCTCGTCAGTGCGCCGCCGCCTGCTGCTGCTGCCGCCCTCACCATCCTCCCGCTTGCGCTTCTTCTTCGTCTTGTCGCCCTTGAACTTGAGCTTTGTTGAGCGCACGTCGGCCATGGAGGATGCAGAGGGTGGCGGCAGCCGAGGAGCGTCACTCCCAAAGCGGAAGCACACTTCGCTTAGTCATCCAGCCCGCATTCGGCCGCCACATCCTCACCAAACCCAATTTTACGCCGTCGCCGTCAACAACGTCCTCAAGAACAAGATGAAGCTCAACCCCGGTCAGTTCACGTTTTGAGATGCTGCTATGCCGTCCCGTCCTGCTGCATCGAGAAACTGGGTGTTGGGAGGTGGCGGAAGGGATGGATGCCTTGAACGCGGGACGGATGATGCGGGAACCTCTGCTTGCGAGACGATTGAACTAACGACCCCCACGCCCTGCAGATCTCGCTTCCTCCCGACGCAAGTCGCGCAAGGCGCACTTCTCGGCGCCCTCATCCATCCGGCGCAAAATCATGTCCTCGTCCCTCTCAAAGGAGCTCCGCACCAAGCACAACGTGCGTAGTACACCCGACCATTATCGTCGCCTGGCGTCTCACCTGTATTGCAGACCCGGGCAATTCCCATCCGCAAGGATGACGAGGTGCGGATTGTGCGCGGGAAGTACAAGGGGCGTGAGGGGAAGGTCACGCAGGTGTACCGCAAGAAGTGGGTCATCCACGTCGACCGTGTGCAGCGCGACAAGGCGAACGGCTCGAGCGTCCCCATTGGCATCCACCCGAGCAATGTCGTCGTCATCAACATCAAGCTGGACAAGGACCGGTGAGTTGCCGTCGTGGCAGCCTCCTCCCTCGGCGCTAAATATGCATCCTCTCAGGCGGGCAATCCTTGATCGCAAGGACCGATCAAAGACGAAGAAGGCGGGTGAGGATGTTGAGATGGTCGACGTGAGTCAAATGCCCGCTTGAGCTGCGTTCGTGCGTCCTGACGAAATGTGACCAGTAATCGCCTCGCGAGCCCTGGGTTGTTTCTCTTGTCCTGTTGCATGATTACCTCAAAAGCATCCATGTATCTATGCGCACCCCTACGCCATGATATGTCCACATGAGCAGCATTGCTGCGGTTTGAGCAATAAGTTTCCTGACCTCGCTCTCGCATGCTGCTATGTCGTGCTGCTTGTACGAGCTTTGTGTTGGCTGGGGGGGAGCACAGCAATCCGATGAGTACTACCAGCAAGAATGAGCAAAGGACATGTGAATTCGTACAACATCGATGCGACGACCGTTTGTCAGAGGACCCCGTACGCTAACACAGTACTGGACATGGAAGACTGACGCTATGTGGAAAGCGAAAACTCAGAAAATCACGTCTTCGTCTTTGCTGCTGAGCAAGTCTGGGCTGGCGACTGGCTCGTCTGACGGCGGCAACACCTCCTCCTCCGCGGGGCCCGCCTCCGCCTCGTCCAGCTTGCGCTGAGCTTCCGTCGCATCCGCATCGCGCTTCTTCTTGCCCTGCACCTTCTTTAATCTGCCCGCGAGAATCCCTGAGCAGGCCAGACAGATCGTCAGATGAGCATATACGCACCGGAAGAACTCCTCTCTGTCCATCTCGTCGAGCTCGCTCATGATGGACTTGATCGTATTCTCGAGGCGCGGAATGACGACGTGCTCGATCGCGTTGACGCGGCGGTTGGTCGCGCGGATGACCTCGTCGAGGATCATGAACGCAGTCTGCAGGGACGCAAGCTCGACGAGGGTCTCCACGGCCTTCGCATAGACCTCCCGCGTGCGGGTGACCTGCTGCCCTCCCCGCCCGAGGCCCGTAAGGCTGAACTCTGCGCACAAAAACACCCGTGCACAAGAACAATCAGACAGATCGCGCGCAGACGGCGAGAAGGCGCACCTGTCCCGGGCGAGCGGTCGACTTCGAACGCAGGCAGCACGACGCCAGACACATTCTCCTGGCGTGCCTTCACCTTGAAGGACGCCGCGCGCGCCTGCTCCTGTACGAGGTACGAGATGTCGCCCGTTGCGTACGTGACCTCCGCCATCGAGAAGGACGCGAGCTGCATGACGCGCCCCATCTTGCGCTTCGCCTGCGCTGACGGTTGGCGCAGGTCGGCGTGTAGCGGCGTCGGGACGCACCTCGTCAACCTTGCGCAGGATCGCGCGGAACCGTGTGGTGAGGGCGTCGCGCTTCTTGGCGAGCAGCGAGTGCCCCGTCTGCGCGCCCTTCAGGCGGGTCTTGGTGTTGGTGAGCGCCATGCGTGTTGGGAAGATGTTCTCGCGGGGCCCTGTGCCAGACATCGCTGCGTGGCGGACGGAGGGAGGCGGGGAAGATGGTGGTGCAGTCGAAGAGCAAGTGGCAGCATGTTCTCGGGCCGGGCGCTACCACTATAGCTGCGTACGCTGCGTTACTGACGTGCATACTACAGCACATATCATTGCACCTGTTCCGGCGCAGAGCTCCTGTGACAGATGCTTGTGGATTTACAGATATAGATGACATATAATGACTAGAGGAAACCATAGGAGCGCGTGTCTGCATCTATCGTACCCTTGTTCGAGATCAGCGAGTGGAACCAAGAGGAAATACAATAGCTGAAGCATGGATGGGTAGGTATGTGAGCGGGAATGAGTGGACTTGAATTGATATCCTACAGTGAAGGCTCGCCTCCACAGAAGTGCCACTCGGTGGCTTTTGGGACTGAAAATCTTCTCTCCGTCGTTTTGCACACCGAAACCTAATGCATCGGCCACCTGGCGGGTCCGACACGGGCGCGCGTCGGGATAGAGGGGGACGCGTCGGGTTGGGCACGCTGCGCGTCGGGCCACCTGTACATATGCGGGGACACGCTCGGGGGAGGAGACAGGGAGATCCCGTCAAAGGCGTCCGGCGTGCGCGGGATGGGAATGGGCGCGGCAGGCGGGGTGGAAGGACGCTGCGACGCGACAAAAGCCGCCACGGAAGGGAGCTGGATGGGTGTGATGTCCGACGTGGACACGCGCGCCTGCCATTGGCGCAGGCCTGCGGGAGGCACCGCGTAATTACGCAGGACGAGGCCAGGGCCGTCCCTCAGCTCGACCTCGGCATGGGCTCCCTCGGGGACGTCGGCAGACGCGGTGTAGGAAACCATGCGCGAGCGCTGGCGGGCCTCCATGCGCTCGAGCGCAGCCTGCGAAACGATATCGTACCGCGCGGCGTAGTGCGACAGCATCTCCTCGTCCGCGCCAACGAGGGGAGCGGTGGCGGCAGACTGGGAACGGGGGCGGGAAAGATGGGCGGCGGGGGAGTGTGGCGGAGGACGGTTGGCGAGCAGGCTGTCGGGGACCATGCGCGTCACCCAGTCGAGGAAGGCGTCGTTGGAGGAGTCCTCGCCAAGAGGAGGCGGGGCGCCGGTGGGGGTGCCACGTCCGCTGGAGCTGGCGGACGAGCCATCGCTGCTCGTGACGGGGGTGATGGGTTCCCCGGGGATGAGAAAGGCCTCGTAGACCGCGTCCTCGAAGAACTCGTCTGAATCCGGGTCCCATGCGTTCTGGTAGGACCAGTTCGCGTAGGACGGTATGTGGGCGTCTGGCGCTGGGGAAACGACGGTAGCGATGGCCGGGCGGGAAGCAGAGGAAAGAGTGCGGCCCATTTTTGAGAAGAAAAGACAAGAAGGAGAGTATGGGGTATAGGACGGTCAGTGACAACCAGCACAGTGCGAAAACAACTTCGTTGACACGGCTCTCGGCCGTTGCCGAAAGCCGCGCTCCCCGCTCTGCTCTGCTCTGCTCTCCCAGCCTTTCCCATACGATTGACTATTATCTGTCATAGTCAGCATGCTGCACGCTCCTCCTTTTGTGTGCTCAAAATTCACTGGCTGATAATGACGTTGTCACAATTTACAGAGTTATCAGGAGTGAAGCTTGAAGACCGTAGCGTACGACGCATGACCAGTGAGAATGTACTTACAACGCGACGAACGGCGTAGGAACACGGACACATATATCCCAAAACAAATCGCGGACAAGAGTACCTCAAAAAGCTTATCTAGTGAGGATTCCTCGCTCGGGACCAAGGACGCGTGTCACACGAAGGCGAAGGAGGAGGGTGAGCGTCGTCAGATAGTTCGACTTCATCGGGTTCATCCGACCCTCCCGTGAGCGCACTGTCCAGCCAGTCGTGAAATAGCACCTGCAAGGCAGTCTTCCGATCGCCAGGATTCAGCCGCAAGCAATCCCCGATGAACTGGGAAGCGGCGTCGATCTGCCGAGCCGTGAGCTCCGAGTGAGTGTTTTGTTCCAGAAGTGATTTGATGGTCTGCGACGGGTAAGGGTTTGTCTTCGCCTTGATCAAGACACCTTTGGGGGACGTCAATCAGCTTCGTGCTCGGAAGACGGCAAGGGCAATACTTGAACTCACCGTCGCCATCGAAGTACCGATCTCTGACCCGAGATTGTTCGACAAGCGTCTTGTCCAGCGTCTCGCCCGTCAGAGCGTACTGCATGAGAAGCATGCTTTCGTCCGGTGTGAGGTCCATACTAGCAGCCGGCGGTTGGAAGAGAACCTTGCCGGTGAGCAATTCATACGTCTAGGCATGTGGTCAATTCAGGCGGATTAAAAAAGAGGTATGTACACGCACCATGCAACCGATAGCCCAAATGTCGATCGGCTTTCCGCACTCGGCGCGGATCAGGTTCTCTGGCGCACGGAGGGCAAAGGATCCAATGTCCCCGCTAGGCGTCGGGTCGGTCGCACACAGCGCTACGTGCAAGCATGAGTCAGTCTATCCGAAGGGAATGACAGAATATCATACCGTAACCAAAGTTACTCAGGGTGGCGGGCAGAAGCTCGGACATCAGAGGAGAACCATTCCACGGCCACGGGGGGGTGGCCGGGAACGCTACATCGCTCTGGAAATCAAATGTTTCATTGTCGTTCAGAGGCTCCATAGCGAGAGTCTCTTCAATTCCCTCGTCGAGTAAATTGTCGAACATCATGTTGGTCGCATTTATATCTACCCGCCGCGTCAGCCCAGAAATCGAATAACAGAGACTTGGCACATACCTCCGTGAATGAAGTCAAGGCGATGCAAAATGTGCAGTGCATCCGCCAAGGAGAAGATGATAGGTTTGACGTTGTGGACGGGGAGTCGTCCAGACGGGGAACTCGCACGGTAGGCGTCAGCGCTTGAGCTCAACGGCTGGGAGAGGAAGCAGTAGTGAACCCCCTCCGCGCCATGCTGAGCGAAATGGTCAAGGAGAACGGGCAGCTGTGCGGCGGAACTATGTTCCGCATGCATTTTCAGAGCATTGAATACGTCGAGTTCGCGGATGGCTCGAGGGAATGTGACGGAAGAATCGAGGGAAATGATGTTCGCGGACAAGTACTTCATAGCAGGATAATCGCACCTAGACTAAGTTCACTGCAGGTCTCTAATACAGAAGCGTCAAAGGAATACTTTGGCGGTTGAACGTCTTCTACGAGAAACGTGCTGAAGAAACGTCCTTTCCCTAGCTTGCGGATGACTTTGTAGCGCCCGTCCTTGAGCAAAGCACGCGGCTTGGTGATTGAACCTTCAACCTGATGCACACTCTGCAGCATATTTTTTGCCATGACGGAGAGATTTGCTCGACGGGAGAGCGGCTGTGAGGAATCGAACAATGAAAGCGTGAACCATGGTGCACTGGCGCTGTTCCAGTGTCAAGAGGCAGCGACGTCTTGGACTGGCGGGCGGCGGGCGGCACGGCGACGGGCTGCCGGCTAGCCAAGCCGGCCCGGTTTCGCGACTGCAGAACGCGATCCACCAGCCTGAGAAGAACCGCCGCTAACTCGTGTCCGCTGTCAGTGTGTTAGAAGGAGTGAAAACTAGTGGAGAGTTCAAGTCGACTGTGAGTGAACCTGGCTGACTCCTTTTGCCTACTATTCGTCTACGTGAGCAAGGACACACCCAGCAGCCAGCAGCCTGGGCGGGTGAGTCGGGACTAGCGGGACTACTCACTTACTTATCTGCCGCAATATTGTAGCTCACTCAGGAGGGCGACAGGGGACTCCATGCCGCGCGGGGTGCGTGCCCCTGCGCATCACCAGCTTTGACAGTTATTTGTTACGGCTGCTCGTCTGGGAAGAAACGCACATTCTAGAATTCGTTCCGCTAGTTTCATTCCCCCGGGCCTGCCATCCCAGGCATCTGTTGGCTTCATGATGAGTACTGAGGCTCCGTAACCATGAGCATGCGGAACCTACACTTAAAGGAGGCCACATAAGTAACCCCATGGTAGTTTCAAGACACACCGGCGGAACATGCCAGTGAACCATTACCCTGCATGGGCATAGCGCTCACCAAGGCCGAAGCCATGGAAAGCTCGGCGCCATTATGCCGGCTCGCTTGAACCTTCGTCTTGAGGCGGCGCAGATGATGGACGATCTTTTGCACGCCTTGTCGAACTGCAGATAGTGTGTTAGAAGAGAAATATTCCAGTGCGCCTCGTCTCCCTATAATATAGGATGGTATCCCCAAGTCCCGAAGGATGCCACAGACCAGCCGGTCTACAAATGTCGGCATCCCCGTTTTGATATGCTACCCAAAGCAACTAACCCTCGCCACAGAGACTCATGAAGATACCGGTTGTATGGACCGCATGGGCTTTGACAATGCTCTGGA
This sequence comes from Auriscalpium orientale, assembly GCA_019915035.1. Classification (NCBI taxonomy): domain Eukaryota; kingdom Fungi; phylum Basidiomycota; class Agaricomycetes; order Russulales; family Auriscalpiaceae; genus Auriscalpium; species Auriscalpium orientale. Next base: position 506,150 of record JAHLMH010000006.1, read on the forward strand.
GCAACGGTGGCACACGCTCGGACCGGCGCTACCAAGAGAGGTTGGTTGCGAGATACGTCGGTAACCAGCCCCATCTTAAGCATGCAACAAAAGCCATCATTAAGTATGTCTAAATTATCCAATGATGTTGAATATAGCGGGGCTGACAAGGATTAGTGCCCCGGGGCACAGGCGGCAGCGTCAAAACCGAGCCATGGCACGTGACTTGCATGTACATGGACCGCTGGGACCGTTTAGCCGGGCGCCGTGGGACTGTAGCAAAGGGCGAGGAGCGAGCAGGCTGTCGGGGACCATGCGCGTCACCCAGTCGAGGAAGGCGTCGTTGGAGGAGTCCTCGCCAAGAGGAGGCGGGGCGCCGGTGGGGGTGCCACGTCCGCTGGAGCTGGCGGACGAGCCATCGCTGCTCGTGACGGGGGTGATGGGTTCCCCGGGGATGAGGAAGGCCTCGTAGACCGCGTCCTCGAAGAACTCGTCTGAATCCGGGTCCCATGCGTTCTGGTAGGACCAGTTCGCGTAGGACGGTATGTGGGCGTCTGGCGCTGGGGAAACGACGGTAGCGATGGCGGGGCGAGAAGCAGAGGAAAGAGTGCGGCCCATTTTTGAGAATAAAAGACAAGAAGGAGAGTATGGGGTATAGGACGGTCAGTGACAACCAGCACAGTGCGAAAACAACTTCGTTGACACGGCTCTCGGCCGTTGCCGAAAGCCTCCGATCTGCTCTCCCCAGCCTTTCCCATACGATTGACCATTATCTGTCATAGTCAGCGAGGGAGACTATTCTGCACGCTCCTCACGTTGTGTGCTCAAAATTCGCTGGCTGATAATGACGTTGTCACAATTTACAGAGTTATCAGGAGTGAAGACCGTAGCGTATGACGCATGATCAGTGAGAATGTACTTACAACGCGACGAACGGCGTAGGAACACGGACACACATATCCCAAAACAAATCGCGGGCAAGAGTAAAGCTTATCTAGAGAGGAATTCTCTCTCAGGACCATCGACCCGTGTCAAACCAAGGCGAAGGAGGAGGGTGAGCGTCGTCAGATAGTTCGACTTCATCGGGTTCATCCGACCCTCCCGTGAGCGCACTGTCCAGCCAGTCGTGAAATAGCACCTGCAAGGCAGTCTTCCGATCGCCAGGATTCAGCCGCAAGCAATCCCCGATGAACTGGGAAGCGGCGTCGATCTGCCGAGCCGTGAGCTCCGAGTGAGTGTTTTGTTCCAAAAGTGATTTGATGGTCTGCGACGGGTAAGGGTTTGTCTTCGCCTTGATCAAAACACCTTTGGGGGACATAATCAGCGTCGTGCTCGGAAGACGGCAAGGGCAATACTTGAACGCACCATCGCCATCGAAATACCGATCTTTGACCCGGGATTGTTCGACAAGCGTCTTGTCCAGCGTCTCGCCCGTCAGGGCGTACTGCATGAGCAGCATGCCTTCATCCGGTGTGAGGTCCATACTAGCAGCCGGCGGTTGGAAGAGAACCTTCCCGGTGAGCAGTTCATACGTCTACGCATGCGGTCAATAAGGCGGATTCAAAAAGAGGTACTAAGCACACGCACCATGCAACCGATAGCCCAGATGTCGATCGGCTTTCCGCACTCGGCGCGGATCAGGTTCTCTGGCGCACGGAGGGCAAAGGATCCAATGTCCCCGCTACTAGGCGTTGGGTCGGTCGCACACAGCGCTACGTGCAAGCATGAGTCATTCTGTCCGAAGGGAATGACAGAACATCATACCGTAACCAAAATCACTCAGGATGATGGGCAAAGACTCGGACATTAAAGGAGAACCATTCCACGGCCACGGGGGGGTGGCCGGGAATGCTACATCACTCTGGAAATCAAATGTTTCATTGCCGTTCAGAGGCTCCATAGCGAGAGTTTTTTCGACTTCCTCGTCGAATAAGTCTTGGAACATCATGTTGACCGCATTTACATCTACCCGCCGAGTCAGCCCAGAGAGCGAATAACGGAGACTTGCCACACACCTCCGTGAATGAAGTCAAGGCGATGCAAACAGTCCAGTGCGTCCGCCGCAGAGAAAATGATAGGTTTGACGTTGTGGACAGGGAGTCGTCCAGACGGGGAAGTCGCACGGTAGGCGTCAGCGCTTGAGCTCAACGGCCGGGAGAGGAAGCAGTAGTGAACCCCCTCCGCGCCACGCTGAGCGAAATGGTCGAGGAGAAAGGGGAGCTGTGTGGGGAGAATCTCATCCTGGCGCTCTTTCAGAGCATTGAACACATCGAGTTCGCGGATAGCTCGAGGGAATGTGACGGAAGAATCGAGGGAAATGATGTTCGCGGACAAGTACTTTATAGCATCATAATCACGCCTAAACCAAGTTCAGTGCAGGTCTTTAACACATAAGCGTCAAAGGAATACTTTGGCGGTTGAACGTCCTCTACGAGAAACGTGCTGAAGAAACGTCCTTTCCCTAGCTTGCGGATGACTTTGTAGCGCCCGTCCTTGAGCAAAGCACCCGGCTTCATGATGAAACCTTCATTCTGATGCACCCGCTGCAGCATATTTTGTGCCCTGAGGGCCTGCCTTGCTTGACAGGCAGTCGTCGTGAGGAATCTACGGATGAGTCCGTAAGCCATCCGGGAAGTACATGGACGACTGATTCTGAGGTGTGTCAAGAGGGGTCAGGACTCGCCGGCCCGGGCTCGGACCCGTCGGACGGTGCTGGTGATTTGGCGGGCAAGAGATGTGGAGCGGGCGTAGAGAGCCTGTTGAGCAGGGTGCATTTGGTACTATAGAACAGATGTTGCATGCAGTCGATGGAGGTAGACTGAATGTGTTTAGTGGTCTTAGTGGCGCGGGTACAACTCGGCGCGTCGCGTGCAACAGGCGCTCACTTCGCACTCTGAACCACCAAGCAGACCACAGATACAGAATTCGGCGCAATTTTCGAGCACAAGAAACAGCAAGTCAACTAGGTATGACCATTGAGCAAAGCTACACACACCGCGAACCAGCTCATATACACGGCTGCAGACATTCAAGCCAACCGAACAACGTCTATATCTCCGTCCCGTGCCCGGCGCCCTCCACAAATACCCCCGAATACAGCAATCCTTCCTTGTCTCCTTCTTGGATCCCAAAATGAACAACATCGTCTTGTTCCGCGGTTGCTAGGCTGGGGTCGAACAATGGCAGCTGCAATCGGCATGTTATCTCACTTCTCGTGAAACGACAACCCATACCCACCTTCAGGATGCCGAAATGAAATTCGCCCTGCCCGTCCGCCCCGCTCGTGACCCCAGTGTTGGCCACTGTTGGAGAGACAGGCGACAGACGGCCTGCCCCAATGGAGTAGAAGGTTCTGACGGTAAGCCTCGTCCAGTCGACAACAACGGCAAAGTTGTGCCACTGCTTCGGCACGAAGGGCGTACTGAAGATTACGGTGCGGTTATGGGTTCTTATTTTGAGGTTATGCGATGTCGCTGACGGCGTCGTGTTGAAGGGCGTCCCTGCACCGATAATTCAGCGCCCCTCATCGTAAAGGGAGATCGTTCAGCTACCCACCGATCTGCAAATCAAAAACGTGGGTGCCATCCGTTGGCTCGATCCACACAACTTGATATTCGTGCGTGTAATTGAGTGGCAGCGCTTCAACCGACTGGACCGAGAAGTGGAAGGCAGAGACCCCCGTTTCGATTTCCGAGTCAAAGATTGTCCGGTTTGCGCCAGCGTACGGTTGCGCAATGATCTCTCCACGACGAAAGCCGGTCTGTGGCGGAGAAGACCCCGGCGTAAAGATGGATGTGTTGTCAATGGTGCTGAGGATGGTCTGCTCCGGCTGCGCCCATAGTGGAGTGGGTGCGACGCTGTGCCCAAGAAATGAAACGTACTGCGCGAGCGAGGGTCAGGCAAATCATAACACGCGTGAAAGAGGATGTATTGGCGTACGTGGCTGGCGTTCTGCGTTCCCTTCACGACGCTGCGCATCTTGATTTACCATCCCTCATGCAAATGGGATACTACCGCGAACTCACCTCAGATACGGGCCGTCGGAAGCGTCCAGATCCGCTGCTGTGTAATTGAACGGTGCACGGCCGTCCCACAAGACGCGGGTAGCACGCGAGAGTGAAAAGGAAGCGAAGAATGTGCCAAGGGCGATGACACGCATGTCGTCGTATGAAGTGGGAGGTCGGCCAATGCCACGCGGCACTCAAGATACTTGTCCTTTAAAGCCATAATGACGAGGTAGGATGCATTAAGCACGCTACTCGAGAGAAGAGTTGCCGTGAGTAGCCGCGGGGAAATGGCGCAACTTCGGAGAGCACTCGTCCATAAAAATTGCGACAGTGGTTCTTCTCCTGGTCACCGGTTACCTGCGTCCATGTCGGGTGATCAATAGACAGCACTGAGCAGGGCCGCCCTGCTCGACGCAGGACTCGCACGCCAGGAGAGTCAGGCCATCACGTGAACGTGCGACCGATATCCTGGCAGCCTCGGCATCGCTGAGCTGCAGTCTACTTCCCCGCATATACTCCTCTTATGCCGTCTTTGGCTGTGCGCGTACGCTCTCGAATACGCACTGCTCTCTCCTCCGGTGACAATGGCGCGAAAGTCCGACGGCGAAGGAAGCTAACTGCGGCTCTCTGGAGCAATCTCGCCATTCTCAGGTGCGTTCCGAGGCACCTGTAGCCCGGGAGGTTCTCAACCTCCCAGAGTGTTACTTCTAGTTGCCGGTTATGTCTGGATGCTGGCGCTACCATCACCGCAACTCGGAGGGTCCGAGACGTACATCGACGAGAACGCCTTGCAACCAGCCCAGGTGCGTTATGACCGCTCGGAGCCCGACATTGGCTAACATACCGTTCATTCAGGTCAACACATACTGGAGCTGGGGAGAGGTTCGTCGTGCGGACAACTACCTCGCCGAACTGGAGGCTCTGCGAGACCGGAACGCGTCATCCGAAGAGTGAGGGCGGCGGGTTTCTCAAGCATCTCACGTATCCTCACTACGTCTGCAGGCGCGCAAGGTACTTCGTGGATGAGTTCACAAAGCTAGGAATACCAGCATCGACTCAGTCCTACGCGATTAAGTCCAGTCTTGGGGTGTGTTACCTTTCGAATAACAAAGTCACTATTTCTTGACCGCTCACACCCCAGGTTTCCCGAGGCGTCAATGCTTACGCCAGATACACAGCTCCTCGCGCCTCTGGTACAGAGGCCATTGTCATCAGTGCTTCATGGCTCAGCCTGACTGATGGCTACAACCTTCGCGGGCTGTCAACTGTCCTCGCGCTCTCCGCATTCTTGACGAGCAAGTCCATTTCGTGGCCTCTCTCGAAAGCATGCCCAACGATCTCCCTCAGGATACTCACACTGGTCGAAGGACCTGATTTTTGTCTTGAGTGACAGCCACCTCGATGGCATGCACGCATGGTTGAGCACATACCATGGTTCTACACAATCCAGTAAGCTGTGGTGTCTATGTGGTCTGTATCTCTTCCTGACTTCTACGGAGACATGCAGGCCGATGAGCTGGAACTGTCATCAGGCGTCATATGGACGGCTCTTAACTTGGATTATCCAGGCCACTCCTTCTCTCACCTTGGCATATTTCGTGGTAAGTCCCGCCGCCTCCAGACGTCATCCCCCGACCATTGACCGTCCCCGACAGAGGGCCTCAATGGCCGTCTTCCGAACCAAGACCTGCTCAACTCTGTCCGCGTGATCGCACACCACACCGCTGGCGTTCCGGTCATCCTGTACGACCACTTCGACTCTTCCGAATGGCCCGGCCGGCAGGACGTGCTCAAGTTGATACCGTCATGGGTCCCGAAGCCTATTCGCGAACACAGAGACGTCATAGAATACGGCTATAGAGCAAAGAATGTGTTTCGACATATGGCATATCAGGCCCGGGGCCGCGCAAGCGGAGCACACGGGCTTTTCCATCAGTGTGTTGTACTCCTTCCTCATTCTTATCCTCCTTGCTGACAATACCTGTACAGATATCGCATAGATGCTGTTACCCTTTTCGCTGTACCCTCGAACGGGCCACATGGCTTTTATGCTCTCGGCCGGTAAGCATCACCTGTCTGTTCTCCAGTCTGCGATCGCTGAACGCTCCATACAGGACTGTCGAATCCACGCTTCGCACGATGAATAACCTCCTCGAGCGTCTCCACGCGTCGTTCTTTTTCTACATCCTCACGACCCCCGGCAAGTTCCTCAAAATCGGCATGTACCTCCCAAGTGCCGTCCTCGTGGCTGTCGCCCTGATGTTTGGCGGCTTGGGCGAGTGGGTGAGCGCGGGCTGGGTAGAGATCGTGGATGAAGATGGCGGTGCCGATGCGAAGGGGAGCGGCAAGCAGCAGAAGCAGAAGCGGTGGGTGACGCGCAGCAGGGACGTGGTCCCTGCACTGGGCATCATGATCGCCACGCACGTCGGCGGCGCGCTCCTGTTCTTGATACTTACATCGCAATGGTTCATAGCGCGGCAGGCGGTAAGTGCACATATATACGCGTCTCGCGTTGCACTCACACACTCCCCAGGCCCTTGCCCTCCCCCTGATGCTCCTTCTCGCCGCCGTCCCGTTAGGCGTCCAACTCATACTCACCGACGCCTACCCCGCGCCCGCCGCCCCCTCCGCCGCTGCGCCGCTCTCGCTCCTCCTGAAGGCGCTCACGCTGTGCCTCGCGAGCACGCTCATCTCCGTCACCTCCGTGCTCAACTTCTCGCTCGCCGCGCTCCTCGCGGTCGCGTTCGGCGCGCCGCTGTCGCTCGCGGGCGCGCCGGCGTCGCCGATCGCGGGGCTGCTGCGCTACGTGGAGTACGTGGTGCTCGCGCTGGGGTGGCTGGCGCACGGGGCGCAGGTGCGCGAGGCCGTGTGGCAGTGGGAGGTGCTCGGCGTGTGGTTTGCCCCGCTGGTGTGCGTCGTGTACGCGCCCATCATGCTGCAGGCCGGCATTGTTGCTTTACTTCCTCCATAGCAGATCCGGGCACCTGTAATACGCATAATATAAAAAAGCAAAGGTAAATCACCTGAAAGCTCTCCGACTCGCAATGACATAAGCCGCCTTCCGATTTGGGGCGGAAAGACTTGCCACTTTCCAGTTCCAGCTTTTCTTACGACTGTCTACGCAGCGCTTTACAGTCGACTTGCCAGGCCCAGACCCTTTCCGTTTCAGCTTCAGCAGACAACGACGGACCAGCCGTACCTGATATCGAGGGGATTTTCGAGATGGCATCTTCTGCGGATGAGGAGCTCCTCGAGATGCTCGATGCGTCCCGACCATCCTCTTCGCTGGTTGAACGCGTCATGGTTCGTCTCACGTATATCTTTCTCGAAGGTCATAACTCCGAATTCTCTTAGCATCAAGGTACCTCGCTGCCCACCGAACTGCAGCACCTTCTGGCGGAACTCACAGCCCCCTCCGCGGCATCCACCGCAACCGCTACCTCTTCCTTGCTGGCGGACTCTCGAGAAGTCCACGAGCAGGAAATACTCAGGCTTTACCCATTTGCACTGGAAGCCACCTACTGTGCACGCTTAGCGGTCAAGAATGAGCGAGACATGGGGCACTCTGTAGCCAAGACATCTTTTTGGGCATTGCTCATCTACAGCGCGTTGCAGATGAAAACACTGTGAGAGCGATCCGTTGTAGCTCCGCATTTAACTGACCCTCGCGCTTTTTCTCAGCGGCAACGTCAAATTCGCTCTGTCGCACTCGTCTCTAACGTCGCCGTTGTCGCACGACTACGCCGTGGCAAGCTTGGCTGTTGTCGACGTCGTTCCAGGCTTCCACAGCACCCGAATCCCCAGTGGCAGTCGCTCCTCCGCCGCTGTTTCCATACAGCAGGACGGCGAAACGGGCGGAGCGGTTGGTAAGTCTCGCCATAATGACCCTCAATGTGACATGCTCAAGAAGAATACTTACAGCGGCGGACATTGAGCTAGACAAGGAGTCAAGTCCCTCCCGCGTTTCTTCAATCGAATCGAATGCCCATTTTGTTGCATTTCCACAACCGGGAGGAGACCCCGGTGTGGTCGCGTTCCTCGTGGCGCCACGTGCTGATATGCCTCACGCTCTGGACAGCGCATTACAACAAAGGCGGGTCTGGGGACTCGATGGCCCTGTTGTCGGCCTACAGGTCGACCAAAATAGTGTCGTCGGTCAACTGACGTGGGCTTGGTTGAGCAAAGATGGGACTGAGAATGTCAGTGTTTCTGGAATGGCTGATTCTGTTGACTGATGCTTCTCAATGCAGGATGTAGTTCGGGCTTCATCCTCCCGTCTGATATGTCTCAATGACCCCTGTGACACTTTGATTTTTCTGGGATTCCTGTTGCGCTTGCGTACTGTCATGCATCGCTGGCATGACATTTTTGTGGCATCCGCGAGAAACCTCCAAAAGGGTGAGGACTTCCAGGTTAGGCGGATCCTCGACTGGATGTCCGATGCTTCTGAGTCGTATGTGGCGATTTCTGGTCCCAGCTTTCACCGTTCACAGGTCAGGCGACTGCAGGCAATGTCCAGGCTACGCGCGGGTTTCGACGCCCACGCCTGGGGTGTCCGCGCTTTCCTCGTACGCGTTACTACCTGTCCCCTATCTGCATGTCTGACATCCATCAAGCCCAGGAAACGCAGCGCCACGCGCACTCAGCTCTATCTCCGATTGCTCTTTTTCTCGGTGAGCACTCGTGCTTGTCTTTCGGCTACCTTCTTACGGGAAATGCAGGGCCGTGACCATGTCGGCGAACTCAAACCCGAAGAGAATGACCAGTAGTGAGTGCGTGTTTCTCCGTATATCTTGTCGGCGCGCTGCTTAGTGAGACGAACTCATAGATTCGCCGCGGGTAGGGGCTCCTCCGGTAAGTTGACATCCCCTGCGGATGACTTCGGATTCGACAGAAGAACCATATACTTCGCCCGAGGAGGAAAGGCTGAATTCACCGCGCTGGTCTCACAAGCCTACGAGAATGCTATCGCGCTTCGCGCGCCCTCGTGGACTGGGGAACAGGTGTGTCGGCACAGCCTATCCGCGCCTGATAGTCACCTCACCCTCTTTTTCTCACAGATGAACCGATGTGCGAAGCATTGTACGGACTCTGGAGCAATCCTAGGATCAATAATCCCGACTACTGAGCTCGACCTCGCGCCGCAAATCGAATTATTGCAGAATGCTGTGTCGCTCATGCAGAGCACAGCTGGCGGAAACGCTCCCATATCGACTGCCGAGGACCTCGATGTTTATGCGTTCGTGGAGGCGCACCTCAATACCGTAGTTCGCGTGTCCGCGATAGCAGCAAATCTCTTGGAACGTTCTCAAATCATCCCTCTCACAGAGGCGGAGTGTCGCATGCTCTTCGACCACATGGCCTTCGTATTCCTGTCCGGAGTAAATGGCTCATTGGCCAGGTACGTCTGCACGAACTTTCGCGCTGATTTTATGCTGAAACAAGTTGTGTACAGCCTAGAGACAATCTTAACCTACTCTAAAAACCCTTTGTCAACTTACCCGACACTCGATGACGATGCGCAAGTCAAAATTATGACGGATCGCGAGGACTTAGCCTTTGAGTGGTTGCGGGCGACCCAGAAGGATACAGCACCATATAAGTTCCTCAAACCGGTCGACCCACGCCTCTCATGCTTTCAGGCCGCTCAAGTCCGAGCCGGCTTTCGCGTCACCCGCCTGACGACGGATCCCGACATCGAAATGGTGAAGTATCGCTTGGCAAAAGAACCTGCACATGGCAAGTGTGACGGCGCGGGATTTCTGCCAGTATATCTTGACGGTGTCTCTGACGAAGTCATCCGGAAGCTGTCGTTGGTTCAAACGGCGACGCCAGCGAAGATTGTACCGCAGAAACGAGGACCAGGAGACATGGATCTCCAGGATCCTCACACCTTCGTCGATCACAACCTCGGCGACCGAACCGCCTCTGTTCGTGCACCCCTTTCCAAAGCCTTTCCTCTCCTCCTGCCCTACCTTTTGGTGGAATACAAGAAGGATAATCCTGCGACTTATGCGATCACCGGTTACAACCAGACTCGATTATACCTCATCGCTGCAGTGTCCTTTCTCAAGGTGGTCGGCGTCATGGACTTTACGGTCTTCGGTCTTGCTGTCGACGGACTGGAGGCGCTCTTATTCGGCGCCATATACTCCAGTGCCAAAGATGTACGTCTTCGATTCAATGGTGTGGCGAGATTTCGCATTGACATCGTGGCCAGTGTATCATCATCTTGGATCAGAACGTCATGGGCTTCCGCCTCTACGTCCCAAACGAAGCATACCACCTGTCCGTTGTCCTCCGCCGACTCGCGGTAACACAGTCAGCCGAACTCTTGAAGAAATTCAATGACGTGAAGGGCAAGCTCATCGCTACCCTGAAGGATAAAGCGAAGCGCTCCGAGCTCTTGAAGTGGCATTTGCTGCAGTAGGGCCGTGCCAGTGGTTGTTGTGCGTACATTGTGTAGCATTCTGTCCAATACATATGATACGTAAGATGACTCGAAAGAAATTGTGATGATGCATGGCAAGTTGCGTTCAACCAATGTCAATCCCGATGGCCCGTCTGCGACCATCAACTCGTCTCCTGCACACGGACCTTTGGATCACGGTTCTGTGGAAGCAATATCAGATCCTCTTTTGTCCACAGAGCAGGAATTCTTGTCATGGTACTGACGATGGTCAGTTTCTGCGGGTAGCGTAGCAGAACAAAGCGGGGATGCTCACCGTGTAGACTGCCTGTCTGAAATGAGATTCGGAGTCGGAACTCGAGAGGGGGAGCCTAAGCCATCCTTGCTTATGAGAAAATATGGTCGCCGCAACTGGACTATAAATGGATTCAAAAAAAAGTCGCTGCAATAGCTCTTCCCCAAGACACGTTCTCTGCACTTATACAACGCATGAAAGCGATCGTCCATCATCTGCGTAAGACGAGGGTTCTGGTGGCCAAAGCCCGCCGGCAAGACGGCGCCGCTGTCCGAAACTTTGGCGTTCCCAATTGGTGAGCATGTTCGCACGCCGTCACGGCTTTCAGAGCGATACCGGACAAAATTGCAGGACACAGACCTCGGTCTGCGTGATCATGCGTGTTCACGCTGTCATGTCACTCTCTTCGGAAAGGTTGACTTACACTTGCACGCAGCGCTGTGGGCGAATGAGCCGAAGCCTAGCGGGGACATTGGCTCCTTTGCGCTCCGTGCGCCGGAGAACTTGATTCGCGCCGAGTTGTGGAAAGCCGATCGACATCTGGGCTATCGGTTGCATGGTGCGTGTACTTACCTCTGTTTGAGAATCGCATTATTCACGACGTGTGCGTAGACGTATGGACTACTCACCGGCAAGGACCTCTTCCAACCTCTGGCTGCTGTCGACCTCACGCCCGACGAAAGCAAGCTGCTCATGCAGTACGCACTGACGGGTGAGACGCTGGACAAGACGCTCGTCGAACAGTCTCGGGTCAAAGATCAGTACCTCGATGACGATGGTGAGTTTATTGCCCTTGCTGCCTTCCAAGCACGATGTCTGATTGACGTCCTGCAAAGGTAACTTGATCAAGGCGAAGACAAACCCTTACCCATCCCAGACCATCAAATCACTTCTGGAACAGAACACTCACTCGGAGCTCACTGCTCGGCAGATCGACGCCGCTTCCCAGTTCATCGGGGATTGCTTGCGGCTGAATCCTGGAGATCGGAAGACTGCTTTGCAGTTAGCATGTCACGACTGGCTGATCAGTCCGTACTTGGAAGAGGATGAAGTCCAATTATCTGACGACCCTCCTCCTCCTAAGCCTTCATATGACACGATTGCTTGGCCCTGAGAGCGTGGTCTTGACTAGGTCTGCTTTGTGTCCGTGTTTTGTTTGCATCTCCGTGTACCGTTATTTGCGTTGTAAAACTCCCTTACTGGTCACCGGTCACCGGTCATGCGTTGTACGCTAAACTTAACGCTCCTGAAATGTAATTTCATTGTCCGCCGGCGTGTTTGGGGTAAAAATAAGTGAGGAGCGTGCAGCAGGCATGCGCAAGTTGTGGGACGCAATAACGTCGGTCCTTCGCTCGCGCAACACAGTGCAGTCATGAAGAAGCAAGAATCATGCGATGGTGTATGAGCCGTAACTTTTCTGCGGATCAAACACCTGCCAGAAGGGCGAACCCAATGCGTGTTGTCGACAAAAAGCATGGTATAGAGAAAGTCGAGATAGTCAGCATCAGCCCTTCGTTCGAACGTGGTCAAGCTACTCACCTCCCATCGCGAGGCTGGAAAGATATGCTTGTTGCGCTGATACCAGCTGCGTTCCACGACCTTGCCCGCATGCGACTCATCCTTCTCCTTCGTTGCGTCAGCGAGGAGACGCACATCGTCGTGGACGTCAAAATTGAATAACGGCCCGGACTTGCCACGCGCTTTATTGATGATGAAATCATAAAAGGTGTGGTGCTGGAGCGGGCGTCAGACGCGACTCGGGAAGGAAGCAGCCACTCTGATTCACCTGCGGGATGATGAGGTCCTCCTGGGCAGAAAATGGGACACAAGTTAGCTTTGCACACCCACGCAAGAAGTGTGCTGACCTTGATGTACATGAGATTGTCCACACTGACACCTCTCAGCTCCGGAAATTGCTGTCTGCACTTCTCCAAGAACGTCCTGACATCGTCGCCCTTCTTGCACTGTGATAGCGCATCAAGTTAATAGTGCAGCTGCACGGGGCACACAAGACACACTCACCACGACGCTCTTTCGATGGCCGCTGCCATCCCAATAGGAATACGTGATTTCGATCTCCTCAAGCTTCATCTCCTCCTGCCGCCTCAGCCACTCCTGGCGCAGCTCCTCGCGCTCGCGACGCTCCGCCTCTTCGCGGTCGCGATCTGGCAGAAAAGAGGTGTCCACAGCAGGATTCTTCTTGAGCTTTGCACGCTTCAACGGGTTCTCGTCGGGTGTCTCGATGCCGGGAGTCGATGTGCCCGACGCGTCGCCGCCATCGGCGTCGTCTTCGAGGGCGAATGAAAGTGTGGCCTTGGCGGCTTTCTTGCGCTTCTTCACCTTCTTGTCCTCTCTAAACAGATGCTCCGCTGAGAATAAGCCACCCATGCGACGATTTGGGTATGCTGCGTGACTTACTTGAGTTCGTCAGTACGTGCGGCCTCGCGGGCCTTCGCCTCCTCGAGCTCCTTGCGCCTCTGTTGGAACTCTTCCAACTTGACCAGTCCCACCGTACTCTTCTTCAAAGACTCTTCCATGGAGTCATTCTGCCCGACGAAGCGGTTGGTCGAAGGGCGCGCCTTCTCGGTCTCCTGGATGAGCTGCTGCTTCTGGCGCTCGAAGTCCTCACGGGCCTGGTTGCGCTGCTTGACGAGCGCATCCTCTCGCCTTCCCTCTGCCTTGTTGGTGGACATACTGGGTGAGAGGAAGAGGGGAGGGGAACGAAGGTGTTGGGTCGAGGTCAGTGAGAGCAGTATGAGCGCGTCGCAGCATTGTCTGAGTTTCAACCCGCGCCTTTCGTCCGCTCGCCATGGTGCACATCCTCGGTGTACAGCTGCCGGACACTCAGCTCGTCCGCGTGAGTCCCAGCGCACGTTCTATGCCAATGGCGCTGATTTTTCGCTAGCATGCCCTCACCCATTTCTATGGCATAGGGCCCTACGTGGCGCACCGCTTGTGCGCGCGCCTGCAGATACACGACGCCTGCAAGGTCAGGCAGCTCAGCGCTGCCCAGACCACATCCCTCGCCGCCTTCCTGTCGTCCCCATCGACGTCTCCAGCACTGCCCCGCAATCCGCTGGCGTCCCTGCGCTTCAAGCCTTTGCCCCCGTCGGCAACTGTCCCACAGCTCATCGCCCCCGCCGCTCAGTCCTCGACTGCGGCACCCACCAATGCCAATTCCAGAGGAGGCGACCCGTTAAGGCGGCTGAAGATAGAGACGGATTTGAAGAGGGAGATGCGCGAGAACATTGCGCACCAGCGCATGATTGGCAGCTATGTCGGGAAGAGGCACGCGATGGGTCTACCCGTGCGGGGTCAAAACACACAGACGAATGCGAAGACGGCAAGGAAGTTGAATAGGGTACAACGGTTTAATTGAGAGACATTGTGGCCTACACGTCTAGAACACCCTCATGTCATACCCGTAGTTCTGAGTATTTACGAGCCTTCGATCCTCGACGGGAGCCATGCAAGGCGGGGGAGTGACGGGCCTGGCCACGCATTGCGTCAAGCGTCGCCCCCATCCAACCTCAAACAGGGCGTACGAATCGGTGGAAAGGCGACGCGGAATCGCTTGCTGGTCGAGGGCGCTTAGCTGGCGGGTGGGTCCTCTTCCTCATCGGCGTCGTCGTCCTCTTCATCCTCTATTACCTCATTCGCTTCCAACTCGTCCACAGTTTTAATCTGTATTCTCGGTCCCCAAAGGGCCGAGTATACGATCGTGCTCAGGAGTGCAAGGCCTATCCAGCGCCACCGCATCTTGTCAAACTCGTTCTCTTCGGCGGTCTTTTCCTTTCGCGCCGTGATGCTGGCCCATAAGACGCTAGGATACGGGAGCAGGTCGCGGGCGGAGATGGATGGTGGAGGTACGGCTGCAGGCGGATGAGCGGCTGCCAGAACGCGATGCGCGTGCGCTATGAGGGTGGTGTATGATGACGACACAAGGGAAGAGAGGAGTGGGTCAGGGAAGGATGGCGTGGTCAAGAGAAGTATGTGCGCTGCCAAGACTGCGTCGAGAGTAGTTGGTCGGTCGTAGAAGAAATATCGGTTGTTGCCCAAAAGACGGGTATACAGGTCGAATGCATCCCGCGCCTTCTCCAGAACCTGTCCAAGACGCTCAGCTGAGTCTACCGAGAGATAGGTAGGGTACGTACGCGCTCGCGTTCGAACGCGCTTTTGAAAAGCTTTTTGGGGTCTTTCTCTATCGGTTTCTCCTTCGATCCGAACGCACGACGCTCTGCCTCTTTGTCCTCGATTTCTTCGCCTGGTAGATTCCACAGCCCGTTCGCCTCCAGGCGGGCATGGTAGAGCTGGCGAATCCGTCGAGGAACGTAATAGCGCAAGGGGGCGGAATAGAACGACGCAAACGCGGGCTGCGTCACACCTGCGTAGTTCGCCGGAAGGGAATAAAATGCGTGGGCCTAATGCGCAAGGGTTGGATTCAGGCGGGATGCTAGGCTAAATGTCACGCACCAAGAGATCACCTAGCGTCGACTCGACGTGGGCGCACCATGCCGTCCGCCGCGCACGCTCAACTGAGCTAAGCATCACGTCCAGGTCCGCAGAGAATAGTTCTTCCGCGTCGTGTGCATGCGGAAGGGATGCAGGCGCCAACGCAGCGACGTACTTGAAGATGGACGCTGCAGGTGCGACGATGTGATGCCCATGCGTCAAGTAAGGAAGCTGCCCTGTGATTTCAGGAAAATTTTTGGATTCAGACGCGTCAAACGCAGGCATAGGTACTGACCCACCGGTGGGGGACAGGTCGGGATTTGTGCATTCGCGGATGACGAAACGGCCGGGGACTGCAAGCTGAAGGTAGAAGACCGCAGCGAGGCTGGACGGCTCTATTGACGACAGCCCCCACTGCGAAGGCCAGACATGAAGCGTCAAAGCTAGTGGGGAGGTTGTCGACATGGGTGCTGCCAACTCGTCGACGTCAGGAATAAATAGCGAAGGATATTGTCACGTGTCCTCGACATGAGCCACTTGAAGTCGAAGCGCACTACCTCTCACTAGCATTTGCCAATGGATCTCGACGACGACTTGATTGTCGTCGACGACGTCGATGTCGACCCCTCGCCCTCATATGTTCCCAAGTCCCACTCTGCGGCAGCGTCGACGCCCTCTGTTCCTCCAAGCACGCGTCCCCAGCGCGCAGCGGCCCGCCGCCGTCCCAGCACACCCGCGTACTCGGACTTCGGAGAGCCGAGCACTGTCCGCCAGACGCGCTCCTCCAATGCGAAGCCACGCGCCGCCCCGAAGCTCAAGCTCAAGCTCAGCGAAAAGGCCGCGTCGCAGGCCCCGGGCGTCAGCTTCCTGGGACCGTATGATCGCGAGCTCGACTCGGACGACGAGGACCTCTCGTTCGAGGAGCAGTTTATCTTGCGCATGCCGCCGGGGGAGGACTGCGAGCGTCTGAGAAAGATGATCGCCTCTAGGGAAGTTGGCCCTGATGTCTGGTTCAAGTTCAAGGGTGTGCACAGTTGCTCTCCTCGATGCCTTAGGGGACGCTAAAATAACAACAGACTCGCGTAGGGCGATCTTTCACATTGGAAACAACTCTTATTCGGCAAAGCTAGTTGACCTGCCATGCATTGTCGAATCGCAGAAGACTATGGACAACAAGCAAATGTTCAAAGTGGCCGACATATGTCAGGTCGGCTTATCGTTTCCTAGCAGCGCCCTCCAATCTCACTTTATTGACAGATGCTCTTGGTTGAGAAGCGTATACCCAATGAAGAGGCCGTGGGCAGCCACAAGAGCTTCAATATCGACGACTTCATCTGGCAGCACGGTATAACACCTCCTTTGCACTGGGTCCGGAAGCGTCGCTTCCGCAAGCGCGTGAACAAGCGCACCATTGAAAGCGTGGAGGAAGAGGTGGAGCGATTGCTCGAGCAGGACGCCCTCGCTGACGAGGTGAAATACGGTGCGCTCCTGCCGTTTACGTGTTAAGCTCCCCCCTTCTGACTTGCAACGCAAGAGGTCCTGGATAATGTGAATCCCGACCTCTCAGACTCTGAATTCATCGAACGCGATGAGCCAGCACAAACGCCAGGTGAAACGGGAGACATGGCGACTCCTGCCGGCGGCGGCGCGGACGACGACGACGGGAGCGACGACGGCGATGAACCCGACGTTGAAGGCGACATTGATGAGGACCTTGCCGCGGAGCTCGACCAGGCGCTCGGGGACTCCGACGACGAGGACGACGAGGATGAAGACGAGGATGAGAGCGAAGAGGATGACGAAGACGACGAAGACGACGACGACGACGCTGTGCAGGCGCGGCAGCTGCTGAACGAGGAGATCGGGGATCTCGAGGAGGCCGTGGCGCGCAAGGAGAACGAAGTCGCGAGCGCGGGGAATCCGCTAATCAAGAAGCGCTTCGAGGATGCGCTGCGGAAGCTGCGGCAGGATCTCGACATGAAGCTCGCGCAGAAGGACGAGATGCGCGAGCTCGCACGCCGCCGCAAGGAGGGCCGTGCGGAGACGGAGGGCGAGGGCGCGGAGGACCACGATGGCGACGACGAAGGCGAGCGGGACGAGCATGCCGGCGGGGCGAGCGAGGGCGAGGGCGGCGCTGTGCCACTGGTTCTCGATGGCATGCAGATGCAGGTCGACGAGCTGCAGCGGCAGATGGGTGCAGTACCGCCTGGCACTGAGGCGGATGATGAGGAAGGCGACTTGTTCGGGCCAGACGACGGAGCCGTCGGGATGGACACCAGTTGAAATGCAACCTCCTATACTTTCTTTTGAATGTATATCGCATTTGAACGTTATAAAATGTGTGGCCCGATCTGCTATGGAAGAAATAAAGCGACAATACCGGCCTATAGCATGATGTGCGCGTACTTACGCGACTCGGATGCACACCTGCGGAGCGAAGGGCCGCACCAGGCTCCTACATCAGCAAAATCGTGAAATTTTTTCGTAGCATTATAATCGATTATAATGGCCATAATCCGCTGTTTCGCTGGAATGCGCTGGAATGCGGGAGGGGTGATTATAACCGATAATGAGAATGCTCTTTTGGTTGTGAATCGGCCGCCCTGTTCATAAAACCGTGCTCTGTTCATAATTTTGGGCTCAGATTATAGAAATCCAGGCGGAATTATAATTCAATTATCACACGAGTAAGAACATCATAATCAGATCATATTGAGGCGAGCAGTACAGATGGTTACAGCCAATTACCACAAAACGGGCGGATAAGCGCAGGACTAGAGAGGGGACAGCAAGATAGTATTGAGGGTACGGGAATACAGAGCTATCACTGTACACAACGGGACCTCGTGCAAGGGAAGTGGATATATGCGCGCGGAAAGTTGCCGAGGATAGGTGGTAGGGGTCGGCAAACGTCAGAGGCACTGGAACAGATGTTGAGCTCCCAGAACGTGAGTGACAAGTGACAAGCGTACCTCATAAGCTCTTTGAGGTCATCGCGGACGTGATGCTGCACATACGCTGTCAGATCGGGACCTCGAGGAGGATATGTCACATACCGAGGGAGCCGACCCGGTTCCAGCAGCCACGCGCGGAGGACTGCTAGCAGAAGGCGTCAGCGCTGAATGATGGCGCATATATGTGCGCTTACCTGGAGATCCGGCTCTTTGATGCAGTAAAAGAACCTTGGCTCGTTGTCAGTCGGCACGCGTTAACGTGAGCGCAAGGCACTTACTGGGAGTATGTAGAAGAGAGATCTGGCGGCAGCGGGAAATGAACACAAGGAGGAGACGGGCAAGCGGTTACCGGCAGGACGAAGGAGGGAGGGAAGGAGAGGGAAGGAGCATCGAAAGAGCAAATGGGCTCCACGGTCCTATATATACGGGTGAGGAGCGGACTTTGAAAGCGCGACGCGACGCGTCAGAGTCGAGATAGCGCCCCGCATCCGAGTCCAGCCTGCCATTTGGCCTCTGCAAGGCTACTTTACACGCCCGGCCAGCGTCGTACCACACAAAGTCCCTGACATCCTCCAAAGAGGCCGCTGCATGGCCGCTACCCTCCTCTCTCCCACCCAAAGTCCAGCTCCGCCGCGCACTTCTTGCCCGCTACAACAACTTCCTACTAGATTTCCCGGCGCACACTCGATCGCAAGCAGCCACTCGCGCTGCTGGGCCCTAGTATATACGTCTTTCATGCGCAGCAACGCCCGACAGCTCAACCCAGTTGCAGAAAGGATCGTGAAGAATTGACGACAAGATGTTGTTGCGTCACGTCGATGTAGGTGCGGCTTGAACTCCGTGTTCCAGCACTCTGCTGATTTCTGTGCAGCTCTCACTCAAAACCAGTCAATTTAAGCTCGCGGCTCTGTCGCGCGTCAGCGAATGTTTCATTGCCATCACCATCAGTACTCCCGTCGATCGCGCTGCAAGATACTACCTCAAGTTCGCAGGAGGCGGCGCAGAGGAAACCGCGCCAGGGGCAGCATCTAAGCGCGGTTTAGCTCAGCGTGGCTTTGCGCTTGAGCTACCGACAGTGTGATCGACGAGGTGCGTAATGCAGCGTGCGCTGCGCGTCCTCGGCGTTCCGTTGACACTCTTTCCAGGTCACCTTTGTCAGGCATCGGCGGTGCTCGTCGTGCCATCTGCGTCTCAGCGCGCTGCTATCACCCCACCGCTCTTTGTCTGTGGCCAGAGCATTGACTACGGGCAAGCGGGAGTGGCGCACCCCGCCGCCCCGCCCACGGATCTGCCCACAACCCCGCATTCGGCGCGTCCCAGATGTCCTCGCCGGACGTGTCGATCGACATCGGCTTTCCGGGCAGCAGCTATCAGACCGAATTCAGCGCAGGCTGACCCGTTCTTGAGCAAGGTCGCGAACGTGCCCGCGGCTTTGCTGCCGCCGCCCCCGGTTCTGGCACAGTGTTCTGAGAGGCCGAACTGGGCTCTCGCAGGCGCGCAGCCGTTCCGCGCGCGTCCAGCACGAACCGGCCACTGCCACGCTGTGTCCAGCGTTCACAGAGATCACACGGCCCTTGCAGTCACGCAGCCGCCCGTGGTTCCCCTGCGAGCGTTGAACGCGAGTCGTTGCTGCCATCCCCGCGTATAGGATGGAAGACACAGCCTCCTTGCATGTGTCGGGAGCGCAGATACTGGTGATTTTGTTTTACATTTTTTTGGATCTCACAATGAACTTACTTTGCGGATGCTAAGCAGACTACGAAGGCACTGTTTTCCCGTGCCTTTCCCACCATCCACTTCGCATTTGCGGCGCCCAGCTGTATATCCAGACGGTCACAGCCCCACTACTCCTGGGCATACTCCAGCTATCCTCACCGCTGCCCGGCACCCCCTCCAGCTCGACACCGCGATCATGGATCACGCTGCCCGCCCACCGTCATCCTCGTAGAGTTGACCGCACGGCGGTCCTCGAGTCCTCCCGCATGCTCTCCCGCGTCGCCGAGGCCTTCCGCGCCCGCATCGCAGTCAACCTTCACATCAAGGACGCCTTTGACGGCCGCCAGGCGATCGCGTATATCATCAAGACGACCTAACGCACCACGCCCTCCTCTTCATGCCCGCCCCGATGCTACAACCACTTGTTGCAGGACAGCGCGTCGGATGTGTATCAGTTCCACACCCGTGTCCCGAGTCAGTTCGTCAAGGGCGATGTTGCTGCACCGAACAGTGCCGACGACAATGCGTTCCTGCTCCACCGCGCCGGCTCCGCGGTCACGCACGACGGCGCGTCACCGTTGAAGGAGGTCTCCACAGAGTTGGACGGGCATGGCAACGGGCGCACGCAGCGTCCCCCAAGGTGTGTTTACATTACTACTCTCCGACATGCTCGCGGGACCGACTGTGCTACAGTATGCGCTCGAATCAGAAGCTACAAGTAGCAGAAGAGTAGGAGGGCCTGGACGAGCTACTTATCACCGAGCCAGGCCAAGGATGGACTCACTCCGTGCCGCAGGAGGTCGTGTATCTCAGATCAGGAGAAGGAGCGCTAGGAAGCGATCTGCACGGAGCAGGACTTAGTGCCACCGGAGATGGAATACTTCCACGATGTGAGTCCTTCCGTTCGCATTGTCTCAAAAGAGGTTTCTGAAACTCGTTTCACAGGTCTGGCTCAACCAGCTGAAGAAATCAGAAATCATCCCCGAGGCGCGGCACGCTGATTTGTGGAGCAAGTGCTCTGGAACATCATCGCGCCCATTTTCTTCGACGCAGTGCCACACTCTGCGCCGTTTGTCTCGTACGGTGCGCATCAGCTTCATAGAAAGTACGAGTTTGAGAAGGAGCTGAGCTCGTAACTTGCATTTGTCGAGGTGCGTGGTGGTTAACGGTCTTCGGGACAGGTGTGCTGAACTTGTGTGGACAGGATACCAATGGTGACCCTAGTCACGCGAGCTTCAAATGCTCCGTCTGTGTGCAAACAGAAGACGGAGAGATGTTCGCAATCAAATGGAGGCCGAAGTGCGCACCACGGTCGCGACACCGTATTCAATTGTGTGTCAGGCGGGGGGCCCAAGACAATAATGCCGTCGCTACTCAGCGCTTTTCTTGCAAGGTAAATCTTGCTTCTACTAGTCAATTATGTGTGCTAGACTGACAGAGTGCGCGTGTTCTTCTACACACCACCGTCAGCGCCATCAAGATCGAGCTGTGGACGAGGGTGCTTCGCGCCACCCGTAGCGCTCATCCCGTGTCCTCGCACTTGCCCAAGGTATGCAGTAACTTCATTTCATTGCGCTTACCGTGGAGGGTGAGCATCTCGCAGACGCGCGCGCGGGGTTCCCAGGCTGCCTCCGTGCCGGCAGGCTACTACGACGTTCCACCGGTACGTCACCTTCTGTCTGCTTTGGCCTACGCACGTGCCCAAACTCACCGTGGTGCCCGACCTTCTCATGCAGACGGGCGACCGGGGACGACGGCAAGTTGTTCTATGGAGGTGGAGCACAGCGAGACTAGTTCCAGAATGACCGTCACTGACTGACGCGCACAGAGGTGGTCGAGGCGCGTTCGCGCCTGCGCTTTGCGCTCCGCGGGCTAGTTGGCATCGCTGGGTGAGGGCCATGCGCGCGCTTTGTGCTGATGCTTTGCGCTGCAGACAGCGCAGAGTAGATGACGGGAAATCAGACGCTTTGGGCGATGCGTCGGCGATACCAAGTACGTCTCGTTAGCATGGGACTGATAATGACGAAGATCGGGGCGATGAGTAAGGCTACGCAGGCGGTTTGCTGGAAATGCTGATTATGATTATGGTGTTACTAGAACCCTGGAGCCCGACGACAGCTGGTGACCGCCATGGTGCGCCTTGTCATCCTCGACTACGACACCCACATTATTGACGTCCTCGAAGTTGAAATCCCCCTGAGAAATGTACGGTGAAGGTCGTCTGACCGGAGTTTCATGTCCTGTACGAGCAGCTTCCCCTTCGCGGCTTTTTTCATCAGCGAGAGTTCGCAACGGTGCGCTGGCACAGGTGCTGCAAGCTCCCGCTGCACGCGCTCGACATTGTCGTGTGCGAGAACGACAGCGGGTGCTTGAAGTACAGGTCAGCCGTGTTCACGCGCGCGGGGGCCGCACCGCCGCAGCACACGCCGCGGTCCCTGTTGGCATTCCCGTCTCGCCGAGCGCCAGGGGGCTCGTCAAGTTGACGGACGAAGCGGGCATGACTCGGACGTTAGAGGCCGATGCCGAGCCTGGTCAGGCCATTGAGGAAGTACATGACACACAACAGCGAAGTCGAGGATGACGGATTATGAGGAAGCCCGGAACAGTGGCGACGACGACGACGAGGGAGACCGGGAACAGCGACGACGAGGAGCCCTGGGTAGACGCGACATGGCTAGGGTGCGACGCGCGCACTTGTATTCATTATTTTGTAGCTACTTGCATCACTGTACATTGTAATACCTTTGTAAAACGCGGAGGTACATTAGAATAGGTTCATAAAGGATTATAATCCTCCGCGCAAATCACAGCCGCTGAAATCCGCTGTGACGCGCTGTGACATTTCGACGCTTTTGCTGATGTGCGCTTTGATCTCACAACCTTCTCCGCTTCCACTTCTACGACGTTTGGCGCATCCTCTTGATATCACGACCTCCAGCAAGCTACTATCCCATGCATGTACAATGAGAACAGCCGACTGCAATGGCGCCCGTCGCCTTGCGCGCAGTGATCGTCGGCTCGTCGCCGACAATCGATATCGCACGTTTTCGAGCGCTGTGCCAGTGCTAGCCGGACTTCCTACTTATTTTTGTGAGTATGCGTCTTTTTCAGGAGATTCGGAACCTTGACCTAATATCAGCAGGCGAAAGCGTTACGCGCGGCATCGATACAGTATTGCAGCGCCGGCGACGAAGACTTCCATGACACAGCGCGGCAAACTGGAGGGATGCGATGAGATCAAGTGACAGAGGTGTGTGATAGGTTTGTCTCGTAATACGGGCGGTAATGTGCTGAAGCGCTGATGCCGATGCGCCGCCTGCAGTTCGCTTTTCACGTGTTCAACAACTTGTACGAGTGGTCGTACATAGCAGCGAGCTATTCGCAGTCTACTTTGCCTGTCGAAGTCTTCCTCGCTAGTGGGCGCCAACGCTCGCCATGATCATACGAGCACGTTCACAAGCCCCTTCTCCACGCAGCAAATGAGTGGACGTTCGGAGTAGAAGGGCATCGCTTCCGCTCATATCGCGTCTCATCGCATCGCCACGATTCGTACACTCCGTGGGCAGTGTCGTGTACTTGCGTGGCTCATGCCCTTTACCTTCCCCCCTTCAGCGCGCGGCTGCTACCACCAATTGGTCTTGTATCTGGAGGTGTCTGTCGAAGTGCTCACATGTCAGGTATTTGATATCTTCACATGCACCCATCCTTGATCTCTCAACAGTGATTCTGACAGGGACGAGATGATGACATCAGATCGACCATACGAGGATCCTAGTACGGAACATAATTTGCAGGAGAAAGATGGGATGCGGCCTGAGGGTTATACATTGTACGTCGCTTGTCAGATTTGCGTCGAACGGTATCTAATAGGTGCACAGTGCGACCAAGGACGCGTCGGTAGATCGTCCACACGAATCTATCCATCCCGGCGCCCACACGGCGCAGCGCTCGTCCATATGGTCCCTGTATTACTCAAAAGCGAAGCTGCAGGACAAAGTCGTCATGGAGAACATCAAGGCGGACACAGACAGTATTCTCACGTTCACTGGTCTCTTCTCCGCCACCGTCGCCGCCTTCATCATCGAGAGCTACAAGAATTTGCAACCTGACGCCCCGGACACATCCGTCCTTCTCCTCTCGCGCATCTCCGCGCAACTTGCAGCCGCGTCTGGTGCTCAGGCCCTCGACAATCTTCCCTCTCTTCCCTCACCTTCACCATTCCGGCCCTCGCCCGCCGCGCTCCGCGTCAATATATGCTGGTTCCTCAGTCTCTCGCTCAGCCTCTCGTGCGCCCTCGCTGCGACGCTGATGCAGCAATGGTCCCGACGATACCTCCAGGACGCGCAGAGCGCGCAGAGTGCGAGCACGCCGGAAAAACAGGGCCGGATTCACGCCTATGTCTTCATGGGCCTCGAGCGCTTCGGGATGAAGACCGCAATCGAAGTTTTGCCCGGGCTATTGCACGCAGCAGTGGCACTCTTCTTCGCGGGCCTGGTGCAATTCTTGTTCACCGTCAACCAATTCTTGGCGTCGGTCATCCTGGTCACCGTCACGTTCGGTGCCATTACGTATCTCGCGATCACGCTCCTTCCGTTCATATATCTTCGGTCACCATATTCCACTCCTTTCACCCTCATCCTCCCAAAGATTGCACAGGCAGTGCGTGCAGGGCCACTGACAATCTGCCACTTTCTTGTGGGACCTCCTTTTCACAGACGGCGCACGACAACCGCTACTCTTTCTGATTATGTGACGAAGCTGAGGACAACCCTCAGGCTGCCCCGCTTCGCCAAGTTTGTCTCTTTCGTCCGCCCTGCCGTGTACCCGTGCATATTCATCGGAGACTCGATGCTGCATTTGACGATCAAACTGGCGGCGTACCTCGAATCCCAACGCCGGGACCCCAACCCGTTTGCGTCTCGGCCGTCCCAGCTTGAAAAGGCTGCCGAGCGCGACGCGAGACTTCCCGGGAGCGTCTTGAATTGGACCTGGGTTGCCGTCATGGACAAGGACGACGAGGTCGAGGTTTTCACCAACGGGGTTGTCGAGTTTCTCACATCCCCTGATAACCTGGCGCATCCCGATGACGCGGACGTGCTGGTCGCCGGCGACTTTGGTCACCTTATCAGCCAGATGCTGTCCTATGCCACGACTGAGAAGCAGTCCATCGGGCGTCCCATCCATCAGCAGCACGTCCTCTCATGCCTGCGCTTACTCCGTGAGCTGCTCGCGACACAGCGCAGGCGAAACGTCCTTCCGACGTCCTTCCTCTGGCCACACATCCTCACACCTATCGTGCCACACGTCGACCGGTTAAGGCGCAACTACCAACTCGACGCGGACACTATGCTCAGCGCCGCGTGCACCGCTGCGGAGATAGCGGGCTTCCTCGACCATCTGTTGGAGGCGGGCGACTACGCGTGGCACATCTCGGATGCGGTGGCGCGCGAGTTTGAGGAATGCCTGCGCCAGCTCGTGGACCGCGAGAACCTGCTCGTCCCGCTGCGGGACCTGTACGCGCGAGGAAGAGTGTGCAACGTGCAGACGCTCGCACGCGTGGCCATATCCCGCTCCCGGCTGCAGTCCGCATCGCTCGACACCGTGAAGCTTGTCGCGGACACCCTTTCTGCCCTTCCTCTCCCGGACTTCTCGTGCGGATTCGAAAGCGACTCGGCAGAGTGGTTGGAGTGGATGAAGCACGAGTGCACTCTCCTCCAGCGGACGCTTCTCTTCTTGCGCCTCGAGATTGCCGGCGCCGGGATGCGTTCTGGCGCATTTAACCCCGATGGCGTGGAGGATGGGAGGATAGCCATGGGCTTCGCGGAGGATTCGCTCCACGGACATCTGTACAACTCCCTCCGGCCGCTGCGGAGGTGGTCTAACATATGCGCGCGGGAACACGGGCTTCCTCTCTTGACCCAGCTCGCTTGGGAGCGATGGGTCAAGCTCGGGGTGCATCTAGAGCCGCTCGAAGGCCTCCTGGAGCAGCAGGCGTCTCAGGAAACGCCGACGCGCACCCACCTCATCCGACCGTACGCCTCGGCCAGCAACATGTCCGCATTGTCGAAGGCGCAAAGCTCGCAGAGTGGACAGTCTTCAGGGTATATGGACGACACTTTGCTGGACGCAGCGTCCGTATTCACTTTCTGGGAGAGCGACATCGACGTTGGGTGCGCCGAGGAACAAGAGAGTCCCAGGTCAACGCTTGGATTTGCCAGATCAGGGCGCCTCGAACGAGCATCGCGGCGGAGCCTCTACGCTACATCGTAGCAGTCGGATTTTGTACAGTAGTGATGGTTTGCAAAAAGAGAGAATCTTTTCATCGGCGAGACCAGGCACCAAAACGGTAATGATAGCCTGCCGAGCAAGACGTAGACACTGACAGGGCCGCGGCGCATGGTAAGACATATACAACCCTCTGTTGGGCACCGATTTGCTCCCTATTCGTTGCAATAGAGACTCCTCTTATGTCGCGCATCCTAAATCTCAGGCTTTACGCACGTGGGCGAATAATCAGTCGATTTCTCTCTACCCGACACCGCCCTTGGACCGAAGAGATTAACTTCGACCGCCGTCTCCCCTTTTATTCAGACACTGGATAGTGGTCGAACCTTCTCCCCGGCATCGGCAAACTCTCCGGAGTCTGGACGCGGATCTGTGGCTTGTGATAGAATGCCATCTCATGCCCAAGGACTCGCGAGGTTGCTGATCCGTGGTGTGGCGTCACTACCGGCGACGAGACGGGTCTCCTTCACTCTTCAGAAATTCCTTACTGACGCGCACTTGGTTTCGGCAGTTGAGAAACGAAGTAATAGAAGATGCAATTAGGAGACAGTACCGATTCGATATTGCGATAAAACATCACAACACATCCCGAGCTCCCGTCTCCAATCCACACCACCTCAGGTGGAAGAGGCTGCCGCTGCGGGTGCCGGCGCCCTACTTCGGCCCCAGCGCACGCTCAGGCGCTCCCCATCGAGATCCAGCCCGCCCGACCAGGCCTGCGCCGCGGTCTCGGCGGCGGCTCGATCGCGAAAGTTGACGAAGGCGCAGCGCGTCTTGGCGACATGCACAACGGAGCGCAGGGCCGCAGGGTCAACGCCCGGGAGCGACTGCAGCACGCGCGTGCGAATGGACAACTCGGTCGCCGATTCCGGGAGGGAGAGGAGGAAGAGGGACATCTGTGTGCGGGAGATGAGCGCGGGTGGAGGGGAAGGCGGGAGTAACGTACGATGGTGGGGTCTTCGGGCGGCGCGAGGCCTTGCTTTTCGGCGTGCCCTGTGAGAATCTTCTTCGCAACGGGGTCGTTACGGCCGTAGAACCTGTCTTGGATGTTCTGTTTCGCTAATTCGTTCTGTACGGGCTTTTCATGCCTGGTGAACTGGTCAGCAATCCCATTGGGCAATAGAGATAGAGGATACGCACCGGTAGGGGCACTCGTCACCGCGTTTACACTCGCCCTTGGCAAAGAACGAGCAAACATGTGGGCGGTTGCGCTTGTAGTAGGGATCTGTGCGTGCGAGCTGCTTCAGCATCTCCTTGCCTGCATTTGACGTCTTGCCCGCCTTGAGCAGGTGATCGTTGTCGGCAAACTGCGAACGGTCAGGATGAAAATCGCATGGCCGACGAATTCAGGCGCACGTACCTTGGCTTCCATGTTCTGCGCGTAGTACTCGCGGTTGATGTCGCTCGTGGGGGCCTCGTTCGCGACGCCCAAGGCGGTGTCGCGGACCTGGGTCGGGAGGTGGTACTCAAGGTCGAGGAGACACGTCTGGCAGACGTTGCGCGTCTTGGCACAAGTCTGGCAGACGACGGTGGTCTTGTAGCGCGCGCCGGCACCGGGGTTCCAGCGGAAGACGGTGAACGGTCGGGCGCATGTTCCGCAGGAGCGGCCAAACTCTTGCTTAGACTGCGCAATGCCGTCAGTGTGTATACCGATACAGAGGTCGAGGTGCGTACCATCCGAACGAACGCATTGTCTCCCAAGCCTGGGGGAGTGGGTTAGTCAGAAGGAAGAGAGAGAGTGCAGACACGCACATGTTTCGCACAAGATGGGGAACTCGCTCTGCTCCCAACCTGCCTTGTTGATATCTGCTTTCGGAGGCATGGTTGATGGGTTGGAAGGTATAGAGAGAGTGTGTGGCAGAGAGTAAGGTCGAACGGGACTCTGCGCCGGAGGCGCGACTGAGCGCGCGGGGTGCTGACCAATTTTTTCTCAAGGGCACCGGGCCCACTCCTTTGAGCTGCTCGACTCGACTTTCTGTCTTCGTCCTTGTCCTCTCTTCCTCTCATCTCTGTCTCATTAGACGGCCATCATGACTGAAGCGCAGAACATCCCGACCTTCAAGCTCGTCCTCGGTATGTGCCACCGACCCTCACTTGACCCACGCAAGTCGCTCAACGGAGGTTGCATTTTTCTCCCGCTGCGATCGATACGTGATGCCACTGCACCTGGACATTGACGCGTCTTGGCGCTCTCTCCTGCCTTCCGATGCGTGTGGCGATCGTTGATGTCATGTAGTTGGCGATGGAGGCACTGGAAAAACCACTTTTGTCAAGGTGAGCACCACTAACCACCGTGCTCTGCCTGATCGTGTCTCATCGTTCGCTATCTAGCGTCACTTGACGGGAGAGTTCGAGAAGAAGTATATCGGTAAGTTCATGCCCTCATCCAAGCGCTCTGCATGCGCATCGGCCGTGGATCCCTTTGTTGCTCACGCGATCCCTCCCCGTCTTCAGCGACGCTCGGCGTCGAGGTGCATCCGCTCTCCTTCTCGACCAACTTCGGCACAATTTGCTTCAACGTCTGGGACACGGCCGGACAGGAGAAGTTTGGTGGCCTTCGCGATGGCTACTACATCCAGGGCCAGTGTGGCATCATCATGTTCGACGTGACCTCCCGGATCACGTACAAGAACGTGCCCAACTGGCATCGCGATCTCGAGCGGGTGTGCGAAAACATCCCCATCGTGCTGTGCGGGAACAAGGTCGACGTGAAGGTACGCCGTGTTACGAAATACCTCGTTCTGACTGATCTAATCTCTGCCGGCTTGATTGCTAGGAGCGGAAAGTTAAGACCGCGGCGGTCACTTTCCACAGGAAGAAGAGCATCCAGTACTTCGAAATTTCAGCGAAGTCGAACTACAACTTCGAAAAGCCCTTCCTCTGGCTCGCCCGGAAGCTCGTAGGGTAAGGCTTCGCCAAAAAAGTTTACTGCGCGCCTATGTTAATTCCTACTTTAGCAACCCCGCTCTTGATTTCGTCGCTGCCCCCGCCCTCCGCCCTGCCGAGGTTGAGGTTGACCCGGCTCTCATCGAGCAGTACAACCGGGAGCTTGCCCAGGTACGAGCTGTCAATACCCATCCGAAGTATCACCCTTACCCTTCACCCATAGGCCGAGGCTGTTCCCCTGCCCGAAGAAGACGACGACTTGTAATTTTCATGTGCATTATATCACTTCCAGACTCATGTTATGACGGCAATGCGTGTTAAATACACTGTTTTCCGACTTCCGTACACGACTTTACAGTTCTCGACGAGCCGCGGGTGCTATCATTCTATGTACATGCGTATGGCTAGAGTTCCTAGGCCTTTCGGATGGAGCAGTCATAGACCCCTGTTCAGTGTTGCGTGCGCAAGTAGTACTTTCAATCAATATATTGTATGTAGATGGAGGACTAGACCTATCCCGACGGCTGGCAGCGCGCTGAGCTTGCGAAGTGTTGAAGCTGTCTACTCTGCCTCAAGGGAGACGAAGCGCGCGTCGAGTCGTTCTACCTACACCTCTACCTCGTCCACGGCTTCTAAGCCTCCCTGTCCTTCCTCACTGTCTGAACGGCATTGACTGCTCTGATACGTAGCTCATCGGCCTATTTCATGTCCCAAGAGAGCGTCCCAGCAGCACTCGCGTCACAAGCAGAACTCGCATCCTCCAGCGGAGCAGCAGCCAGCCATGCAAATACCTCCTTCATAGCCTCCATCATTGGCGACAAGTCAGTCACGCTTGCCTCACTACTCGTCGCGTCATTGACCATCCCCGAAGCGCAGCCCGTACTTCCAAGCCGGCTTTGGCCTCATGGTGCGCCCTACTTCCGTCCGCCCTACCAGCCTCTGACTTCGTGCCAGGGTGTAGGCGTCGGGGTGACCGCGCTCCGCAAGGGCCTCACCGTGTCCTCTGTCGCGCTGCGGCGGCGGCTGCTGGTCACGCTCGAGATCAACAACAAGGACCGCGCGTACGAGTGGTTCCTCGCGTGGCTCGCGCACCAGACCGCCGCGCCGCGGAGCGGGTGGGCGCGCAGCCACCAGCTGAGCGTCGAGACCGCGTACGAGCAGCGCAAAAATGGGAGCGCGGCGGTGCTGTTCAAGCTTGTCGCGGGGCCGGGCACGCACTGGGTGCAGTACAAGGGCGCATGGATGCAGGTGCGCCGTCCCTTCCCACAACGTCTGCGCAGCTCACTCTGTTCCTGCGCGCACAGGTGAAGCGCGAGCGCGAGACGCGCTCCATGCAGCTCATGTCTGGCACGCCCTGGGAGACCGTCACGCTGACGACGCTCTCGCGCGACCGCGCGCTGTTCGGCACGCTGCTCGCGGACGCGCGCGACCTCGCGCTGCGCGGGCAGGACGGCAAGCTCGTTGTGCACACCGCCTGGGGCACCGAGTGGAAGCCGTTCGGCCAGCCACGCCGCAAGCGCCCCCTGCACAGCGTCGTGCTCGACGCGGGCGTCGGCGAGAAGATCGAGGAGGATGCCCGCGCGTTTTTGGCGCGCAGACAGTGGTACGCCGATCGCGGTGCGTCGCTTTGCCTGCTTAGTTGGAGTCACTGGGCTGACCGGCGTGCTAGGGATACCGTATCGTAGAGGTTACTTGCTGCACGGGCCGCCGGGCTCTGGGAAGTCTTCGTTCATCCAGGCGCTAGCGGGCTCGCTCTCATACGATATCTGTCTCCTCAATCTCTCCGAGCGCGGGCTGACTGACGACAAGCTCAATTATCTCTTGTCAAACGCACCAGAACGCAGCTTCATACTCATCGAGGACGTCGACGCCGCGTTTAATAAGCGCGTGCAGACCAGCGAGGACGGGTAAGCACGCCTGTTATACCTCCTCAGCAGCATGGCTGATCTACCCCCTAGGTATCAATCGTCTGTCACATTCTCTGGCTTCCTGAATGCGCTCGACGGCGTTGCCTCTGGGGAGGAACGCATCATATTCCTGACCACAAACCACCTGGAAAAGCTGGACCCCGCTCTCATCCGACCCGGCCGCGTAGATCTGGCCGCGCTCATTGACGACGCGAGCCCCGAGCAGGCCAAGAAGCTCTTCACCAATTTCTACGGCGGCGACGATGTCGGCGTGGATGAGTTGCAGCGTCTCGCACTCAGGCTGGAGAAAATCGTGGCCGACGGGCAGGCGGCTGGCAAGCGCATTAGCATGGCAGCGTTGCAGGGCCTCTTCATCAGGAACAGTGCAAGGCAGGCGGTCGCAGCGACGGAGCTACTGGAGAATTTACGGTAGCCGTTGAAATGTGATTTGCGCACGCCATGGCTAGGTGCATATCTATTCAATCCACCGCTTATACATATGACATATTGGCCTGCCGCCAAGCATGTCGTTCATATCGACCACAGACCGAGGGGCTCTTAAGAGAGATCGTTGTGGTCCCACAGTTCAGGCAAGGCTTTAAGGGTCTGGTCAGAACCCCGCCGCCTCTGTACATCAAGATCATATGACCATGTTTCGGGTCGATGCGCAGAAAGTGGTGAGCGCTCAAAAGCAATCAGCACTTGACCTACGCTAGGGACATCAGTAAAGACAAGGAATTAGCAAGAGTTCACCGCACCAGAGTCTTGTCGCTGTACGCTTCATTTATTGGGCTTCGCCAGACCGTCAACGCCACAGGCGTCCCGACGGCCACGGTAATGTGCAAGGCAAACTCGACCGGAAAGGTCTCAGGCTCGCGAGTCGCGTCACCACGCGACGCGCGGGTACTTGCCGTGCTTCCAGGCAGTGCGGTGCGCACCGGGTGGGGACGATGCCAGCGCATCGACTGTACGGACCCCGTCCTGCACAAGCAGTGCACAGGCGTGCAAAGAGTCTTAGAGCCATCTAATACGCATGTATATGCAGCCACTAATTCTTTACGCATACCTAGTCGTCCTCGTCGTCAGACTATTCTGCCACCACATCGGCCACCACATTGGCCACAACTCTTTCCACGCTCCGCAGCCATGATGGAGTCGCAGAGCAGTCCATCAGATGCAGCTTTTCGAGTGCGGCACCACGTTCATGTCGGCGCTGTAGCTCGCGGATGAGCACCTCGTCAACACGCATTCCGGCGGTAATTGCTGCGTCTTCATCCCCACTCTTGAAGGAGTTGGGCAAGTACACATTGTGCAACGTAACATTGCGCAGTTGCGGCCACACAATGGTACCGCCCATCGCTCCGCTGCGCCGCCAAGTTTCGTCCGCCTTGCTCGCAGCTAAGACCAAGCATAGCGCTGTCCCAACATTCCCGGTAGCCACTAGACTCTCCAGCTCCGTGGCTCCTCCAAACGTGCCCAGCCATTCCGTGGGCATGAGCCAGGGGGAATGTCTGTCGAGAGCGAAGTCAAGTTCAATCGATAGCAGGTGACGAACACCGATCTCATTGCAAAGGGTGCACATGAGGTCGACGATCGTGTCCTCGGGATCCTCCCAGCAAAATTCGAACGTCCGGTCGGGTTGTCCACTGTTCGCATGGCCCGCCGTGAGGGTGAGGTTCTCCGAGCCCGTCGACTGGAAGCCAACGAAGCGATACGGGTGCTGTTTGTACCCGCGCTTGGGCGCAAGGAATGGGTAGACCTCGTCGAAGGCCCATATGCCACCCTCCGTGATGGACGTGACGCACAGCTCGGCGGTGTCCGGTATCTTGACATGGTGGAGAAAACCAACACACTCAGAGGCCTCCCCGGAGATAACGAGCTTGCGTAGCAAGGGCAGGTGAACAACCTGGGACACCTGCGACGGCGAAATTGAGGAGAAGGGATGCAGACAGCCCTCGAGCACGAGTTTCTTGATCTGGGAAAGTTGCTGTAAAGCGGCGACGTAGTCTGGTACGGACGGTGGGTCTTTGATGTTGATCATCTCCAGAGAAACGAGGTGGCGGATGAAAGATGAGGTCAACAGGAATGTGGGGGCGTCGCGTATCGTCAACTCGCGCAGGCGGGGCGCCTGGTCTGCAAAAAGCTGAGCAAGGGGTGGTTGCGAAGGTATTCTGATATTGACGATCTCTAGGAGGGGCGCCGGCGTGATAAGTAAACGAGCGACGTCGGCAGGGTTTCCATGGAAGTTTGACAAGTCGAAGACCTTGACTTTTTCGAGCGTGTCAATGGGCAGCAGCCACTCCTCCGCGCTTCCTCTGCCGCCGCCAAAATCCGAGCAGGAAATATTGATTGATAATAGCTGGGACCGTTCGAGCATTGCGTCGGCCCATTTCGGGGGCATCGGGAGGATGAAGTTGCGCCAAAGTGATGGACTGGCGAGTATGACGTGTCTCCAGCGTCGGCAGACATGAGTTAGTCGTACCCACGAAACAGTGTGAGGGACGTGTCCGACGACCGGGGCGGATTCGTAACGTTCTTGATCCACGAAGTACGAGACTATAGAGAGGAGGAGCTCGGATGGAAGGCGCAAGATGGGTGTATTGATTCGGGCATCCATGATGGAGAGTAGGAATGCAACAGCGGGCCTTTCTATTTTCAGCAACAGGTTGGCAGCCGGAGAGCTGTTTTCAACGTGAGGAGGAAGTCGCGAATCGAGAATAGATAGCAAGAATTATGCTGTACTAGCATCGAAGTCGCTGGGAAATAGAGAGCGACTCGAAATTTGGTTGAGCCCAAAGACAGCAGACTGCCGCGCACCTTTCGCCAGGACCTTCTTTCTGACTGTTCATGCGCCCCGACAATTCTCGTCGACGCGAAAGGCTGGGGAAGAGGTTTTGTTCGCCTTTGAGATGCTCACCGTCGTGGTTTATCATAAATGGCAAGTTACAATTGACAGACGTTACATATTTATTATAGCTCTTGCCCGTGCATTCGCACGGGTTCTGTAGCTGCTAAATGATCTTTCTAAGTTTCTTAGCTGTATGTAGGCATTTTCTTTTCAAAAAGAGGGCCCCTCCGTGCCGGGCGGCGCCCGGCACTCTGGGGCCCCCGTGCTGGGATTATTGTGCTATAGTAGACTGCCACTGTGCCATTCATGATTTCCGCTGCACACCACCGGAAATACTCCCCATTCATTTACTTACTCTCGTTACTGGCAATCAGTGCTGAAGATACCCGTGCTCGGCAAAACGACTTACAAATACTTCCTCCTCCGAGGGCCTCCTGCCCGTGCGCCATTCACTTCATGGTCCTGCCGCAGCCCTGCCCGTGCTATGGTGCCCGGACCGGCGACCGGCATGTCGCGCGGCTGCCGCCGCTTCCCTTCATTGCTCCCGCGCGCGCCCGACTCTGAGTCCTCTCATGCCAGCTATCAATGAAAGTATAGCTCCTGTATGTACACATACATTTGCATAATACAGTCCAATCATGCTCTTCCAATACCTGGTTCGACAGCAAACTAAGGAATCATGTCCGCAGTTGCTGTGCACGTGACCGTGGAATCCCTCAGTGTGCAGCTGCGTCGGCTTCGGCCAATCAGATCGCTCAAGTCAGGGAGGTGCCGGGCATGCTGACGTGGCACGGGCGCTTACCAGACTGTGGCTTGATCCCCAGCCAATGAGAACGGTCCTATGACTTTTGGCGCCGGGACTGAGCTGCTTTCTATTAGGGATTTTACCTTGCTCGCCAAGGTCTCTCCCGCCCGTAATTGTGTCAGGCACATGGAATATTTGCTCGTGTTTGGTCATCCGTGCACGTGCATCTGAGCAAGGTTACAGCCCCCGGGGCGCGTTTCGAGTAATAGCAAATCAGCCTAAATTAACATGCCATCAACCGAGCGTTATCGATGTATTTGGGCACATTTCGGACCAACGGCTTGCTACCCCTTCGCACCCTTGCCCGTCAGAACCAGACTCCGTCTTGCCCGGCAGGCTTGCCAGCCTGCGGACGCTGGTCAACTGTGTATCACATCAATACTTTGGTGCTGGCCGACAGTACTTGATTCTCTTCAGCCAGGGCCTGCTCTGCCAGTGTGCAAGCCCGCCATGGATCAGAAAGTTGGGTACAATCAGTCCCCCTCCGCAGGCTTGTCTGCAGACCTCTTCCACGAAATCGCACTCTTCCTCCCCGCCACGCGCGATGTCCTTGCGCTTTCCCTCGCGAATCGCCTCGTGCACGGCGCGCTCGCCTCCCCCGGCCTTTTCAAACACCGAGTACGACTCAGTGGATGGGACACCGAAAAATGGGAATGCGAGGACCCCCTCAGCGACGGCGACGGGCCCTTGACCCGTCTGCAACGCTGGATGCGCATCGACTACATCCACACCCGCGCAGAGCAGATCGTCGATAGCGCAATGGGCGAGGGGTACTTCGATGGTCCTGCGCCGTACTCCGCCGCAGCGGTCAGCAGCATACTTCGGGGCGACAGCTTCACGGTCGACTCAGAGATCGTTGGACACAATGTCCGGCCTGTGTTCGACACGGACAAAGTGGCAGGATGGCTTGCGCGTGCAAGCGACGTGCTACCGCTGATTCTCGTGCACAACCGTTAGTGGATTCGCTCACGTCGTAGCGCCCGGTGATACGGCACACGCTTGGGCTGACTGTTCTCTGTTCGGTCAGACTCGCGCAACATCCCTCGCCTGATGAATACAGGCTACAGGGACGTGCTCCACACAGCTCTCCTCGGGTTAATCACACTGGCTGATCGGAAAGCTGTCCGCCAATATGTGTGGTTCGAAAGAGCTGCTTTCTCATTCGCCGTACTACTCCCGCGCTGTCCGTATTATCCACATCACCCCGCTGCGTTGTTCACCTTCCTTTTAGGTGGAAAAACCACTCCGCTGCTGCACACGGGCGCGGCTGAGTACGCCGTTTCGCAGCTTTTCCAGCAGGCCTTGTTTAATCGCGCGGACTCCCCCGGAGGAATTCCGCACTGGGTCGGGGTCCACCTTCTTGTCGGCGCCCTCATACACGTCCATCTCCACGAAGACAACCCGCAAGACCAGAGTTCCCTTGCACTTCCTATCCCACGCGCCCCGCGCATCGTTCCCGAGCTCGAGTACTACGCCTGGCCATTCCCGGTCGCTGGCGATGTGCTGCCCGCGCGCGGGTGGCTCGCAGACGATGCGCGCAGGACACGCAAGACGCCGCTGGGCGGGCTCCCGCCCGTGCGTCCAGGGAGCGCATGGGTGGGGTATTATTTCTATGTGACTGACCCGGGTCTGCGGCGAGACCCGCCTATGCGCATCAACCTGTACGCCATAGCGATGGAAGAGGATACAGCTGGAGAGGAGAACGACATCATGCACCTTCGCGGCACAGGAACGGACGCCGGCGGATCGTTCACTCTGGATGGCCGCTGCGATACGATTGCTGGCTATTTCACCGCACAGAAACTGTACGAGGAAGGATGGACTCGGTTGGAATGGACTGGACAGCTCATGCCGTGGGGAGTGGTGGGGAGTTGGGGAAAGTCGAATTTTGGGGGGTGGTGGATGATTTGGCCCGAGGAAAAGAGTGACTTGGAGTAGGTATTTGTTCCGCGCACGCTGCGGTGCGTTCCAGGACGGCGATTGAGGTGTGATTGAAGCACCACGGCGCACCGTCGGGGCGTAGAAGTCCGTGCCCTCTGCGAAGCGGCTGGGGTCTGGGCTAGCGCACCTCGCGCGACGGTGCGTGGAAGTAGAGGAAGCCGCGAGTGTCCGCCGGGAACCGGATGGGCCTCCGCAAGGAGTACAAGTATGATAGCCCTTCACTTACAACGGATTCTTTGGTTGTCCGCGAGCCACGCGGTATAGGTCACTCGAAAGCGTCCGGAGACCTCGATATAGTCCAAGAGTCGGAGCCTAGAGGGAACGAGCGTCCGGAAGTGAGCGGTGGGTTGATAGCGTTGCGGACGGTGATTGTGTACGGGGGTTGACATGAAGAACTTCTTCGGCAACACGGGCGGGAAAACAAGGAAGCCGTTGTCGTTTGCAGCTGCGTAGAGCAAGGCCATGTCTGTGGTACAGTGCGAGGAGTGACTGGCAATGAAGACCAATAGAGGGGCACAAATGTTGTAGTTACCGCTGCAGCTTGATCTCGTCCAACTTGAAGCTTGAAGTCTTGAAGTCGTCGGATGTCGGCACGTGCCTCGGCAAGAGTTGTGCCGGCCAAATATTCACCAACATACGCCCAGACTCGACCCTGATGACGATCATCTGGCAAAAGTCAGCGTACGGAGACTAGATGACACGGATCACAACGTCGCTCGCCACCTGCTTGCTTTTTGATTCTCGAGTGCGTGAGCGTCACTTTTTTCATCCTTTTTTTGAGCGTTTGATATATGCAAGGAGAGTCACTCATGGGCTGTCAAACTTCCCGCGCAGCTCACTACATCTTCCTCTGTCTCCTCCTCCTCATCTTCCGGGACAAGCAGTGACACCCGGCATACTTTGAACGCTCTGAAACACCGGTGACACTTATGGCCGTCTCTCCGCCGCACAGGTCATGAAAATTGTGGATTCGGAACCAAGCGCCTCGCCACCTTCGTTTCCGGATGACCGCCACCACCTGCGTGAGCCTCGTGCTGCGCTGATGACACCGCTATACAGAGGACGATCAAACTAACAGAACAACTGTCTTCTGTGTCCGAAATACCGTAAATGGAGGTTTTCTACAGCTTCGTCAGAGGTACAGCACTGCTCGCCTAGTCTGCCTGAGCTCATATCTCCTCCTTCATCGACGCAAGTCCACTGCCCCCGATTATCTGGGCCCCCGGCATTGCGAGGCGCAGATCCTCTTCATTTTCGTCTTCGCATCACATCCCTGTGCGACGGCGCTCGGACCGACGCTACACTGCTTCCCTGTCATGTTTTCCATGACGGCCATACCCTGCTCATCCCCGCCATCGGCCCTTCGAGCCCTGTCCGGAACGTCGGAGGACGCATTCCGCCCCGTGCTCTTCGTCTGCTGGGCAAGCATAAGTACGCCGGGTCGTAGCCCTGTTCATCACCGCTCTCCTCCCATCTTCACGAACCCACCTCGCTTGCTATTTACCGTTCCATCGCCCACCCATCGTCATCCATCATCCCACAATGCTCACCACTGCATCCCTTCTCTCCCTTCTCGCTGTCTCCGCCTCCGCGCTCGCCCTGCCCGCGAGCACCAAGCGCGACGTCTCTTGCCCGTGGAACGGCGTCACCGACGGCTCAGGTCCATTCACGCTGCTTGCCGTGTCCGACGCGGACACGACTGTGCAGAAGCCTGTCGGACTCGGCACGAACGGGCTCGCCAACTCCAGTGTGAGCTGGCTCGGAGTGCGTCACTTCATTTCCCACATATCCGATACACTGACGTATGTGCGCAGACCACGGAGAGCATCGCGTCGGTTGTCGCGACTACGTTCCAGCTCGCAGACGGCGGGATCACCGCGGCCCCGCTCACGGGCGGCGCAAGCAGTGTCTCAGACCCCGTGCTGCCGCCGACCGGGTGGCTCTCGTTCATCCAGCCTGACGAGGGCGTCACCATCCCGCCTGCGTCTGTGTACTGCGAATTGGTGCGCTTCCCATGGCTATCCACCTGTTTATGTACATCAGTACTGACGTGTGGCTGGGATAGTTCAACACGAGCCCGCACGGTACTGAATTCCCGTACGCGCTGAGCGTCGCGGGGGACAGCGACAGCTTCTCGCTGTGCCAGAGCAGCACGAGCGCGCAGGAGCTCGTCATCTACGAAGCGACCGAGGACGGCGCAGCTAACACGGGCCTCGATTACAGCACGTGCGAGCCCGTGCATGTGCACATAATATATGCCGACCAGGAATGACTATGGTAGTTCGAGACTGTAATAATCAGCAGTGCCAGTTTTCTGCCTGTCTCATTAGATGCGGAAAATTATAAACCACTGTGAGATGAAACTGCACTTGTAACCATCGAATCCTTCGTAATGTAGCTGAAGAGTCTCGACTCCGATGACTCGGACGGTATTGGCAAACATGGCCATGGCAGGGCCGATAAGAATGAACGGCAGGGCCGATAAGTGTCTCTGGTCGCTCAAATATTGCTGCGAAGACTGGCAGAATGACGCGCAAGGTCGGCAACGGAGACCATGCAAAGACGACGGCATGGTGGCGCGTAGATCGCTTCGTGGCTGGTGCAGAAAGGAAGCTAACGGTGGTGTCGCAAATAGCTGCTCGGGTTAAAAATTCGCTGGGGTTCGCGCACAGAATAAGAAGGTAGTTGTGAGTACGCGCATACACGCGGAAATATACATGATATCGTGCCGCCGCCTACGACGCGACGAGGCGCCCTCCGACGACGAACGCGGCAAGCCACGCGGCGAGCGATGCGGCGCCTTGACCCGCGGCCAGGGCCTGGCCAAAATTGACGAGGGCGGGGCCCGCTGTGCACGCAGCGTTTAGCCAGGCACAGGCGACACACGGCGAGGCGGGACTCACGGCATATGCCCTCGATGCCCCAGCCGACGCCGAAGAGCGCCGCGCCGCCGAGCAGACGCGCGTCGATCTTCCCCACGGGGGCGATGCGGGCGGCGCCGGCGCGGTAGAGGGCGGCGGCGAGGGGGATGGCGCCGGCGGCGAGGAAGGCGAGGGACGAGTCGAAGGCGGGGTGGGCGGGGAGCGCGAGGAAGGCGAGGACGCGGTGCGGGTCGACGAGGTTGGAGAGGCGCAGGGCGAGCGCGAAGGCGAGCGCGGTGAGGAGCGCGGTGAGCTCCGTGAGGCGCGGCACGGCGGCGGCGGCGAGGACGGCGAGCAGGGAGCCCGCGAAGAGGGCGGGGCCGTGCGCGCCGAGGGTGGTGTCCGGCGGGGCGACGGGAGGGAGGGCGCTGGCGTGCAGGACGCGCGTGGTGAGGGCACCGGTGGCGCAGAACATGGCCGTCGCGGCTATTGAGCTGTGCGGGCGAGAGGGTGAGCAGGAAGGACGCGACGGAGGTATATGCTCACCGTGGGGAGAGGCGCGCGATGCCAGCTAGCATGTGCCTGTATGCGTCGGTGGTCAGCATGAAGTGCGCACTTGACAAAGACATGCTTGCCCCGATGTGCACCCATAGCCGAGCTGCACACGCGCGCGGTCAGCGCAGAGTGTGTACGCTGGCGGCGAACACGCACCTTCGTTCCGAGTCCTACAAGCAGCCCAGAGGCGAGCATGGGGGCAAGCGCAGCGTCCAAGATGGGCGGGCCATCGTGTTCAATGGCGCCCACGAAGACACCTCCGAGCACGAGCCCCGCGACGGCTGCGGCGGGGACGGGTGCACCGCGAGCTGCGCGGTGAAGGAAGCCTGAGATGCCGAAGACACCGCCGTTGAGGACGAGGAAGGCGTGGACGGGGAGGGCGAGGCCGACGCCGCCGAGAAACGACTGCAGCGGGGTGGGGGCGAGGGCGTCGAGGGCGTGGTGCATGGGCGGGAGAGGGAAAGGGACAAGGGGCGGCCGCAGCGTCGGGGATGCATTTTATTGGGGATAGGCTACATAGCGTGAAGGCAAGCCTGGCGGCGTCGGTATACTAGTAAGCCTCGGCATGTCTCCACGTGACCTGGATCGTCTGTCTCAGCCCACGCCATGTCCAAGTCATGTCTCTGCGACGACTGTCCCAGCCATCCAGCAGAGGATCCGCCATCGCCATGCAGTGTAGTGCATATCGAAGCTCACAGGCAGCGCCGACCGGCGTCTCTCCTCGATGGGCATGCATTAAGGGCGCTGTGGGGGACGGCACGAGGGGGCACACACGCACGACAACCCACGCCCACTCTCGACAGCGAAGACAGCTCTTTGACATCGCTCGGAAGCCACGAGGCCAATATCACTTGTTTGCGAGGGCTACGTGGCACCCTGTCATGTCTGCAACGCGTCTGCCAGTGCGCTGTGGCATCCCAGAGATCGTCCTTGCCAACCTGCCACCGTGCGGACCGCCCACCCGCAACATATGCCGTCTTACGAGGTGTGTGCATCAGCCTGTGCGCAAATCTTATCATACAGCCAGTGCCGCAAATTAAAAGAAGCAGGCCCCCACCAGTGGCGCCCGAGTCGTTCTGATGTTCTCAACGCGCTCTATCTGTACACCTCCACAAGTCTCGCAGAATAATGGTTCCGGCGTCTGGATCTATTTTATGACATATCATCGGTACCTGTGCGGTTCATGAAGAGCGCGGCAGTACGAACATTTCGCGAATTCAAGGTTCAACGTTGATATCGCGTGACGGCGCGCAATTCGCGTGCTTACAGCTGATGCTTCATGGTGCCCTGTCCACCATCGCAATCGGCTCCGATGGAAATCATCTGATCCTCGAAGACATGAACCGATCGATACCCTGATTATCGTAGCGTGAAGATTCGTACCACTAACTTACAATTAACTCCGCTGCCGCCACCTCTGATGCGCGATAGGCCGCCAGTCCGGTGCTATATCTGAGAGACCGAGCCCTTTGAGTAACTGCAATGGACGGCGATATGTGTGGGCAACGACGGAGGGACCAACAGGGCGTACGCACCTCATTATCCACCGCTGAAAACTGTCAACACATCCATCTCCAATGGAACGGCTTTGAATCTGGCGACAGATGACTCCTTGGTATTCAGCAGGCCGATCTTGACTCTGAGGGTCCATGAACCCCTGGTATGCAGTAGCTTTATTCAGGAATTTCTGCGGCTCGTCGAGCGTTGGCTCCAGTACGCCCTCCGTGTACATGCTCGTGTTGACAGAGAACGGGCTGGAAGTGTCGAACAGCCCGCCAGCCGCGCTGCCAGAGACGGACGACTCCTCTACGTATTGCGGCACGTCGATTTGAATGGGAGGTGCCGCCGGGGGAGTGCGCCGCGCAAGCGCAGGGTCTCCGGCACACGTCGCGTGCTTTAGAAAGGAGAGGGTGCCGACGATGTCCCAGGCGCGCAACCAGCAGGCCTCCCGCACGCCGGGAAAATGAGGCGGCATCGGCAGTGCGTCCTCGAACACGAATGTGCTCGGCAGTGTCGTGTCGCGAGAGAGCGAGCCGGGCGCGGTGGCGACGATGAGGAATCTGTCCGGGCGCGCGGGGTCGGATGCCACCTCCCAGCGGTGGTATGTCTCCCCGGGCCTGAGCGGTGCGCCGAGCCACAGCTCCAGTACACGGAAGAGCAGCGGGGAGTTCGGCTCCGTGGTGTGAACCCTCACGGCCGCCATGTTGCGAGGCACGCGGAGATACCAGAGAAAGGCGGCGATCCGGCTCTCGCTGTCGGAGAGCGTCAAATCGTTCAGGCCTGGTAGGTGGATGTCGCACGGGGATGCACCAGTTGGGGGAAGGCTGTCGCGCAGGCGGAGGGTCCTTAGCCCAGGGATATGCGCGAACGTGTCCGCGATCTGCTGAAAGTCGTCCCACACGCGGCACGCCTCGAGGTCGAGCACGGTGAGCCCGCTGCAAAAAAACATCGACAGGGGTGAAACAACGAGCCCGCTAAAACGGATCTCCTGCAGGGCGGGGATGCCACCGTGCCCGACGCGCAAATTGCACAGCGGGAGGCGGGTGCCACGCTCCACGACCAGCTCACGCAGCTGCGGCGCGGGAAACCACAACAGCGCGTCCTGGAGCTGCGCGGCCCACTCGCTGTCCTTCGTGTCCACTTCCAAGCGCCGGAAGCGCGATATCTCGGCGACCGCGAGCTGGAAGGCGCGTGTGCGCGCGCCGTGCTCCCACTGCACGTCGACCGGCAGCGGCCGCGACATCTCGAGCGCGATGGTCGTCCAAGTGAGGCTCCCGAGTGCGATGGTGGTCCAGAGCGGCTTGTGGAGGAACGCGACGTAGCGCCAGGTGCGGCAGACTTGCGTGAGCGCGGTGCAGCTCGGCTCGGCGCCTGGGCGCGGGGATGTGCTGCCGACCTCGTCGTGAAGATGAGAGAATATCTTTTGAAGGAGTGAAAGGGGAAGCCACGAGATGGGCGACATGGGCGGGGTGTAGAAAGGGAGATCGGTGAATTGCATCGCGGCGATGTCGCGGTAGAGTTGGGTCATCTGGTGCACCTCTTCGCTGCGACGGAAACCGTCGGTAATCACGTAGACCCGTGGGTTGGGTGCTAGCAGTCGTGTGTTAGCATATGATTGTACTCAGAGAAAGATAACAAGATTCACCTGTATACGAGACTGGCATCTTTTACTTGTAAATGGGGGGATGAGCTTGGAAGGGGTGCTTGCAGGCTTTTATCTGTTCTCAGGCCTACCCTGCGTAACAACGGGAGCTACAGACAATGAGAAAATGCGCCGGAAAAAATGGCAACAATGGCAAAGATCATGGCCGGGAAGTGTGGCCGTCATTTCTGCGCGGCGCGGCGCGAAGAAACTAGCGGAGCTTGGCGAGCAGATTTTCCTTTGGGAGCAACATAGCCTCTGGCCTCAAGGCTTTCCAAGGCTTCAAGGGGATGCGCCGGAATGCATGCGCGCGAGGTTCGCTGACGTGTGTCGTGAGCCAGCCTCGAGGTGGCGACTCACCGGCGGCGGCGTTGTTGTGGTTTGTTAGAATCCAAAGCTCTTGGTCAACACAGACAAACATCGTTTGAACAGGCACGTGCCATATGCTCGACGGCGCTCGACATCGACCAGAGTCGACCAGTCACCAGTGGGACCACGCCAAACCTCGACGAGATCACGCTGTGGCCGTCTTTCATGCTTTACGGGTGACTACTGTTCTCTCAAGTTGTTTTCCGTGCTAATCACCCCCCTGGGGCCACCACAGACATGGCCTGGCTCTCCGCGGTTGGCAAACGACAAGTTACAACCGCATCCTTTCTCCGCGCCTGTGTTTCCGCAGAAGATTATTCATGGCAATCCCCCCACCCTACCGCCGTCCGTCGCGTGGTCTGCCTTCCGCTCACATCCAGACGCTCGACCCCTCCAGGCTCCGATTCTCGGACTATACCGATGTCTCCGGACGCTTTCGAGTAACCTATACCGCGTGGCTCGCGGACAACCAAATAATCCGTTGTCCTGAAGGGCTAACATACATGTACTCCTCCGATAAGCCGGTCCGATTTCCGGCGGACACTCGCGGCTTCCTCTACTTCCACGCACCGTCGCGCGAGGTGCGCTTACGCCTCGCCAGCCCAGACCCCAGCAGCTTCGCAGAGGGCACGGACTTCATACGCCCCGACGGTGTGCCGTGGGGCTACAACCCCACCTCAATTGCCACCCTGCGCAACACCACAGGCATGCGTGCGCTGCTCCTGCAGGACGGGCTCGCCACGGCAGCGCAGCTAGCGATGTGGGCGCAGGAGGTGCCGCCCAACCATAAGCGCCCGTTGATGCGGTTTGGCGAGCCGTTCCGATTGGATCTGGCTAAGCTCACTACTTCTCAGCCCATCGGAGAGCAGCGGGAATGGGTGACCTTCGGCAATCCATTTTTTTGGGCCAGACGCCCACAATTCTCTGGTGCGCGGTGACGTTTCGCTCAGATGTCCGTAATTATTGCTGACACATCTGGCGTAGGGAAGGTCCTGGTCGCCTTCGAGCGTTCGCCATTTCCTGTGCATAGTGGAAAACGCTTTGTCATTATGCGCGTACACAAGCTGCTTGAAAATCCCCAACCTCATCCTCTCAGGGACGCGGATTCGGAACTTTATCGGCCCGTGGAGGGACAATTTGTTTTAAGGCGCAGCAGAAAGTGGCGGCGTCCTGTATTGTGGGGTTTGGATCTAGACAAGC
This sequence comes from Auriscalpium orientale, assembly GCA_019915035.1. Lineage (NCBI taxonomy): Eukaryota > Fungi > Basidiomycota > Agaricomycetes > Russulales > Auriscalpiaceae > Auriscalpium > Auriscalpium orientale. The sequence goes on from JAHLMH010000006.1 coordinate 550,761, forward strand.
AGTCGAAGCAGCATGGCCGGGCGATTCACCTTTTGCGTGAATTATGGGACCGCGACGACGGGAGCACGCCCATTGGCGTGGACAGCTGATCTGGTCAGTCCTGACTCCTGTTATCTGCGGGCGTAGACGGTGTTGACACAGAATCAGGTTGAACAATCGTCCGAATGTTTACATTCTTTGAGGAGATCATGGGAGAGCGTGGCAAGGGCATATGTTGCTGTGCCGACGTAAGGGTATCTTCATCCAAGAGCTATGCCGTTCGACTGACAAGCTCTGGCCAGGACCTTTCGATGTATCGTGGAGCGTGCTGCGCCATGGGCGCGCCTGCATGTGTTGTATCCGTCTTCCGACGGGACGCGCCTTGTCTCTTGAGCCATATAACTCTGCCCTGCACTGCAAGGAAGCATATGGGTGCCTACATAAACTGGACTCGGTGTATTCAATTCGGCGGTGAATTTTTCGCAGAATTTGCCGTGCAGACTAAGTTTGGTTTCTCGTTGGTATGGTTGCATGCTAACTTCGATGATCATAGTTATCCCAGTATTCTCGTTGTCTAGTATCTAAGGGAAACGTTTATTCACCCTGGCCCCATAGAGATCGCCTTCGCCAACGCGCATCGCCGGCGTGTGTGGTGATTCCTGTGGCGGGGTATATATATCCCCAATCAGACCGTCAAACCAGATGACGGGCAGTCGAAGTTTACGAAATAAAGCGGACTCCCGGCCGGGCCAGCAGTCAGAGCTTCAAAATTCAGTCGGCTGCGGATCTATACGGCGCCGTCAGATTCTAAACTGTCGGCAAGAATTACGACACTCACCTACTCTGAGTCACTCTCGGGCCAAATCATCCACCACCCACCAAAATTCGTGTTTCCCCACCTCCCCACCGCTCCCCACGGCGTGACCTGTCCATGCCACTCCCACTGATTCCATGCGTCCTCGTACACCTTGGTTGCGGTGAAATAGCCATCAACCACGCTGCTAAATTGGCCGTCCAGACTGAATGGCCCGACGGCGTCAGTTCCTGTGCCGCGAAGGTGCATGATGTCGCTCCGCTCTCCAGCTTTGTCCTCTTCCATCGCCATGGCGTACAGGTTGATGCGCATAGGCGGGTCTCGCCGCAGACCCGGGTCACTCACATAGAAATAATACCCCACCCATGCGCTCCCTGGACGCACGGGCGGGAGCCCGCCCAGCGGCGTCTTGCGTGTCCTGCGCGCATTGTCTGCGAGCCACCCTCGCGCGGGCAGCACATCGCCAGCGTCCGGGAATGGCCAGGCGTAGTACTCGAGCTCGGGAACGATGCGCGGGGCGCGTGCGATAGGAAGTGCAAGGGAACTGTGGTCTTGCGGGTTGTCTTCTTGGAGATGGACGTGTATGAGCGCGCCGACAAGAAGGTGGAGCCCGATCCAGTGCGAAATCTCTCCGGGGGTGTGCGCGTAATTAGAGTAGGCCTGCTTGAAGGCCTGCTTGAAAAGCCGCGAAACGACGTACTCGGCCGCGCCCATGTGCAGCAGCGGCGTAGATTTTCCACCTAAAAGGAAGGTGAACAACGTAGCGGGGGTCATGTGGAAGATACGGACAATGCGGGAGTAGTACAGCAAATGAAAAAGCAGCTCTTTCGAACCACACATCGTGGCGGACAGCTTTCCGATCAGCCAGTGTGATTAACCCGAGGAGAGCTGTGTGGAGTACGTCCCTGTAGCCTGTGTTCATCAGGCGAGGGATGTTGCGCGAGTCTGAACGAACAGAGGACAGTCAGCCCAAGCGTGTGCCGTATCACCGGGCGCTACGACGTGAGCGAATCCACTAACGGTTGTGCACGATAATCAGCGGTAGCACGTCGCTTGCACGCGCAAGCCATCCTGCCACTCTGTCCGTGTCGAACACAGGCCGGACATTGTGTCCAACAATCTCTGAGTCGACCATGAAGCTGTCGCCCCGAAGTATGCTGCCGACCGCTGCGGCGGAGTACGGCGGAGGACCATCGAAGTACCCCTCGCCCATTGCGCTGTCGAAGATCTGCTCTGCATGGTTGTGGATGTAGTCGATGCGCATCCAGCGCTGCAGACGGGTCAAGGGCCCGGCGCCGTCGGTGAGAACGTCCTCGCGTTCCCATGTTTCGGTGTCCCATCCACTCAGTCGTACTCGGTGTTTGAAAAGGCCGGTGGAGGCGAGTGCGCTGTGCACGAGGCGGTTCGCGAGGGAGAGCGCAAGGACATCGCACGTGGAGGGGAGGAAGAGTGCGATTTCGTGGAAGATGTCGGCAGACAAGCCTGCGAAGGGGGACTGATTGTACCCAACTTTCTGATCCATGGCGGGTTTGCACATTGGCAAAGCAGGCCCTGGCTAGTAGAGAATCAACTTGAAGTACTATCGGCGAGCACCAAAGTATTGATGTGATGCACAGTTGACCAGCGTCCGCAGGCTGGCAAGCCTGCCGGGCAAGACGGAGTCTGGTTCTGACGGGCAAGGGTAGGCAAGGGTACGAAGGGGTAGCAAGCCGTTGACGGTCCTAAATGTGTTGGTGAATATTTCAATTTGGCCCCAGGCCCGGGCCGGCGCAACTGGCACGTGCCGACATCCGACGACTTGAACACTCTTGTACACAACATCGACTGGCAAGTGGCACGCCAAACCTCGACGAGATCAGGCTACAGCCGTCTTTCATGCTTTCTGGGTAAGTATAACACTTGTGCTCTCTAATTTGTCCTCATTGCTAATCACCCGTGGTGCTTGCAGCTGGCGCATACTCACCCGAGTATGCCGCCTTAGCGTACCGTCAAGGGGCTGTGCTCTCGTAGCAAGCGCCAGATGGGATACCGGCTCGTCCAAAAAAAAAAAAAGATGTGCGCGCGCCCACCCACAGGCGCCCGTTGACGCGGCTTGGCCAGCTGTTCCCAGTGGATATTACTCACCATAGTATTCATCTACCCAACGGAGAGCAACGGGGAGGGTTATTAATCCAGAATGCATTCGCGTGGAGCCGACACACACAGCATTCTGGTGCACGGTGTCTTCTTGATTTATCCTCCGCAATCGCGGCTGATTTCTCTCGCGTAGGAAAGATTCTGGTTGCCTTCGAGCGTTCGCCATTTCCTGAGCACAGCGGAAAACGCGTTGTCGTTATGCGCGTGCGCAAGCTGCTTGAGAGTCCCCAACCTCCAGCTCTCAGGGACGCGGATTTACTGGGACAGCTGGTCTCAAGGCGCGGCAGAAAGGGGCTTCCTGTGTTGTGGTGTTACATGGTGCGGACACAGTCTCGGCTTGTGCTGATCGTATACGATATATCAGGTTGACTTCTGCCTGAGTTTGTCGTCGAGTCATGGACACACAGTGCCTCGGGTGTCAGTGTTCACCTCCTCTGAGGAAGTTACAAGACAGCGTAACAAGGCGAAGCTTCTTGTAAGGCTTCCCTGTACAATCCCCATGTACGGCGGGCGCTCTACTCCGAGTCACTCTAGATCTTCTCCTCGGGCCAAATCATCCACCACCCACCAAAATTCGACTTTCCCCAGCTCCCCACCACTCCCCACGGCGTGAGCTGTCCAGTCCATTCCAATGGAGTCAATCCGTCCTCGTACAGTTTCTGTGCGGTGAAATAGCCAGCAATCGTATCGCAGCGGCCGTCCAGAGTGAACGATCCGCCGGCGTCCGTTCCTGTGCCGTGGAGGTGAAACACATCGCCGTGCTCTCCAACCTTTTCCACCGCGGTGACATACAGATTCAATCGCATCGGCGGGCCTTTCCACAGACGCTCATCGGCTGCGCTGGCTGCGCGGAAATAATACCCCACCCACGGACTCCCTGGGCTCGCGCGCGAGAGCCCGCCAAGTGGCGTCACGCGCGCATCATGGGCGAGCCAGCTGCGCGCCTGCCGCGCAACGCCATGGGCCGTGAATGGCCGGTCGTAGTATCCGAGCTCCGGAACGAGTTGGGGGGCAGGTGGGAGAGGAAGTGCAAGGGGAGTCTGGTCATATTCGTGGAGGTGGACGTGTATGAATGCGCCGACGAGAAGGTGGAACCCGATCCACAGCGAAGGCTCTTCTCCATCGATGTGCGCGGGAATATAGTGTACCTGTTTGAATAATCGCAAAAGGACGTACTCGACCGCGCCGGTGTGAAGCAGCGGCGTATCGTTTCCACCTAAAAGCAATCTGAACAAGGCATAAATGTGATTGGAAATTATACGGACAGTGCGGGAGTAGTACAGAGAAGAAGAAAGCGGCTCTTTCGAGCCACACAGAGTCGTGGACAGTCCTCCGGACAGCCAGCGTGATTAACCCCAGAAGAGCAGTGCGAAGTACACCCCGGTAGCCTGGCGCCATCAGGCGAGAGATATTGCGCGAGTCTGAACGGACAGCAGTCAGCCCAAGCATGCGACGCGCTACGATGTAGAGGAATTGACTAACGATTGTGCACGATAATCGGCGGTAGCACGTCGCTTGCACGCGCAAGCCATCCCGCCACCTTTTCCATGTCGAGGACAAGCGGAACGTTGTGTCCGACGAACACAGGGTCGACCGTGAAGCTGTTGATCTGAGAGCTTAGCACGCGGCCGACCTCTACGCCAGGGCGCATGGGAAGAACATCGAAGTACCCCTCGCCCATCGCGCTGTCGAAGAGCTGCTCTGCGCGGGTGTGAATGTAGTCGATGCGCATCCAACGCTGCAGATGGGTCAAGGGCCCGGCGGCGTCGCTGAGGGCGTCCTCGCGTTCCCATGCCTCGGTGTCCCATCCATTGAGTCGCACTCGGCGCTTGAAGAGGCTGGTAGAGGCGAGCGCACTGTGCACGAGGCGGTTCGCGAGGGAGAGCGCAAGGACATCGCGCGTGGCGGGGAGGAAGAGCGCGATTTCGTGGAAGAGGTCGGCCGACAAGCCTGCGCACGTAGACTGAGCGTACTGATCCATGGCGAGTTGCAGAGCGCCGAAGTCGGTCACCAGTGTACGCGAAGTCACTCCAAGATCAGCTGTAGTGGTCGTAGGATCTAGTAAATCATCATTCTACATAGTTTGATTCTATATAGCCTTTTACACGGTCTATACAGAGCTTTTGGTCAGCATGGACAAACATTGACAACGTTTGAGCAACTGCACGTGATGGCAAACTTGAAACGACTATGCTGCGGCCGTCTTTCATGCTCTCCGGGTAAGTTCAGTTTCATTCTCACTTGTTTTTCTTGCTATTCAACTCTGGCACTGTTTCACAGGTATGGCATGGCTCTACGCTGGCACACGGCGACAACCGCTTCTCCCCGGCCGTGTGGCCGAGGAAGATTCTTCATGGCAAGCCCTGTACTCAGCCGGCTTCCCCCTCGGCCCGCCACTCAGGTCCAGACACTCGACCCCTCCAGGCTCAGACTCTCTGACTACACCGAGATATCCGGACGCATTCTAGCCACCTACACCGTGCGGCTCGCCGACAACCAGAGGATTCGTTGTGCTGGACTGCACTACAAGACGTCCCGATTCCCAGCGGACACTTGCGGCTTCTTCTACTTCCACCCGTCGTCGCGCCAGGTGCGCTTCCGCATCTCCGGCCCAGACCCTCGTCGTTTCGCGGAGGGCACAGATCTCGTACGCCCTGACGGCGCGCCGTGGTGCGTCGTTCACACCGCACTGGCCACCCTCGTCGCCACCGCGGGCCTGCGCGCGCTGCTCCTGCAGGACGGACTCGTCACGGAGGCGCAGTTAGCAACGTGGGCGCAGGAGTCGTTGATCGGGAGCCGCGGGCACCGGCGACGGGTGACGCGCCTTGGTGAGCAGTTCCCGGTGGACATGGCTTTGAGTCATATCAACCTGGCCATCGGACGGCCTGAGCAGCTGGGTGTGGCGTACATCAGGAATCCATTCGCGTCGGGCTCTCGCCCACACTTCTCCGGTGCGCGGTGACTATTCGCTTAGATCTCCGCCAGCGCTGCTGACATGACCATGGTAGGTAAGGCTCTGGCTGCCTTCGAGCGTTCACCACTGCCTGAGCATAGCGGCCGACGCTTTGTCGTTATGCGCGTGCACAAGCTGCTTGAGGGTCCCCTACCTAATACTAGTGGGGCGGGACCCGATCCAGTATGGCCGGTGGAAGGAGAGTTGGTCTCAACGGCCGACGTCAAGGGGCGTCCTAAAGTATGGTCTTACGACCTAGACAAGCAGCACACTGGCCGGGCGGTTCACGCTTTACGTGAAATTTGGGACCGCGACGACGTCCGCAAACCTGGCGTGGACAGCTGACCCGGTCAGTCCTGACTCCTGGTATCGGCGGTCAGGGATCCTGCTGACGCTGTATCAGGTTTATCAGTCGTTCGAATGTCCAAGCAGATCATAGGGGAGCGTGGCAAGGGCATGCGTTCGGGTGCTGCATAGACTGCGATCTGTGTATTCAATTCGGCGGTGAACGTGACGTAGAATTTGGAGTCGCAGACTAAGTCTGATTTCTCGTTGGCATTATTTGCAGAACTTGATGCTGATTATCACAACGAAAAGGTCGTCCGTGGTCCGTGAGATCGTAAACTACAGTATATCACAGGCAATATGGAAAGCAGTCCATGCCGAGGTGCAGAGCGAAACAAAATGCAGATGCGCTCGGATCCAGCTCTCCGATCTGTACATAAAATTCTTGCATGCAGTCTAGCTGCCGCCGCCGGCGCCGCCGATGCCTAACAGGTCTGCGAGTCCGGGTATGTCTGAGAGGCCGAGCTCTTTGAGAAGGTTCTGAGGGGCAGTGAGATGGGTGCAACGACGGAGTGGCTGACAGGGCGCACGCACCTGAATATCGGACTCGCTGACCGGGCAGTCAAACTTGGCAGTGTTGCTGAAAGACGGCGTCACTGTGACGAGGAAGACGCGCACGCCGATCTTGAGCTTGTAGTTGATAGTGATCTGCTGCTGCGGGTTGCTCAAGCACTTTGTCGCGAGGTCGGAGATGATCGCGTCCGCAGAGTCCAGCGCCTGCGTGATGTTTAGGGAGAACGGGAAGGTGAAGTTTGTGTTCTGGTGCGCGGGCAGCGACACGTCCTTCACGGCGCCCGTGCCCAGACGCGTGTTGTTGATGGGGTAGAACACCTCGGCGTCCAGGCTGCTGATTTTGGCGCCAAAGTAATTTGGATTATCCACCCTGCACATAGACGCGTGAATCAGTCAGCCGCCAAGCACACGATGGGGTTGTGACGCACTCGATGGGCAGCTGGAGGTTGACTTGAATGCCATCAGTGAGCACTTGCACCTGTGGGAGCGATCAGCCTCGGGCGGTCGCGACTATATGGGCGCACTGACTGTGCTGCCATTCGTGGGCTCCTCGACGCCGCCTATTTTGACATTTGGGGGCTGTATCCACTGCGCGCGGTGTTAGCACAGCCCCGCGCATCGGCAGAGACGAACGCACCAAGGCAAGCGACAGCACGATGCCAATGACGAGGAAGAGGGTGATGAGGATGGTGCAGCAGCAGAAACGGCCAAAACACCGCGGGCGGCTGCCCTGTGTGCCCCGGGCGGAGGGTGAGTATGAGTGCCGGCGACGAGGAGCACGAGACGCACCGCGGTCCAAAGGTTTCCTTGGTGGTCATAGCGCCATGTGCGCATCTCCCGCGCTGTCCTAGTAACAGTCATGACACAAAGTAGAGGAAGATGGACGGTGAAAGGGAAGGGCGCCCCTGTAAGCGCGGGTGCAGGCGAGCAAGACACGGGCGACTCACTTAGCCTCCCTCGGCCTCAGGGGAACATTGTAGTTCTCGACCTCGTACGCGGCCTCCTGCTTCACTTGCGGCGGAGGCGCGCCGTAGGGCGGCTGCGCGGGCTCGTCGCGATACGCCCCCTCGTACCCGCTGCGGTCATAGCTGTCGTGTGGCGCCTGCGCATACGGGTCGTAGAGGTTGTCGGTCGACGGGGCGGGGTATGCGGGGTAGTTGTGCGCCTCGTCGGTGTAGGGCGGGCGGTAGGACATGGTGGAAGGAGAGTGCAGGGCCAGCTGCGTGGGTGAAAGTCAAGAGAAACTCGTGGGCGGGCGGCGTGGCCGGCGCGCAAGGCAGTGCAGCGCGTCATGGTGCACGAGTTGACGGTGGATGTGGAGGAAGACGCGCCGCTGTTGTGGTCTGTTTGTCCTGCGGGCGCTGGCCAAACAGGCCGCAAACAGCGTCAGGGCTCGCAAACCGACGACTCTGGCTGCTCTGTCCCTCTGAACGCTGCTCTGGCCCTCTCAGCGACCTTCAAAGCACGCGCCGCACGCGCCAGTGTCGCGCAGAGTCGCCAGTCGCGCCAATTTCACTCGCCCGCAAAGATCGCGCCGCACGCACAAATCATTTCCCACGCTACTACGCCTGCTACGCACACAAAGTCGAATCGCGCCTCGACGTCCCGCGTTTCCCAGCATTTTCGTGGCCTCCATCCCGCGGCGCTCGCGATGTACGTCACATTGCAGCGCCCGCCGCTCTCCATACGACGCGTACACGACGTCCACCGCCAATCCACCGCGCGCGCAAAGGGCGCCGCCACTTCCCTCCGCCCTACTCGTCTGACCGCCTTGCAGTCGCCTGCACATCGCCCACGCGGCACCTTCGCGCTCTCCGATGCTCTGGACGAACCGCGCTGCACTCACTACGTTGCAAGAAGGTCCCGCCGCGAGTCATCTCTTCCAATCGGCGTCCAGCCGCCATTTCTGCAGGTTGAAGCCGCGTCCAGCTCCCCGTGCAAGTCGTCAGCAAGCTATGCACCACGAGCGCAACGCGCGCGCAAGGGTGATGGACGACGCGCCGCGACTTGTCCAGCGCAAGCAATGTGCGCTTTTACCCCGTCGTCCGCTGCTCTTTTCTGACCGTCTTGTAGCCGCCGGAAACTTGCAGACGACGCGCCGCGACTTGTCCGGCGCACGCAATGTGCGCTTTTACCCCCGTCGTCCGCTGCTCTTTTCTGACCGTCTTGCAGCCGCCGGAAACTTGCACCCGCAGCGCTTCGCGTCATCGGACGTCGGCGTCGGCACCTTTCAACACGAACGCCGAAAGTGGACGCACGTCGGCACCCAAATCAACTTGCGACGCGCTGCACTGCGTTGCAAGGCGGGCCTGCGTCGGCTCCAGGGTGGCGGGTTGACGTCCAGCTGCGGTTTTCGCCAGTTGCGGCGGCGTCCAGCTGGCCGTGCAAGTCTTCTGCTTGCGTCCAGCGTGCTGTGGAACACGAGGACGACGTCGTCGTCCCTCCCCGCGCATTCCACCGCCGAAACCCTTCATGCGGACGCCGCCACGTCGTCCAGGAGACGCGCAGCGGCGGGGCGCGGCCGCGACGTCACAGCAGCGCCGGAGCGCGCTCGCCAGCCGGCGCGTAAAGTCTTCGGGGGGCGTCCAGCACGACTCGCGCCCGTTGCGGCGACGTCCACGAACCCGGGAAAGTCGTGGGCAGACGTCCAGCACCCGCGCCAGCGCGATGCGCGACAACCGTCGATGTTGGCGCGGGGTGAATCTTCACCGGAATGGCGTCCAGCGCGTGCAATGGGTGCAAGGACCGTCCATTTCAGGCGCGCGGACTTGTTGCTAGGGCAGGTCGACGCTTCGTTGGTGAGGAAATCGAAAATTCCTTCTCCTCGCCTGAAAAGCTGAAATCTTTGCAGATCTTGCCCTCTTGGTGTCGCGCCGCGCGATTGTATGCAACGAGGCCGCCGCATGGCTCGCCCACGTCAGGCCCACACGCGTTCAACAGCCCTGGCACCGTCGACGCCGCAGCAGCGCGTCCCCTCGCCCGCGCAGAGATCACGCGATACCGCCTCCCTCCAACCACTCGCGACCGCGCACGCGACGAGCGTGGACTCCAGGGGACCGCCCGCACACGATGCGCACGTCCCGGTGGTGCAGCAGCGCTTTCGAAATCGCGATTTTCCGCCAATTAGCGGATTTCGGGCGGCGTCCAGGGCGTGTTTGGGCGGCGGGGGCGGCGTCCAGCGGTAGAGGGCGTCCGCGGGCGGTCGGCCGCGTGCCGATACGCCGTCGCGTCGGTGAGTTATGCGCGATCTCGCGTCCGGAGACCAAAATACTGAAAATCGAGCAGAAGTCAGCGACGCAGAGGAACAGCGCGGGACTGTATGCACTCACGCATGCGTACAACACCCAACACACGTCCCCACCCGTCAACAAGAGCCCTGCGCGGTCGGCGGCGCGTCAACTCGGCGTCTGCTCCGGTACGATGATGGCGCGATAGCGGCAGCTACGGCGGTGCCCTCGGCCTGGAAACGATATCCAGAGGTAGAGGGGAGCCGTGCGGACTGCCCAGTGGTCGCCGGGAGTGCTGGAAATGCGTTTGAGAAAACGCCTTTTCCGCAAGAAATGCGTGGCAAGGCGGTGGCGCTCCTCGTGGGGCGTTGGAGGGGGAAGGCCGGCGTCCGGGGACGTGAGCGACCGCCGCGGGCGTCCAGAGGCGGATGGCGCGCGTACAAGGCGCGGTGGAAGTCGATGGCGGGGACGGCACCCGGCGCATGCGCCGCGCGCGCGCACGCCGCGTCCAGCAGCGGCGGGAAATGGCCGCTCGAGTGCCATAGCGAGTCATCCGCACGGTGCGAGGCGAGGACGAGGCCCGCGTCGACGTCGGCGCGGTCGTTTTCTTTGCGTGGCCCGTCGCGCGGTCGTCTTGTTTTCGGGCGCCACGACCATTCCTCCCTCGACGTGTCGCGTATTCCACCGGCGCAAAAATGCCCACCACCCCGAGAGAGAGCTGGCGGCGGCGTCCAGCAGCGCGCGACACGCGGCTTCGAGCGTCCCAATGTCGTGGCGGGAAGGGTACGGGGCAGAGGCGATGTCGGCGGCCGAGACGTCGACGCGCGCGGTTCCGCTGCTCGTTCAGAGCTCCAGCGCGCGCGCACGGCTGCCAGAGGTCCCACATAGAATTCCACAGCGTCGCCTGCACGCTAGCGACGCGCGCGCGTATCGCGATCCTCCGCGGTATTCAGTTGTCCAGTCCGCGGTGCGCAAAGAACCACCCGTGCTTGTCTTGACGTCATGAGGCAGCGGCGCGGAATTCGAGCGACGTGTTCAGGGTGTGGGCGAACAAAGTGAAGGCAAGCAACGCCCACCCGCGGGGTTTCGAGATGCGTGCGCGCGACGGTTCCGCGGGCGCCCAGGAATGCCAACGGCCAACTCTCCGCCACGCCCGCGCGCCCCCGACAAGCCGTCTTAAATGATCGATTCCGGGCTGGCCCACTGTAATCTGGACACGCCCCATTCGCTGTGCCGTCTAGAAGAATGGGTGAGTTCTCCGTGCGGCCGCGCTTAAACGTTCAAATAACATACCTGATAGTTGTTGACGATTCCAGCGCATGCGACACTGCAACAGGGCGCTGGGATTCAATGCGAAGCTGCGCGCGCCACGTGAACGAGTGTCGTGTTGCGCCGAAGTGGGGATATGACTTCGTTCGTCGACTGAGAAGCCCCGTGTACATGCCACGTAGCACTGCGCTGTGAACAAAAGTGGTTAGAGTGAGTTAAAGTCGTGGCGAGTGAAAATCGCGAGCTCACCTCAACAAGGCGTCGAAGCCTGCTGCGAGCAGCAAAAACCTCAAAGACGCCGCGGTGTAGTGAGTTCGCAGTTCGATGAACGGCTCGACAAATGGGGGCCAATTGTAGACACAGGAGCTGTCTTTCACGAACGCGCGGGGTGGACGCTGATGCAGATGGCTCGAGCGGCGGAAAATTGCGGTTGTCGCGCTGGAAGTGAACGGCACGAGTGGGTCAGACGAAAAAGTTGCGGAGCGCCGCGCAGCCCACTCACCACTTCGCGCGTTGCCGTCGTCGGCGACCGCAGCATTGCGAACAACGCGCAAGTCAATCGAGGCTACACAGAAAAGGTGATTGTCAATACTCGAACGGGTTTGGGTAACATAGGCTGACAACTCGCCTGCTTCTTTCCTGCTCTCCACGAGCGTCCGCATTGTCGGCATCGTCGAAGAGAAAGCTGGGGCGGACGACGAGGGAAAATGGAACAAGATGAAAAGACAAAGCGGACGAGGCGATGGCTCCTGTTGTGGCATTCTTGGAAGGCACGTACTAATTTGATTCTGGCTGGCATTGACGGCAGATTACCGCGCAAATCGGGTGCCGAGTGTTGCGTCAGCCGACGCGAGTGCAATTAGAATCCAGGTAACCCTGAACCATTTCACCTGTTTTGTCTTAACAACCGAACCCGCGAACCTTTTCCTGCGGATGTGGGGATTTCACATCATGATTCTGTACTGCTAATTATCCCCATTCTCCATCCTTGCTCACTGAAGAGAGAGTGGCTGACAGTGTCTCTGGGCAGCAACTCTCCCTTCAGTGTGCAAAGATGGAGATTAGTACCGACAGACGGGGCTAAATCAGTTCCCCTTGTTTGTCGGTCATCTGTTGGTAAGCCGCTTGTCGGTTGCGTCCTCAGCCGGCAATGACAAATCAGATTGAAACTGATCTACCTTGTACTCAATTTTGACCGACCGGTGGTTGGATGTTCCCCTGTAGTTGCAGTTGGCGCGAATATGGTTTGTGTGGCCGCGGTGGAAGACCGACCGCGAACACCGCCCGGCGCCGGGCCGAAGCCGCCAGCGCAACGGGCGCTAGTTCGGACTTGCCTTCTACACAACCGAACGCGAACGGCACAAGACAACCTACAACTGAGTTTCGGTCTGAACGGCACGCGTCGCGTCGCATCGCGTTGGGCCTGATCATCCCGCTGTCCAGGTGTCGCGGCTACTGTGCGCCACAAAATCTCATCTACTGCATATTTACTGACGATCGCGCGCAGGGTACACCTTCATCCCCCTGATCACATATGGCAACGCGCCCGGAAGGAACTCCGTCTTCGGATCGAACGGCGGGAAGAGTCGGTCTTCTTCCAAGTCGAGCTCGGGCACGACGGCCGGGGTAAGCGCGGGCGCGAGGACGCCGCTCCGCGCGTGTTTGCGGCCCAAGTCTGCCCGCCGCCGCTTGTGCAGATCGACGCCGGAGGACGCAAGCTCCTTGGAATCGAGGACGCGAAACACGATGGCACCGCTGGACAGCATCTTCAGCAGCTGTTTCGTCCGCGAATGCGCCCGTGTCACGGCGTAAAGAGACTTGAAGTGCGAAAACTTCGTCGGAAAACCTTGGATCTGGACACTGTATGTTCGGACGATGGCGTCCTGCCAGTCGGACGTCTTCCACTGGACTGTCGCCGTCGGATTTCCCGTGACAAGTCCTTGGGAAAGCGGTGAGTGTGACGGCGAGGGCAGTTTGACATGGCCACGCACTGAGTTCATTATCCATAGCGTCGTGCAGCTGGTGCTCACACTCGGTCACGTACGCGTTGTGCTCGCGCTGCGTTTGGCGGCGGCCTGCGCTTGGTTGTCAACGGACTGTAGACAGAGTATGGTAAGTCACTTCCAACCTTTTGTCGTGCTCGGTGCAATTGCAGTAGCACTCATCGGAGTCTGCGCAGGCGTTAGAGAGGTGCTTTCGAGCGAGTCGAGTCGAACTGCGTATGGCTCGGCTTGCGAGACATCAATTTCCCGTTGCTTGGATCGTCGAACGAGTTCGACTGCGGCCATGGCGGCATTCTCCTATGAATACAGTTTATTCACAAGTTCGCGCCGCGACGTTCCGCTCTGAAACAACCCGCTCAGTGCTTACTATAGTAGGCAGCGCATTCCAGTTCCCCTTTTTCACTCGGCTTTGCCATAGCCACTTAATTTTTCCAGCCGATGTTCCAGACGCGCGCAGCGCCGAGCTGTCTCGTATAGCCGCTGTCCAGCAGCGCGGCGCACGATCGACGCCACCTCTCCGCTGCCTTCCCTGCAATACTCCGCCCGACAGCGACCTCCCATCTGCACGCACCTCGACTCCTGCGCACCGTCACTGTGCGCACAAATCCTGCACTCTGTGAGCGGGCTGCGGGAAGCTGACCTCTGTCCGCCAGCTCCGCCGTAGCGGTCGACTTTGCGTGGACGCAGCCGATGTCATCCACGCGCGGGGGTCCGACCGCCATCTACGCGGCCGACAGTCCAGCAGCACGGTGCGCTCACAGTAGGTCGATCAAATTCTGCGACACCCGTCCGTGCCTCGCGGTGCCCAGCCCTTGCAAGAAAATCAGCACGATCCATATCTCCGGTCCCTGCAATGCTCGCCTTTGTTGGCCATGTCCGCCGTTTGCAGGGACGCAGCCGATGTCGTGGACGCGCAGCATCTTCAAGCGACGGTCCACGGGTGCGGCGCGCTTGCGTATTCGCGACGCCACATTCCTTTGAAACCGCACATCCTGAGCGTCGCTCGTGCGGTCCTGCAAGGTAAACTCCTGCGCAGCATCAACGCGCAAATGCGGCGGTCTGCGACTGAGTAATAGGACACTTACCTCCGCGTCGATCAGGCCTGCCCGCGGGGCGAACTTGGGTACGTATAGCCGATGTCAAGGATGCACGCGGGTCTGAACACTACTTCCTTCTTCTAGCGGACGTCCAGCAGCGTGGCGCGCTTGCATGTCATGATCGAATTTACGATGTCATGTCCAAGCAGTGGCGCCGTTGCAGCTGCCCGCTTACTGCAACCATGCGCCGGACTTCAGAAGCACGCACTGCGCAACCCACAGGCTCTAACCTCCCGCGTTCTGCACGACGTCTGACATTCGACTCAACAGTGAATTATACACGCAGCGAGGATCGCGGGCCTGGAGCTCAGTTTGCCATGTCTCGTGGACCGTCGGTTCGGCGGCTTCCACGCTACGACCATCGGGTGGCGCCTCCTTCTCAGAAACACGGCAACTGTCACGCTAAGTACGCGCACCCCCCTTTGGTCTGGGCTGCTTTTCATCGTTCTGCTGACAAGCTGTGTCATAATCGCGGTGACTGTGCACCGCTCACGGCGCCCGGCGAGTGCAGAAGCGAGCGCTGGAAAACATATAAATAGGGCTAGGTTTTTTCCAGTAGAGGCCATCCTGTTCGCAGAGATTTTCCCCTCCCTCCTTCACTGATCGCCTCCTCTCTGCTGTCGTAACCACTCGTCTCCTGCGCTGCCGTCGTCGTTGTTCGGCCGTCCTCTGTCCAGATGTCCGACGCTGTTTCGCCCATGTAACTTGGCCTTTTTTGTGCCGTTGCGAAGCACTCAATGACGATGTTTTTTTATTGCAGCCGGGGTGCGTGCGCATCTCTCTTGCTTTCGCGACTCAAGAAGCTAGCCGACGGGTGCCGATAATCTCAGTGTGTATTCTTATTTTGTTGCCGTCCATATTTCTGTGATACTGACCATGTTGTCTAGAGTGCTTCGTCGAGCGCGTCGCAGTACTGCGCTACGATACGGGTAGGTTGACGTCTGATACGCTGGGTATGTATTTTCTATGTGAACTGACCTCCGGCCTTTGCGAGCTGCGTCTGCCCGAGCCAACCGCCATGCGCGTCCCGCTCTTCGCATGCAGATGTTGTCTTTTCACGGCGGGTGCTGTATTTAGATCGACGTGTATTTATTGCAGTATAACAATGAGAACATACGTTCGTATTGACCCTTTCATCCTTGAGCGAAGAAATGAATGGTTCAGCAGATGGTTGAGTACACATTCCAAGTCATATAGAAACCTTTTCGCTCACCGCGAGTTGACTGGTCTGAGCCTACGCTGCCGCGGCGAGCAGATCGTGTGCTGCGGACGTTGAAGGTAAGAATAATACGGCGCAGTTATGTTACTTACTAGCATGAAGCCTCCGGTGAGACCAGTAGGCCCGGGTCAGCGAGAGACAAGTTCCGCGCTTTGCCAGCGCGCCATAAGACTGCTCAAGGCAGCAACCATGCACCGCGCGCGCTGCTCTTGCTCTCCGTGAGGACGAGGTTGATGCAAACAGTAGACAGTCTGGGCGCGCCGCCCACGAACGCGAGCCGCCCGCGAACTTCGTCAATCAAGATTGCAAGAAACACGCTGGCTAACAGTACCGGTCGACACCGTCCACCAAGAGAACGGGCTGTGTCGACCCGCCAGCCGCACTGCTCGAGACGTTCAGCTGCGTGACTCACGAGAGGAGACGCACCTCGAGCGTTGCGTCGACGGCACTCGCCACCCTCGTCGCGATCACGGGCACAGATCTCGTATGCGTACGCCCTGACGGCGCGCCGGCGTGGTGCGTCGTTCACACCGCACTGGCCACCCTCGTCGCCACCGCGGGCCTGCGCGCGCTGCTCCTGCAGGACGGACTCGTCACGGAGGCGCAGTTAGCAACGTGGGCGCAAGAGTCGTTGATCGGGAGCCGCGGGCACCGGCGACGGGTGACGCGCCTTGGTGAGCAGTTCCCGGTGGACATGGCTTTGAGTCATATCAACCTGGCCATCGGACGGCCCGAGCAGCTGGGTGTGGCGTACATCAGGAATCCATTCGCGTCGGGCTCTCGCCCACACTTCTCCGGTGCGCGGTGACTATTCGCTTAGATCTCCGCCAGCGCTGCTGACATGACCATGGTAGGTAAGGCTCTGGCCGCCTTCGAGCGTTCACCACTGCCTGAGCATAGCGGCCGACGCTTTGTCGTTATGCGCGTGCACAAGCTGCTTGAGGGTCCCCTACCTAATCCTAGTGGGGCGGGACCCGATCCAGTACGGCCGGTGGAAGGAGAGTTGGTCTCAACGGCCGACGTCAAGGGGCGTCCTAAAGTATGGTCTTACGACCTAGACAAGCAGCACACTGGCCGGGCGGTTCACGCTTTACGTGAAATTTGGGACCGCGACGACGTCCGCAAACCTGGCGTGGACAGCTGACCCGGTCAGTCCTGACTCCTGGTATCGGCGGTCAGGGATCGTGCTGACGCTGTATCAGGTTTCTCAGTCGTTCGAATGTCCAAGCAGATCATAGGGGAGCGTGGCAAGGGCATATGCTGATGTGCCCATGGAAGCGTTCGGGTGCTGCATAGACTGCAATCGGTGTATTCAATACGGCGGTGAACGTGACGTAGAATTTGGATTCGCAGACTTCTCGTTGGCATTATTTGCAGAACTTGATGCTGATTATCACAACGAAAAGGTCGTCCGTGGTCCGTGAGATCGTAAACTACAGTATATCACAGGCAATATGGAAAGCAGTCCATGCCGAGGTGCAGAGCAAAACAAAATGCAGATGCGCTCGGATCCAGCTCTCCGATCTGTACATAAAATTCTTGCATGCAGTCTAGCTGCCGCCGCCGGCACCGCCGATGCCTAACAGGTCTGCGAGTCCGGGTATGTCTGAGAGGCCGAGCTCTTTGAGAAGGTTCTGAGGGGCAGTGAGATGGGTGCAACGGTGGAGTGGCTGACAGGGCGCACGCACCTGAATATCGGACTCGCTGACCGGGCAGTCAAACTTGGCGGTGTTGCTGAAAGACGGCGTCACTGTGACGAGGAAGACGCGCACGCCGATCTTGAGCTTGTAGTTGATGGTGATCTGCTGCTGCGGGTTGCTCAAGCACTTTGTCGCGAGGTCGGAGATGATCGCGTCCGCAGAGTCCAGCGCCTGCGTGATGTTTAGGGAGAATGGGAAGGTGAAGTTTGTGTTCTGGTGCGCGGGCAGCGACACGTCCTTCACGGCGCCCGTGCCCAGACGCGTGTTGTTGATGGGGTAGAACACCTCGGCGTCCAGGCTGCTGATTTTGGCGCCAAAGTAATTTGGATTATCCACCCTGCACATAGACGCGCGAATCAGTCAGCCGCCAAGCACACGATGGGGTTGTGACGCACTCGATGGGCAGCTGGAGGTTGACTTGAATGCCATCAGTGAGCACTTGCACCTGTGGGAGCGATCAGCCTCGGGCGGTCGCGGCTATATGGGCGCACTGACTGTGCTGCCATTCGTGGGCTCCTCGACGCCGCCTATTTTGACATTTGGGGGCTGTATCCACTGCGCGCGGTGTTAGCACAGCCCCGCGCATCGGCAGAGACGAACGCACCAAGGCGAGCGACAGCACGATGCCGATGACGAGGAAGAGGGTGATGAGGATGGTGCAGCAGCAGAAACGGCCAAAACACCGCGGGCGGCTGCCCTGTGTGCCCCGGGCGGAGGGTGAGTATGAGTGCCGGCGACGTGGAGCACGAGACGCACCGCGGTCCAGAGGTTTCCTTGGTGGTCATAGCGCCATGTGCGCATCTCCCGCGCTGTCCTAGTAACAGTCATGACACAAAGTAGAGGAAGATGGACGGTGAAAGGGAAGGGCGCCCCTGTAAGCGCGGGTGCAGGCGAGCAAGACACGGGCGACTCACTTAGCCTCCCTCGGCCTCAGGGGAACATTGTAGTTCTCGACCTCGTACGCGGCCTCCTGCTTCACTTGCGGCGGAGGCGCGCCGTAGGGCGGCTGGGCGGGCTCGTCGCGATACGCCCCCTCGTACCCGCTGCGGTCATAGCTGTCGTGTGGCGCCTGCGCATACGGGTCGTAGAGGTTGTCGGTCGACGGGGCGGGGTATGCGGGGTAGTTGTGCGCCTCGTCGGTATAGGGCGGGCGGTAGGACATGGTGGAAGGAGAGTGCAGGGCCAGCTGCGTGGGTGAAAGTCAAGAGAAACTCGTGGGCGGGCGGCGTGGCCGGCGCGCGAGACAGTGCAGCGCGTCATGGTGCACGAGTTGACGGTGGATGTGGACGGACGCAGGAAGACGCGCCGCTGTTGTGGTGTGTTTGTCCTGCGGGCGCTGGCCAAACAGGCCGCAAACAGCGTCAGGGCTCGTAAAGCGACGACTCTGGCTGCTCTGTCCCTCTAATCGCTGCTCTGGCCCTCTCAGCGACCTTCAAAGCACGCGCCGCACGCGCCAGTGTCGCGCAGAGTCACCAGTCGCGCCAATTTCACTCGCCCGCGTCGCGCGTCGCACGCACAAATCATTTCCCACGCTACTATGCACACAAAGTCGAATCGCGCCTCGACGTCTCGCGTTCCCCAGCATTTCCGTGGCCTCCATCCCGCGGCGCTCGCGATGTACGTCGCGTTGCAGCGCCCGCCGCTCTCCATACGACGCGTACATGCCGTCCACCGCCAATCCACCGCGCGCGCAAAGGGCGCCGCCACTTCCCCAGCGCACACAATGTGAGCTTTCCCCTCGCCCGCCGCCCTACTCGTCTGACCGCCTTGCAGTCGCCTGCAAGTCGCGCCCTCGACACCTTCGCGTTTTCCGACGCCGTGATGGACGAAACCCGAGAGTGGAGGGACGTGCGCCGCGTTGCGCTACCTTGCAACGCGCTGCACTTCGTTGCAAGGCGGCGCCGGCTTCGGGGTGGCAGGGTGGCGTCCAGCTGCGGTTGTCGTCGGTTGCGGCGCCGTCCAGCTGACGGTGCAAGTCGTCAGCAAGCTGTGCACCACGAGCGCAACGTCTAGAATACGAAATTCGCGTGCGCAAGGGTGATGGACGAGGCGCCGCGACTTGTCCGGCGCACGCAATGTGCGCTTTCCCCCAGCCGTCCGCTGCTCTTTTCTGATCGTCTTGCAGCCGCCTGAAAATCGCACCCGCAGCGTCTTCGCGTCATCGGACGTCGACGTCGGCACGTCTCGTCGCGCAGGCTGGCGCAACGTCGTCCGCGGCACGCAACACCTTCTCGCGCGCGCATACGACGTCCACCATCCCTCCCGCGCATTCCACCGCCGAAATCCTCTATGCGGACGCACGCCGCGTCGTCCAGGAGACGCGCAGCGGCGCGGTGCGGCAGAGACGTCACAGCAGCGCGGGAGGGCGCTCGCCAGCCGGCGCGTAAAGTCTTCGTGTGGCGTCCAGCACGACTCGCTCCCGTTGCGGCGACGTCCACGAACCCGGGGAGGTTGTCCGCAGGCGTCCAGCACCCGCGCCAGCGCGACGCGCGACAGTCGTCGATGTTGGCGCGGGGTGAGTCTTCACCGGAATGGCGTCCAGCGCGTGCAGTGGGTGCAAGGACCGTCCATTTCAGGCGCGCGGACGTGTTGCTAGGGCAGGTCGACGCTTCGTTGGTGAGGAAATCGAAAATTCCTTCTCCTCGCTTGAAAAGCTGAAATCTTTGCAGATCTTGCCCTCTCGGTGTCGCGCCGCGCGATTGTATGCACCGAGGCCACCGCATGGCTCGCCCACGTCAGCTCCACACGCGTTCAACAGCCCTGGCACCGTCGACGCCGCAGCAGCCGCGGGCGGTCGGCCGCGTGTCGATACGCCGTCGCGTCGGTGAGTTATGCGCGATCTCGTGTCCGGAGACCAAAATACTGAAAATCGAGCAGAAGTCAGCGACGCAGAGGAACAGCGCGGGACTGTATGCACTCACGCATGCGTACAACACCCAACACACGTCCCCACCCGTCAACAAGAGCCCTGCGCGGTCGGCGGCGCGTCAACTCGGCGTCTGCTCCGGTACGATGATGGCGCGATAGCGGCAGCCACGGCGGTGCCCTCGGCCTGGAAACGATATCCAGAGGTAGAGGGGGCCGTGCGGACTGCCCAGTGGTCGCCGGGAGTGCTGGAAATGCGTTTGAGAAAACGCCTTTTCCGCAGGAAATGCGTGGCCCGGCGGTAGCGCTTCTCGCGGGGCGTTTGGAGGGGGAAGGCCGGCGTCCGGGGACATGAGCGACCGCCGCGGGCGTCCAGAGGCAGATGGCGCGCGTCCAAGGCGTGGTGGAAGTCGATGGCGGGGACGGCGTCCGGCGCATGCGCCGCGCGAGCGCGAGCGCGCACCGCGTCCAGCAGCGGCGGGAAATGGCCGCTCGAGTGCCATAGCGAGTCGTCCGCACGGTGCGAGGCGAGGACGAGGCCCGCGTCGACGGTGGCGCGGAGGTTTTCTTTGCGTGGCCCGTTGCGCGGTCGTCTTGCTTTCGGGCGCCACGACCATGTGTCGCGTATTCCACCGGCGCAAAACTGCCCATCACCCCGAGAGCTGGCGGCGGCGTCCAGCAGCGCGCGACACGCGGCTTCGAGCGTTCCAATGTCGTGGCGGGAAGGGTGCAGGGCAGAGGCGATGCCGGCGGCCGAGACGTCGACGCGCGCGGTCCCGCTGCTCGTCCAGAGCTCCAGCGCGCGCGCGGGCGGCCGCCAGAGGTCCCCCATAGAATTCCACAACGTCGCCTGCACGATAGCGACGCGCGCGCGTATCGAGATCCTCCGCGGTATTCAGTTGTCCTGTCCGCGGTGCGCAAAGAACCACCCGTGCTTGTCTTGACGTCATGAGGCAGCGGCGTGGAATTCGAGCGACGTGTTCAGGGTGTGGGCGAAGATAGTGAAGGCAAGCAACGCCCACCCGCGGGGTTTCGAGATGCGTGCGCGCGACGGTTCCGCGGGCGCCCAGGAATGCCAACGGCCAACTCTCCGCCACGCCCGCGCGCCCCCGACAAGCCGTCTTAAATGATCGATTCCGGGCTGGCCCACTGTAATCTGGACACGCCCCATTCGCTGTGCCGTCTAGAAGAATGGGTGAGTTCTCCGTGCGGCCGCGCTTAAACGTTCAAATAACATACCTGATAGATGTTGACGATTCCAGCGCATGCGACACTGCAACAGGGCGCTGGGATTCAATGCGAAGCTGCGCGCGCCACGTGAACGAGTGTCGTGTTGCGCCGAAGTGGGGATATGACTTCGTTCGTCGACTGAGAAGCTCCGTGTACATGCCACGTAGCACTGCGCTGTGAACAAAAGTGGTTAGAGTGAGTTAAAGTCGTGGCGAGTGAAAATCGCGAGCTCACCTCAACAAGGCGTCGAAGCCTGCTGCGAGCAGCAAAAACCTCAAAGACGCCGCGGTGTAGTGAGTTCGCAGTTCGATGAACGGCTCGACAAATGGGGGCCAATTGTAGACACAGGAGCTGTGTTTCGCGAACGCGCGGGGATGCTGATGGCTCGAGCGGCGGAAAATTGCGGTTGTCGCGCTGGAAGTGAACGGCACGAGTGGGTCAGACGAAAAAGTCGCGGAGCGCGGCGCAGCCCACTCACCACTTCGCGCGTTGCCGTCGTCGGCGACCGCAGCATTGCGAACAACGCGCAAGTCGAGCGAGGCTACACAGAAAAGGTGATTGTCAACATTCGAGAGGGTTTGTATAACAAAGGCTGACAACTCGCCTGCTTCTTTCCTGCTCTCCACGAGCGTCCGCATTGTCGGCATCGTCGAAGAGAAAGCTGGGGCGGACGACGAGGGAAAATGGAACAAGATGAAAAGACAAAGCGGACGAGGTGATGCTCCTGTTGTGGCATTCTTGGAAGGCACGTACTAATTTGATTCTGGCTGGCATTGACGGCAGATTACCGCGCAAATCGGGTGCCGAGTGTTGCGTCAGCCGACGCGAGTGCAATTAGAATCCAGGTAACCCTGAACCATTTCACCTGTTTTGTCTTAACAACCGAACCCGCGAACCTTTTCCTGCGGATGTGGGGATTTCACATCATGATTCTGTACTGCTAATTATCCCCATTCTCCATCCTTGCTCACTGAAGAGAGAGTGGCTGACAGTGTCTCTGGGCAGCAACTCTCCCTTCAGTGTGCAAAGATGGAGATTAGTACCAAAAGACGGGGCTAAATCAGTTCCCCTTGTTTGTCGGTCATCTGTTGGTAAGCCGCTTGTCGGTCGCGTCCTCAGCCGGCAATGACAAATCAGATTGAAACTGATTACCTTGTACCCAATTTTGACCGACCGGTGGTTGGATGTTCCCCTGTAGTTGCAGTTGGCGCGAATATGGTTTGTCTGGCCGCGGTGGAAGACCGACCGCGAACACCGCCCGGCGCCGGGCCGAAGCCGCCAGCGCAACGGGCGCTAGTTCGGACTTGCCTTCGAACGCGAACGGCACAAGACAACCTACAACCGAGTTTCGGTCTGAACGGCACGCGTCGCGTCGCATCGCGTTGGGCCTGATCATCCCGCTGTCCAGGTGTCGCGGCTACTGTGCGCCACAAAATCTCATCTACTGCATATTTACTGACGATCGCGCGCAGGGTACATCTTCATCCCCCTGATCACATATGGCAACGCGCCCGGAAGGAACTCCGTCTCCGGATCGAACGGCGGGAAGAGTTGGTCTTCTTCCAAGTCGAGCTCGGGCACGACGGCCGGGGTAAGCGCGGGCGCGAGGACGCCGCTCCGCGCGTGTTTGCGGCCCAAGTCTGCCCGCCGCCGCTTGTGCAGATCGACGCCGGAGGACGCAAGCTCCTTGGAATCGAGGACGCGAAACACGATGGCACCGCTGGACAGCATCTTCAGCAGCTGTTTCGTCCGCGAATGCGCCCGTGTCACGGCGTAAAGAGACTTGAAGTGCGAAAGCTTCGTCGGAAAACCTTGGATCTGGACACTGTATGTTCGGACGATGGCGTCCTGCCAGTCGGACGTCTTCCACTGGACTGTCGCCGTCGGATTCCCCGTGACAAGTCCTTGGGAAAGCGGTGAGTGTGACGGCGAGAGGGCAGTTTGACATGGCCACGCACTGAGTTCATTATCCATAGCGTCGTGCAGCTGGTGCTCACACTCGGTCTTGCCGCGTTCGTCGTTGGAGGGCGTCTCGTCGCGTCGTAGGCGGCGGCACAATATCATGTATATTTCCGCGTGTATGCGCGTACTCACAACTATTTTCTTTTTCTGTGCGCGAACCCCAGCGGATTTTTCACCCGAGCTGCAGGTATTTGCGATACCACCGTTAGCCTTCCTTTCTGCACCAGCCACGAAGCGATCTTCGCGCCGCCATGCCGTCGTCTTTGCGTAGTCTCCGTTGCCGACCTTGCGCGTCATTCTGTCAGTCTACGCAGCAATATTTGAGCGACTGCTAATTATTACAGTCTCGAACTACCGTAGTATTGTCCCGTGTTCGAAAAAGATACCGTACACTAGGGAAGCGATAAACTGCTTCCAATGGCGCAGGCAGCGTTCATTCCTGGTCGGCATATATTATGTGCACATGCACGGGCTCGCACGTGCTGTAATCGAGGCCTGTGTTAGCTGCGCCGTCCTCAGTCGCTTCGTAGATGATGAGCTCCTGCGCGCTCGTGCTGCTCTGGCACAGCGAGAAGCCGTCGCTGTCCCCCGCGACGCTCAGCGCGTACGGGAATTCAGTGCCGTGCGGGCTCGTGTTGAACTATCCCAGCCACACGTCAGTACTGAGGTACATAAACAGGTGGATAGCCATGGGAAGCGCACCAGTTCGCAGTACACAGACGCGGGCGGGATGGTGACGCCCTCGTCAGGCTGGATGAACGAGAGCCACCCGGTCGGCGGCAGCACGGGGTCTGAGACACTGCTTGCGCCGCCCGTGAGCGGGGCCGCGGTGATCCCGCCGTCTGCGAGCTGGAACGTCGTCGCGACGACCGACGCGATGCTCTCCGTGGTCTGCACACGCACGTCAGTGAACTTGAATCGGATAGGCAGTGGGAAATGAAGCGACGCACTCCGAGCCAGCTCACACTGGAGTTGGCGAGCCCGTTCGTGCCGAGTCCGACAGGCTTCTGCACAGTCGTGTCGGCGTCGGACACGGCGAGCAGCGTGAATGGACCTGAGCCGTCGGTGACGCCTTTCCACGGGCAAGAGACGTCGCGCTTGGTGCTCGTGGGCAAGGCGAGCGCGGAGGCAGACACAGCGAGAAGAGAGAGAAGGGATGCACATTGTGGGATGATGGGTGAGCAATACGTGTTTCTTGCAATCTTGAGTGATGAAGTTCGCGGGCGGGTCTTGCGTTCGTGGGCAGCGCGCCCAGACTGTACCTCGTCCTCACGAAGAGCAAGAGCAGCGCGCGCGGTGCATGGTAGTACGAGAAGTCGTATGGCGTGCTGGCAAAGCGCGGAACGTCCCCGTCAGACTGCCTTCTATGAATCTCTCGCTGACCCGTGCTCACAATTTTTGCCAGATCGTCTGCTCGCTGCGGGCCGCGGCAGCGTCTCAGACAAGTCAACTCGCGATGAGCGAAAATGTTACTATCCGACTTGGAATGTGTACTCAACCATACCATTTCATTTCTTCGCTCAAGGATGAAGGGTCAATACGAACGTATGTTCTCATTGTTATACTGCTATTAATACACGTCGATCTAAATACAGCACCCGCCGTGAAAAGCTCAACATCTGCGCGCGAAGAGCGGGACGCGCATGGCGGTTGGCTCGGGCAGACGCAGCTCGCAAAGGCCGGAGGTCAGTTCACAGAGAAAATACATACCCAGCGTATCAGACGACAACCTACCCGTATCGTAGCGCAGTACTACGACGCGCTCGACGAAGCACTCTAGACAACATGGTCAGTATCACAGAAATATGGACGGCAACGAAATAAAAATACACACTCTGAGATTATCGGCACCCGTCGGCTAGCGTCTTGAGTCGCGAAAGCAAGAGACATGCGCACGCACCCTGGCTGAAATAAAAAAACATCGTCATTGGATGCTTCGCACCGGCACAAAAAAGGCAAACTTACATGGGCGAAACAGCGTCGGACATCTCGACAAAGGACGGCCGAACAGCGACAACGGCAGCGCATGAGACGAGTGGTGACGACAGCAACGAGGAGGCGGTCAGTGAAGGACGGAGGGGAAAATCTCTGCGAACAGGATGCCCTCTACTGGAAAAAACCTAGCACTATTTATACTGTTTTCCAGCGCTCGCTTCTGCACTCGCCGGGCGCCGTGAGCGGTGCACAGTCACCGCGATTATGACACAGCTTGTCAGCAGAACGATGAAAAGCAGCCCAGACCAAAGGGGGGTGCGCGTACTTAGCGTGACAGTTGCCGTGTTTCTGAGAAGGAGGCGCCACCCGATGGTCGTAGCGTGGAAGCCGCCGAACCGACGGTCCACGAGACATGACATACTGAGCTCCAGGCCCGCGATCCTCGCTGCGTGTGTAATTCACTGTTGAATCGAATGTCAGACGTCAGGCAGAACGCGCGAGGTTAGAGGGGTGTGGGCTGCGTAGAATGTGCTTCTGAATTCCGGCGCGTGGTTGCAGTAAGCGGGCAGCTGCAACGGCGCCACTGTTTGGACATGGCATCGTGAATTCGATCATGCTATGCAAGCGCGCCACGCTGCTGGACGTCCGCTAGAAGAAGGAAGTAGCGTTCAGACCCGCGTGCATCCTTGACATCGGCTATACGTACCCAGGTTCGCTCCGCTGGGAGGCCTGATCGACGCGGAGGTAAGTGTCCTATTACTCAGTCGCAGAGCGCCGCATTTGCGCGCTGACGCTGCGCAGCAGTGTTAACCCAGGCTCTGGAGCACCGTACGGGCGACGCTCAGGATGTGCGGTTTCAAAGGAATGTGGCGTCGCAAGCGCGCCGCACCGGTGGACCGTCGCTTGAAGATGCTGCGCGTCCACGACATCGGCTGCGTCCCTACCAACGGCGGAAATGGCCAACAAAGGCGAGCATTGCAGGGAGCGGAGATGTCGATCGTGCTGATTTTCTTGCAAGGGCTAGGCAGCGCGAGGCACGGACGGGTGTCGCAGAATTTGATCAACCTACCGAGAGCGCACCGTGCTGCTGGACTGTCGGCCGCGTAGATGGTGTTAGGACCCCGTGCGTGGATGACATCGGCTGCGTCCACGCAAAGTCGACCGCTACGGCGGAGCTGGCGGACAGAGGTCAGCTTCCCGCGGCCCGCTCACAGGTGCAGGATTTGTGCGCACATTGACGGTGCGCAGGAGTCGAGGTGCGTCCGGATGGGAGGTCGCTGTCGGGCGGAGTATTGGAGGGAAGGCGGCGTCGATCGTGCGCCGCACTGCTGGACAGCCGCTATATGAGACAGCTCGGCGCTGCGCGCGTCTGCAACATCGGCTGGAAAAATTAAGTGGCTATGGCACGGCCGAGTGAAAAAGGGGAACTGAAATGTGCTGCCTAGTAAGCACTGAGCGGATTGTTTCAGAGACGGAAGTCACGTCGCGAACTTGAGAATAAAATTTATTCGTTAGGAGAATGCCGCCGGCGTGGCTGCAATCGAACTCGTTCCACGATCCAAGCAGCGATTGACGTCTCGCGAGCCGAGCCATACGCAGTTCGACTCGACTCGCTCGAAAGCACCTCTCTAACGCCTGCGCAGACTCCAATGAGTGCTACTGCAATTGCACCGAGCACGACAAAAGGTTGGAAGAGACTTACCATGCTGTGTCTACAGTCCGTTGACAACCAAGCGCAGGCCGCCGCCAAACGCAGCGCGAGCACAACGCGTACGTGACCGAGTGTGAGCATCAGCTGCACGACGCTATGGATAATGAACTCAGTGCGTGGCCATGTCTCACACTGGCCGCTCAATGTCACACTCACCGCTTTCCCAAGGACTTGTCACGGGCAATCCGACGGCGACAGTCCAGTGGAAGACGTCCGACTGGCAGGACGCCATCGTCCGAACATACAATGTTCAGATCCAAGGTTTTCCGGCGAAGCTTTCGCACTTCAAGTCTCTTTACGCCGTGACACGGGCGCATTCGCGTACGAAACAGCTGCTGAAGATGCTCTCCAGCGGTGCCATCGTGTTTCGCGTCCTCGATCCCAAGGAGCTTGCGTCGTCCGGCGTCGACCTGCACAAGCGGCGGCGGGCAGACTTGGGCCGCAAACACGCGCGGAGCGGCATCCTCGCGCCCGCACTTACCCCGGCCGTCGTGCCCGAGCTCGACTTGGAAGAAGACCGACTCTTCCCGCCGTTCGATCCGGAGAAGGAGTTCCTTCCGGGCGCGTTGCCGTATGTGATCAGGGGGATGAAGATGTATTCTGCGCGCGATCGTCAGTGAATCTGCAATAAATGAGATTTTGTGGCGCACAGTGACACCTGGACAGCGGAATGATCAGGCCCAAAAGGGCCCAACGCGCGATGCGACACGACGCGCGCCGTTCAGACCGAAACTCGGTTGCAGGTCGTCTTGTGCCGTTCGCGTTCGCGTGTGTAGAAGGCAAGTCCGAACTAGCGCCCGTTGCGGTGCGCTGGCGGCTTCGGCCCGGCGCCGGGCGGTGATTGCGGTCGGTCTCCCGCGGCCAGACTCAGATCTGCGACTACAGGAAACCATCATCAGTCAAGATCAAATCTAAGGTGGATTGTCAGGCCGATTTGTCATTGTCGGCTGAACGTGCAACCGAAACTGACAGGGGAGCTAATTGAGCTGCTAATCTCCATCTTTGCCCACTGAAGGGAGAGTTGCTGCCCAGAGACACTGTCAGCCACTCTCTCTTCAGTGAGCAAGGATGGAGAACGGGGTTAGTTAGCAGTACAGAATCAAGATGTGAGATCTCCACATCCGCAGGAAACGTTACCGGGTCCGGGTTGTCAAGGCAAGACAGGTGGAATGGTTCAGGGTTACCGGGATTCTAATCGCACTCGCGTCGGCTGACGCAACACTGGGCACCCGACTCACGCGGAAATCTGCTGACAATGGCCATAATCAAATTAGGACGTGCCTTCCAAGAATCCAACAGCACGAGCGTCGGCTTGTCCGCTTCGTCTCTCATCTTGTCCCGTTTTTCTTCGTTGGCCCCCCCATCTTTCTCTTCGACGATTCGGACAACGCGGGCACTCGTGGAGAGTAGGAAAGAAGCAGGCGAGTTGTCAGCCTTTGTTATTCATACCCTCTCGAATATTGACAATCACCTTTTCTGTGTAGCCTCGCTCGACTTGCGCGTTGTTCGCAATGCTGCGGTCGCCGACGACGGCAACGCGCGAAGTGGTGAGTGGGCTGCGCGGCGCTCCGCGACTTTTTCGTCTGACCCACTCGTGCCGGTCACTTCCAGCGCGACAACCGCAATTTTCCGCCGCTCGAGCCGTCAGCATCCACCCCGCGCGTTCGCGAAACACAGCTCCTGTGTCTACAATTGGCCCCCATTCGTCGAGCCGTTGATCGGAATGCGAACTCACTGCACCGCGGCGTCTTTGAGGTTTTTGGTGCTCGCAGCAGGCTTCGACGCCTTGTTGAGGTGAGCTCACGATTTTCACTCGCCACGACTTTAACTCACTCTAATTACTTTCGTTCACAGCGCAGTGCTACGTGGCTTCTCAGTCGATGAACGAAGTCATTTCCCCACTTCGGCGTGACACGACACTCGTTCGTTCACGTGGCGCGCGCAGCTTCGCATTGGATCTCAACGCCCTGTTGAGGTGTCGCGTGCGCTGGAATCGTCACCAAGCATCAGGTATGTTTCAAAGTTTGAGCGTTGCCGCGCGGAGAACTTACCCGTTGTCTAAGCGGGTGGCGCGTGTTCCACGTCGAGATGGCCTGTATGCCAGCCCGGAGACATTCGTTCAAGGCAGCACCTCGGGGGCGCGCGGCCGTGGGCGCAGGAGCGGCAACGTGCGTCAAGTTACCCATCGCCATTCCTGGGCGCCCGCCGGAATCGTGGAGTTGTGGCGCGCGCGCGTCGTTGGCGTACAGGCGACGCTGTGGGAACTCTGTGTGGGACCTCTGGCAGTCGTGCGCGCGCGTTCGAGCTATGACGAGCGGCGGGATCGCGCGCATCAACGTCTCGGCCGCCGACGTCATATTTCCGCGCCTCTGCCTCCGCCTACCCTGTACGTTCCCTCTCGACGATCTTGGGACGGTCGATGGCTTGCGCGCTGCTGGACGCCAGCGTCGGCGCTCGGGTGATCGGGAGGCGCGACCCGTCGAGGGAAGGACGAGCGCGCGAGGGTTCTGAACACACACGGCACCGCGTCGAAATTAGTGCTAGCCTCGTCCTCGCCTCCCGCCGTGTCGCGCGCTGCTGGACGCCGGCGCCAGCTCTCGGGGTGATGGGCAGTTTTGCGCCGGTGGAATACGCAACACGTTCTCAGTCGCCACGACCATTCTTCCCTCGACAAGACGACCGCGCGACGGGCCACCCACAGAAAACCACCGCGCCACCGTCGACGCGGGCCTCGTCCTCGCGTCGCACCGTGCGGACGATTCGCTGTGGCACTCGAGCGGCCATTTCCCGCCGCTGCTGGACGCGGTGCGCGCGCGCGCAGCGCATTCGCCGGACGCCGTCCCCGCCCATCGACTTCCACCGCGCCTTGGACGCGCGCCATCCGCCTTTGGACGCCCGCGGCGGTCGCTCACGTCCCCGGACGCCGGCCTTCCCCCTCCAAACGCCCCGCGAGGAGCGCCACCGCCTTGCCACGTATTTCCTGCGGGAAGGCGTTTTCTCAAACGCTTTTGCAGCACCCCCGGCGACCACTGGGCCGTCCGCACGGCTCCCCTCTACCTCTGGATACCATTTCCAAGCCGAGGGCACCGCCGTAGCTGCCGCTATCGCGCGAACATCGTACCGGAGCAGACGCCGAGTTGACGCGCCGCCGACCGCGCAGGGCTCTCGTTGACGGGTGGGGACGTGTCTTGGATGTTGTACGCATGCGTGAGTGCATAGAGTCCCGCGCTGCTCCTCTGCATCGCTGACTTCTGCTCGATTTTCAGTTTTCTGGTTTGCGGACACGAAATCGCGCATAACTCACCGACGCGACGGCGTATCGACACGCGGCCGACCGCCCGCGGACGCCCTCTACCGCTGGACACCGCCCCCGCCGCCCAAACACGCCCTGGACGCCGTCCGAAATCCGCCAATTTGCGGAAAATGGCGAATTTGAAAGCGCTGCTGCGCCGCCGGGACGTGCGCATCGTGTGCGGGCGGCCCCCTGGAGTCCACGCTCGTTGCGTGCGTGTTCGAGAGTGGCTGGAGGGAGGCGGCATCGCGTGATCTCTGCGCGGGCGAGGGGACGCGCTGCTGCGGCGTCGCCGGTGCCAGGGCTATTGAACACGTGTGGAGCTGACGTGGGCGAGCCATGCCGTGGCCTGGGTGCATACAATCGCGCGGCGCGACACCGAGAGGGCGAGACCTGCAAAGGTTTCAGCTTTTCAACCGAGGAGAAGGAATTTACGATTGACTCACCAACGAAGCGTCGACCTGCCCTAGCAACACGTCCGCGCAGCTGCATTAGACCGGTGGATGTGGCCCTGCAGCTACTGAATGCCCTGGACGCCATTCCGGTGAAAATTCACCCCGCGCCAATATCGACGACTGTCGCGCATCGCGCTGGCGCGGGCGCTGGACGCCTGCGGACGACCTCCCCGGGCTTGTGGACGCCGCCGCGACGGGCACGAGTCGTGCTGGACGCCCCCCGAAGACTTTACGCGCCGCCTGGCGAGCGCGCTCCGGCGCTGCTGCGCCGGCTCGGCCGCGCCGCGCCGCTGCGCGTCTCCTGGACGACGTGGCGTGCGTCCGCATGGAGGGTTTCGGCGGTGGAGTGCACGGGAGGGATGGTGGACGTCGTATGCGCGCGCGAGAAGGTGTTGCGTGCCGCGGACGACGTTGCGCTCGTCTTCTACCGCCTGCTGACGAAACGTGCCGACGTCGACGTCCGAAGACGCGAAGACGCTGCGGGTGCAATTTTCAGACACCTACAAGACGGTCAGAAAAGAGCAGCGGACGACGGGGGGAAAGCGCACATTGCGTGCGCCGGACAAGTCGCGGCGCGTCGTCCATCACCCTTGCGCGCGCGAATTTCGTGTCTAGACGTTGCGCTCGTGGTTCACAGTTTCCTGACGACTTGCACGGGCAGCTGGAAGCCGCCGCAACCGGCGAAAATCGCGGCTGGACGCCACTTTGCAGTGCGAACGTCGGGGACGACGTCGTCTTCGTGTTCCACAGCACGCTGGACGCCAGCAGAAGACTTGCACGTTGCGGTGCGAACGTCGGGGACGACGTCGTCCTCGTGTTCCACAGCACGCCGGACGCCAGCAGAAGACTTGCATGGCTGGCTGGACGCCGCCGCAACCGACGACAACCGCAGCTGGACGCCACCCTGGAGCCGGCGCAGGACGGCCTCGCAACGACGTGCAGCGCGTTGCAAGGTAGCGCAACGCTGCGCACGCGGTCTGCGGTGCGAACGTGGGGGACGACGCTGCACGCGTGTCGCACATCCTGCTGGACGCCAGTCCGACGACTTTGCGGGCTGCTGGACGGCGCCGAAAACCGCAGCTGGACGCCACCCTGCCACGCCGAAGCCGGCGCCGGCTTGAAACGAGGTGCAGCGCGTTGCAAGGTAGCGCAACGCGGGGCACAGCCATCTCCTCTCGGTGTTCGTCCATCATGGCGTCGGAGAGCGCGAAGGTGCCGCGGGCGGATTTGCAGGCGGCTGCAAGGCGGTCAGAGAAGTGAAGCGGAGGACAGGGAAAAACCCACAGTCACGGTGTATGCGCGAACCCAGCGACGCGTGTGCACGCGCGACTCGGTGTGCAGCCTCATCGCCATAGTGACGACGTACATGGCACGCCGTACGCGTTTGCACTGCTCTCATCTCCTGCAGACAG
This sequence comes from Auriscalpium orientale, assembly GCA_019915035.1. Lineage (NCBI taxonomy): Eukaryota > Fungi > Basidiomycota > Agaricomycetes > Russulales > Auriscalpiaceae > Auriscalpium > Auriscalpium orientale. Next base: position 582,878 of record JAHLMH010000006.1, read on the forward strand.
CGCTTTCGCAGGTTGGGGGGAAGAGCGGCGGGGCGGGACAAGTCGCGGGGTGTGATCCATGTGAGAGTTGTAAACAGGAAGATGATGGGAACGCGGAATTCGGATGGAGGACGGTTGTCGCGCTGCAGTGCAAGTGCGCAGGCGATAAGAGTGGGCGGGCCGTAGTGTCACTTGTGTTCGTAGCAGGCGTAGTAGCGTGGGAAATGATTTGTGCGCGACGCGGGCGAGTGACATTGGCGCGACTGGCGACTGCGCGACTCTGGCGCGTGCTTTGAAGGTCGCTAAGAGGGCCAGAGCAGCGTTAAGAGGGTGACAGCAGCGTTAAGAGGTCGACAGCAGCCAGAGTCGTCGCTTTACGAGCCCTGACGCTGTTTGCGGCCTGTTTGCCCAGCGCCTGCAACACAAACACACCACAACAGCAGTGCCATCCACCGTCGACTCGTGCCTAGTATACCGACGCCGCCAGGCTTGCCTTCACGCTATGTAGCCTATCATGCATTCCCGACGCTGCGGCCGCCCCTTGTCCCTTTCCCTCTCGCGCCCATGCACCACGCCCTCGACGCCCTCGCCCCCACCCCGCTGCAGTCGTTCCTCGGCGGCGTCGGCCTCGCCCTCCCCGTCCACGCCTTCCTCGTCCTCAACGGCGGTGTCTTCGGCATCTCAGGCTTTCTTCACCGCGCTGCTCGCGGTGCACCCGTCCCCGCCGCAGCCGTCGCGGGGCTCGTGCTTGGAGGCGTCTTCGTGGGCGCCATCGAGCACGATGGCCCGCCCATCTTAGACACTGCGCTTGCCCCCATGCTCGCCTCTGGGCTGCTTGTAGGACTCGGAACGAAGGTGCGTGTTCGCCGCCAGCGTACAGACTCTGCGCTGACCGCGCGGGTGTGCAGCTCGGCAATGGGTGCACATCGGGGCAAGCATGTCTTTGTCAAGTGCGCACTTCATGCTGACCACCGACGCATACAGGCACATGCTAGCTGGCATCGCGCGCCTCTCCACACGGTGAGCATATACCTCCGTCGCGTCCTTCCTGCTCACCCTCTCGCCCGCACAGCTCAATAGCCGCGACGGCCGTGTTCTGCGCCACCGGTGCCCTCACCACGCGCGTCCTGCACGCCAGCGCCCTCCCTCCCGTCGCCCCGCCGGACACCACCCTCGGCGCGCACGGCCCCGCCCTCTTCGCGGGCTCCCTGCTCGCCGTCCTCGCCGCCGCCGCCGTGCCGCGCCTCACGGAGCTCACCGCGCTCCTCACCGCGCTCGCCTTCGCGCTCGCCCTGCGCCTCTCCAACCTCGTCGACCCGCACCGCGTCCTCGCCTTCCTCGCCCTCCCCGCGCACCCCGCCTTCGACCCGTCCCTCGCCTTCCTCGCCGCCGGCGCCATCCCCCTCGCCGCCGCCCTCTACCGCGCCGGCGCCGCCCGCATCGCCCCCGTCGGGAAGGTCGACGCGCGTCTGCTCGCCGGCGCGGCGCTCTTCGGCGTCGGCTGGGGCATCGAGGGCATATGCCGTGAGTCCGCGCCCGCCGTGGGTCGCCTGTGCCTGGCTGACGCGCCGCGTGCACAGCGGGCCCCGCCCTCGTCAATTTTGGCCAGGCCCTGGCCGCGGGTCAAGGCGCCGCATCGCTCGCCGCGTGGCTTGCCGCGTTCGTCGTTGGAGGGCGCCTCGTCGCGTCGTAGGCGGCGGCACATATCATGTATATTTCCGCGTGTATGCGCGTACTCACAACTATTTTCTTTTTCTGTGTGCGAACCCCAGCGGATTTTCAACCCGAGCTGCAACCACCGCGCTCACCTCGTAGCTTCCTTTCTGCACCAGCCACGAAGCGATCTTCGCGCCACCATGCCGTCGTCTTTGCGTAGTCTCCATTGCCGGCCTTGCGCGTCATTCTGCCAGTCTACGCAGCAATATTTGAGCGACTGCTAATTATTACAGTATCGAACTACCATAGTATATTGTCCCGTGTTCGAAAGAGATACACTAGGGAGCGATAAACTGCTTCCAATGGCGCAAGCCGCGTTCATTCCTGGTCGGCATAAATGATGTGCACATGCACGGGCTCGCAGGTGCTGTAATCGAGGCCAGTTGTAGCTGCGCCGTCCTCAGTAACTTCGTAAAAGATGAGCTCCTGCGCGCTCGTGCTGCTCTGGCACAGCGAGAAGCCGTCGCTGTCCCCCGCGACGCTCAGCGCGTACGGGAACTCAGTACCGTGCGGGCTCGTGTTGAACTATCCCAGCCACACGTCAGTACTGATGTACATAAACAGGTAGATAGCCATGGGAAGCGCACCAGTTCGCAGTACACAGACGCGGGCGGGATGGTGACGCCCTCGTCAGGCTGGATGAACGAGAGCCACCCGTTCGGCGGCAGCACGGGGTTTGAGACACTGCTTGCGCCGCCCGTGAACGGGGCCGCGGTGATCCCGCCGTCTGCGAGCTGGAACGTCGTCGCGACGACCGACGCGATGCTCTCCGTGGTCTGCTCACATACGTCAGTGAACTTGAATCGGATAGGTGGGAAATGAAGCGACGCACTCCGAGCCAGCTCACACTGGAGTTGGCGAGCCCGTTCGCGCCGAGTCCGACGGGCTTCTGCACAGTCGTGTCTGCGTCGGACACGGCGAGCAGCGTGAATGGACCTGAGCCGTCTGTGACGCCGTTCCACGGGCAAGAGACGTCGCGCTTGGTGCTCGCGGGCAAGGGGAGTGCGGAGGCAGACACAGCGAGAAGAGAGAGAAGGGATGCACATTGTGGGATGATGGGTGAGCGATACGTGTTTCTTGCAATCTCGAGTGATGAAGTTCGCGGGCGGGTCTTGCGTTCGTGGGCGGCGCGCCCAGACTGTCTACTGTTTGCAACAACCTCGTCCTCACGAAGAGCACGAGCAGCGCGCGCGGCGGTGCATGGTAGTACGAGAAGTCGTATGGCGTGCTGGCAAAGCGCGGAACTTCCCCGTCAGACTGCCTTCTATGAATCTCTCGCTGACCCGAGGCTGCTCACTGGTGTCACCGGAGGCTTCATGCTAGTAAGTAGCATAACTGCGCCGTATTATTCTTACCTTCAGTTTCCGCAGCACACAATCTGCTCGCCGCAGCAGTGTAGGCTCAGGCAAGTCAACTCGCGGTGAGCGCAAATGTTCCTATACGACTTGGAATGCGTACTCAACCATACCAATCATTGCTTCGCTCGAGGATGAAGGGGTCAATACGAACGTATATTCTCATAGTTATACTGCTATTAATACACGTCGATCTAAATACAGCACCCGCCATGAAAAGCTCAACATCTGCGCGCGAAGAGCGGGACGCGCATGGCGGATGGCTCGAGCAGACGCAGCTCGGACGCGCATGGCGGATGGCTCGGGCAGACGCAGCTCGCAAAGGCCGGAGGTCAGTTCACATAGAAAATACATACCCGGCGTATCAGACGTCAACCGACCCGTATCGTAGCGCAGTACTGTGACGCGCTCGACGAAGCACTCTAGACAACATGGTCAGTATCACAGAAGTATGGACGGCAACGAAATAAAAATACACACTCTAAGACTAGCGGGACCCGTAGGCTAGCGTCTTGAGTCGCGACAGCAAGAGAGATGCGCACGCACCCCGGCTGCAATAAAAAACATGATCATTGGGTGGTTCGCAACGGCACAAAAAAGGCCAACTTACATGGGCGAAACAGCGTCGGACATCTGGACAGAGGACAGCCGAACAACGACAACGGCAGCGCAGGAGACGAGTGCTTACGACAGCAACGAGGAGGCGATCAGTGAAGGACGGAGGGGAAAATCTCTGCGAACAGGATGGCCTCTACTGGAAAAAACCTAGCCCTATTTATATGTTTTCCAGCGCTCGCTTCTGCACTCGCCGGGCGCCGTGAGCGGTGCACAGTCACCGCGATTATGACACAGCTTGTCAGCAGAACGATGAAAAGCGGCCCAGACCAAAGGGGGGTATGCGTACTTAGCGTGACAGTTGCCATGTTTCTGAGAAGGAGGCGCCACCCGATGGTCGTAGCGCGGAAGCCGCCGAACCGACGGTCCACGAGACATGGCAAACTGAGCTCCAGGCCCGCGATCCTCGCTGCGTGTATAATTCACTGTTGAGTCGAATGTCAGACGTCGTGCAGAACGCGGGAGGTTAGAGCTGTGTGGGTTGCGCAGTGCGTGCTTCTGAAGTCCGGCGCATGGTTGCAGTAAGCGGGCAGCTGCAACGGCGCCACTGTTTGGACATGGCATCGTGAATTCGATCATGCTATGCAAGCGCGCCACGCTGCTGGACGTCCGCTAGAGGGAGGAAGTAGTGTTCAGACACGCGTGCATCCTTGACATCGGCTATACGTACCCAAGTTCGCTCCGCTGGCAGGCCTGATCGACGCGGAGGTAAGTGTCCTATTATTCAGTCGCAGAGCGCCGCATTTGCGCGTTGATCTTGCGCAGCAATTTACCTTGGAGGACCGCACGAGCGACGCTCAGGATGTGCGGTTTCAAAGGAATGTGGCGTCGTGAATCCGCAAGCGCGCCGCACCCGTGGACCGTCGCTTGAAAATGCTGCGCGTCCACGACATCGGCTGCGTCCCTGCCAACGGCGGACATGGCCAACAAAGGCGAGCATTGCAGGGACCGGAGATATGGATCGTGCTGATTTTCTTGCATGGGCTGGGCACCGCGAGGAACGGACGGGCGTCGCAGAATTTGATCGTGAGCGCACCGTGCTGCTGGACTGTCGGCCGCGTAGATGGCGTTCGGACCCCGTGCGTGGATGACATCGGCTGCGTCCACGCAAAGTAGACCGCTACGGCGGAGCTGGCGGACAGAGGTCAGCTGCCCGCGGCCCGCTCACAGAGTGCAGGATTTGTGCGTACAGTGACGGTGCGCAGGAGTCGAGGTGTGCGCGGATGGCAGGTCGCTGTCGGGCGGAGTATTGGAGGGAAGGCGGCGGAGAGGTGGCGTCGATCGTGTGACGCGCTGCTGGACAGCCGCTGTATGGGACAGCTCGGCGCTGCGCGCGTCTGCAACATCGGCTGGAAAAATAAAGTGGCTATGGCACGGCCGAGTGAAAAAGGGGAACTGGAATGCGCTGCCTAGTAAGCACTGAGCGGATTGTTTCAGAGAGGGACGTCGCGTCGCGAACTTGAGAATAATTTTATTCGTTAGGAGAATGCCGCCGTGGCCGCAATCGAACTCATTCCACGATCCAAGCAACGGGAAATTGATGTCTCGCGAGCCGAGCCATACACAGTTCGACTCGACTCGCTCGAAAGCACCTCTCTAACGCCTGCGCAAACTCCAATGAGTGCTACTGCAATTGCACCGAGCACGACAAAAGGTTGGAAGTGACTTACCATGCTCTGTCTACAGTCCGTTGACAACCAAGCGCAGGCCGCCGCCAAACGCAGCGCGAGCACAACGCGTACGTGACCGAGTGTGAACACCAGCTGCACGACGCTATGGAGAATGAACTCAGTGCGTGGCCACGTCAAACTGCCCTGCCCTCTCGCCGTCACACTCACCGCTTTCCCCAGGACTTGTCACAGGGAATCCGACGGCGACAGTCCAGTGGAAGACGTCCGACTGGCAGGACGCCATCGTCCGAACATACAACGTTCAGATCCAAGGTTTTCCGGCGAAGCTTTCGAGCTTCAAGTCTCTTTACGCGGTGACACGGGCGCATTCGCGGACGAAACAGCTGCTGAAGATGCTGTCCAGCGGTGCCATCGTGTTTCGCATCCTCGATCCCAGCGAGCTTGCGTCCTCCGGCGTCGATCTGCACAAGCGGCGGCGGGCAGACTTGGGCCGCAAACACGCGCGGAGCGGCGTCCTCGCGCCCGCACTTACCCCGGCCGTCGTGCCCGAGCTTGACTTGGAAGAAGACCGACTCTTCCCGCCGTTCGATCCGGAGAAGGAGTTCCTTCCGAGCGCGTTGCCGTACGTGATCAGGGGAATGAAGATGTACCCTGCGCGCGATCGTCAGTGAATCTGCAATAAATGAGATTTTGTGGCGCACAGTGACACCTGGACAGCGGAATGATCACGCCCAAAAGGGCCCGACGCGCGATGCGACACGACGCGCGCCGTTCAGACCGAAACTCGGTTGTAGGTCGTCCTGTGCCGTTCACGTTCGCGTGTGTAGAAGGCAAGTCCGAACTAGCGCCCGTTGCGGTGCGCTGGCAGCTTCGGCCCGGCGCCGAGCGGTGAGCGCGGTCGGTCTTCCACCGCGGCCAGACTCCAATCTGTGACTACAGGAAGCCATCGTCAGTCAAGATCAAAGCTAAGGTGGATTGTCAAGCTGATTTGTCATTGTCGGCTGAAGATGCAACCGAAACTGACAGGGGGAGCTAATTGAGCTGCTAATCTCCATCTTTGCCCACTGAAGGGAGAGTTGCTGCCCAGAGACACTGTCAGCCACTCTCTCTTCAGTGAGCAAGGATGGAGAACGGGGATAGTCAGCAGTACAGGATCGAGATGTGAGATCTCCACATCCGCAGGAAACGTTACCGGGTCCGGGTTGTCAAGGCAAGACAGGTGGAATGGTTCAGGGTTACCGGGATTCTAATCGCACTCGCGTCGGCTGACGCAACACTCGGCACCCAACTCATGCGGAAATCTGCTGACAATGGCCATAATCAAATTAGTACGTGCCTTCCGAGAATCCAACAGCACGAGCGTCGGCTTGTCCGCTTCGTCTCTCATCTTGTCCCGTTTTTCTTCGTCGTCCCCCCAACTTTCTCTTCGACGATTCGGACAACGCGGGCACTCGTGGAGAGCAGGAAAGAAGCAGGCGAGTTGTCAGCCTCTGTTTTCCAAACCCGTTCGAGTATTGACAATCACCTTGTCTGTGTAGCCTCGCTCGACTTGCGCGTTGTTCGCAATGCTGCGGTCGCCGACGACGGCAACGCGCGAAGTGGTGAGTGGGCTGCGCGGCGCTCCGCGACTTTTTCGTCTGACCCACTCGTGCCGTTCACTTCCAGCGCGACAACCGCAATTTTCCGCCGCTCGAGCCATCAGCATCCACCCCGCGCGTTCGCGAAACACCGCTCCTGTGTCTACAATTGGCCCCCATTCGTCGAGGACAGTGCATGCGAACTGCGAACTCACTATGCCGCGGCATCTTTGAGGTTTTTGGTGCTCGCAGTAGGCTTCGACGCCTTGTTGAGGTGAGCTCGCGATTTTCACTCGCCACGACTTCCACTCACTCTAACCACTTTCGTTCACAGCGCAGTGCTACGTGGCATGTACACGGGGCTTCTCAGTCAACGAACGAAGTCATATCCCCACTTCGGCGCAACACGACACTCGTTCACGTGGCGCGCGCAGCTTCGCATTGAATTCCAGCGCCCTGTTGAAGTGTCGCATGCGCTGGAATCGTCAACAACTATCAGGTATGTTGTTTGAATGTTTGAGCGCGGCCACACGGAGAACTCACCCATTCTTCTAGACGGCACAGCGAATGGGGCGTGTCCAGATTACAGTGGGCCAGCCCTTCAAGACGGCTTGTCGGGGGCGCGCGGGCGCTGGAGCTCTGAACGAGCGGCGGGACCCCGCGCGTCGACGTCTCGGCAGCCGACATCGCCTCTGCCCTGCAGACTTCCCGCCCGACGACGTTGGAACGCTGGAAGCCGCGTGTTGCACGCTGCTGGACGCCGCCGCCAGCTCTCGGGGTGGTGGGCATTTTGGCGCCGGTGGAATACGCGACACGTCGAAGGAAGAATGGTCGTGGCGCCCGAAACCAAGACGACCGCGCGACGGGCCACCCAGAGAAAACCACCGCGCCGACGTCGACGCGGGCCTCGTCCTCGCCTCGTACCGTGCGGACGAGTCGCTGTGGCACTCGAGCGGCCATTTCCCGCCGCTGCTGGACACGGTGCGCGCGCGCGCAGCGCATGCGCCGGACGCCGTCCCTGCCCATCGACTTCCACCGCGCCTTGGACGCCCGCGGCGGTCGCTCATGTCCCCGGACGCCGGCCACCCGACGATCTTGGGACGGTCGATGGCTTGCGCGCTGCTGGACGCCAGCGTCGGCGCTCGGGTGATCGGGAGGCGCGACCCGTCGAGGGAAGGACGAGCGCGCGAGGGTTCTGAACACACACGGCACCGCGTCGAAGTTAGTGCTGGCCTCGTCCTCGCCTCCCGCCTGGACAGTTGTGCGCCGGTGGAATACGCGACACGTTTGCGGTCGCCACGACCATTCTTCCCTCGACAAGACGACCGCGCGACGCGCCACCCAAAGAAAACCACCGCGCCAACGTCGACGCGGGCCTCGTCCTCGCCTCGCACCGTGCGGATGACTCGCTGGTGGCACTCGGGCGGCCATTTCCCGCCGCTGCTGGACGCGGTGCGCGCTCGCGCAACACATGCGCCGGACGCCGTCCCCGCCATCGACTTCCACCGCGCCTTGGACGCGCGCCATCCGCCTCTGGACGCCCGCGGCGGTCGCTCACGTCCCCGGACGCCGGCCTTCCCCCTCCCAGCGCCCCGCGATGAGCGCCACCGCCTTGCCACGCATTTCCTGCGGGAAAGGCGTTTTCTCAAACGCTTCTGCAGCACTCCCGGCGACCGCTGGGCGGTCCGCACGGCTCGCCTCTACCTCTGGATATCGTTTCCAGGCCGAGGGCACCGCCGTAGCTGCCGCTATCGCGTCGTCACCGTACCGGAGCAGACGCTGAGTTGACGCGCCGCCGACCGCGCAGGGTTCTCGTTGGCGCGTGTGGACGAGTCTTGGGTGTTGCAGCCAGGCGTGAGTGCATAGAGTCACTTGCTGCTCCTCTGCATCGCTGACTTCTGCTCAATTTTCAGTATTTCTGCCTGCGGACACGAGATCGCGCATAACTCACCGACGCGACGGCGTATCGACACGCGGCCGACCGCCCGCGGACGCCCTCTACCGCTGGACGCCGCCCCCGCCGCCCAAACACGCCCTGGACGCCGCCCGAAATCCGCCAATTTGCGGAAAATGGCGAATTTGAAAGCGCTGCTGCGCCGCCGGGACGTGCGCATCGTGTGCGGGCGGTCCCCTGGAGTCCACGCTCGTCGCGTGCGCGTCCGAGAGTGGTTGGAGGGAGGCGGTATCGCGTGATCTCTGCGCGGGCGAGGGGACGCGCTGCTGCGGCGTCGACGGCGCCAGGGCTGTTGAACGCGTGTGGAGCTGACGTGGACGAGCCATGCTGCGGCCTCGGTGCATACAATTGCGCGGCGCGACACCAAGAGGGCAAGATCTGCAAAAATATCAGCTTTTGGGCCAAGGAGAAGGAGTTGTCGAGTTCTGATTCCATATTTGGGATCAGTACTTTAGATGAAAAGCTTATGACCCTCGTGTCCGTTTATCGGGGCACTTCCCGAGTCCACCCGATGCTTTTCCGATTTTTTCCGAAACAATTGTTCCTCCTGTAGAAAAACAAGAACTCAACGGAATCTTGTGAATGATGTACTAGTTGAAAGCAGCAAAGGGAAGCTACCAGATGGTGTCTTTGTCTTTCCAAACAGATGGGTAGATGTAGAGATATTGGTTAAATAGCTTTATCGCAATTTTATATAACAATATATCAATTGCTTTATCAATGTCGAAAGTAAACTTTTTTCCCTTGAATTTTGGGATGCTGTCTTTGGAAATGACATGCCATCAGCTATATTGATTATATTTCTTGAGTTCCCCTGCTGATGTGTGAATGTTATATTTTGAATCATCATTGCCTTATTTTATTCGTTTGTGACTCTATATATCAGTCTCCAGTTATCAACACCCTCTTTACCCAATGCTCTCCGGGTTTTTTCCGGGTAATTGTTTATTCCATATCTCTGCAAAATTTCATTGTACAAGGCTCATGATGCTATCTATGACAAGGTATTTTCATACACAAGAGACATTTAAAAATCATATATCTTGTCGCCGCCCTGGTCTTGAGACTGATCACTGCGGGTAAATAGAATTATTTATTCATTTTCTGATTTTCTGACTGCTGGTCCACATGTCTTAGACACCTGAGATTGTCATGTCTGTGCATGCAAATGGCAGTGGTTTCAGTTTGATAGGTGCCTTGGTTAGTTAGCTGCAGGCCCCTCAGTGTATGGGCAGGATTGCTTGCATAAGCGCTTTCCTCATTTGTTCTGATTCCATATTTGGGATCAGTACTTTAGATGAAAAGCTTATGACCCTCGTGTCCGTTTATCGGGGCACTTCCCGAGTCCACCCGATGCTTTTCCGATTTTTTTCCGAAACAATTGTTCCTCCTGTAGAAAAACAAGAACTCAACGGAATCTTGTGAATGATGTACTAGTTGAAAGCAGCAAAGGGAAGCTACCAGATGGTGTCTTTGTCTTTCCAAACAGATGGGTAGATGTAGAGATATTGGTTAAATAGCTTTATCGCAATTTTATATAACAATATATCAATTGCTTTATCAATGTCGAAAGTAAACTTTTTTCCCTTGAATTTTGGGATGCTGTCTTTGGAAATGACATGCCATCAGCTATATTGATTATATTTCTTGAGTTCCCCTGCTGATGTGTGAATGTTATATTTTGAATCATCATTGCCTTATTTTATTCGTTTGTGACTCTATATATCAGTCTCCAGTTATCAACACCCTCTTTACCCAATGCTCTCCGGGTTTTTTCCGGGTAATTGTTTATTCCATATCTCTGCAAAATTTCATTGTACAAGGCTCATGATGCTATCTATGACAAGGTATTTTCATACACAAGAGACATTTAAAAATCATATATCTTGTCGCCGCCCTGGTCTTGAGACTGATCACTGCGGGTAAATAGAATTATTTATTCATTTTCTGATTTTCTGACTGCTGGTCCACATGTCTTAGACACCTGAGATTGTCATGTCTGTGCATGCAAATGGCAGTGGTTTCAGTTTGATAGGTGCCTTGGTTAGTTAGCTGCAGGCCCCTCAGTGTATGGGCAGGATTGCTTGCATAAGCGCTTTCCTCATTTGTTCTGATTCCATATTTGGGATCAGTACTTTAGATGAAAAGCTTATGACCCTCGTGTCCGTTTATCGGGGCACTTCCCGAGTCCACCCGATGCTTTTCCGATTTTTTCCGAAACAATTGTTCCTCCTGTAGAAAAACAAGAACTCAACGGAATCTTGTGAATGATGTACTAGTTGAAAGCAGCAAAGGGAAGCTACCAGATGGTGTCTTTGTCTTTCCAAACAGATGGGTAGATGTAGAGATATTGGTTAAATAGCTTTATCGCAATTTTATATAACAATATATCAATTGCTTTATCAATGTCGAAAGTAAACTTTTTTCCCTTGAATTTTGGGATGCTGTCTTTGGAAATGACATGCCATCAGCTATATTGATTATATTTCTTGAGTTCCCCTGCTGATGTGTGAATGTTATATTTTGAATCATCATTGCCTTATTTTATTCGTTTGTGACTCTATATATCAGTCTCCAGTTATCAACACCCTCTTTACCCAATGCTCTCCGGGTTTTTTCCGGGTAATTGTTTATTCCATATCTCTGCAAAATTTCATTGTACAAGGCTCATGATGCTATCTATGACAAGGTATTTTCATACACAAGAGACATTTAAAAATCATATATCTTGTCGCCGCCCTGGTCTTGAGACTGATCACTGCGGGTAAATAGAATTATTTATTCATTTTCTGATTTTCTGACTGCTGGTCCACATGTCTTAGACACCTGAGATTGTCATGTCTGTGCATGCAAATGGCAGTGGTTTCAGTTTGATAGGTGCCTTGGTTAGTTAGCTGCAGGCCCCTCAGTGTATGGGCAGGATTGCTTGCATAAGCGCTTTCCTCATTTGTTCTGATTCCATATTTGGGATCAGTACTTTAGATGAAAAGCTTATGACCCTCGTGTCCGTTTATCGGGGCACTTCCCGAGTCCACCCGATGCTTTTCCGATTTTTTTCCGAAACAATTGTTCCTCCTGTAGAAAAACAAGAACTCAACGGAATCTTGTGAATGATGTACTAGTTGAAAGCAGCAAAGGGAAGCTACCAGATGGTGTCTTTGTCTTTCCAAACAGATGGGTAGATGTAGAGATATTGGTTAAATAGCTTTATCGCAATTTTATATAACAATATATCAATTGCTTTATCAATGTCGAAAGTAAACTTTTTTCCCTTGAATTTTGGGATGCTGTCTTTGGAAATGACATGCCATCAGCTATATTGATTATATTTCTTGAGTTCCCCTGCTGATGTGTGAATGTTATATTTTGAATCATCATTGCCTTATTTTATTCGTTTGTGACTCTATATATCAGTCTCCAGTTATCAACACCCTCTTTACCCAATGCTCTCCGGGTTTTTTCCGGGTAATTGTTTATTCCATATCTCTGCAAAATTTCATTGTACAAGGCTCATGATGCTATCTATGACAAGGTATTTTCATACACAAGAGACATTTAAAAATCATATATCTTGTCGCCGCCCTGGTCTTGAGACTGATCACTGCGGGTAAATAGAATTATTTATTCATTTTCTGATTTTCTGACTGCTGGTCCACATGTCTTAGACACCTGAGATTGTCATGTCTGTGCATGCAAATGGCAGTGGTTTCAGTTTGATAGGTGCCTTGGTTAGTTAGCTGCAGGCCCCTCAGTGTATGGGCAGGATTGCTTGCATAAGCGCTTTCCTCATTTGTTCTGATTCCATATTTGGGATCAGTACTTTAGATGAAAAGCTTATGACCCTCGTGTCCGTTTATCGGGGCACTTCCCGAGTCCACCCGATGCTTTTCCGATTTTTTCCGAAACAATTGTTCCTCCTGTAGAAAAACAAGAACTCAACGGAATCTTGTGAATGATGTACTAGTTGAAAGCAGCAAAGGGAAGCTACCAGATGGTGTCTTTGTCTTTCCAAACAGATGGGTAGATGTAGAGATATTGGTTAAATAGCTTTATCGCAATTTTATATAACAATATATCAATTGCTTTATCAATGTCGAAAGTAAACTTTTTTCCCTTGAATTTTGGGATGCTGTCTTTGGAAATGACATGCCATCAGCTATATTGATTATATTTCTTGAGTTCCCCTGCTGATGTGTGAATGTTATATTTTGAATCATCATTGCCTTATTTTATTCGTTTGTGACTCTATATATCAGTCTCCAGTTATCAACACCCTCTTTACCCAATGCTCTCCGGGTTTTTTCCGGGTAATTGTTTATTCCATATCTCTGCAAAATTTCATTGTACAAGGCTCATGATGCTATCTATGACAAGGTATTTTCATACACAAGAGACATTTAAAAATCATATATCTTGTCGCCGCCCTGGTCTTGAGACTGATCACTGCGGGTAAATAGAATTATTTATTCATTTTCTGATTTTCTGACTGCTGGTCCACATGTCTTAGACACCTGAGATTGTCATGTCTGTGCATGCAAATGGCAGTGGTTTCAGTTTGATAGGTGCCTTGGTTAGTTAGCTGCAGGCCCCTCAGTGTATGGGCAGGATTGCTTGCATAAGCGCTTTCCTCATTTGTTCTGATTCCATATTTGGGATCAGTACTTTAGATGAAAAGCTTATGACCCTCGTGTCCGTTTATCGGGGCACTTCCCGAGTCCACCCGATGCTTTTCCGATTTTTTTCCGAAACAATTGTTCCTCCTGTAGAAAAACAAGAACTCAACGGAATCTTGTGAATGATGTACTAGTTGAAAGCAGCAAAGGGAAGCTACCAGATGGTGTCTTTGTCTTTCCAAACAGATGGGTAGATGTAGAGATATTGGTTAAATAGCTTTATCGCAATTTTATATAACAATATATCAATTGCTTTATCAATGTCGAAAGTAAACTTTTTTCCCTTGAATTTTGGGATGCTGTCTTTGGAAATGACATGCCATCAGCTATATTGATTATATTTCTTGAGTTCCCCTGCTGATGTGTGAATGTTATATTTTGAATCATCATTGCCTTATTTTATTCGTTTGTGACTCTATATATCAGTCTCCAGTTATCAACACCCTCTTTACCCAATGCTCTCCGGGTTTTTTCCGGGTAATTGTTTATTCCATATCTCTGCAAAATTTCATTGTACAAGGCTCATGATGCTATCTATGACAAGGTATTTTCATACACAAGAGACATTTAAAAATCATATATCTTGTCGCCGCCCTGGTCTTGAGACTGATCACTGCGGGTAAATAGAATTATTTATTCATTTTCTGATTTTCTGACTGCTGGTCCACATGTCTTAGACACCTGAGATTGTCATGTCTGTGCATGCAAATGGCAGTGGTTTCAGTTTGATAGGTGCCTTGGTTAGTTAGCTGCAGGCCCCTCAGTGTATGGGCAGGATTGCTTGCATAAGCGCTTTCCTCATTTGTTCTGATTCCATATTTGGGATCAGTACTTTAGATGAAAAGCTTATGACCCTCGTGTCCGTTTATCGGGGCACTTCCCGAGTCCACCCGATGCTTTTCCGATTTTTTTCCGAAACAATTGTTCCTCCTGTAGAAAAACAAGAACTCAACGGAATCTTGTGAATGATGTACTAGTTGAAAGCAGCAAAGGGAAGCTACCAGATGGTGTCTTTGTCTTTCCAAACAGATGGGTAGATGTAGAGATATTGGTTAAATAGCTTTATCGCAATTTTATATAACAATATATCAATTGCTTTATCAATGTCGAAAGTAAACTTTTTTCCCTTGAATTTTGGGATGCTGTCTTTGGAAATGACATGCCATCAGCTATATTGATTATATTTCTTGAGTTCCCCTGCTGATGTGTGAATGTTATATTTTGAATCATCATTGCCTTATTTTATTCGTTTGTGACTCTATATATCAGTCTCCAGTTATCAACACCCTCTTTACCCAATGCTCTCCGGGTTTTTTCCGGGTAATTGTTTATTCCATATCTCTGCAAAATTTCATTGTACAAGGCTCATGATGCTATCTATGACAAGGTATTTTCATACACAAGAGACATTTAAAAATCATATATCTTGTCGCCGCCCTGGTCTTGAGACTGATCACTGCGGGTAAATAGAATTATTTATTCATTTTCTGATTTTCTGACTGCTGGTCCACATGTCTTAGACACCTGAGATTGTCATGTCTGTGCATGCAAATGGCAGTGGTTTCAGTTTGATAGGTGCCTTGGTTAGTTAGCTGCAGGCCCTCAGTGTATGGGCAGGATTGCTTGCATAAGCGCTTTCCTCATTTGTTCTGATTCCATATTTGGGATCAGTACTTTAGATGAAAAGCTTATGACCCTCGTGTCCGTTTATCGGGGCACTTCCCGAGTCCACCCGATGCTTTTCCGATTTTTTTCCGAAACAATTGTTCCTCCTGTAGAAAAACAAGAACTCAACGGAATCTTGTGAATGATGTACTAGTTGAAAGCAGCAAAGGGAAGCTACCAGATGGTGTCTTTGTCTTTCCAAACAGATGGGTAGATGTAGAGATATTGGTTAAATAGCTTTATCGCAATTTTATATAACAATATATCAATTGCTTTATCAATGTCGAAAGTAAACTTTTTTCCCTTGAATTTTGGGATGCTGTCTTTGGAAATGACATGCCATCAGCTATATTGATTATATTTCTTGAGTTCCCCTGCTGATGTGTGAATGTTATATTTTGAATCATCATTGCCTTATTTTATTCGTTTGTGACTCTATATATCAGTCTCCAGTTATCAACACCCTCTTTACCCAATGCTCTCCGGGTTTTTCCGGAAAAAAATCGATTTTAAATGAATATATATATTCATTTTCATGATTTGTAAGCAATATTTATTATGAATATGTCACTGGCTGTTATCTCATTCTTTTAGCAAACTGCTCCTCAAATAATTCATCTTTTCAATCCTATATGTGGGAGGACAGCATTGTTGTCAATATATGGCTAAAAGTTGAACGTTACATTTCATATCCTGTGATTCTTAAAACTGATAACCTGAGACCCATTCATAACCTAAACATTCCCTCCTTATTCATGAAGTCCCTATTTCATTCTCGCAGTTTGTCTCTAGCATTATGTGAACATATATTTCATCTGTTCTTAGATTGCATCTCATATAGAATGCTGGAATAATTGGATGGAATCGCCTGCCGTGCGCAGCACCGGCTTTCTTCAACATGTAACTCACCAACGAGGCGTCCACATCCCTTACCAAAACGTCCGCGCGACTGCCCTGGACCAGTGGATGTGGTCTTCGCACCCACTGCACGCGCTGGACGCCATTTTGCTGAAGATTTGCCCCGCGCCAATGGCTGATTACCGCGCATCGCGCTTGGCGCGGGTGCTGGACGCCTGTGGACGACCTCCCCCGGGCTTTTGGACGTCGCCGCGACGGGCGCGAGTCGCGCTGGACGCCACCCGGCGTCGGCATGCCCTACCAACACGTCCGCACAGCTGCCCTGGACGCCATTCCGGTGAAGATTCACCCCGCGCCAACATCGACGATTCGACGACTTCCTCGGGCTTGTGGACGTCGCCGCGACGGGCGCGAGTCGTGCTGGACGCCCCCCGAAGACTTTACGCGCCGCCTGGCGAGCGCGCTCCCGCGCTCCCGCGCTGCTGTGCCGGCTGCTGCGCGTCTCCTGGACGACGTGGCGGCGTCCGCATGGAGGGTTTCGGCGGTGGGATGTGTTGGGAGGTACTGTGGACGTCGTATGCGCGCGCGAGAAGGTGTTGCGTGCCGCGGACGACGTTGCGCCAGCTCGCGTGACGAGACGTGCCGACGTCGACATCAGAAGACGCGAAGACGCTGCGGGTGCAATTTTCAGACACCTACAAGACGGTCAGAAAGAAGCAGCGGGAGCCGGGGGCAAGCCCACATTGCGTGCGCCGGACAAGTCGCGGCACGTCGTCCATCACCCTTGCACGCGCGAATTTCGTGTCTGGACGTTGTGCTCGTGGTGCATAGCTTGCTGACGACTTGCACGGGCTGCTGAACGCCGCCGCAACCGACGAAAATCGCGGCTGGACGCCACTTTGCGGTGCGAACGTGGGGGACGACGTCGTCCTCGTGTTCCACAGCACGCCGGACGCCAGCAGAAGACTTGCACGGGCAGTTGGACGCCGCCGCAACGGGCGAAAACCGCAGCTGGACGCCAACCCGCCACCCTGGAGCCGGCGCAGGACGGCCTCGCAACGAAGTGCAGCGGGTTGCAAGGTAGCGCAACGCTGCGGTGCGAACGTACGTCGGGGACGACGCTGCACTCGTGTCGCACATCCTGCTGGACGGCAGTCAGACGACGTCGCGGGCTGCTGGACGCCGCCGAAAACCGCACCTGGACGCCGCCCTGCCACCCCGAAGCCGGCGCCGGCTTGCAACGAGGTGCAGCGCGTTGCAAGGTAGCGCAACGCGGCGGCGCAGGTCCCTCCACTCTCGGTGTTCGTCCATCATGGCGTCGGAGAGCGCGAGGGTGCGGCGGGCGGAAGTGCAGGCGACTGCAACACGGGCAGAAAAGAGCAGGGGACGGCAGGAGAAAAGCCCACATTGCGTGCGCGAACCCAGCGACGCGTGTGCATGCGCGACTCCGTCTGCAGCCTAATCGCCATAGCGACCTACATGGCACGTCGTACGTGTGCTCGCATCTCCTGCAGGGAGTGCTTTCGCGGGTTTGAGGGAAGAGCGACGGCGGCAGCGGGACAAGTCGCGGCGCGCCGTGCATGGCGAACGCCGCGATGCAGGCAGACGGGTCACGAAGATGATGGGTAGCGTGGAATGTGAATGAGGACGAGCTTGTCGTGCGGCCAGGCTGCGCGTGTGCATGGGAGAGGCGCGATAAGAGTGGGCGGGCCGCAGTTCACTTGTGTGCGTAGCAGGCGTAGTAGCGTGGGAAATGATTTGTGCGCGACGCGGGCGAGTGACATTGGCGCGGCTGACGACTCTGCGCGACTCTGGCGCGTGCTTTGAAGGTCGCTAAGAGGGCCAGAGCAGCGTTAAGAGGGTGACAGCAGCGTTAAGAGGTCGAGAGCAGCCAGAGTCGTCGCTTTACGAGCCCTGACGCTGTTTGCGGCCTGTTTGCGCAGCGCCTGCAACACAAACACACCACAACAGCGCGTCCCTCCACATCCACCGTCGACTCGTGCCTAGTATACCGACGCCGCCAGGCTTGCCTTCACGCTATGTAGCCTATCTGCATTCCCGACGCTGCGGCCGCCCCTTGTCCCTTTCCCTCTCGCGCCCATGCACCACGCCCTCGACGCCCTCGCCCCCACCCCGCTGCAGTCGTTTCTCGGCGGCGTCGGCCTCGCCCTCCCCGTCCACGCCTTCCTCGTCCTCAACGGCGGTGTCTTCGGCATCTCAGGCTTTCTTCACCGCGCAGCTCGCGGTGCACCCGTCCCCGCCGCAGCCGTCGCGGGGCTCGTGCTCGGAGGCGTCTTCGTGGGCGCCATCGAACACGATGGCCCGCCCATCTTGGACGCTGCGCTTGCCCCCATGCTCGCCTCTGGGCTGCTTGTAGGACTCGGAACGAAGGTGCGTCTTCGCCGCCAGCGTACACGCTCTGCGCTGACCGCGCGCGTGTGCAGCTCGGCAATGGGTGCACATCGGGGCAAGCATGTCTTTGTCAAGTGCGCACTTCATGCTGACCACCGACGCATACAGGCACATGCTAGCTGGCATCGCGCGCCTCTCCCCACGGTGAGCATATACCTCCGTCGCGTCCTTCCTGCTCACCCTCTCGCCCGCACAGCTCAATAGCCGCGACGGCCATGTTCTGCGCCACCGGTGCCCTCACCACGCGCGTCCTGCACGCCAGCGCCCTACCTCCCGTCGCCCCGCCGGACACCACCCTCGGCGCGCACGGCCCCGCCCTCTTCGCGGGCTCCCTGCTCGCCGTCCTCGCCGCGGCCGCCGTGCCGCGCCTCACGGAGCTCACCGCCCTCCTCACCGCGCTCGCCTTCGCGCTCGCCCTGCGCCTCTCCAACCTCGTCGACCCGCACCGCGTCCTCGCCTTCCTCGCCCTCCCCGCGCACCCCGCCTTCGACCCGTCCCTCGCCTTCCTCGCCGCCGGCGCCATCCCCCTCGCCGCCGCCCTCTACCGCGCCGGCGCCGCCCGCATCGCCCCCGTCGGGAAGATCGACGCGCGTCTGCTCGGCGGCGCGGCGCTCTTCGGCGTCGGCTGGGGCATCGAGGGCATATGCCGTGAGTCCGCGCTCGCCGTGTGTCGCCTGTGCCTGGCTAAATGCTGCGTGCACAGCGGGCCCCGCCCTCGTCAATTTTGGCCAGGCCCTGGCCGCGGGTCAAGGCGCCGCATCGCTCGCCGCGTGGCTTACCGCGTTCGTCGTTGGAGGGCGTCTCGTCGCGTCGTAGGCGGCGGCACGATATCATGTATATTTCCGCGTGTATGCGCGTACTCACAACTATTTTCTTATTCTGTGCGCGAACCCCAGCGAATTTTTAACCCGAGCTGCAACCACCGCGCTCACCTCGTAGCTTCCTTTCTGCTCCAGCCACGAAGCGATCTTCGCGCCACCATGCTGTCGCCTTTGCATAGTCTCCGTTGCCGACCTTGCGCGTCTTTGCAGCAATATTTGAGCGACTGCTGATTATTACAGTCTCAAACTACCATAGTATTGTCCCCGGGCCGTGTTCGAAAAGATACCGTACACTAGGGAGCGATAAACTGCTCCCAACGGCGCAGGCAGCGTTCACTCCTGGTCGACATAAATTATGTGCACATGCACGGGCTCGCACGTGCTGTAATCGAGGCCCGTGTTAGCTGCGCCGTCCTCAGTAACTTCGTAGATGACGAGCTCCTGCGCGCTCGTGCTGCTCTGGCACAGCGAGAAGCTGTCGCTGTCCCCCGCGACGCTCAGCGCGTACGGGAACTCAGTACCGTGCGGGCTCGTGTTGAACTATCCCAGCCACACGTCAGTACTGATGTACATAAACAGGTAGATAGCCATGGGAAGCGCACCAGTTCGCAGTACACAGACGCGGGCGGGATGGTGACGCCCTCGTCAGGCTGGATGAACGAGAGCCACCCGGTCGGCGGCAGCACGGGGTCTGAGACACTGCTTGCGCCGCCCGTGAGCGGGGCCGCGGTGATCCCGCCGTCTGCGAGCTGGAACGTCGTCGCGACGACCGACGCGATGCTCTCCGTGGTCTGCACACGCACGTCAGTGTATCGGATATGTGGGAAATGAGGTGACGCACTCCGAGCCAGCTCACACTGGAGTTGGCGAGCCCGTTCGTGCCGAGTCCGACAGGCTTCTGCACAGTCGTGTCTGCGTCGGATACGGCAAGCAGCGTGAATGGACCTGAGCCGTCGGTGACGCCGTTCCATGGGCAAGAGACGTCACGCTTGGTGCTCGCGGGCAAGGCGAGCGCGGAGGCAGACACAGCGAGAAGAGAGAGTAGGGATGCACATTGTGGGATGATGGGTGAGCAATACGTGTTTCTTGCAATCTTGAGTGATGAAGTTCGCGGGCGGGTCTTGCCAGTGCGTTCGTGGGCGGCGCGCCCAGACTGTCTACTGTTTGCAACAACCTCGTCCTCACGAAGAGCAAGAGCAGCGCGCGCGGTGCATGGTAGTACGAGAAGTCGTATGGCGTGCTGGCAAAGCGCGGAACTTCCCCGTCAGACTGCCTTCTATGAATCTCTCCCTGACCCGTGCTCACTGGTCTCACCGGAGTCTTCATGCTAGTAAGTAGCATAACTGCGCCGTATTATTCTTACCCTCAATTTCCGCAGCACACGATCTGCTCGCCGCGGCAGTGTAGGCTCAGACAAGTCAACTCGCGGTGAGCGAAAATGTTACTATCCGACTTGGAATGTGTACTCAACCATCTGCTAACCATTCATTTCTTCGCTCAAGGATGAAGGGGTCAATATGAACGTATGTTCTCATTGTTATACTGCTATTAATACACGTCAATCTAAATACAGCACCCGCCGTGAAAAGCTCAACATCTGCGCGCGAAGAGCGGGACGCGCATGGCGGTTGGCTCGGGCAGACGCAGCTCGCAAAGGCCGGAGGTCAGTGCACATAGAAAATACATACCCAGCGTATCAGACGTCGATCTACCCGTATCTGCGACGCACTCGACGAAGCACTCTAGACAACATGGTCAGTATCACAGAAATATGGACGGCAACGAAATAAAAATACACACTCTGAGATTATCGGCACCCGTCGGCTAGCGTCTTGAGTCGCGAAAGCAAGAGAGATGCGCACGCACCCTGGCTGCAATAAAAAACATGGTCATCGGGTGCTTCGCAACGGCACAAAAAGGGCCAACTTACATGGGCGAAACAGCGTCGGACATCTGGACAGAGGACGGCCGACCAACGACAACGGCAGCGCAGGAGACGAGTGCTTACGACAGCAACGAGGAGGCGATCAGTGAAGGACGGAGGGGAAAATCTCTGCGAACAGGATGGCCTCTACTGGAAAAAACCTAGCCCTATTTATATGTTTTCCAGCGCTCGCTTCTGCACTCGCCGGGCGCCGTGAGCGGTGCACAGTCACCGCGATTATGACACAGCTTGTCAGCAGAACGATGAAAAGCAGCCCAGACCAAAGGGGGGTGCGCGTACTTAGCGTGACAGTTGCCGTGTTTCTGAGAAGGAGGCGCCACCCGATGGTCGTAGCGTGGAAACCGCCAAACCGACGGTACATGAGACATGACATACTGAGCTCCAGGCCCGCGATCCTCGCTGCGTGTGTAATTCACTGTTGAATCGAATGTCAGACGTCGTGCAGAACGCGGGAGGTTAGAGCCGTGTGGGCTGCGGAGAATGTGCTTCTGAATTCCGGCGCGTGGTTGCAGTAAGCGGGCAGCTGCAACGGCGCCACTGTTTGGACATGGCATCGTGAATTCGATCATGCTATGCAAGCGCGCCACCCTGCTGGACGTCCGCTAGAAGAAGGAAGTAGTGTTCAGACCCGCGTGCATCCTTGACATCGGCTACACGTACCCAAGTTCGCCCCGCTGGCAGGCCTGATCGACGCGGAGGTAAGTGTCCTGTTATTCAGTCGCAGAGCGCCGCATTTGCGCGGTGAGGCTGCGCAGCAATTTACCTTGGAGGACCGCACGAGCGACGCTCAGGATGTACGGTTTCAAAGGAATGTGGCGTCGCGAATACGCAAGCGCGCCGCACCCGTGGTCCGTCGCTTGAAAATGCTGCGCGTCCACGACATCGGCTGCGTCCCTGCCAACGGCGGACATGGCCAACAAAGGCGAACATTGCAGGGACCGGAGATACGGATCGTGCTGATTTTCTTGCATGGGCTGGGCACCGCGAGGCACGGACGGGCGTCGCAGAATTTGATCGACGCGCACCGTGCTGCTGGACTGTCGACCGCGTAGATGGCGTTCGGACCCACGTGCGTGTATGACATCGGCTGCGTCCACGCAAAGTCGACCGCTACGGCGGAGCTGACGGACGGAGGTCAGCTTCCCGCGGCCCGCTCACAGAGTGCAGGATTTGTGCGCACAGTGACGGTGCGCAGGAGTCGAGGGGCGTCCGGATGGGAGGTCGCTGTCGGGTGGAGTATTGCAGGGAAGGCGGCGTCGATCGTGCGCCGCGCTGCTGGACAGCCGCTATATGAAACAGCTCGGCGCTGCGCGCGTCTGCAACATCGGCTGGAAAAAATAAGTGGCTATGGCAAGGCCGAGTGAAAAAGGGGAACTGGAATGCGCTGCCTAGTAAGCACTGAGCGGGTTGTTTCAGAGCGGAACGTCGCGGCGCGAACTTGTGAATAAACTGTATTCAAAGGAGAATGCCGCCATGACCGCAGTCGAACTCGTTCGACGATCCAAGCAACGGGAGATTGATATCTCGCGAGCCGAGCCATACACAGTTCGACTCGACTCGCTCGAAAGCACCTCTCTAACGCCTGCGCAGACTCCAATGAGTGCTACTGCAATTGCACCGAGCATGACAAAAGGTTGGAAGTGACTTACCAAGCCCTGTCTACAGTCCGTTGACAACCAAGCGCAGGCCGCCGCCAAACGCAGCGCGAGCACAACGCATACGTGACCGAGTGTGAGCACCAGCTGCACGACGCTATGGATAATGAACTCAGTGCGTGGCCATGTCTCACACTGCCCGCTCACCGTCATACTCACCGCTTTCCCAAGGACTTGTCACGGGCAATCCGACGGCGACAGTCCAGTGGAAGACGTCCGACTGGCAGGACGCCATCGTCCGAACATACAACGTTCAGATCCAAGGTTTTCCGGCGAAGCTTTCGAGCTTCAAGTCTCTTTACGCGGTGACACGGGCGCATTCGCGGACGAAACAGCTGCTGAAGATGCTGTCCAGCGGTGCCATCGTGTTTCGCATCCTCGATCCCAGCGAGCTTGCGTCCTCCGGCGTCGACCTGCACAAGCGGCGGCGGGCAGACTTGGGCCGCAAACACGCGCGGAGCGGCGTCCTCGCGCCCGCACTTACCCCGGCCGTCGTGCCCGAGCTCGACTTGGAAGAAGACCGACTCTTCCCGCCGTTCGATCCGGAGAAGGAGTTCCTTCCGGGCGCGTTGCCGTATGTCATCAGGGGGATGAAGATGTATTCTGCGCGCGATCGTCAGTGAATCTGCAATAAATGAGATTTTGTGGCGCACAGTGACACCTGGACAGCGGAATGATCAGGCCCAAAAGGGCCCAACGCGCGATGCGACACGACGCGCGCCGTTCAGACCGAAACTCGGTTGCAGGTCGTCTTGTGCCGTTCGCGTTCGCGTGTGTAGAAGGCAAGTCCGAACTAGCGCCCGTTGCGGTGCGCTGGCGGCTTCGGCCCGGCGCCGGGCGGTGATTGCGGTCGGTCTCCCGCGGCCAGATCTGCGACTACAGGAAACCATCGTCAGTCAAGATCAAATCTAAGGTAAAATGTCAGGCCAATTTGTCATTGTCGGCTGAGCATGCAACTGAAACTGACAGGGGGAGCTAATTGAGCTGCTAATCTCCATCTTTGCCCACTGAAGGGAGAGTTGCTGCCCAGAGACACTGTCAGCCACTCTCTCTTCAGTGAGCAAGGATGGAGAACGGGGTTAGTTAGCAGTACAGGATCGAGATGTGAGATCTCCACATCCGCAGGAAACGTTACCGGGTCCGGGTTGTCAAGGCAAGACAGGTGGAATGGTTCAGGGTTACCGGGATTCTAATCGCACTCGCGTCGGCTGACGCGACACTCGGCACCCGACTCGTGCGGAAATCTGCTGACAATGGCCATAATCAAATTAGTACGTGCCTTCCGAGAATCCAACAGCACGAGCGTCGCCTTCTCTGCTTCGTCTCTCATCTTGTCCCGTTTTTCTTCGTCGTCCCCCCCAACTTTCTCTTCGACGATTCGGACAACGCGGGCACTCGTGGAGAGCAGGGAAGAAGCAGGCGAGTTGTCAGCCTCTGTTATCCAAACCCGTTCGAGTATTGACAATCACCTTTTCTGTGTAGCCTCCCTCGACTTGCGCGTTGTTCGCAATGCTGCGGTCGCCGACGACGGCAACGCGCGAAGTGGTGAGTGGGCTGCGCCGCGCTCCGCAATATTTTCGTCTGACCCACTCGTGCCGTTCACTTCCAGCGCGACAACCACAATTTTCCGCCGCTCGAGCCATCAGCATCCACCCCGCACGTTCGCGAAACACCGCTCCTGTGTCTACAATTGGCCCCCATTCGTCGAGGACAGTGCATGCGAATTGCGAACTCACTACGCTGCGGCGTCTTTGAGGTTTTTGGTGCTCGCAGCAGGCTTCGACGCCTTGTTGAGGTGAGCTCACGATTTTCACTCGCCACGACTTCCACTCACTCTAATTACTTTCGTTCACAGCGCAGTGCTACGTGGCATGTACACGGGGCTTCTCAGTCGATGAACGAAGTCATTTCCCCACTTCGGCGTGACACGACACTCCTTCGTTCACGTGGCGCGCGCAGCTTCGCATTGAATCACGACGCCCTGTCGAGGTGTCGCGTGCGCTGGAATCGTCAATAACTATCAGGTATGTTGTTTGAACGTTTGAGCGCGGCCGCACGGAGAACTCACCCATTCTTCTAGACGGCACAGCGAATGGGGCGTGTCCAGATTACAGTGGGCCAGCCCGGAATCGATCGTTTAAGACGGCTTGTCGAGGGCGCGCGGGCGTGGCGTCGAGTTGGCCGTTGGCATTCCTGGGCGCCCGAGGAACCGTCGCGCGCGCGCATCTCGAAACCCCGCGGGTGGGCGTTGCTTGCCTTCACTTTGCTCGCCCACACGTCGCTCGAATTCGGCGCCACTGCTTCATGTCGTCGAGAAGCGCACGGGGGCTCCTTTGCGCGTCGCGGACTGGACAACCGAATACCGCGGAGGATCTCGATACGCGCGCGCGTCGCTAGCGTGCAGGCGACGCTGTGGAATTCTATGTGGGACCTCTGGCGGCCGGGCGCGCGCGCTGGAGCTCTGAACGAGTGGCGGGACCGCGCGCGTCGACGTCTCGGCAGCCGACATCGCCTCTGCCCCGCACCCTTCCCGCCACGACATTGGGACGCTCGAAGCCGCGTGTCGCGCGCTGCTGGACGCCGCCGCCAGCTCTCGGGGCGATGGGCAGTTTTGCGCCGGTGGAATACGCGACACGTTCTCGGTCTCCACGACCATTCTTCCCTCGACAAGACGACCGCGCGACGGGCCACCCACAGAAAACCACCGCGCCACCGTCGACGCGGGCCTCGTCCTCGCGTCGCACCGTGCGGACGATTCGCTGTGGCACTCGAGCGGCCATTTCCCGCCGCTGCTGGACGCGGTGCGCGCGCGCGCAGCGCATTCGCCGGACGCCGTCCCCGCCCATCGACTTCCACCGCGCCTTGGACGCGCGCCATCCGCCTTTGGACGCCCGCGGCGGTCGCTCACGTCCCCGGACGCCGGCCTTCCCCCTCCAAACGCCCCGCGAGGAGCGCCACCGCCTTGCCACGTATTTCCTGCGGGAAGGCGTTTTCTCAAACGCTTTTGCAGCACCCCCGGCGACCACTGGGCCGTCCGCACGGCTCCCCTCTACCTCTGGATACCATTTCCAAGCCGAGGGCACCGCCGTAGCTGCCGCTATCGCGCGAACATCGTACCGGAGCAGACGCCGAGTTGACGCGCCGCCGACCGCGCAGGGCTCTCGTTGACGGGTGGGGACGTGTCTTGGATGTTGTACGCATGCGTGAGTGCATAGAGTCCCGCGCTGCTCCTCTGCATCGCTGACTTCTGCTCGATTTTCAGTTTTCTGGTTTGCGGACACGAAATCGCGCATAACTCACCGACGCGACGGCGTATCGACACGCGGCCGACCGCCCGCGGACGCCCTCTACCGCTGGACACCGCCCCCGCCGCCCAAACACGCCCTGGACGCCGTCCGAAATCCGCCAATTTGCGGAAAATGGCGAATTTGAAAGCGCTGCTGCGCCGCCGGGACGTGCGCATCGTGTGCGGGCGGCCCCCTGGAGTCCACGCTCGTTGCGTGCGTGTTCGAGAGTGGCTGGAGGGAGGCGGCATCGCGTGATCTCTGCGCGGGCGAGGGGACGCGCTGCTGCGGCGTCGCCGGTGCCAGGGCTATTGAACACGTGTGGAGCTGACGTGGGCGAGCCATGCCGTGGCCTGGGTGCATACAATCGCGCGGCGCGACACCGAGAGGGCGAGACCTGCAAAGGTTTCAGCTTTTCAACCGAGGAGAAGGAATTTACGATTGACTCACCAACGAAGCGTCGACCTGCCCTAGCAACACGTCCGCGCAGCTGCATTAGACCGGTGGATGTGGCCCTGCAGCTACTGAATGCCCTGGACGCCATTCCGGTGAAAATTCACCCCGCGCCAATATCGACGACTGTCGCGCATCGCGCTGGCGCGGGCGCTGGACGCCTGCGGACGACCTCCCCGGGCTTGTGGACGCCGCCGCGACGGGCACGAGTCGTGCTGGACGCCCCCCGAAGACTTTACGCGCCGCCTGGCGAGCGCGCTCCGGCGCTGCTGCGCCGGCTCGGCCGCGCCGCGCCGCTGCGCGTCTCCTGGACGACGTGGCGTGCGTCCGCATGGAGGGTTTCGGCGGTGGAGTGCACGGGAGGGATGGTGGACGTCGTATGCGCGCGCGAGAAGGTGTTGCGTGCCGCGGACGACGTTGCGCTCGTCTTCTACCGCCTGCTGACGAAACGTGCCGACGTCGACGTCCGAAGACGCGAAGACGCTGCGGGTGCAATTTTCAGACACCTACAAGACGGTCAGAAAAGAGCAGCGGACGACGGGGGGAAAGCGCACATTGCGTGCGCCGGACAAGTCGCGGCGCGTCGTCCATCACCCTTGCGCGCGCGAATTTCGTGTCTAGACGTTGCGCTCGTGGTTCACAGTTTCCTGACGACTTGCACGGGCAGCTGGAAGCCGCCGCAACCGGCGAAAATCGCGGCTGGACGCCACTTTGCAGTGCGAACGTCGGGGACGACGTCGTCTTCGTGTTCCACAGCACGCTGGACGCCAGCAGAAGACTTGCACGTTGCGGTGCGAACGTCGGGGACGACGTCGTCCTCGTGTTCCACAGCACGCCGGACGCCAGCAGAAGACTTGCATGGCTGGCTGGACGCCGCCGCAACCGACGACAACCGCAGCTGGACGCCACCCTGGAGCCGGCGCAGGACGGCCTCGCAACGACGTGCAGCGCGTTGCA
Source organism: Auriscalpium orientale (assembly GCA_019915035.1). NCBI lineage: Eukaryota > Fungi > Basidiomycota > Agaricomycetes > Russulales > Auriscalpiaceae > Auriscalpium > Auriscalpium orientale. The sequence continues at coordinate 610,428 of JAHLMH010000006.1, forward strand.
AGGTAGCGCAACGCTGCGCACGCGGTCTGCGGTGCGAACGTGGGGGACGACGCTGCACGCGTGTCGCACATCCTGCTGGACGCCAGTCCGACGACTTTGCGGGCTGCTGGACGGCGCCGAAAACCGCAGCTGGACGCCACCCTGCCACGCCGAAGCCGGCGCCGGCTTGAAACGAGGTGCAGCGCGTTGCAAGGTAGCGCAACGCGGGGCACAGCCATCTCCTCTCGGTGTTCGTCCATCATGGCGTCGGAGAGCGCGAAGGTGCCGCGGGCGGATTTGCAGGCGGCTGCAAGGCGGTCAGAGAAGTGAAGCGGAGGACAGGGAAAAACCCACAGTCACGGTGTATGCGCGAACCCAGCGACGCGTGTGCACGCGCGACTCGGTGTGCAGCCTCATCGCCATAGTGACGACGTACATGGCACGCCGTACGCGTTTGCACTGCTCTCATCTCCTGCAGACAGCGCTTTCGCAGGTTGGGGGGAAGAGCGGCGGGGCGGGACAAGTCGCGGGGTGTGATCCATGTGAGAGTTGTAAACAGGAAGATGATGGGAACGCGGAATTCGGATGGAGGACGGTTGTCGCGCTGCAGTGCAAGTGCGCAGGCGATAAGAGTGGGCGGGCCGTAGTGTCACTTGTGTTCGTAGCAGGCGTAGTAGCGTGGGAAATGATTTGTGCGCGACGCGGGCGAGTGACATTGGCGCGACTGGCGACTGCGCGACTCTGGCGCGTGCTTTGAAGGTCGCTAAGAGGGCCAGAGCAGCGTTAAGAGGGTGACAGCAGCGTTAAGAGGTCGAGAGCAGCCAGAGTCGTCGCTTTACGAGCCCTGACGCTGTTTGCGGCCTGTTTGCCCAGCGCCTGCAACACAAACACGCAACAACAGCGGCGCGTCCTCCACATCCACCGTCGACTCGTGCACTTACCACGAGTATCACTAGTATACCGACGCCGCCAGGCTTGCCTTCACGCTATGTAGCCTATCCCCAATAAAATGCATCCCCGACGCTGCGGCCGCCCCTTGTCCCTTTCCCTCTCCCGCCCATGCACCACGCCCTCGACGCCCTCGCCCCCACCCCGCTGCAGTCGTTTCTCGGCGGCGTCGGCCTCGCCCTCCCCGTCCACGCCTTCCTCGTCCTCAACGGCGGTGTCTTCGGCATCTCAGGCTTCCTTCACCGCGCAGCTCGCGGTGCACCCGTCCCCGCCGCAGCCGTCGCGGGGCTCGTGCTCGGAGGTGTCTTCGTGGGCGCCATCGAACACGATGGCCCGCCCATCTTAGACGCTGCGCTTGCGCCCATGCTCGCCTCTGGGCTGCTTGTAGGACTCGGAACGAAGGTGCGTGCTCGCCGCCAGCGTACAAACTCTGCGCTGACCGCGCGCGTGCACAGCTCGGCAATGGGTGCACATCGGGGCAAGCATGTCTTTGTCAAGTGCGCACTTCATGCTGACCACCGACGCATACAGGCACATGCTAGCTGGCATCGCGCGCCTCTCCCCACGGTGAGCATATACCCCCGTCGCGTCCTTCCTGCTCACCTTCTCGCCCGCACAGCTCAATCGCCGCGACGGCCATGTTCTGCGCCACCGGTGCCCTCACCACGCGCGTCCTGCACGCCAGCGCCCTACCTCCCGTCGCCCCGCCGGACACCACCCTCGGCGCGCACGGCCCCGCCCTCTTCGCGGGCTCCCTGCTCGCCGTCCTCGCCGCGGCCGCCGTGCCGCGCCTCACGGAGCTCACCGCGCTCCTCACCGCGCTCGCCTTCGCGCTCGCCCTGCGCCTCTCCAACCTCGTCGACCCGCACCGCGTCCTCGCCTTCCTCGCGCTCCCCGCCCACCCCGCCTTCGACCCGTCCCTCGCCTTCCTCGCCGCCGGCGCCATCCCCCTCGCCGCCGCCCTCTACCGCGCCGGCGCCGCCCGCATCGCCCCCGTGGGGAAGATCGACGCGCGTCTGCTCGGCGGCGCGGCGCTCTTCGGCGTCGGCTGGGGCATCGAGGGCATATGCCGTGAGTCCGCGCTCGCCGTGTGTCGCCTGTGCCTGGCTAAATGCTGCGTGCACAGCGGGCCCCGCCCTCGTCAATTTTGGCCAGGCCCTGGCCGCGGGTCAAGGCGCCGCATCGCTCGCCGCGTGGCTTACCGCGTTCGTCGTTGGAGGGCGTCTCGTCGCGTCGTAGGCGGCGGCACGATATCATGTATATTTCCGCGTGTATGCGCGTACTCACAACTATTTTCTTATTCTGTGCGCGAACCCCAGCGAATTTTTAACCCGAGCTGCAACCACCGCGCTCACCTCGTAGCTTCCTTTCTGCTCCAGCCACGAAGCGATCTTCGCGCCACCATGCTGTCGCCTTTGCATAGTCTCCGTTGCCGACCTTGCGCGTCTTTGCAGCAATATTTGAGCGACTGCTGATTATTACAGTCTCAAACTACCATAGTATTGTCCCCGGGCCGTGTTCGAAAAGATACCGTACACTAGGGAGCGATAAACTGCTCCCAACGGCGCAGGCAGCGTTCACTCCTGGTCGACATAAATTATGTGCACATGCACGGGCTCGCACGTGCTGTAATCGAGGCCCGTGTTAGCTGCGCCGTCCTCAGTAACTTCGTAGATGACGAGCTCCTGCGCGCTCGTGCTGCTCTGGCACAGCGAGAAGCTGTCGCTGTCCCCCGCGACGCTCAGCGCGTACGGGAACTCAGTACCGTGCGGGCTCGTGTTGAACTATCCCAGCCACACGTCAGTACTGATGTACATAAACAGGTAGATAGCCATGGGAAGCGCACCAGTTCGCAGTACACAGACGCGGGCGGGATGGTGACGCCCTCGTCAGGCTGGATGAACGAGAGCCACCCGGTCGGCGGCAGCACGGGGTCTGAGACACTGCTTGCGCCGCCCGTGAGCGGGGCCGCGGTGATCCCGCCGTCTGCGAGCTGGAACGTCGTCGCGACGACCGACGCGATGCTCTCCGTGGTCTGCACACGCACGTCAGTGTATCGGATATGTGGGAAATGAGGTGACGCACTCCGAGCCAGCTCACACTGGAGTTGGCGAGCCCGTTCGTGCCGAGTCCGACAGGCTTCTGCACAGTCGTGTCTGCGTCGGATACGGCAAGCAGCGTGAATGGACCTGAGCCGTCGGTGACGCCGTTCCATGGGCAAGAGACGTCACGCTTGGTGCTCGCGGGCAAGGCGAGCGCGGAGGCAGACACAGCGAGAAGAGAGAGTAGGGATGCACATTGTGGGATGATGGGTGAGCAATACGTGTTTCTTGCAATCTTGAGTGATGAAGTTCGCGGGCGGGTCTTGCCAGTGCGTTCGTGGGCGGCGCGCCCAGACTGTCTACTGTTTGCAACAACCTCGTCCTCACGAAGAGCAAGAGCAGCGCGCGCGGTGCATGGTAGTACGAGAAGTCGTATGGCGTGCTGGCAAAGCGCGGAACTTCCCCGTCAGACTGCCTTCTATGAATCTCTCCCTGACCCGTGCTCACTGGTCTCACCGGAGTCTTCATGCTAGTAAGTAGCATAACTGCGCCGTATTATTCTTACCCTCAATTTCCGCAGCACACGATCTGCTCGCCGCGGCAGTGTAGGCTCAGACAAGTCAACTCGCGGTGAGCGAAAATGTTACTATCCGACTTGGAATGTGTACTCAACCATCTGCTAACCATTCATTTCTTCGCTCAAGGATGAAGGGGTCAATATGAACGTATGTTCTCATTGTTATACTGCTATTAATACACGTCAATCTAAATACAGCACCCGCCGTGAAAAGCTCAACATCTGCGCGCGAAGAGCGGGACGCGCATGGCGGTTGGCTCGGGCAGACGCAGCTCGCAAAGGCCGGAGGTCAGTGCACATAGAAAATACATACCCAGCGTATCAGACGTCGATCTACCCGTATCTGCGACGCACTCGACGAAGCACTCTAGACAACATGGTCAGTATCACAGAAATATGGACGGCAACGAAATAAAAATACACACTCTGAGATTATCGGCACCCGTCGGCTAGCGTCTTGAGTCGCGAAAGCAAGAGAGATGCGCACGCACCCTGGCTGCAATAAAAAACATGGTCATCGGGTGCTTCGCAACGGCACAAAAAGGGCCAACTTACATGGGCGAAACAGCGTCGGACATCTGGACAGAGGACGGCCGACCAACGACAACGGCAGCGCAGGAGACGAGTGCTTACGACAGCAACGAGGAGGCGATCAGTGAAGGACGGAGGGGAAAATCTCTGCGAACAGGATGGCCTCTACTGGAAAAAACCTAGCCCTATTTATATGTTTTCCAGCGCTCGCTTCTGCACTCGCCGGGCGCCGTGAGCGGTGCACAGTCACCGCGATTATGACACAGCTTGTCAGCAGAACGATGAAAAGCAGCCCAGACCAAAGGGGGGTGCGCGTACTTAGCGTGACAGTTGCCGTGTTTCTGAGAAGGAGGCGCCACCCGATGGTCGTAGCGTGGAAACCGCCAAACCGACGGTACATGAGACATGACATACTGAGCTCCAGGCCCGCGATCCTCGCTGCGTGTGTAATTCACTGTTGAATCGAATGTCAGACGTCGTGCAGAACGCGGGAGGTTAGAGCCGTGTGGGCTGCGGAGAATGTGCTTCTGAATTCCGGCGCGTGGTTGCAGTAAGCGGGCAGCTGCAACGGCGCCACTGTTTGGACATGGCATCGTGAATTCGATCATGCTATGCAAGCGCGCCACCCTGCTGGACGTCCGCTAGAAGAAGGAAGTAGTGTTCAGACCCGCGTGCATCCTTGACATCGGCTACACGTACCCAAGTTCGCCCCGCTGGCAGGCCTGATCGACGCGGAGGTAAGTGTCCTGTTATTCAGTCGCAGAGCGCCGCATTTGCGCGGTGAGGCTGCGCAGCAATTTACCTTGGAGGACCGCACGAGCGACGCTCAGGATGTACGGTTTCAAAGGAATGTGGCGTCGCGAATACGCAAGCGCGCCGCACCCGTGGTCCGTCGCTTGAAAATGCTGCGCGTCCACGACATCGGCTGCGTCCCTGCCAACGGCGGACATGGCCAACAAAGGCGAACATTGCAGGGACCGGAGATACGGATCGTGCTGATTTTCTTGCATGGGCTGGGCACCGCGAGGCACGGACGGGCGTCGCAGAATTTGATCGACGCGCACCGTGCTGCTGGACTGTCGACCGCGTAGATGGCGTTCGGACCCACGTGCGTGTATGACATCGGCTGCGTCCACGCAAAGTCGACCGCTACGGCGGAGCTGACGGACGGAGGTCAGCTTCCCGCGGCCCGCTCACAGAGTGCAGGATTTGTGCGCACAGTGACGGTGCGCAGGAGTCGAGGGGCGTCCGGATGGGAGGTCGCTGTCGGGTGGAGTATTGCAGGGAAGGCGGCGTCGATCGTGCGCCGCGCTGCTGGACAGCCGCTATATGAAACAGCTCGGCGCTGCGCGCGTCTGCAACATCGGCTGGAAAAAATAAGTGGCTATGGCAAGGCCGAGTGAAAAAGGGGAACTGGAATGCGCTGCCTAGTAAGCACTGAGCGGGTTGTTTCAGAGCGGAACGTCGCGGCGCGAACTTGTGAATAAACTGTATTCAAAGGAGAATGCCGCCATGACCGCAGTCGAACTCGTTCGACGATCCAAGCAACGGGAGATTGATATCTCGCGAGCCGAGCCATACACAGTTCGACTCGACTCGCTCGAAAGCACCTCTCTAACGCCTGCGCAGACTCCAATGAGTGCTACTGCAATTGCACCGAGCATGACAAAAGGTTGGAAGTGACTTACCAAGCCCTGTCTACAGTCCGTTGACAACCAAGCGCAGGCCGCCGCCAAACGCAGCGCGAGCACAACGCATACGTGACCGAGTGTGAGCACCAGCTGCACGACGCTATGGATAATGAACTCAGTGCGTGGCCATGTCTCACACTGCCCGCTCACCGTCATACTCACCGCTTTCCCAAGGACTTGTCACGGGCAATCCGACGGCGACAGTCCAGTGGAAGACGTCCGACTGGCAGGACGCCATCGTCCGAACATACAACGTTCAGATCCAAGGTTTTCCGGCGAAGCTTTCGAGCTTCAAGTCTCTTTACGCGGTGACACGGGCGCATTCGCGGACGAAACAGCTGCTGAAGATGCTGTCCAGCGGTGCCATCGTGTTTCGCATCCTCGATCCCAGCGAGCTTGCGTCCTCCGGCGTCGACCTGCACAAGCGGCGGCGGGCAGACTTGGGCCGCAAACACGCGCGGAGCGGCGTCCTCGCGCCCGCACTTACCCCGGCCGTCGTGCCCGAGCTCGACTTGGAAGAAGACCGACTCTTCCCGCCGTTCGATCCGGAGAAGGAGTTCCTTCCGGGCGCGTTGCCGTATGTCATCAGGGGGATGAAGATGTATTCTGCGCGCGATCGTCAGTGAATCTGCAATAAATGAGATTTTGTGGCGCACAGTGACACCTGGACAGCGGAATGATCAGGCCCAAAAGGGCCCAACGCGCGATGCGACACGACGCGCGCCGTTCAGACCGAAACTCGGTTGCAGGTCGTCTTGTGCCGTTCGCGTTCGCGTGTGTAGAAGGCAAGTCCGAACTAGCGCCCGTTGCGGTGCGCTGGCGGCTTCGGCCCGGCGCCGGGCGGTGATTGCGGTCGGTCTCCCGCGGCCAGATCTGCGACTACAGGAAACCATCGTCAGTCAAGATCAAATCTAAGGTAAAATGTCAGGCCAATTTGTCATTGTCGGCTGAGCATGCAACTGAAACTGACAGGGGGAGCTAATTGAGCTGCTAATCTCCATCTTTGCCCACTGAAGGGAGAGTTGCTGCCCAGAGACACTGTCAGCCACTCTCTCTTCAGTGAGCAAGGATGGAGAACGGGGTTAGTTAGCAGTACAGGATCGAGATGTGAGATCTCCACATCCGCAGGAAACGTTACCGGGTCCGGGTTGTCAAGGCAAGACAGGTGGAATGGTTCAGGGTTACCGGGATTCTAATCGCACTCGCGTCGGCTGACGCGACACTCGGCACCCGACTCGTGCGGAAATCTGCTGACAATGGCCATAATCAAATTAGTACGTGCCTTCCGAGAATCCAACAGCACGAGCGTCGCCTTCTCTGCTTCGTCTCTCATCTTGTCCCGTTTTTCTTCGTCGTCCCCCCCAACTTTCTCTTCGACGATTCGGACAACGCGGGCACTCGTGGAGAGCAGGGAAGAAGCAGGCGAGTTGTCAGCCTCTGTTATCCAAACCCGTTCGAGTATTGACAATCACCTTTTCTGTGTAGCCTCCCTCGACTTGCGCGTTGTTCGCAATGCTGCGGTCGCCGACGACGGCAACGCGCGAAGTGGTGAGTGGGCTGCGCCGCGCTCCGCAATATTTTCGTCTGACCCACTCGTGCCGTTCACTTCCAGCGCGACAACCACAATTTTCCGCCGCTCGAGCCATCAGCATCCACCCCGCACGTTCGCGAAACACCGCTCCTGTGTCTACAATTGGCCCCCATTCGTCGAGGACAGTGCATGCGAATTGCGAACTCACTACGCTGCGGCGTCTTTGAGGTTTTTGGTGCTCGCAGCAGGCTTCGACGCCTTGTTGAGGTGAGCTCACGATTTTCACTCGCCACGACTTCCACTCACTCTAATTACTTTCGTTCACAGCGCAGTGCTACGTGGCATGTACACGGGGCTTCTCAGTCGATGAACGAAGTCATTTCCCCACTTCGGCGTGACACGACACTCCTTCGTTCACGTGGCGCGCGCAGCTTCGCATTGAATCACGACGCCCTGTCGAGGTGTCGCGTGCGCTGGAATCGTCAATAACTATCAGGTATGTTGTTTGAACGTTTGAGCGCGGCCGCACGGAGAACTCACCCATTCTTCTAGACGGCACAGCGAATGGGGCGTGTCCAGATTACAGTGGGCCAGCCCGGAATCGATCGTTTAAGACGGCTTGTCGAGGGCGCGCGGGCGTGGCGTCGAGTTGGCCGTTGGCATTCCTGGGCGCCCGAGGAACCGTCGCGCGCGCGCATCTCGAAACCCCGCGGGTGGGCGTTGCTTGCCTTCACTTTGCTCGCCCACACGTCGCTCGAATTCGGCGCCACTGCTTCATGTCGTCGAGAAGCGCACGGGGGCTCCTTTGCGCGTCGCGGACTGGACAACCGAATACCGCGGAGGATCTCGATACGCGCGCGCGTCGCTAGCGTGCAGGCGACGCTGTGGAATTCTATGTGGGACCTCTGGCGGCCGGGCGCGCGCGCTGGAGCTCTGAACGAGTGGCGGGACCGCGCGCGTCGACGTCTCGGCAGCCGACATCGCCTCTGCCCCGCACCCTTCCCGCCACGACATTGGGACGCTCGAAGCCGCGTGTCGCGCGCTGCTGGACGCCGCCGCCAGCTCTCGGGGCGATGGGCAGTTTTGCGCCGGTGGAATACGCGACACGTTCTCGGTCTCCACGACCATTCTTCCCTCGACAAGACGACCGCGCGACGGGCCACCCACAGAAAACCACCGCGCCACCGTCGACGCGGGCCTCGTCCTCGCGTCGCACCGTGCGGACGATTCGCTGTGGCACTCGAGCGGCCATTTCCCGCCGCTGCTGGACGCGGTGCGCGCGCGCGCAGCGCATTCGCCGGACGCCGTCCCCGCCCATCGACTTCCACCGCGCCTTGGACGCGCGCCATCCGCCTTTGGACGCCCGCGGCGGTCGCTCACGTCCCCGGACGCCGGCCTTCCCCCTCCAAACGCCCCGCGAGGAGCGCCACCGCCTTGCCACGTATTTCCTGCGGGAAGGCGTTTTCTCAAACGCTTTTGCAGCACCCCCGGCGACCACTGGGCCGTCCGCACGGCTCCCCTCTACCTCTGGATACCATTTCCAAGCCGAGGGCACCGCCGTAGCTGCCGCTATCGCGCGAACATCGTACCGGAGCAGACGCCGAGTTGACGCGCCGCCGACCGCGCAGGGCTCTCGTTGACGGGTGGGGACGTGTCTTGGATGTTGTACGCATGCGTGAGTGCATAGAGTCCCGCGCTGCTCCTCTGCATCGCTGACTTCTGCTCGATTTTCAGTTTTCTGGTTTGCGGACACGAAATCGCGCATAACTCACCGACGCGACGGCGTATCGACACGCGGCCGACCGCCCGCGGACGCCCTCTACCGCTGGACACCGCCCCCGCCGCCCAAACACGCCCTGGACGCCGTCCGAAATCCGCCAATTTGCGGAAAATGGCGAATTTGAAAGCGCTGCTGCGCCGCCGGGACGTGCGCATCGTGTGCGGGCGGCCCCCTGGAGTCCACGCTCGTTGCGTGCGTGTTCGAGAGTGGCTGGAGGGAGGCGGCATCGCGTGATCTCTGCGCGGGCGAGGGGACGCGCTGCTGCGGCGTCGCCGGTGCCAGGGCTATTGAACACGTGTGGAGCTGACGTGGGCGAGCCATGCCGTGGCCTGGGTGCATACAATCGCGCGGCGCGACACCGAGAGGGCGAGACCTGCAAAGGTTTCAGCTTTTCAACCGAGGAGAAGGAATTTACGATTGACTCACCAACGAAGCGTCGACCTGCCCTAGCAACACGTCCGCGCAGCTGCATTAGACCGGTGGATGTGGCCCTGCAGCTACTGAATGCCCTGGACGCCATTCCGGTGAAAATTCACCCCGCGCCAATATCGACGACTGTCGCGCATCGCGCTGGCGCGGGCGCTGGACGCCTGCGGACGACCTCCCCGGGCTTGTGGACGCCGCCGCGACGGGCACGAGTCGTGCTGGACGCCCCCCGAAGACTTTACGCGCCGCCTGGCGAGCGCGCTCCGGCGCTGCTGCGCCGGCTCGGCCGCGCCGCGCCGCTGCGCGTCTCCTGGACGACGTGGCGTGCGTCCGCATGGAGGGTTTCGGCGGTGGAGTGCACGGGAGGGATGGTGGACGTCGTATGCGCGCGCGAGAAGGTGTTGCGTGCCGCGGACGACGTTGCGCTCGTCTTCTACCGCCTGCTGACGAAACGTGCCGACGTCGACGTCCGAAGACGCGAAGACGCTGCGGGTGCAATTTTCAGACACCTACAAGACGGTCAGAAAAGAGCAGCGGACGACGGGGGGAAAGCGCACATTGCGTGCGCCGGACAAGTCGCGGCGCGTCGTCCATCACCCTTGCGCGCGCGAATTTCGTGTCTAGACGTTGCGCTCGTGGTTCACAGTTTCCTGACGACTTGCACGGGCAGCTGGAAGCCGCCGCAACCGGCGAAAATCGCGGCTGGACGCCACTTTGCAGTGCGAACGTCGGGGACGACGTCGTCTTCGTGTTCCACAGCACGCTGGACGCCAGCAGAAGACTTGCACGTTGCGGTGCGAACGTCGGGGACGACGTCGTCCTCGTGTTCCACAGCACGCCGGACGCCAGCAGAAGACTTGCATGGCTGGCTGGACGCCGCCGCAACCGACGACAACCGCAGCTGGACGCCACCCTGGAGCCGGCGCAGGACGGCCTCGCAACGACGTGCAGCGCGTTGCAAGGTAGCGCAACGCTGCGCACGCGGTCTGCGGTGCGAACGTGGGGGACGACGCTGCACGCGTGTCGCACATCCTGCTGGACGCCAGTCCGACGACTTTGCGGGCTGCTGGACGGCGCCGAAAACCGCAGCTGGACGCCACCCTGCCACGCCGAAGCCGGCGCCGGCTTGAAACGAGGTGCAGCGCGTTGCAAGGTAGCGCAACGCGGGGCACAGCCATCTCCTCTCGGTGTTCGTCCATCATGGCGTCGGAGAGCGCGAAGGTGCCGCGGGCGGATTTGCAGGCGGCTGCAAGGCGGTCAGAGAAGTGAAGCGGAGGACAGGGAAAAACCCACAGTCACGGTGTATGCGCGAACCCAGCGACGCGTGTGCACGCGCGACTCGGTGTGCAGCCTCATCGCCATAGTGACGACGTACATGGCACGCCGTACGCGTTTGCACTGCTCTCATCTCCTGCAGACAGCGCTTTCGCAGGTTGGGGGGAAGAGCGGCGGGGCGGGACAAGTCGCGGGGTGTGATCCATGTGAGAGTTGTAAACAGGAAGATGATGGGAACGCGGAATTCGGATGGAGGACGGTTGTCGCGCTGCAGTGCAAGTGCGCAGGCGATAAGAGTGGGCGGGCCGTAGTGTCACTTGTGTTCGTAGCAGGCGTAGTAGCGTGGGAAATGATTTGTGCGCGACGCGGGCGAGTGACATTGGCGCGACTGGCGACTGCGCGACTCTGGCGCGTGCTTTGAAGGTCGCTAAGAGGGCCAGAGCAGCGTTAAGAGGGTGACAGCAGCGTTAAGAGGTCGAGAGCAGCCAGAGTCGTCGCTTTACGAGCCCTGACGCTGTTTGCGGCCTGTTTGCCCAGCGCCTGCAACACAAACACGCAACAACAGCGGCGCGTCCTCCACATCCACCGTCGACTCGTGCACTTACCACGAGTATCACTAGTATACCGACGCCGCCAGGCTTGCCTTCACGCTATGTAGCCTATCCCCAATAAAATGCATCCCCGACGCTGCGGCCGCCCCTTGTCCCTTTCCCTCTCCCGCCCATGCACCACGCCCTCGACGCCCTCGCCCCCACCCCGCTGCAGTCGTTTCTCGGCGGCGTCGGCCTCGCCCTCCCCGTCCACGCCTTCCTCGTCCTCAACGGCGGTGTCTTCGGCATCTCAGGCTTCCTTCACCGCGCAGCTCGCGGTGCACCCGTCCCCGCCGCAGCCGTCGCGGGGCTCGTGCTCGGAGGTGTCTTCGTGGGCGCCATCGAACACGATGGCCCGCCCATCTTAGACGCTGCGCTTGCGCCCATGCTCGCCTCTGGGCTGCTTGTAGGACTCGGAACGAAGGTGCGTGCTCGCCGCCAGCGTACAAACTCTGCGCTGACCGCGCGCGTGCACAGCTCGGCAATGGGTGCACATCGGGGCAAGCATGTCTTTGTCAAGTGCGCACTTCATGCTGACCACCGACGCATACAGGCACATGCTAGCTGGCATCGCGCGCCTCTCCCCACGGTGAGCATATACCCCCGTCGCGTCCTTCCTGCTCACCTTCTCGCCCGCACAGCTCAATCGCCGCGACGGCCATGTTCTGCGCCACCGGTGCCCTCACCACGCGCGTCCTGCACGCCAGCGCCCTACCTCCCGTCGCCCCGCCGGACACCACCCTCGGCGCGCACGGCCCCGCCCTCTTCGCGGGCTCCCTGCTCGCCGTCCTCGCCGCGGCCGCCGTGCCGCGCCTCACGGAGCTCACCGCGCTCCTCACCGCGCTCGCCTTCGCGCTCGCCCTGCGCCTCTCCAACCTCGTCGACCCGCACCGCGTCCTCGCCTTCCTCGCGCTCCCCGCCCACCCCGCCTTCGACCCGTCCCTCGCCTTCCTCGCCGCCGGCGCCATCCCCCTCGCCGCCGCCCTCTACCGCGCCGGCGCCGCCCGCATCGCCCCCGTGGGGAAGATCGACGCGCGTCTGCTCGGCGGCGCGGCGCTCTTCGGCGTCGGCTGGGGCATCGAGGGCATATGCCGTGAGTCCCGCCTCGCCGTGTGTCGCCTGCGTGCCTGGCTAACTGCTGCGTGCACAGCGGGCCCCGCCCTCGTCAATTTTGGCCAGGCCCTGGCCGCGGGTCAAGGCGCCGCATCGCTCGCCGCGTGGCTCGCCGCGTTCGTCGTCGGAGGGCGCCTCGTCGCGTCGTAGGCGGCGGCACGATATCATGTATATTTCCGCGTGTATGCGCGTACTCACAACTATTTTCTTATTCTGTGCGCGAACCCCAGCGGATTTTTCACCCGAGCCGCAGGTATTTGCGATACCACCGTTAGCCTTCCTTTCTGCACCAGCCACGAAGCGATCTTCGCGCCACCGTGCCGTCGTCTTTGCATAGTCTCCGTTGCCGGCCTCGCGCGTCACATTGCCAGTCTTTGCAGCAATATGTGAGCGACCAGAGGCACTGATCGGCCCTGCCGTTTTATCTCCCATACCAGTTTCATCCCCACTCAAATGTTGCCGCTCTGCCCTTCGCCGTGGATTCGCCTCTAAATGCTCAGCCCCCCTCGGTAGCGCACCTTGCGGTGGAAGAAGCAGCCCAAAAAGTCGCCGTCTTCCTTGTCGTTATCTATCCGCGCTCATCTCGGCGAGACGACTGGTTCCACGCAGCCCTAGTGTAGCACGATGACGATGAGAGCTGAACAAAGAAGAGAACCTTTGAAGGCCGAAAATCGTCGTTCCTACTAATGGTCCCCGCTTAGGATAATGTCTTGCGATACCGTCTTATCGCTTCGCTTCATAGGAAATCCGATCGGCAGTGTCCTTCACAGTAAGCTGTTTGAGATGTTTAGTCAGAAGAATCAGAAAGGCTCTCAGTTTCCAACTTATGGCTCTTGTGAGCTAGGTGGTGAGCATTTCGGAATCCGACGGCCGAATATAACTTTTCACGGAAAATTCCACGTTCTATCCCGAGGTCTGAGGTCCAGCGCGGGTAAATTTGAAGGCCAGCTTTCAAGCGAGTTCAGTATCCAACAGTCAGGTCCACCTCGCACCTGCCGCCGCCGGCGCTTACTCTCCGCCGCTGTCCACGATCCCCTCGTCGTGCTCCCGCTCCTCACATTTACATAGAATTATGATCTTTGAGAACATCCCCCACCATGCTCACATCTCGCCTCTTATGCTACACAACGGTCATGTTTTACTCACGATATCTGTGGATTCTGACGTCGCCGTGCACACGTGCCAGTGCCAGTGCACGCCGGTGTACGGCTTGCGCCGTCAACAGATTGTCTGCGGCAACAACTAAAGCCGCGTTGACCGTACGACGGAAGGGGAGGGCTTGAAAACTCATACAGCTCACTGAACTCGCAAGGCGACCCCCATGTTCACCGTGCCTTGAGGTCCTGAGGAGCCGACCGCAGTCCCCAGAGAGCATGAGCGATCATGATGTCTATGGTCTCCCAAGGTTGCCCACAATTTCCAGCCAGTATGCGCACTTACGCAGAGCGTGCCAGCGCCCACGATTTGGCATTTGCACAGCAGAAAGACATATCTACTCTCCGTCAGCTCGAGAGGGCATGCCCTCAGGTGGCCACAGCAGGAAATTCTGCAGCTGTTCATGTTCTAAGAATTAATCACATTGCTCGGAGTGAAAGATACATATCTATGGGATTGGTAGATAGTTTTTAAGTGGAATGGGAGGAGAGGGAGCACGACGAAGAGTCAAGACCCCGCAGTCGCGGTGAGCGACGAAGAGGGCAGCGCCGCTGGCGGCAGGTCGGCAGCGGTCGGCAGCCGGGCGAGCCGGCGGTGGCTGTGCTGGGAGATGCGAGGTGGACCTGACTGTGGGATACTGAACTCGCTTGAAAGCTGGCCTTCAAATCTACCCGCGCTGGACCTCAGACCTCGGGATAGAACATGGAATTTTCCGCGATAACTCACGTCATAGCCGAAGTTTGTTTGGCTGCCGAGTTTCAGTTACATTACGAATTACGTTGGTTACTTACCGGTAAGTAAGTTACCAGGGCAGTTTTATCTCATAGTGCATAAATCTCCTCATCTAATGAGACTGGCAGAAAACTGGCACGGCTGATAATGAGAATCTCGAACTACCATAGTATTGTCCCGTGTTCGAAAAAGATACACTAGGGAAGCGATATCCTGCTTCCAATGGCGCACGCAACGTTCACTCCTGGTCGACATAAATTATGTGCACATGCACGGGCTCGCACGTGCTGTAATCGAGGCCTGCGTTAGCTGCGCCGTCCTCAGTCGCTTCGTAGATGATGAGCTCCTGCGCGCTGCTGCTCTGGCACAGCGAGAAGCTGTCGCTGTCCCCCGCGACGCTCAGCGCGTACGGGAATTCAGCACCGTGCGGGCTCGTGTTGAACTATCCCAGCCAGGCGTCAGTACTGATGTACATAAACAGGTGGATAGCCATGGGAAGCGCACCAGTTCGCAGTACACAGACGCGGGCGGGATGGTGACGCCCTCGTCAGGCTCGATGAACGAGAGCCACCCGTTCGGCGGCAGCACGGGGTTTGAGACACTGCTTGCGCCGCCCGTGAGCGGGGCCGCGGTGATCCCGCCGTCTGCGAGCTGGAACGTCGTCGCGACGACCGACGCGATGCTCTCCGTGGTCTGCACACGCACGTCAGTGAATCGGATAGGTGGGAGATGAGGTGACGCACTCCGAGCCAGCTCACACTGGAGTTGGCGAGCCCGTTCGTGCCGAGTCCGACGGGCTTCTGCACAGTCGTGTCCGCGTCGGACACGGCGAGCAGCGTGAATGGACCTGAGCCGTCTGTGACGCCGTTCCACGGGCAAGAGACGTCGCGCTTGGTGCTCGCGGGCAAGGCGAGCGCGGAGGCGAAAACAGCGAGAAGGGACAGAAGGGATGCAGTGGCGAGCATTGTGGGATGATCGGTAAAGATGGGTGGGCGATGAAACGATATATAGTAAGCGAGGTGGGTTTGTGAAGATGGGAGGAGAGCGGTGATGAACAGGGCTACGACCCGGCGTACTTATGCTTCCCCAGCAGACGAAGAGCACGGGGCGGAATGCGTCCTCCGACGTTTCGGGCAGGTCTCGAAGGGCCGATGGCGGGGATGAGCAGGGTACGACCGTCATGGAAAACATGACAGGGAAGCAGTGTACTTAGTGTCGGTCCGAGCGCCGTCGCACAGGGATGTGATGCGAAGACGAAAATGAAGATAATCCGCGCCTCGCAATGCCGGGGGCCCAGATAATCGGGGGCAGTGAACTTGCGTCGATGAAGGAGGAGATGTGAGCTTGGGCAGACTAGGCGAGCAGTGCTGTACCTCTGACGAAGCTGTAGAAACCAAGGGGTAGGTAAGATTGCAATTTCTTACCCGATGTTCATTCACGCGGATAAGCCTGTCCCAGACCCCCCCTCCCTCCCCCCCTACCATATACGGGCTCATAATCTCACGGTAAATAATATTTAAATAATAAAATATATTGTGTCTAGCTACGAAATATCGGCGGTAGGAAATGGTACTCGCGAAGGTTACCTGGTGAAGAGGTCCTGTAGTGCACATGCATTTACATCTGCCCAGCGAATGGCTCTCTCTGCCGTACCCTGGCGACCCCACTCTGTAGCGACCTTGGGTAGAATTGCAATGGCAGGCTCACCTGAGATAAGTGATGGCGCGTCAACCGTGACTCGGACTTGCTAGCGGCCAAGCCAAAATGCAGAACTCACGCATCGCGTCTCACCCGACGCCCAGGCTTGGGAGCTCGACAACGTCCTACGAGACGAGGCACGTGTCCGCCAAAATTGGCGCGTTCAAGGACTGCGCAGCAAGCAGGGGCGGCAGGCGACACAATAGAAGTCCATGCGGCCGCCGCTCTCCCAAGATTCCCAATGGGCAAGCACCGACTTGAGCTTCGGGTACCGAACTCGTCGCCTTGCTGAGGCTGCAGAACTCAAGGAGCTCGGCACAGCAGGGGCAGGCTGCTCACAGAAATAACGTGCAATGACGGCGCGGAGGCGGCCGCAAGTGACGCCAGCTTCATGCTGCTTGACCTGGCAGGCCAGCGACGGCGGGCCTAGCTAGCTAAACGCCAAGGTGCCGTCTCGTCACTGCATCTGGGAAATTGCTCACCGTGAATGCGCATGTATTCATGTTGTGTTCACCTGAGAACTGGCGGTAAATACAGTGAGCGATGAATTATACATCTCATTACATACCTTTTCATTACACAGCTTGAGCTGTCCACTCGCTGTCGTGCGGAAGCGTGTTTTGATGGACAAGCTTCCTAGTCAGAGGGACCTGGATTTTCCTCTTTCTCGAGGACTCCTCTGGTGTTCGTGGGATTAGCCGATAGACCTCTTGGGTGGGACGTAGTATCCGCTTGAGGCGCTACTATCCGTCAAAGAAGGCGATAGGCTGGGATAGGTTAGACTGATTGTCTGACCTGATACAATGATATGGATGGGGCGAAGTATTCAGCGAGTGACGATGCTGCGAGCCGGGAATGTGGCGACAGCGACGATGGAATGGGATGGAGGTGGTGAAACGTTCAGCAAGCGTTGGTGCTGCGAGCTGAGAAAGCGGCGATGATGAAGTAAGATAAGAACAAATAGAATCTGATAAACAGATGGTAACAGAGTACAGCTGAATACTAGAAGCGACGAGAGTCTCCTAACTTGACGTAGACGTGTCAACCGGGAGGCGGCGTGGCGTACCGACTGTCGTCGGCGTGAATGGACTGGGCTAGACGTAGACGTACCAACCGATGCCGGTGTGATGAGAAAGTGACGACGATGGAACAAGATGAGAGCGAATGGAATTCAACAAGCAGAGCCAACTGTGTGTTGGCGTGACGTACCGACCGTTGTCGATGTGAATGAACTGGACTAGACGTAGACGTACCGACCGGTGTCGGTGTGATAAAGAAGTAGCGACGATGGAACAAGATGAGAGCGAATGGAATTCAACAAGCAGAGCCTATAGGACGCAAGTAAGTGCTAGCGACGGCTAGACTTCTGTCGTGACGTAGACGTACCAACCGTGTGTTGGCGTGACGTACCGACCGTTGTCGATGTGAATAAACTGGACTAGACGTAAACGTACCGACCGGTGTCGGTGTGATAAGGAAGTAGCGACGATGGAACAAGATGAGAGCGAATGGAATTCAACAAGCGATGAGAGCGAATGGAATTCAACAAGCAGAGACTAACCGTGTGTTAGCGTCACTGGACTTGAATGCGATGCTGCCAACCAGTGTTGGACTTACGACGACTTGATATGATGCTGCCAACCGGATGTTGGACTTACGACGACTTGATACGATGCTGCCAACCGGATGTTGGACTTACGACGACTTGATACGATGCTGCCAACCAGACGTTGGACTTACGACGACTTGATACGATGCTGCCAACCGGATGTTGGGCTTACGACGACTTGATACGATGCTGCCAACCGGATGTTGGACTTACGACAACTGGACTTGAAGACAATAGACCAACTAGGGTTGGTCTAAAGCTGCTGGGATGCTGGAATGGTGGGGTAGAGTCTGAAAGCGAAAATGATCACTGGAAGTACCCGCCTTTCAAAGGTCAGGATCCCTTCTCTTATATACTATTGCTACACTACATTACTAATACATAAGTGACTCATCCTAACTCACAATGATTCATCGTGACTAGGCCTGACTCACAATGATTCACCCTGACTAGGCCTGACTCACTCTAAGAGCGACTCATCCTGACCAGGAATGACTCATTCTGACTCGTGGGAATGTTCGTCGAAAGTGGTAGAAAACATGGCCCCTTCTTGGGTGACCCGGAATCTGCAGAAACTGTGTGCATATCTGCCCCGGTTAGCTGGCAAAATGCAAAAGAGTCGCGGAGACGCGAGTCTTTGGAGAAAATAAGGGACCAAAATATAGTACAGTAATCTGAAAGGTGGTATCTATAACACAGAGTAGAAGATAATGTGCATGTGTATGAGATAATGGAAAAGGAGTGTGAGATTAAAGTCCTTGCTCTGGCGTTATCATGGTAGAGATCTAGAAGTCGAAATCTATCATACAAGGTGAAAGATAGTGTCCATGGGTACAAGATAAAAGAAATGAATGTGGGATTAGAGTCCTATCTCTAATGTCTGTGTCGGCGTGACCAGAACCGTGTACGAATACTTCTCCATGCCGATCGCAGTGCGGTGACTGGCACCCACATCCGTTGGCGAGGTCGGTGCGGTGCGCGAGGGATGTGAGCCCACTCTTGCGCTACCCACAGGCTGATGTCCTGTCGCTGATCATGCTCGTGCACCTCAAACCGAACTCCCTCATTGCCGATCTCCTCGATCTCTCCCAATTGTCCCAACATTTCTTCTCCCCCGTCCGTGTTCCACAGCTGTACACGATCGCCGGTGCGGAGTAGAAGGTGCCCTGGACTGCTCGCAACAGCCCAGTGTATTCTTTCTTCGTCTGGCCGGTGAACGTCAATGGCGTGCAGCAGGCGATAACGATGATCTGGCGGGGGAAGGGAAGAGTAGTGGGGCGCGAAGTAGGAGGGTGGCAGATAGATGCGGGAGTCGAGGGTGCCGGACGTGTGATGAGACAGGGTGGAGGTGCTTGCTGCCGGATGAGCGAACATGAGTGACGACTCAGTGCTTCCAGGATTGGATGGGAATGCGATGCCGGAGTCTGGGAAGGACTGAACCGAGAACAGTGACGAAGTGGTTGAGGATGAACTGGATGATGAAACGAGTGACATGGCTGATGGTGCGTGGAGGGAAAAGACTGGGTTGCGTATATTCCGTGATCACGATGATCAATATACTACTGCGCGCTTAAGCAGTGGCACCTGGGCTATGTCCATTCGTCCGTGAAATGAGATGAGTCTGTTGGGTAATATCCCCGATTTGGTATGTAACCATGTCAAATCGTGACATCGCGCGTGCCAGGGAGGATGGGTGAGTTGTTGAGAATCGGAATGAGCAGGTGCGGGTGCAAAGAATGCGCACAATGCGTCTGAAATCCCGGTGTATGTCCGGTGTCACTCGGTGAAAGACTGCACGATGAGCCGTGTACGCGTGGCATCGAGATGCAATGTTGGCAGTTGCAAAACTGGGAACTTCCTGAGCATTGACAGAGATCAAAGTAAGCTGAAAGAGGTCGGAATATGCTGGATGAGGGTTTGGGAGTTGCAGGATGCTACACAGGACTCCCAAGAATATTTGCAAGGTCGGGTTGCAAGTTCGCCGTTAAGGACCCCGGGGGGGCCCCCTCCCCCCCAGGACCCGGTCTCGGCATTCGCCGGTGCTTGCCCCTTGGTAGAAACCCTCCATTTACACCATATCACGGTATTTCGGACACAGCTGTTCTGTTAGTTGTATCGTCCTGTGTATAGCGGTGTTATTAGCGCAGCACGAGGCTCGCGCAGGTGGTGGCGGTCATCTGGAAACGAAGGTGGCGAGGCGCTGGGCTCTGAATCCACAATTTTCATGACCTGTGCGGCGGAGAGACGGCCATAAGAGTCACCGGTGTTTCAGGGCGTTTTAAAGTATGCCGGTTGTCACTGTTCGTCCCGGACGATGAGCAGGAGGAGACAGAGGAAGATTGGGTGTTGTGAGCTGCGGCGTGCGCGGGTTTGATAGCCAAGACTCTACTTGCATATATGTATCAAACGCTGAAAAAAAGGATGAAAAATGTGACGCTCACGCACTCGAACATCAAAATCAAGCAGGTGGTGAGAGATGTTGCCATCTAGTCTCTGTAGCTGAACTTTTGCCAGATGGCCATCATCGAGGGTCTCTGCTGCCACCGGAGTTAGCCGAACGGCGACGCTCAGCCATGCTCTGAGTGACAGTCTGACGACCACGACGACCAACTTGCGTTCAAGCGACGACTCACCAAGTCTCTTCAAAATAAGACTTTCGACGTCTTGATTTGCCCTCGAATACACTGCGCTGACCAACTCGAAGGTGATTGTCATTCCATTCAAATTTCACGCGCAACAGCAACAATTCTGAATCCGAGTCGTCTCGATCATACAGGTTGGATCAGACTGCTCTGTTTCAGGAAGGAGATACCCGCCGCTTTAATGAAGAGGAGTATGAAGATTCAGGAGGTGGAAAATCTGGGCGAGAGGTACTTGACGACCAGTTGTTCTTCAACCAATTCTGACTCACTTGTCGATCAGCACCCACCATCCGCAATCGTTTCCTGTTGAGAGCAGCTCCACGGACAATCTCGTTGCGCTGTGCAAGGAAAGGCCTGCGATCACATCTGTGCTTTCCATAGTGGATACCCGAAAGGACGTGTCCACCGCGCCTATTTTGCGCCTTCCAACCGAACTCGTTGTCTCCGTTTTCTCGTACCTCACGAACGGAGTCCTGCTCGAGCATGTCAACTGGATGAACCATGTCCCACCGACTGTGCCGTGGGTGCGGTTGACTTGGGTCTGCCAACGCTGGAGACACGTCATGCTCTCCAATTCGACGCTTTGGTGCAGCTTTGTCTTGCCTCTGCCCCCGCAGTGGGCCCGCGCGATGGTCGTCCGGTCTCAACGTCAACCTCTTTCCATTTACTACTCCCGGATGGACGACTATAACGTACCTACAAGCTCGCTGGCGTGGGCGCTGCCATTGGACAACCTCGAGCAAGTCCGATCTATTCAGGTGCTCCACCTCGGCAGTAAATTTCCCGGCAATCTCCCCCAACTGCTTCTCATGCCGGCCCCAATCCTCGAGTTTGCTAGCTTCAGCAACACGCTGTCACACGTACCGCGTGATGCGCTCTTTGCAAATAATGCGCCTCACTTGCGCAAACTGCACATTAGCGAGGAACGTGTATTGCCGTTGTCCTCCTTCCTCCCCAACATCGTGTCTTTGGACATTGACTCCTCAAATTTCCCAAACTCTCTGCCGGAGTTTATCGCTGCTTTGCAGCGACTCAAGCAACTCAAGACACTGAGCTTGTGGTATCAATGCCTGCACCAGTTCTCCTCTGCGCCGCAGTACCCGGCCATGTCACAGATTGTCCTACTGGCCTCACTCAACTCGTTGGCAATCTGCGGCACGGCCTCAGAGTGCATACGCTTCCTCCGCCATGTACAATTCCCTGACACCGCACGTCTGCACATTTCGGCCTCCACACGTGCGGGAGTGGATGCATTCGCCCCGCTGTACCCGTTCCTCGCACCCGCGGGCGGGTACAGATCAGAAAACCCATTCCGCAATGTGCATTTTTCCTCATACGGCCCCAACAAGCTCACGTTAATTGCTCGCCACAACTTGGATGCTGACCAAGCGCCGTTCGACCGGAAGTTCAGTTTTGAGTGGAACAGTCGCCAAGCAACGGTCCTTGACCTTCTACCCATGCTCTGCGCGGAAGTGCATGTCCACCACTCGGTGTCGCTGAAACTGACGGTGTCGCTGCGGGTCAATTATGTGGATGACGGCCGCCTCGAGGTTCCGCCGGAGGACTGGCTGGGGATGTTCGGGGCAGCAACGGAACTGCAGACGCTATATGCGGGCTCCGACATGGGGACTATGCTGTGCGAGTTCTTGTCTGCCAGCATCCTGGAAGACGGGACTTATAGCCGTGAGGCGGAAGGCATCCTGGTGTGGCCCAAGCTCCAAGTACTGAAGTTGAGATACGTGAACCTCTCGTTTTGCTACGAAGACACCGAAGAGAACTCATGGGCCGAATGTATCGGGATGCGCGTGGACGAGGTGCTCCTGCGTGAGCTCAAGCACCGGCACCAGCGTGGTGCCGCACTCAACACGCTCCACCTTATTGCCTGCGATGTCGATCCCGAGTGGCTGCAGGATGTGGAAAGGGTGGTGCACCGCGTGTTGGTCCAGGATAATCGCGTCGACTGGGATTTCGAGTAGGGTGCCCGGGGCACCGCCCGCTGCCGCTTTGTCGCAGATCCGAACAGTTTTGTCTTTTACGCGTTGGTACTGCAGTCAGGTCTTACTTCCACACTGGCACATACATATTATTCCCGCAAAGAACTCTTCCAACAGTCTGTACATACAGTATATTGCAATGTCTACGCATGCGGTGCCGTGTTTCAACGATCCCGAACAAGAGCAACTCAGCATGATCTGCGCCGTTACTTATCTTTTACACCAACTCACAACCCAAAGTTACGCATATATATGCAGCGACTAGTAATTCTTCACTCTAGCTACGCGTCCCTACTCGTCCTCGTCGTCATATTCCACCACCACATTGGCCACAACTCTTCGCACGTTTTGCAGCCAAGAAGGCGTCGCAGAGCAGCTCATGAGATGAAGCTTGGCGTATGTTGGACCTTGGTGAATATTTGGCCCCAGGGCCCAGGCCCGGGCCGGCACAAATGGCACGTGCCGACATCCGACGACTTGAACACAACATCGACCACGCCACACCTACACCTGGACGAGATCAAACTGCAGCCGTCTTTCATGCTTTCCGGGTAAGTACAACACTTGTGCTCTCTAATTTGTCTTACTCATCGCACTGTACCAGTTGAGGAGCGCACCGTGTCCTCCGCCGCTCGCGAAGGCGGCCTACCAGTGTCTCCTCGAGGCAGCTTCAACCTACAAAATGTAATTAAAAACAAATTATATAAAACTATTGTGTCACGTGGCCTTAAGCCCCAGCCGTTTTTAGCATACTCCGGGCGGAAATTTTTGCATATTTGAGGGCGAAATTGGACCCTTCCCTGGGCTGGACCCTTATAGGAGCTTCCCGGGTCCTGTCCAGAGATCCCCATCCTTACATCATCAATTGGGCCGCAGGTCTTCCATCGTCATCTCGTCGATCTCTTTTGTCGCGACAACGCAATCGTACAAGGTTATGTGAAAGGAGGACAGGACCTGACGACGGCGTGTCAACTCCTCCTGCAGACGGCCATACGGACTGCGAGCCGTGCCTTCAATGTCAAAGTTGACCCCACCGATGCGCAGCGAGGACAATCCTTTGAAGAGGCCTGTGATTCCCAATGTACCCACGGCATCGTACAGTCCAAAGACTGCCTCCCCGAAGAGGTCCAATTCTCTGACAAATACCAGGTTCGTGAGGCCATAGCTGGAAAGAGCGTCAAGCCACGCGCGGGGGGAGCCGAAAGTGTCTCCGAAGATGACCCAATGATTTGCGAGCCCGAGGAATCGGACCTGGTTCATCAACAGCAGGGCGATATTGGTCCAGTGAACGGCCGGCTGGTCCGGGCCAGTGACAGAGAAGATGAAATCCCTTGGAAGTGTCGAGCTTTGCTCGGAAGAACGAGGCTCATTGAACATGAGACCAGGCCCGTTTAGAGGGAACTCGACCGTGCGGTAGGATTCACCTTCCTTCAGCGACGAGCCCAGGGATTTCTCAAGAGACAAGACGAATAAGGCGAGGGAATCAGTCAGTATAGTGTGAAGTGGGAGGTCGATGATGATTGTCACTACGGCCATGTTCGCGGGAAGCTTGAGGGAAAAGAGGATATTCGCGACGTTCTGTGTCGCATCGGACAGCAACAACTCTTGCAAGTTCGGAAGGTGAACGTCCGAGTACCCATGGCCATTTGGCAAGACGTCACTAAGACGTAGTGTCCGCAGACCGGGAACACGGGAGAGCGTGTCATTGACGTCCTCGGGGCTCTGCCACACGTCACACGAATCGAGCTCCAGGAGCGTCAACCCTGGGAGGAAGATCGGCGACTTTGGCGACAGCGGGATGGCAGCGAGGACAAGCTTCTGAAGGGGGGAGGTTCCATCCGGGGCGATCATGATGGTGAGCTCCTGATTGAACACCTCGAGAGGATAAGATGCCTTCAGATACAACGTTTCCAGCTGAGGGGTGGGGAGTTGCGCCAAAGCCGACCGGATGAAAGCGAAGTAGGTTCCCCAGTTCCGATCCGGGGCGTCCATCCTCAGACTCCGGGTGCGCGGTAGTTCCGCGAGCAACACAAGAAGGGCAGACGCGGATGGCTCCAGGTCTTCGTGCCACACAACAGAGATCGGGAGCGGTCGCGACATCTCTATCGCGATCATCGTCCATCTGAGATTCTCGAGGCCCACACGCGTCCAGAGTCCTTTCTGGTGAAAGGCAACGTCGCGCCAATGACGGCAGACTTGTGTCAGCCTCATGCGAACCTCCTCAGTGCCTTCGATGTCAAAGTCGTCGTCTTCATATTCGTCTTCGTAGAGGAGGGAGAATACTTTCATCAAAAGTTCGACTGGTAGAATCGAGATGGGTGACGTGCGCCGGATGTAATGGGGGCATTGGGTATTCTGGATGACCGCAATATCTTGATAGATTTGCTTGACAAGTAGCCTCGTGGGAGGAGAAAACACGATGGGTGCGACTCGAATGGCACCAGTATCGACATCTGAAATTGTATACTACTTACTGAATGATTGCTCATAGCAAAATGTTCGAGAGACGTACCAGTAATGAACATGGAGAGATTTAATTGACCTGCGAGTTGAGATGTGGATGTTGATCAAGTAACCAAGCGTAGCAGATGTCAGAGAAGCGTTGCTGCGGCGCACTGAATGCTGCAGACTTTTATAGTGCACCAAAGCTGAGCTGTGGCCGCCGCCGTTTCATCCCAACAATGGCGGCAAAGCGCCAGCGTCAAGTGAACAAAGAAAGAACAATTAGCCATGGCCTTCAAGCTTCAAGCTTCAAGTGGCATAGCAGGTGGGTGGAAGTCTTTCGAGGTCAATGCGAGCTCGGGCGCGCTCCTGCGCCAACAATTGATATGTTAGATGTCTTTGGCCCCACGGCCATATTGATGCACGGCCATATTAATGTTCTTGACAGCGAAGGACTGAGATGGTCTGTTCGAGAGGAGTACTTGGGCTGTCAGAAAGCTGCAGAGAGTCGATCGGTGGTCTGAAAGCCCAAACGCTCAACAGTACTGACAAATAAATCACCGGACCGGCCGGCCGCCGGCGGGTCGAGGCGCCGGATGTGCCCGGGTTTCTCCCCACTCACACTGTACTACGCACACTTCCGAGTGTCAAGTCTTGTCAAGTGCTACGCGGTCTCCAGCTCATCTTGACTTCTGCCATGTGGTGATACTGTGGCCCAGCGATCTTGAGGCGCGGAAGTCAGCAAGTCGCGCGCCCGATGCAATCAAGCCAAACCAACTAGCAGCATCCGGCCTGTCGCCCAGGAGTTCAAAACGCGAACAACGCTCCCGTACTGATGCCGTCTAGGCCCTACACTGTTGACCTGATATGATGACGGGGTTCCTCAGTGTTTCGCACCTTCAAGCTCATCTCGACGGCTGGGGAGAAAGCCGGATTTACTGCTGATGCTCATGAAGCGGCCGCGTCAAACTGATACATGTAAGTGACATCTTCTCTGCATGAAAAACTAGTGGGTTCATCATATGCGGCGCGTACGAACAGAACGGACTATCCAGATTGGTTTCTTGTGGCTAGCTTCAAGTACTACTTACGGCAGAGGCACCATCTTTCAAGGAGCAGGTGGAATTCCTTGTGAAGGTACTTGCCGTCCATTTTTGCTGATACACCTTGATAAACGCTCTGATGATCCCTTTCCGTGCCGCAGCATAGCAAGAAGCCGAACTTGGAGAACCGCTAACGGTTATGATGGCCCGAAGGCGTCGGAAGTGTTGCAAGATCTCGTGAGTTTGCTCCAGCTGAATATCCAAGCATCCGCCAGCGTCGTGAAGTCTCGCCTGAGGGAGTGACCACCGGAGTGTGAGAGAATCTTTGTCCTTCGGCCTCCTGAATACACTGTTATCATGGTGTCGGATTCCATGGGGTGCAGATGCTCCTTTGATTCGTTCGTTCAGTGATATGAATGACACGGTGTAGCGCTGACAGACGGTGCCGCAGGGCGCTATCATTATTGGGCAGGTACGCATCAGATGTAAAGCTCGCTCGTGTGTATCAACTCGAGGAATCGAGTAATTGGGGCCGTGACCGTTTCGGCATCGCTGCCTGCTGATGCTGTGGGTGCCTTGGTTTTAATGTCCACTCCTAATAACGCGTTGCTCAAGATGGGATCATGGACTTATCATACTAGTGGCCAAGTATAAAGTATGGAGTCGCTTGCTGCAGTAGAGCAACAGGACTCCGTGTTCTCCGCTCTTCCGCTTTGTCTCCGTTTGGCGCTTCACCCTAACCTTTGCGATCTTGACCAACATGTCTTCTTCCTCGCCGCTCGTCATCCCGATTCCTCCGAACATTGCCGCTATGTACGTGGTTCCTCTCTGCCACCGGCGGTGCTGCTGGTTGCTTGGTCTAACATCCCTTTGGTGACAGAGCATCGCCTATGGTACAATATTACGCTGACCTTCAATTGGAAAGATGCTGACGACTCAAACCCGCTAGCTTCTGGGGAAATGCATCAGTTTCTTTCTTTTCGGCGTCCTTGCCGCTCAGATCTGTGAGTACATGTCGTCGTAGGAGACGGCAGGCGTTCCTGACCTATCTAGATTCGTATAATTATAACTTCCCAAAGGACAGAAAACGAGTCAAGATATTAGGTCCGTGGAATCGCCTATCTATCTTGGCGATAGTCGCTGAGAAACACGCGTAGTGTACGGTGTCTTCCTCCTCGAGTGTGTACAAACGGGCATGTCGATTGCCGAGGTTTACTACTGGTATGGGGCCGGCTTCGGAGACTTGATGCGACTGCAGAGCACCTATATCTCGCCGTTCGACACGCCGCTTATGACGTCTTTCGTCTCCTTCGTCGTTCAAACGTTCTATTGCTACCGTATCTGGATTCTGAAGCCATCGCTTCTCTGGCTCTCGCTGTTAGTGGCCTGCGTGCGTCTGCTTCCCGTTGATACTCAAGGAACATTCTGACCTTTACATCTCAGATCTCTCTATCCCAGGCAATTGCGGGGATCATCGGGAGCATCGATGTATGCCATCCGGTGATC
The DNA here is from genome assembly GCA_019915035.1 of Auriscalpium orientale. Classification (NCBI taxonomy): domain Eukaryota; kingdom Fungi; phylum Basidiomycota; class Agaricomycetes; order Russulales; family Auriscalpiaceae; genus Auriscalpium; species Auriscalpium orientale. Next base: position 637,732 of record JAHLMH010000006.1, read on the forward strand.
GTTATTCACGCGGGCAGCCTCTGACCCCCCATAGGGCTATCACATTCACTTCGCTCAAGCACACGCTTTTGTGGTGCCGACCTACGTGAGTCGCGCACAAATATGCCTCCGGGGCGGTTCCCAATACTTGTTTCCCAGATATGGCTCATTGGTGATGCTGTCGCCGATTTGCTGATTGTTGTCGTTATGGTTTGGCTGGTGAGCTTCCCGCGGCTCTGTCCTGGGCTTTAACTCAAGGAGTTATGCCTGTCTTCGCAGCTTGCGACGTTCCGAAGCTTGGAGAATAGCTATACGAGCCGAGTGATGTCGAAGGTGCTACGCTTGTGTGTCGAGTCAAACCTTGCGTCGGGTACAGTTCTCTCTCGAAGTTATTCTTTCTTTGGCGTTCTGAAACCATGACAAGCTACTGTCGCCCTTCTTGCTTTGGTTTTGTATGTTGCCACGCCGGTATGTTCTCTGATTGTTTGCCTCCGATGAGAGTGCTAACAATGTTTTTAGGGCCAGGCTTACTTTCTTGCGCCGTGAGTTTCGCTCACTCCAACGTGTCAATCGTTCTCATTTTTTTTTTTTTTTCCACTCCCCGAATGCAGCACCATGGTTCTCGGGAAGATGTCAGTGGCTGTCGACTTCCCTAAGCTGTTCAATTTCTGAATCGTTATTTTTCTAGTTATTCCAACACCCTCCTTGTCTCCCTGAACAATCGTGTCGCGCTGCGTGATGCCGCGCCGACCGCCACCTCCAGTGTCTTCGTCCACAGGGATATTGTCATCCGTCAGCCACCTGCGGACTCACAAACTACCAACCGCACTGTTATCCTTCAGCAGTGTGACTCACTGGGAGAGGTGCAGACGCCATATGAAAAGTACACGCTCAACTCGGCGGAGCGTGGCGTAGCTCTGGAGCTCAACACAATGGACTCGCACAACTGGTGAGTCGTCACTCAATTTTGAATGGGGTTGGAGAACTGACCCAGCTTAGATGCCGCGGCCGTGCTAGTAGAACCATACGTTCGACTCGGAGATCAGACTGGTGAAGCTTCGTGTCATATTCGCACTTTCATCTCTGAGAATAAAACCTCGTAAATTAGTAAATTATTATCTCGATATCTGTGTACTACTACTGACGTGTTGTTACGAATATCTTTTCCTGCTCTATGTTTCCTGAGGTTCTCACATACACTCTTCGCTTATGGCACATGTGTTGAGTTTCAACCGCGCACAGCACGAAGGCCAGATAATTTTGTACCTTCCGAATCCGACTTCAAACAATTCTGACACTGCGGAGTGTAGCATCGGACATGCGATCACACTTCCAATCACCGCAGGGTAAATGACAGTCGATTGGCAATGCCAACCGTCACAAGCACTGCTGCAAGAGCCCGATCGAGATATCGAGATTCGTGAAAGGAACAATGGGTGGCCTGCCTCCAGCAGTGGAAATCCGTCTGAGGGCCCGGCGCTGTGTTGTCTGAGGGCGTGGCGCTGTGTTGGCTTGGGATGATATGCCACTGTCATACCACCCAAGTTCCAACTGCTTTCCACCGCGGGCCTCGGAGTCACGGGCCGGCAGGCGTTGTTGTGGTTTATTGAGATCGAAAGCTGCTGGTCAACACGTACCAACAAAGCTGTCAAGACTCAACTCAACTACTTTACTACTTGCGGTGCTTTTCCGGCAGGTATGTAATTACTTCGCAGATTGTGTCTATGTGCGTCTCACATAATCGACGTCCTTTTGATAGTTTAGCAGCCCATGGCACCAGCGTACGCACGCTGGCACCAGGCCACGGCACTCTTCGCAACCTCTGCCAGCTCGTACCGCGGATCGCGACTGTTTGCGACATCCACATCACGTCTCGACGAACCGCCCAAGATCGATCGGTTGCGCACGAACATACCAACGACCCGTGGCCGCGGCCGGCCGCCGGCCGCCCGAATCCAGACACTCGACCCCTCCAGGCTCCAACCTACCGACTACACCGACCTCCGCGGGCGGACTAGCTCTTGCTCTGTCGTGCAGCTCGCAGGGAACCAACTACTGCGCTCTGGAGGGCTCTACTACAAGATCCGCAGCCACGGGCCGCCTTTCCCTGACCACACCTGCGGCTTCCTCTACTTCCACGCACCCTCGCGCGAGGTGCGCTTCCGCGTGACTGCCAGCGCCGATCCGCATACGTTCGACGAGGGTACAGACCTTTTGAGCGAGGAAGGCTTGCCGTGGTGCATGCTGCCCGCTGCGGTGTCTCGAGCTCCGCGGGGAAGGGGTTTTCGCGCACTGCTCACGCAAGACGGGCTCGTCACGGAGGAGGAGATTGCTTCGTGGTGGAGTGATGGTCCGCAATACTATAAACCGAGTAAGCATCAGCGCTGCATCACACGGCTCGGTGATACTTGGCTGGTCGACCTCGCTATGACATGTTTCCACCTCCGGATGGGGCCAGTTGGGCGGGGAAAGGCCGAGGTCATGGCAAATCCATATTATGGACGCAGACATCGAAGCCTTGGTGCGTCTCAGCCCTTCTATATACATGGGACATGGTGTTAAATGTTCTTTGCAGGGGAGGTCCTTCTCGCGTTCGAGCGATCAAAGTTACCTGAGCATAGCGGGCAACGTGTAGTTGTCTTGCGTGTGGTCAAAACTTTGAGAAAATTGCAGCTCACCCCACCATCTTCTCCCGTACACAAGCGGTTGCCGGTGGAAGGGGAGCTCGTTCAGAGGATTTCCAAGGGAGTTAGAGTGCCGTGGTCGTATCATATTGACAGAAGCAATTCCAGCATCGCTTCATCCTTGCGTGCTATGTGGGATAGCCACGACGGTGATCCTCTTTGAAAGAGACAGGAAGCTTCTCCTACATGGCATAGGTGACTTTCCGGAATCTGGCATCCGTACCTGTGCTCGGCACAGTACTCACTGAATGTAAATTAGGACGTCGCAACTTAACAAAGGTCGTACATGCTCCCCTAGCCTGACAAATTGATCCCCCGAGATACAGTAATGGCTCTGCTTGTTCTGCCCTCCTTGTGATTTGTCCGCATACCGAAATAGTCCGGCTGCCCTGTGGCCTGCGGGATTGCTGTCTAGGTGCACAGGACTGTCATGACTTTGGAATCGCGCAGCCAATATCACTTGGACACTTTGCAATCGCCTATGGCGCTTTGGTCGATCCTGGAGGCTCTCAGGAGCTGGCATCCAGCAACCGCAATACGTCGAAGTTGGCTGCCAGATTCATGCCGATGTGTTTGGGACTTGACCATTGGCACTGCAACGCCGTTTGTAGTATACTGATGAAAAGGCAAACGCGAGCTTGCGAGCATTAGCCTTTGCGAGGACTAGCTAGATCGTGAGACAGAGTGCAGGCCGCGGCGCGGTCGCGTGGGCTGCGTGACGTCAGCATCGGCAGACCCAATCGAGCACACGCGACGCGCCGGGGAAAGGCGACTCTCTTGCTCTCGCCTTCGACGTCGCCAGCCGCAGTCTTTGTTTTTCGACCCTCCCACCTCCCTTGATGACTCAGCGCTTGCGCGCGGTGGTGACTCAAGGCCCATTCTTCCGAGAGACTTGGGTTTTCTGTCGCTACCTCTCGCGCGAGTAGCTCGAAGTTCGAGGCTCTCGGCCCGCGCCCCCACGAGCGGGATTGCGCGCGGTCTCGCGTCGCGTCACGTGCCGGCACTTTCCCACCCGCGAGCCTCGGACTTCCAACCCGCACCCCAAGTACGCGGATTCAGCCGCTATTAAAGAGATACTTTAGGTAGCCGCGCTGAACTCCGCAGTTTGTCCCTCTAGGGGGCCTCAGGGCCTACGGCCCAGTATTTTTGCGGCACCAAAATTACATTGGAGCCGCGGGCGCGTCTAGTGAGCGCGCTCGGCCTTTCCCGTACGGCTCACGTAGTCTACGATAACTAGCTAGTATTGGAGGGAGCCAGGATCGTATTTCGAAATCAGTACATACATCTCTTAGTGTTTGACGTCAAAAGTCTGCCCAACGAGTTTCTCACTCAGCGCCCACAGCCTTTCTGCGATGGCCTGGATTTAACGGTTTCAGTTGATAACCTCTCAAGTCGATTATTCGGAGGCAACCCACATTGTCCGAGGCATAATCAGCCACCAGCTCGTCGTGGGGCACACCATCCAGAAGGTATACCCCTGACCTTTCCTTCAGGTTCGGGTCGAATGCAGCGATGACTTGACTAAATGCCCACGTTCGTGGCTCAACCAGAGGGTTGACAGATAAGCAAAGAGTCACTCACGTCGACGTGCCCTCCTCAATTGTCATGAACGTATCGTCGCGATACGGCTTCCCGTTCTCGTCGACGAGGCCAAAGCCTTGCATCTCTTCGAGTGTGGCGACGCTCCCCAAGCCGGTCTCCAGTATCACGCCAGGGTGAAGGGAGAACGCGAGGATTCCCTCAGGTGCGAGTTTCTTGGCGAGCAGGCGCGCGAACTGGATATTCGCAGTCTTCGACGTTGCGTACGCCAACACATGACCTGACAGTTTGTCGAGTAGCTGGATCTGTGATATCAATTTTGCCCACATACCATACTCCTCCGGTCGCTTCTCAAAGAAGAGGTCATCGAAACGGATCGCGCCGGGCATGGCTGCGTGCGCCTGACTCGCCACGACAACAATGCGCGGTGGGAAGCCATCAACACTTCCAACAGCGCGGCGAACGGACGGCATAATGAGGCTGGTGAACAGGAATTGCCCGAGGTGATTAATCCCGAACTGCGCCTCAAACCCATCAGGCGTCTTGACAATGGACCGGTGTTGAGTTGACGCCGCGTTATTGATCACAACCTGAACAGGCCATTTAGCGAGCATGAGGGAGGTATAGCGTATGACAAGGACGAACGTGAATGGGGATACCAAGGGCGTTGACCTCGGCCGCGGCTCGCTTGATGGAGTCAATTGAGGCAAGATCAAGGATGACCGATTTCAACGACGCGGTCGGTGTCTGCGCCTTGACGGCCGCGATGGTTTCGTCGATCCTAAGTGTCAATTGTAACCTCATATTGTCTCAGACGGAGCAACGAGCTTACTTCGACTGGGACCGGCTCGCGAGGATGACGGACGCCGCATACGGCGCGAGTACCCGGACAGTCTCTGCACCGAGAGACTTCGGGCTCACGCCAGTGACTAGCACTATCCGCAGGTAAGTTTGTGTCTCAGAGAGGGAGTCCAGGGATGTAATGACCAACCATTTTTCCCGCGAATTTCGTTCTGCAGGGCAGAAGCCGCATCGACGGCTTTGGTCTTGCGCGTCCAAGTAGTAGTCATTATGAGAGGAGATGCAGCAGCGATAGAAGGGAACAGTAGATGATCATCCCGAGCTCAAGCGGTCGCTATTTGTCTGGTAGGACAGCAGCGATGGCAGCTACGCGAGTCGGCGGTAGGCATTAGCCGTACGAGGCTGGCCTAGCTGGCCTGATCGCCCTGGCCAGATTTATCATGATGCATGAAGCAGCATGAAGCTCGACCTCACTTGACCTGCTCGGTGGTGTGAACGAGGTACGGACGTTGACACCGGCGACCGACTCTGTCGGAGCCTGATTTCCCCACAGAGTAAATATCTCCCTGAGGCAGAGGGGACAGGTTCAAACCTTCGCAGATGGATGTTGAAAAGGATGCCGAAGACAAAGGAGCCGACGTTCATGAATGCGAAGTGTTTCTCCCGGGCTGTGAAGCGGCTGAATGTGTGACATGTAGCTTGCATGTATCGAAGAAATGTTGCAGACCTACTGGGCCTTCTTCTTGAACCAGTCGCATCCACAAGATGAGGCCTTCATGTCCGGAACGAGCCTCGAGCTTGCAGACGAAGAAGGCTTGTACCCCAGTCGGCCTTGAACTAACAATGAACGCCGCTCAACGTGAGGAAAATTGTGAAGTCGGTGCTCCCTGTCCGTACCTGTACATACGTGTCTGCACTGAATGTCAATTAGGACATTACGATGGCACCTCTACGAATCTCGTAGACGCCGAAAAAATGTGGCCTGCGAGATGCGGCTGACTAGGTGCACAGGACAATTACGGCCACTGTGACCCTGGCCTACTGATGACGCATGTTTTGTGTATGTCGTGTGATATCGTCTGTTTGTTTTGCGGTAGTCCGCACTGTTCAGAGCAATATTCGAGCATGTGTTCTGTACCACGTACGCTCGAGTTTTAATGCCTATATCGAAGTCAATTGTGAAATGAACCAGCTGGGTAACTGCAATATGTAAGTTAACTGTTAAGCACTGCGTTGCACTGCCTCGCGCCCACGCACTGTTCTTGACCTCCCTCCACGCAGCTGGCCCTGCACTCTCCTTCCACCATGTCCTACCGCCCGCCCTACACCGACGAGGCGCACAACTACCCCGCATACCCCGCCCCGTCGACCGACAACCTCTACGACCCGTATGCGCAGGCGCCACACGACAGCTATGACCGCAGCGGGTACGAGGGGGCGTATCGCGACGAGCCCGCGCAGCCGCCCTACGGCGCGCCTCCGCCGCAAGTGAAGCAGGAGGCCGCGTACGAGGTCGAGAACTACAATGTTCCCCTGAGGCCGAGGGAGGCTAAGTGAGTCGCCCGTGTCTTGCTTGCTCGCCTGCACCCGCGCTTACAGGGGCGCCCTTCCCTTTCACCGTCCATCTTCCTCTACTTTGTGTCATGACTGTTGCTAGAACAGCGCGGGAGATGCGTACATGGCGCTATGACCACCAAGGAAACCTTTGGACCGCGGTGCGTCTCGTGCTCCTCGTCGCCGGAACTCATACTCACCCTCCGCCCGCGGCACACAGGGCAGCCGCCCGCGGTGTTTTGGCCGTTTCTGCTGCTGCACCATCCTCATCGCCCTCTTCCTCGTCATCGGCATCGTGCTGTCGCTTGCCTTGGTGCGTTCGTCTCTGCCGATGCGCGGGGCTGTGCTGACACCGCTCGCAGTGGATACAGCCCCCAAATGTCAAAATAGGCGGCGTCGAGGAGCCCACGAATGGCAGTACAGTCAGTGCGCCCATATAGCCGCGACCGCCCGAGGCTGATCGCTCCCACAGGTGCAAGTGCTCACTGATGGCATTCAAGTCAACCTCCAGCTGCCCATCGAGTGCGTCACAACCCCATCGTGTGCTTGGCGGCTGACTGATTCGCGCGTCTATGTGCAGGGTGGATAATCCCAATTACTTTGGCGCCAAAATCAGCAGCCTGGACGCCGAGGTGTTCTACCCCATCAACAACACGCGTCTGGGCACGGGCGCCGTGAAGGACGTGTCGCTGCCCGCGCACCAGAACACAAACTTCACCTTCCCATTCTCCCTAAACATCACGCAGGCGCTCGACTCGGCGGACGCGATCATCTCCGACCTCGCGACAAAGTGCTTGAGCAACCCGCAGCAGCAGATCACCATCAACTACAAGCTCAAGATCGGCGTGCGCGTCTTCCTCGTCACAGTGACGCCGTCATTCAGCAACACCGCCAAGTTTGACTGCCCGGTCAGCGAGTCCGATATTCAGGTGCGTGCGCCCTGTCAGCCACTCCACCGTTGCACCCATCTCACTGCCCCTCAGAACCTTCTCAAAGAACTCGGCCTCTCAGACATACCCGGACTCGCAGACCTATTAGGCATCGGCGGCGCCGGCGGCGGCAGCTAGACTGCATGCAAGAATTTTATGTACAGATCGGAGAGCTGGATCCGAGCGCATCTGCATTTTGTTTCGCTCTGCACCTCGGCATGGACTGCTTTCCATATTGCCTGTGATATACTGTAGTTTACGATCTCACGGACCACGGACGACCTTTTCGTTGTGATAATCAGCATCAAGTTCTGCAAATAATGCCAACGAGAAGTCTGCGACTCCAAATTCTACGTCTTGAATACACCGATTGCAGTCTATGCAGCACCCGAACGCATCAACACATGCCCTTGCCACGCTCCCCTATGATCTGCTTGGACATTCGAACGACTGATAAACCTGATACAGCGTCAGCACGATCCCTGACCGCCGATACCAGGAGTCAGGACTGACCGGGTCAGCTGTCCACGCCAGGTTTGCGGACGTCGTCACGGTCCCAAATGTCACGTAAAGCGTGAACCGCCCGGCCAGCGTGCTGCTTGTCTAGGTCGTAAGACCATACTTTAGGACGCCCCTTGACGTCGGCCGTTGAGACCAACTCTCCTTCCACCGGCCGTACTGGATCGGGTCCCGCCCCACTAGGATTAGGTCGGGGACCCTCAAGCAGCTTGTGCACGCGCATAACAACAAAGCGTCCGCCGCTATGCTCAGGCAGTGGTGAACGCTCGAAGGCAGCCAGAGCCTTACCTACCATGGTCATGTCAGCAGCGCTGGCGGAGATCTAAGCGAATAGTCACCGCGCACCGGAGAAGTGTGGGCGAGAGCCCGACGCGAATGGATTCCTGATGTACGCCACACCCAGCTGCTCAGGCCGTCCGATGGCCAGGTTGATATGACTCAAAGCCATGTCCACCGGGAACTGCTCACCAAGGCGCGTCACCCGTCGCCGGTGCCCGCGGCTCCCGATCAACGACTCTTGCGCCCACGTTGCTAACTGCGCCTCCGTGACGAGTCCGTCCTGCAGGAGCAGCGCGCGCAGGCCCGCGGTGGCGACGAGGGTGGCCAGTGCAGTGTGAACGACGCACCACGGCGCGCCGTCAGGGCGTACGAGATCTGTGCCCTCCGCGAAACGACGAGGGTCTGGGCCGGAGATGCGGAAGCGCACCTGGCGCGACGACGGGTGGAAGTAGAAGAAGCCGCAAGTGTCCGCTGGGAATCGGGACGTCTTAAGTGGGCCTGCGATCTTGTAGTGAAGTCCGGCACAACGAATCCTCTGGTTGTCGGCGAGCCGCACGGTGTAGGTGGCTAGAATGCGTCCGGATATCTCGGTGTAGTCAGAGAGTCGGAGCCTGGAGGGGTCGAGTGTCTGGACCTGAGTGGCGGGCCGAGGGGGAAGCCGGCTGAGTACAGTGAAGAATCTTCCTCGGCCACACGGCCGGGGAGAAGCGGTTGTCGCCGTGTGCCAGCGTAGAGCCATGCCATACCTGTGAAACAGTGCCAGAGTTGAATAGCAATAAAAACAAGTGAGAATGAAACTGAACTTACCCGGAGAGCATGAAAGACGGCCGCAGCATAGTCGTTTCAAGTTTGCCGTCACGTGCAGTTGCTCAAACGTTGTCAATGTTTGTCCATGCTGACCAAAAGCTCTGGAATTTATGTAATACTTAGACCGTGTAAAAGGCTATATAGAATCAAAGTACTTCAAGTTATGTAGTAGAATGATGATTTACTAGATCCTACGACTGCTACTAGCTGATCTTGGAGTCACGGTGTCTCTGGTGACCGACTTCGGCGCTCTGCAACTCGCCATGGATCAGTATGCTCAGTCAACTTGCGCACGCTTGTCGGCCGATCTCTTCCACGAAATCGCGCTCTTCCTCCCCGCCACGCACGATGTCCTTGCGCTCTCCCTCGCGAACCGCCTCGTGCACAGCGCACTCGCCTCCACCAGCCTCTTCAAGCGCCGAGTGCGACTCAATGGATGGGACACCGAAGCATGGGAACGCGAGGACGTCCTCAGCGACCTCGCCGGGCCCTTGACCCATCTGCAGCGCTGGATGCACATCGACTACATCCACACCCGCGCAGAGCAGCTCTTCGACAGCGCGATGGGCGAGGGTTACTTCGATGTTCTACCCATGCGCCCCGGCCCACCGTACTCCAGCGTAGATGTCGGCCGCGTGCTAAGCTCTCAGATCAACAGCTTCACGGTCGACCCTGTGTTCGTCGGACACAACGTTCCGCTTGTCCTCGACATGGAAAAGGTGGCGGGATGGCTTGCGCGTGCAAGCGACGTGCTACCGCCGATTATCGTGCACAACCGTTAGTAAATTTCTTCACGTCGTAGCGCCCGCTCGCATGTCGCATGCTTGGGCTGACTGTCCGTTCAGACTCGCGCAATATTCCTCGCCTGATGACGCCAGGCTACCGGGGTGTACTTCGCACTGCTCTTCTCGGGTTAATCACGCTGGCTGTCCGGAGAACTGTCCACGACTCTGTGTGGTTCGAAAGAGCCGCCTTCTTCTTCTCTGTACTACTCCCGCACTGTCCGTATAATTTCCAATCACATTTATGCCTTGTTCAGATTGCTTTTAGGTGGAAACGATACGCCGCTGCTTCACACCGGCACGGTCGAGTTCGTCCTTTTGCGATTATTCAAACAGGTACACTATATTCCCGCGCACATCGATGGAGAAGAGCCTTCGCTGTGGATCGGGTTCCACCTTCTCGTCGGCGCATTCATACACGTCCACCTCCACGAATATGACCAGACTCCCCTCGCACTTCCTCTCCCACCTGCCCCACAGCTCGTTCCGGAGCTCGGATACTACGACTGGCCATTCACGGCCCGTGGTGTTGCGCGGCAGGCGCGCAGCTGGCTCGCCCATGATGCGCGCGTGACGCCGCTTGGTGGGCTCCCGCGCGCGAGCCCAGGGAGTCCGTGGGTGGGGTATTATTTCCGCGCAGCCAGCGCAGCCAGCGCAGCCAGCGCAGCCGATGAGCGTCTGTGGAAAGGCCCGCCGATGCGATTGAATCTGTATGTCACCGCGGTGGAAAAGGTTGGAGAGCACGGCGATGTGTTTCACCTCCACGGCACAGGAACGGACGCCGGCGGATCGTTCACTCTGGACGGCCGCTGCGATACGATTGCTGGCTATTTCACCGCACAGAAACTGTACGAGGACGGATTGACTCCATTGGAATGGACTGGACAGCTCACGCCGTGGGGAGTGGTGGGGAGCTGGGGAAAGTCGAATTTTGGTGGGTGGTGGATGATTTGGCCCGAGGAGAAGAGTGACTCGGAGTAGAGCGCCCGCCGTACATGGGGATTGTACAGGGAAGCCTTACGAGAAGCTTCGCCCTTGTTACGCTGTCTTGTAACTTCCTCAGAGTCAGAGGAGGTGAACACTGACACCCGAGGCACTGTGTGTCCATGACTCGACGACAAACTCAGGCAGAAGTCAACCGATATATCGTATACGATCAGCACAAGCCGAGACTCTGTCCGCACCATTGCTCGCGTCGTCGCGGTCCCTAAGTTCACGCAAAAAGTGCGCTATCCGGCTGGTCTTGTTGTCTAGATCGTAACACCACAACACAGGAAGCCCCTTTCTGCCGCGCCTTGAGACCAGCTGTCCCAGTAAATCCGCGTCCCTGAGAGCTGGAGGTTGGGGACTCTCAAGCAGCTTGCGCACGCGCATAACGACAACGCGCTTTCCGCTATCCTCAGGACACTGCAAACGCTCGAATGCACCCAGAATTTTTCCTATGCGAGAGGACTCAGCCGCAATTGCGGAGAATCAAGCGAAAAGACATCGTGCACGAGAATGTTGTGTGTGTCGGCTCCACGCGAATGGATTCTGGGTTAATAACCATCACCGTTGCGCTCCTATGGGTAAATGGATACTATGGTGAGTTATGTCCACTGGGAACAGCTGGCCAAGCCGCGTCAACGGCCCGTGCCTGTGGGTGGGCGGCGACTCTTGCGCCCACATCGCCGGCTGCGCGGCCGTGACGAGCCCGTCCTGCAGGAGCAGCGCGCGCACGCTGCGGTGCGTTCCATAACGGAGGTTTAAGTGTGATTAAAGCACCACGGCGCGCCGTCGGGGCGTAGGAAGTCCGTGCCCTCTGCAAAACGGCTGGGGTCTGGGCTGGCGAGGCGTAAGCGCACTTCGCGCGACGGTGCGTGGAAGTAGAGGAAGCCGCGAGGGTCCGCCGGAAACCGGACAGGCTTTCGCAAGGAGTAAAAGTGTGATAGTTCTTCCCTTACAACGGATTTTTTGGTTGTCCGCGAGCCACGCGGTATAGGTCACTCGAAAGCGTTCGGAGACCTCGGTATAGTCCGAGAGTCGGAGCCTAGAGGGATCGAGCGTCCGGAGGTGAGCGGTGCGTTGATAACGTTGCAGACGGTGATTGTGTACGAGGGTTGACATAGAGAATCTTCTTCGGCAACACGGGCGGGGAAACAAGGAAGCCGTTGTCGTTTGCCAGCGGGGTAGAGCGGCCATATCTGTGGTACAGTAGGACCCGGGAAGCTCCTATAAGGGTCCAGCCCAGGGAAGGGTCCAATTTCGCCCTCAAATATGCAAAAATTTCCGCCCGGAGTATGCTAAAAACGGCTGGGGCTTAAGGCCACGTGACACAATAGTTTTATATAATTTGTTTTTAATTACATTTTGTAGGTTGAAGCTGCCTCGAGGAGACACTGGTAGGCCGCCTTCGCGAGCGGCGGAGGACACGGTGCGCTCCTCAACCCCATCAATCATAGCATAGTACTTACTACCATCACCAGAAGACACGGACGGCACTGGTACGCGCACCTGTGACATCGCCTCGACATCACGGCGCGCGAATGCAGCGTTGATGCACAGCACGCGTTGATAACGGTACTCGAAGTGCTTCCCCTGCGCACCCTCTATGTTCCACAGCGTCCATTCGGGTCTGCGACTCTGCATGCTTCGTATGTGCAGACCCCGACGTAGTTGAGGTACTGCCGAGTACGTGCTGGTGTTGGCGAGAGCGCTTACAGAGGTTGAGAATTCAGATGGAGGATGTCAACGGTTCACAATTCTAATTACATTTTACGGCGGTGCCAGAGCGGGAGAATTGGCAGTGGATCTCCGGTCAACATGTCAGCCGCCGGCCGTCAAATATGCTATACGGGCTGGACCTTGAGCCAAAACGGCCTCAAATATGCTATTCACGGCTGAGGATTTGGCCATTTTCGGGCCCTCAAATATGCAAAAATCGGCTGGACCCTTATAGGAGCTTCCCGGGTCCTCTCTGGACACTTTCTCTGGCCATCTCGAGTACACAGTACAACGATGTAGATAGAATGCAATTTTGTCAAATTACTCAGCTTTGGAGGCCACCGGCAAGTCCCGAAGCAGGATGCCTTCTTGCTCTATGTCAGAGGCGACACTATCGAACATACCTCCACAGCAGCGACGACGATGGCCCCCATTCGAGTACGACACCCAAAGGGCGTCGCAACCATCCATCTCGACGCCGACACCGCCTCCGTTCAAGACCTCCTGCAGGCCATCTTCTCTGCGTCCGAGATCCCACCGTCGTCACAAGATTGTACGTTGCACGTCTATCTTCGCAGCCCACACCTCATCAACATCACTCGTCATATGCCTTCTTGACTGCGCAAAACTCTGCCCTTCGCGCGCATAGTGAAAGCGGGCTATCCACCGAGGCAGCTTACCGGCGTTATCCCGGAGCTCCCGCTCTCCAGCTTGGGGCTCGCGCCTGGCGATCAAATCATCGTCACACAGAAGACGAGCGCAGCGCCGACCGCTTCGCTGGTGTCTGCACCGCGGCTGCCAGCAGACCCAGGTGCAAGCATCGTCAATCCGCCGGCATCGCTGGGACGCACCGCGCCGCCCCCGAGAGCAGCCGTCGTACCTCCAGCGTCCAGCGGACCCGACCACGTCCGCACAGAGGGTGGATTCTTGGTGCATAAAGTGCGTTTTGTCTTGATTTACAGCAGGCGAGAGGCTCATGCTGTGGAGGAAGGTTGTGCCCGACGACAATTCCTGCCTGTTCTCTTCCGTCGCGCTCGTCTTTGAGCAGGACATGGGCAAAGCGCCCGCAATCCGTCAGCGTGCGTCGCGGGACCGTGGAGCTGCCCTGTCTGCGATCTAAATAGTGCGCATACAGTCGTCGCCGAGGCCATTCGCAAAGACCCCGAAACATGGTCAGAAGCCATCCTCGGGTGCGTTCATCCCTACTCCATCCAATCGACATCCCTCTCACTCCTGTACCCACACAGCCGTCCACGAGACGACTACATCCGGACCATCCTCTCGCCCGCCTCCTGGGGCGGCGCGATTGAGCTTTCCATTCTCGCCGCGCACTACGCGACCGAAATCGCGTCGATCGACGTCGAGACGGGGCGCATCGACCACTTCACGCCGCCCGCGCTGCCAGCGCCGTCGAACCGCGCGCTGCTCATCTACTCGGGCATCCACTACGACTGCGCGGTGCTCGCGCCCGAGCTCGGCGCGCCGGCGGAGTGGTGCGCCAGCGTCGTGCCCGTCGCGGGCGACGACGCCGCGGACCCGACGATGCGCGCGCTCGCCCAGCTCGCGGGCATCTTGCGCGGGAAGAGGGCGTACACGAATACCTCGACCTTTGATTTGAAGTGCGAGGTGCGTGGCTTGCCTGCAGGGCGTGAGGCGCGGCTAATGGTCTGTGCGACTAGGTGTGCGGGAAGGGGTTAAAAGGCGAGAAGGAGGCCCGCGCGCATGCCTCGGAGACGGGGCACGTCAAATTCGGCGAGTTTTGAAGTGTAGGGGACCATGTTTGGATCGTATCAAGACTCCTTCGTTGGTTTGTGGAACGCTACAGTACTATCTACACATGCGCTTCTCGACGGAGGATTGCCAGCCCACACTAAGCTCGCAGCTCAGCGACTGGACAGCATGCGTCTCTCGAGGGCATCACATGCACGGTGTGCGCACCACATGGACAGTGCAATTAGTGGGCATAAGGTGGTGAGGACTTGACGATGATGATGCGGGTGACGCGCTGGGGCAAGGGCGCGCAGCATAGTGCGGTAAACGGCCCTACACGGAAGACAAAGTCAGTGTCCGAGTCCATCGTACAGCGTAGTTGAGCCTACCCGGATTGCCGCTGGTACTTGTACGATAGGCATGTAAACCAAATCAGACAAGGACTAAACGCGGACTAGACAAGCGAGGAATGGTTGAGCTTGACATAAACGGAGTTGTGTATGAAGGCGCACCCACCTCGTGTTACGGGCAGATGAACAGCAGCGCGTTGTCCGGCAGCGAACTGGACTGTTCAGCCGTCGACGAATTCGCGTTCGACGGCTGCGGCCGGAACGTTTCTGTGAGGAGCCGTGCCATGCGGGTCGACAGTGTCTCGCGCCGCGCGGACTTGCGGTGGCGACGCGACCGCGGGATCTTGTCGAGTGTCGGGAAGACATACGCGGGGCAGTCCGGGAAGGGCTCGTCCGCATGGTCTGGCGGGTAGAGCAGATCTTCGAACTGAGCGACAGGCGGACGGCTGGTCAGCACAGGTGTGCGACGCTGAGCACGGGCGCAGACGTACTTCAGCTTCAGCGAGGGCAAGTGCCTCCATGGAGCGCCAGTGGGCTTCCTTCTGATGGCTGCCCTTCGAAGATGTGGACGCAACTGTAGAGGAGGAGGTGCGGAAAAGCATGATGTGCTGGGCGTTGCGGGCTCATCTTGGCCGCTGTTATATACCGTCCCCGTGCAGTCCCCGTGCCGCGTATCTTGGCGGGGTACAACCAGCGTGGCGGCGCCTCATGAGCGGCCCTGCGGGGTTCCTCTGTGAACTTCTGTCCAGACCGCATGCTGCGTCCAGCGAATGAGAAGACGCAGCCTTGCTCCGAGCCCAGCCGAAACATCGGTGAACATTGAAATAGTAGATCGGCGGCTCCAGTCTCCGAATCTTGGCACTACCGCAAGGAAATAGCATGGGCATATAGATCAAACAGCTCAGCAGCGATGCAGGGAGAGACGCAGACCTGAGCTTGGGAGGATGAAGGTAGGACGTGGCAGGATCGTGGCAGCCGCGAGAGCAGCCACCTCCACCTGCGAGGAAGACTCGGCCCGGACAGCCGAGGAGGCGAGATTGATCGAGAATTGCGCGTTGGGATCCGTCAATCCAGAACAACCGTCTTCTGCACGGGCCAGAGCAGCTCGAGAGCGACAATGTCGCGCGCGATATGTCGCGCGACACTGTCTCGCTGGCGAGTCTGGTTCTCGAAAATTGCGATCGGCCTAGGCCCTGCCTCTCACAGGCCCAGCAACTATTGGCCCGGCTCAAAAGGTCACCCTCAGTAAAAACGCGAAGTCGGCCGCCAGTCCTGTGAGTCATCCTGTGGTCCGAAAAAGAGCCGAAATAGTCACCTGCTGTCAGAACCAAAAAGCTGACTCAGCGCCCGGCGCTGCGGCGCTGCTGCGGCAGCCGCGACTCGAGTGCTCGCGGTGGCGGCGGCGAAGTTGATCTTCATTTCAAGGGATCCATCCCGTCAGAGGTTGAAGCCAAGGCTATTGCGGTGGGCCACCACGGGGCAGAGACAGCAGGCAGGCGCGCGCGCGACAGGGATATCGGTGTTGCGGTGCCGCAACACCGATATCGGTGTCGCTCGGGCGCGCAAAGGTAGTGTTTATAGTAGAAACTATGTATCTACACAAGTAAGGAACGTCGGCGCAGCAAGGAACGTCGGCGCGGTGGTTTGTCGACAACGCGAGACCGCCACACCCCAAAAGAGCGCGGGAAAATGAATGAACTCAACTGACGCGGCGGCGAACTCGCGCATTGCCACCTTCTCTCCCGCCCTCTCGCCCCCTCTCACTTCTCCCAATCGTGCTTCTCTCTCTCTTACTCACCCTCGCTCTGTCATGCCCGTCGCTGCGCTGTCCTTTGCCCGTCCGCCACGGCCCTACATACCGAACGACTTGGGGATCCCCGGTGCGACGCAGGCAAGCAGATGGGGAGGTGGGGAGCGAGATATTGCGGGGCAAGGCCGCGCAGGTACGTTGACCAGCACGCCGGGGACCGCTTTCCTCGCGCGCGACCCACCCGCACCCCGCTACGCCACCACGGTGCCCGCCACTCGCGTCGAACCCTACCGCAACCGCGCGATCCCAACGCCCATCGTCCCAGTGGTTGTGCGCGGCGACGTCGACGTCAAGCTCGTCGTGCCTGCGGACCACCGCGCCTCGATTGAGCGTCGCGACGACTCTCTCGCGCTCACTGCGCAGCCTCTGCGTGGCGGCGTCGGCGTCGGCGTCGCGCTCTCCGTCCCTACAGCCCACAACGTCTCGGTTGAGTCCCGCGACGGCTCCGTCGTGCTCGCCGCGCGGGCACCGCGTAGGGCCACAGGCGACGCGCGAGCAATCAGCGGCGGCAGGGCCACGCGCGAGGATGTCGGCGCGCCACACCAGGTTGCCTACCAGGAGCGCGGGAGCGGCGCAGCGGGAGCGGGCAGCGGTGCTTCGCGCGGGGTAGGCCGTACTGCGCGCGGAGGTGGCCACGCCGTGCGCGGGGATGGCGGGGCGGCGCTCCACGTTGGCCACGAGGAGCGCGGGAGCGGCGCATCGGGTGCGGGCAGCGGAGCAGAAGCAGCGGTAGGTCGTGCTGCGCGTGGGGGTGGCCATGCGGGTGCGGCGCGGCGCCTCGGTGACGACACACGCGGCCAGGGCGACATGTTCCGTGGCGACATCAATGCAGGCGCAACGGGCGGCTTGCATGTCAGTGTGGCGCCAGAGAGGGAACGCGTCGCGTCGCGCGGGCTTGGTAACGCGACGCGCAGCCGTGGCAACGCGTTTGGCGGCGACGGCGTCGGTTTCAGGGCTACGGGCGGCGCGCGTGCGGATGGGGCGGCTCCCATGAATGCCGGTGCGAGGCGGGTGAGAGCAGCCGACCAGGGACACCACCAGTCTGAAGGGATTGAAGGTGAGCGTTTTCATTTCCAAGATACATGATTCTGTTACTTACCATGAGCTTGTGAAGACAACTACTCGTGCTTTGCTATCGCTTGGTAGATGGCCGTGCGACTGTGTATAGCTCTGAAAGTAAGCATCAGATCTCAGCACCGCGTATGTGTGAAAGTCACTCAACTTTGCGCGTAGAGTGACTCATTTCTTGTAATGTACGATAGCTTGGTAGACGGCCGTGCGATTGTGTATAGCTCTGAAAGTAAGTCTCAGCGCTGTATGTGTGAAACGCACTCAACTTTGCGCG